>CM038671.1:707814600-709014600 GCA_021605145.1 Aegilops bicornis
ATACAACCCCGGACTCTAGTACGGCCCTTGGGCCCTCCAGAAGGAATGAATCAACAATCTTGTCGTGCAAGACAAGGAGGTCAGACCAATGTTGGACTCCTCAACTACCATAGGTCGACTGGGACTCTGTAAAACCTAGCCCTTGGCATCCTTTATGAGCCAAGGTAGGGCTAGTTGATATACACACCTTATTCTCTACCCTTCGGTACACCTATGATCATCTTGATCTACCTCGTACTCTTTGTACCCCATCCAATCAATATACACAAGCAGGACAGGGTATTACCTCAACCACGAGGGCCCGAACCTGGACAAAATCGGTCTGCTATTTCCCTCCCGGTTCTTATAGCTAGTCGCGATACCCAACAAAAGCATCTACCATGATCTACACTGATAGTCCCAGTGCCCTCACCCGCTCGATGCTAACCTCTCAACGGTGTACCCTTTTCCTCCCCTTGTCATACCTCCAAGTGTCTCCCACAACCTAAACAAGATGGATCATCTTTTTTGTTGGAGATATGCCCTTGAGGTGATCATGTGATGATTATAGTTCCCTATGTATTCATGAGTCATTTCTATTATCCTTTAACACCATCAATTATATGTATCAATAAGTATGTGACTTGTTGACTAGTATATGATTTAGTTGATGACTATGTTTCACAAGTCATGCGCATAGAGATGCTAAACCATAGTTTGGACTCAGGGATGGAATCAGTGAGATGGACAGACCAACTTTGAGGCAAAGTGAGGTATTGTCATCTGTTAGTCTCAAGTACAATGTATATGCCATGTCCTAGACCTGAGGTCCTCGCATGTTCTCATGATGAAGATCGACTCACTCAGGGTTTATCAAACGCTACTCCATAACTCGGTAATTATAAAAGGTAGCTTTTGGGTGAGTCATGAGACATGCCACGAGACATGGTTGACCAAGAAGGGATTTCCCCCTCTAATAAGGAGATATTCTCTGGTCCCTTGACACGTCTCCAACGTATCTATAATTTTTTATTGTTCCATGCTATTATATTATCTGTTTTGGATGTTTTATATGCATTAATATGCTATTTTATATAATTTTTGGGACTAACCTATTAACCTAGAGCCCAGTGCCAATTTCTGTTTTTCCTTTTTTTAGAGTTTCGCATAAAAGGAATACCAAACGGAGTCCAAATGGAATGAAACTTTCGTGATGATTTTTCTTGGACCAGAAGACATCCAGAGGACTTGGAGTGCAAGTCAGAGAAGCCACGAGGCGGCCACAAGGACGGAGGGCGTGCCCCCCACCCTTGTGGGCCCCTCGTGACTCCACAGACCTATTTCTTCTCCCTATATATTCTCAAATATCCCAAAACCTATCAGGAGAGCCACGAAAACAATTTCCACCACCGCAACCTTCTGTACCCGTGAGATCTCATCTAGGGGCCTTTTCTGGCGTCTTGTCGGAGGGTGATTTGATCACGGGGGGCTTCTACATCAACACCATTGCCTCTCCGATGAAGCGTGAGTAGTTTAACTCAGACCTACGGGTCCATAGCTAGTAGCTAGATGGCTTCTTCTCTCTCTTTGATTCTCAATACCATGTTCTCCTTGATGTTCTTGGAGATCTATTCGATGTAATACTCTTTTGCGGTGTGTTTGCCGAGATCCGATGAATTGTGGATTTATGATCAGCTTATCTATGAATATTATTTAAATCTTCTCTAAATTCTCATATGCATGATTTGATATCTTTGCAAGTCTCTTTGAACTATCGATTTGGTTTGGCCAACTAGATTGGTTTTTCTTGCAATGGGAGAAGTGTTTAGCTTTGGGTTCGATCTTGCGGTGCTCGATCCCAGTGACAGAAGGGGAACCGACACATATTGTATTGTTGCCATCAAGGATAACAAGATGGGGTTTTCATCATATTGCTTGAGTATATCCCGCTACATCATGTCATCTTACTTAATGCGTTATTATGTTCTTCATGAACTTAATACTCTAGATGCAGGCAGGAGTCGGTCGATGTGTGGAGTAATAGTAGTAGATGCAGGCAGGAGTCGGTCTACTTGATACAGACGTGATGCCTATATTCATGATCATTGCCTTAGATATCGTCATAACTTTGCGCTTTTCTATCAATTGCTCGGCAGTAATTTGTTCACCCACCGTAATATTTTCTATCTTGTGAGAAGCCTCTAATGAAACCTATGGCCCCCGGGTCTATTTTCCATCTCCGATCTACAATTTTAGTTTCCGATTTACTTCCTTTGCAATCTTTTACTTTTCGTTCCATAAACCAAAAATACCAAGAATATTACTTTACCGTTTATCTATCGCTGTTAGATCTGACTTTGCAAATAACCATGAAGGGATTGACAATCCCTTTATCGCGTTGGTTGCAAGTTGGTGTTTGTTTGTGCATGTATTCGGTGACTTGCGCGTTGTCTCCTACTGGATTGATACCTTGGTTCTCAAAAGCTGAGGGAAATACTTACTCTACTTTGCTGCATCACGCTTTCCTCTTCAAGGGAAAAACCAACGCAAGCTCAAGAAGTAGCAGGAAGAATTTCTGGCGCCGTTGCCGGGGAGATCTACGCCAAGCCAAGACATACCGAGTACCCATCATAAACTCTAATCTCTCGCATTACATTATTTGCCATTCACCTCTCGTTTTCCTCACCCCCACTTCTAAAATGATTTTCAATAAGATTTGCCTTTTTCTTCGCCTCTTTTCTGTTCGTCTTTACCTCCATGGCCGACTCTAGAAGGGTAAGGGTTTTCTTCTAGGTTCAAGTACTTTGGATGACCCCTCCGTCCTTTCTAAGCTCACAAATAATGATGCTATGGAAAGACTTACCGGGGTGGTTAAGGAAGATTTCAATTTTGATGAAGATGATCCTGGAATTTTTTGTTATTTGCTTGATGAATCTTTGAAAGATGCTTGGGATAGGCTGTTGAGGATTCGAGCTAGCTATGTGCCCCAATATCAGATCGAGATTTATTTAAAAAGCTTTTATATTGCCCTACCTCCTTCTTTTAAGTAAGTTTTGGACTCTATATTTGAAAATTGTTTTCTTGGAGGGGATGCCATCGATACTTATGAGAAGATGAAAACCATATTTGGGCACCCCAAGGAAAAGGATATTGAATCAACCACTATTATGTGTTTTTATCAAAATGAAATAATCAAAGAGATGAAGGCTAGTTTAGATGCAAATTTTTGCAATGTGCTTAATCTTTCTTCTACCATCAATGGCCATGTGCTTTCACAAAATATAAAGATAAATGCCATGGATAAGAAACTTTCTCTTTGCTTCCCAAAAGGGGGAGATGATAATACTTAGATCTATTCGTGTTTTATGCCTAGCTAAGGGCGTTAAACAATAGCGCTTGTTGGGAGGCAACCCGATTTTATTTTTGTTTTTGCTTTTTAGGTTTTGTTTTGCAATAAATATTTCATCCAGCCTCTGTTTAGATGTTGTTTTGTGTTTTAATTAGTGTTTGTGCCAAGTAAGACCTTTGGGATAGCTTACGGTGATAGTTGTTTTGTTCCTGCTGAGAAACAGAAACTTATGTGCCCAGGAAAATAATTTTCATAATTCACAGAAGCGTGCTTTTGATCTGATACTTTTTGCGCCGGATTGGTAAAAAAATTGCCTAGTTTGTCCTAATTTTTCGGAATTTTTGGAGTTGCATAAGTATTCGAGAGTTACAGATTTCTACAGACTGTTCTGTTTTTGACAGATTCTGTTTTCTATGTGTTGTTTTCTTATTTTGATGAATCTATGGCTAGTGTCGGGGGGTATGAACCATGGAAAGTTGGAATACAGTAGATATTACACCAATATAAATAAAGAATGAGTTCACAACAGTACCTAAATGGTGATTTATTTTCTTATACTAACGGAGCTTATGAGATTTTCTGTTGAGTTTTGTGTTGTGAAGTTTCCAAGTTTTGGGTAAGGATTTGATGGACATAAAGTGTGGTAAGAGCCTAAGCTTGGGTATGCCCAAGGCACCCCAAGGTAATATTCAAGGACAACCAAAAGCCTAAGCTTGGGGATGCCCCGGAAGGCATCCCCTCTTTCGTCTTCGTCTATCGGTAACTTTACTTGAGGCTGTATTTTTATTCACCACATGATATGTGTTTTGCTTGGAGCGTCTTGTATGATTGGATTCTTTAGTTTGCCACAATCATCCTTGCTGTACACACCTTTTGAGAGAGACACGCTTGAATCATGATTTATTAGAATACTCTTTGTGCTTCACTTATCTTTTGAGCTAGGAAATATTGCTCTAGTACTTCACATATATCTTTTTAGAGCACATTGGTGGTTTTATTTTGTAGAAATTGATGAACTCTCGTGCTTCACTTATATTATTTTGAGAGTCTCTAAACAACATGGTAATTTGCTTTGGTTATAAATTTAGTCCTAATATGATAGGCATCCAAGAGGAATATAATAAATACTTTCATATAAAGTGCATTGAATACCATGAGAAGTTTGATTCCTTATGATTGTTTTGAGATATGAAGATGGTGATATTAGAGTCATGCTAGTAAGTAGTTGTGAATTTGAGAAATACTTGTGTTAAAGTTTGTGATTCCCGTAGCATGCACGCATGGTGAACCGTTATGTGATGAAGTAGGAGCATGATTTATTTATTGATTGTCTTCCTTATGATCAACGGTCGGGGACGAGCGATGGTCTTTTCCTACCAATCTATCCCCCTAGGAGCATGCGCGTAGTACTTCGTTTTGATAACTAATAGATTTTTTCAATAAGTATATGAGTTCTTTATGACTAATGTTGAGTCCATGGATTATAGACACTCTCACCCTTCCACCACTGCTAGCCTCTCTTGTGTCGCGCAACTTTTGCCGGTACCATAATCCCACCATATACCTTCCTCAAAACAGCCACCATACCTACCTATTATGGCATTTTCATAGCCATTCCGAGATATATTGCCATGCAACTTTCCACCGTTCCGTTTGTTATGACACGCTCCATCATTGTCATATTGCTTTGCATGATCATGTAGTTGACACTGTATTTGTGGCAAAGCCACCGTTCATAATTCTTTCATACATGTCACTCTTGATTCATTGCACATCCCAGTACACCGCCGGAGGCATCTATATAGAGTCATATTTTTTTCTAAGTATCGAGATGTAATTATTGAGTTGTAAGTAAATAAAAGTGTGATGAGCTTCATTATTAGAGCATTGTCCCATGTGAGGAAAGGATGATGGAGACTATATATGATTCCCCCACAAGTCGGGATGAGACTCCGGACGAAACAAAAAGAGGCCAAAAAAATGAGAGAAGGCCCAAATAAAAAATTTAAAAAATAAAAAAATGAATGAGAGAAAAGAGAGAAGGGGCAATGCTACTATCCTTTTACCACACTTGTGCTTCAAAGTAGCACCATGATCTTCATGATAGAGAGTCTCCTATGTTATCACTTTCATATACTAGTGGGAATTTTTCATTATAGAACTTGGCTTGTATATTCCAATGATGGGATTCCTCAAATTGCCCTAGGTCTTCGTGAGCAAGAAAGTTGGGTGCACACCCACTTAGTTTTTTTGAGCTTTCATAAACTTATAGCTCTAGTGCATCCGTTTCATGGCAATCCCTACTCACTCATATTGATATCTATTAATGGGCATCTCCATAGCCCGTTGATACGCCTAGTTGATGTGAGACTATCTCCTTCTTTTTGTCTTCTCCACAACCACCGTCTATTCCACCTATAGTGCTATATCCATGGCTCACGCTCATGTATTGCGTGAAAGTTGAAAAAGTTTGAGAACATCAAAAGTATGAAACTATTGCTTGGCTTCTCATCGGGGTTGTGCATGATTTAAATATTTTGTGTGATGAAGATGGAGTATAGCCAGACTATATGATTTTGTAGGGATAAGCTTTCTTGGTCCATGTTATTTTGAGAAGACATAATTATCTTGTTAGTACGCTTGAAGTATTATTGTTTTTATGTCAATATTAAACTTTTGTTTTGAATCATACGGATTTGAACATTCATGCCACAATAAAGCAAATTACATGGTAAATATGTTAGGTAGCATTCCACATCAAAAATTCCGTTTTTATCATTTACCTACTCGAGGATGAGCAGGAATTAAGCTTGGGGATGCTTGATACATTTCCAACGTATCTATAATTTTTGATTGTTCCATGCTATTATATTATCCGTTTTGGATGCTTTATATGCATTAATATGCTATTTTATATTATTTTTGGGACTAACCTATTAACCTAGAGCCCAGTGCCATTTTCTGTTTTTTCCTTGTTTTAGAGTTTCACAGAAAAAGAATATGAAACGGAGTCCAAACGGAATGAAACTTTCACGATCATTTTTCTTGGACCAGAAGACATCCATAGGACTTGGAGTGCAAGTCAGAGAAGCCACGAGGCGGCCACAAGGACGGAGGGCGCGTCCCCACCCTTGTGGGCCCCTCGTGACTCCACCGACATATTTCTTCTGCCTATATATTCTCTAATATCCTAAAACCTACCACGAGAGCCATGAAAAACACTTTTCCACCGCCGCAACCTTCTGTACCCGTGAGATCCCATCTAGGGGCCTTTTCCGGCGTCCTGCCGGAAGGGGATTCGATCACAGAGGGCTTCTACATCAACACCAATGCCTCTCCGGTGAAGCGTGAGTAGTTTACCTCAGACCTACGGGTCCATAGCTAGTAGCTAGATGGCTTCTTCTCTCTCGTTGATTCCCAATACCATGTTCTCCTCGATGTTCTTGGAGATCTATTCAATGTAATACTCTTTTGCGGTGTGTTTGCCGAGATTCGATGAATTGTGGATTTATGATCAACTATCTATGAATATTATTTGAATCTTCTCTGAATTCTTATATGCATCATTTTGATATCGTTGCAAATCTCTTCGAACTATCGATTTGGTTTGGCCAACTAGATTGTTTTTTCTTGAAATGGGAGAAGTGCTTAGCTTTGGGTTCAGTCTTGCGGTGCTCGATCCCAGTGACAGAAGGGGAACCGACACGTATTGCATTATTGCCATCGAGGATAACAAGATGGGGTTTTCATCATATTGCTTGATTTTATCCTGCTACATCATGTCATCTTACTTAATGCGTTATTCTGTTCTTCATGAACTTAATACTCCAGATGCATGCAGGAGTCGGTCAATGTGTGGAGTAATAGTAGTAGATGCAGGCAGGAGTCGTTCTACTTGACACGGACGTGATGCCTATATTCTTGACCATTGCCTTAGATATCGTCATAACTTTGCGCTTTTCTATCAATTGCTCGGCAGTAATTTGTTCACCCACCGTAATATTTTCTATCTTGAGAGAAGCCTCTAGTGAAACCTATAGCCCCCGGGTCTATTTTCCATCTCCAATCTACAATTTTAGTTTCCGGTTTACTTCCTTTGCAATCTTTTACTTTCCGTTCCATAAACCAAAAATACTAAAAATATTACTTTACTGTTTATCTATCTCTGTCAGATCTCACTTTGCAAATAACCGTGAAGGGATTGACAACCCCTTTATCGCGTTGGTTGCAAGTTGGTGTTTGTTTGTGCAGGTATTCGGTAACTTGCGCGTTGTCTCCTACTGGATTGATACCTTGGTTCTCAAAAGCTGAGGGAAATACTTACTCTACTTTGCTGCATCACGCTTTACTCTTCAAGGGAAAACCAACGCAAGCTCAAGAAGTAGCAGGAAGAATTTCTAGCGCCGTTGCCGGGGAGATCTACGCCAAGCCATGACATACCGAGTACCCATCATAAACTCTCATCTCTCGCATTACATTATTTGCCATTCACCTCTCGTTTTCCTCTCCCCCACTTCTAAAACAATTTTTGAAAAGATTTGCCTTTTTCTTCGCCTCTTTTCTGTTCGTCTTTACCTCCATGGCCGAATCTAGAAGGGTAAGGGTTTTCTCCTAGGTTCAAGTACTTTGGATGACCCCTCTGTCCTTTCTAAGCTCATAAATAATGACTAGCACATATGCCCGTGCGTTGCAACGGGAGGGATATTTTTTTGCGAGAAGCAACGGGAAAAATAATTGATGTCTCATCCAAAAGAGGGTCTCCACAATGGTAGGAGACAGAGCAAGAAGTTTTGTTCTTCTCGCTGGACATGTTTGACCAGCAAAATCTTGATAGTTATAGGGTTGGTCGGCATGGTGGCGAGGTCCCAACTCATGCCTTTTTTCCTCTAGGTCCGCCTCCATCTCGGGGTTGTGCATGCCTCCTCATTTGTTGGCTGCGCGGCGACCTTCGAGACATGGTTGCTTCGACCACTCTATGCTACGACGGCGTAACCGGGTGGATTATTAATTGCAGCGCATAAATCACGTTTCATGAGCATAATCAAGCATGAATGTCCCTTCTTTTTAGGGTTTATTCTCTTCGATTATTTATGCTCAAGTGCCCATAATGTTGCTCTAACTATAGCCAAATAACATAATTTATTGGCACGTGTCCACAATTTCTTTCATTTATAGTCAACCAACAAAGAACGAACGCGCACCGCTAACTAATGGCCAGAGCAAATATTAAAAAAAATACTATAGTGTCACATCAAAAATATTTTTGATTTTTTTTAACATTCAAAAAATATGAATTGGTGAATATTCTTGGAAACATTAACAATTTTTAAATCCCGGACAATTTTAGAAAAATGCGAACATTGTTTTTGCAAATTCCAATATCTTAGGAAAATGACGAATAAAATTAGAAACATGAATAGTTTTTGAAATTCACAAACAATATTTCTAAAACATGTACATTTTACAAAATACAAATATTTTTGATTTTTTGAATTTTTAAGGCATCATTCAAAAAATACGAAGTGTTTTATACGCAAATGTTTTTTTGATTTTGAACATTTCACTAAATCAAGAATTTTTTGAAACATGGAACATTTTATAAAATGTAATTTTTATAAAAAAATCTTGAAGAATTTTTTAAAAAGACAAAATAATTTTTAAAAAGGTGAGCATTTTTTGAATATTGAGAAAATTTCAAAGTTTCAAACTTTTTCAATGCAGAAGCAAATTTTGGAATTCTGACCATTATTTGAATATTTGAATAAAAATTGAAATTATGAATATTTTTGTAAATTTTCACTTCATAAAAAGTAATAAAAAAAAGAAAAAATGAATAAATAAATAAAAGTGAAATAGAAAGGAACAGAAAAAGGAAAATAGAAATATCACAATGAAAAAGGGGAAACGGGCCGGCCCAGTCTTAGGCGCCCTGTGTGGAACTTCAACTATTCTTCGCTCCATGCGACAAATAAGGCCTTCCCAGCTGTGGGGCAATAATAAATTGGCTGGCCTCATTGAGCCGGAGCGTGCGTGGCCCAATGACGGAATTCTTGACAGATAGTTTTTCTTTTCTAGCGGATAGGTGCATAAAAGTTTAGTACCACCTCGGATAGAAAGAAAAAAATTCGACGGTGAACGGATGAAAAAATTGGAGAAACGCACCTTGCTTTATTAGTAGGTATAGATGCTATGGAAAGACTTACCGGGGTGGTTAAGGAAGATTTCAATTTTGATGAAGATGATCCCGAATTTTTTCGTTATTTGCTTGATGAATCTTTGAAAGATGCTTGGGATAGGCTGTTGAGGATTCGAGCTAGCTATGTGCCCCAATATCAGATCGAGATTTATTTAAAAAGCTTTTATATTGGCCTACCTCCTTCTTTTAAGCAAGTTTTGGACTCTATATTTGAAAATGGTTTTCTTGGAGGGGATGCCATCGATACTTATGAGAAGATGAAAACCATATTTGGGCACCCCAAGGAAAAGGATATTGAATCAACCACTATTATGTGTTTTTATCAAAATGAAATAATCAAAGAGATGAAGGCTAGTTTAGATGCAAATTTTCGCAATGTGCTTAATCTTTCTTCTACCATCAATGGCCATGTGCTTTCACAAAATAGAAAGATAAATGCCAAGGATAAGAAACTTTCTCTTTGCTTCCCAAAAGGGGCAGATGATAATACTTAGATCTATTCGTGTTTTATGCCTAGCTAAGGGCGTTAAACAATAGCGCTTGTTGGGAGGCAACCCGATTTTATTTTTGTTTTTGCCTTTTAGGTTCTGTTTTGCAATAAATATTTCATCTAGCCTCTGGTTAGATGTGGTTTTGTGTTTTAATTAGTGTTTGTGCCAAGTAAGACCTTTGGGATAGCTTACGGTGATAGTTGTTTTGTTCCTACTGAGAAACAGAAACTTATGCACCCAGGAAAATAATTTTCATAATTCACAGAAGCGTGCTTTTGATCTGATTCTTTTTTGCACTGTATTGGTAAAAAATTGCCCAGATTGTCCTAATTTTTCGGAATTTTTGGAGTTGCATAATTATTCGAGAGTTACAGATTTCTACAGACAGTTCTGTTTTTGACAGATTCTGTTTTCTATGTGTTATTTGCTTATTTTGATGAATCTATGGCTACTATCGGGGGGTATGAACCATGGAAAGTTGGAATACAGTAGATATTACACCAATATAAATAAAGAATGAGTTCACAACAGTACCTAAATGGTGATTTATTTTCTTATACTAACGGAGCTTATGAGATTTTTTGTTGAGTTTTGTGTTGTGAAGTTTTCATGTTTTGGGTAAGGATTTGATGGACTATGGAATAAAGAGTGGCAAGAGCCTAAGCTTAGGGATTCCCAAGGCACCCCAAGGTAATATTCAAGGACAACCAAAAGCCTAAGCTTGGGGATGCCCCTGAAGGCATCCCGGGCGCGCCCCCACCCTTGTGGCCCCCTCGTGACTCCCCCGATCTATTTGTTCCGCCTATATATTCTCAAATATCCTAAAACCTACCAGGAGAGCCACGAAAATAGTTTTCCATCGCCACAACCTTTTGTACCCGTGAGATCCCATTTTGTGGCCTTTTCCGGCGTCCTGCCGGAGGGGGATTCGATCACGGAGGTCTTCTACATCAACACCAATGCCTCTCCGGTGAAGCGTGAGTAGTTTACCGCAGATCTACGGGTCCATAGCTAGTATCTAGATGGCTTCTTCTCTCTCTTTGATTCTCAATACCATGTTCTCCTCGATGTTCTTGGAGATCTATTCGATGTAATACTCTTTTGCGGTGTGTTTGCCGAGATTTGATGAATTGTGGATTTACGATCAGCTTATCTATGAATATTATTTGAATCTTCTCTGAATTCTTATATGCATGATTTTGATATCTTTGCAAGTCTCTTAGAACTATTGATTTGGTTTGGCCAACCAGATTGTTTTTTCTTGCAATGGGAGAAGTGCTTAGCTTTGGGTTCAGTCTTACGATGCTCGATCCCAGTGACATAAGGGGAACCGACACGTATTGTATTGTTGCCATCGAGGATAACAAGATGGGGTTTTCATCATATTGCTTGAGTTTATCCCGCTACATCATGTCATCTTACTTAATGCGTTACTCAGTTCTTCATGAACTGAATACTCTAGATGTAGGCAGGAGTCAGTCGATGTGTGGAGTAATCACTACAAAAAAAAGACACATCTGTGACATTTTGGGCCGAACGAATTTTTTTCTGTCATACATATGACACTTCTATGATGATAATTGTGACAAAACCCGGTATCATCATAGATGTGGTGGGCTCCTACTTCTATGACAAAAAATCATGACAGAAAATGGGCTTTTCGTCCTGGGCGGGCCGGAGATGCAGCTGCATGAAATTCTTTGGGCCGTCCATGACGGAAAAAACCGTGGTAGAAGCGAGGGGGAGGAAAATTTTGGGGAGTTCCCGGTTACGGTGGGAGGTCAGGGGCCGAGCGATGCGCTGCTTTCTCGTGACACGACGCTGGCGTGTGTGTGTGCGGCGTTGGCTCTAATCGAACCCGAAGCGAGGCGTTGGGCTCTAATCGAACCCGGCGATTGCTGCAGTTACGCTGCGTTCTTGAACCCGATTGATCGATCGATGGCTGTTAATTGAACCCGATCGAGCGATTCTTCGCCATCGCCGCTAATCAAGCCGATCGATGCCGCCTGGATGAAATGAGCGCTGGCGTTGCGGGGGTTGGATGAACAAGTGAGCGATGGCGTTGTCTCTAGATGAACAGGACCCCATGGTTTGGTGGAGGGCTGGATGAAGAGTAGACGGTGGAGGGGTGCCCGTGGAGGGGTGGTTGAACAGGACCCCGTGCTGTGGAGGGCTGGATGAACAGTAGACGATGGAGGGTGGTTGAACAGTAGCCGGTGGAGTAGTGCGCGGTGGAGGCTGGATGAACAGGAGCCCGTGGAGGCTGGAGGAGGTCGATGGTAGCCCGTGGAGGCTGGAGGAGGTCGACGGTGGAGATGAACAGTATCCCATGGAGTCCTGCTTTTGCGCACGCCACACCCCTCCCGATGAACAGGACCCCCGTTTCAATCGTAGGAGGTCCGTTTCGTCCGTTTTGCGGTACGCCACACCCCTCCCGATCAACAGGACCCCCGTTTCGACCGTAGGACGTCCGTTTCGTCCGTTTTGCGGTACGCCACACCCCTCCCGATCAACAGGACCCCCGTTTCAACCGTAGGAGGTCCCTCCCGATCAACAGGACCCCATTCCGACGTAGGAGGTCCGTTTCCTCCATTGTGCGGTACGACATGCCTCGTTTCCATCGCCTGTTCCGTCCAAGCCCTCCCGATGAACACGACCACGCATTCCGTTCCGACCCAGCCGGTTGGCTCCCCATGAACACGACGACGACGCTGTTTCTCCGTTCTGACCCAACCATGTACGTATGCGCGAGTAGGCATTCGAGACCCCGCCCGTATGTACACATACGTGACCATATTTTCTTTCTTGCACACTGGCCGCTGTACGTACGTGTACATGCTACGTGCGCGCCTCTACTACGACACGCGCGCACCTCTACATCGACTAGTATATATGTACACACACGTTCGCGACAAGAATGACAACGGTACGTACGCTTTGACCAGGTGGCTCCCGACTTTCAGGCACTTCCTTGCCTGCGAAGATGTAGCTGGTGGGTCCCAGCAGTCAGGGGGGCGAATCGTTTTTTTTTGCCCGGACGCACTTCCTTGCGTGCGAAGATGTAGCTGGTGGGTCCCAGCAGTCAGGAGGGAAACATTTTTTTCGCGAAATACGGTGGCCCGTCCGGTGGGTCCCTGCTGTCAGGTGGAGGAATAATTATTTTGCGCGTAATAAGGAGGCACTTCCTTGCGGCCGCCGTGGACCCAGCTGTCAGCCTCTCCACGTACAATACTCTTCTGATGGAAGTCGGTCGTTGACCACATTGACCACGCCGCGCCGAGAGAACCACGGAGGTGGACGACGGCGAGGCCTAGGAAGGGGACGACGCGAGCCGGGAAGACGCAATAAAGGATGCCCACGCGAGGAGGAGTACGAGGTGAGGCTGTCGTCGCCGCAGAATAACAGGGGGTGTGGGTGAGTAGAGGGATGGCCCGGCCAGCGGTGGGAGTAGTAGGGGGTGGTGATGCCTCCGCGGCATCACAACCGGCCACGGGAGGCAGGAGCATGCGGCACGACCGGCGCTGCTTTGGGCGGCTGGAGCACGAAGACCAGAGGTTGAAGAAGCACTACGGCCGTTGGATGGACATCGTACAGTCACTGGAGCTAGAATCATTCATATTGACTAAGTTGACAAAGCCCTTCGTCCCCGTAAACTTAGTAGGCCCACAAGTCAGCCTCCCACCAAGGTGAGTCCCAGCTAGCAGGGGGAGTATTCATTTTTTGTGCGTAATAAGGAGGCATTTCCGGTGGGTCCGAGCTGACAGCGGGGGGAACGTTTTTTCGCGAAATACAGAGACCCTTCCGGTGGGTCCCAGCTATCAGGTGGAGGAATCATTCTTTTGCGCGTAATAAGGAGGCATTTTCCTGTGTAGGCCCCTACTGTCAACCTCTTCCGATGGCTGTTGTTTGTTGACCATGTTGACCTCGCCGCGCCGAGAGCACAAACGCGGTGGACGAGGGCGAGGCCCAGGAAGAGAACCACCCGGAGCCGGCGAAGCCACCGCAGCGGATGCCCACGCTGAGGGGAGAACGAGCGCTGATCGTCGCTCATGGAGTGAGGCCGACGCCATGAAAATAACAGGATGTGTGGGTGGTTAGAGGGATATTCAAGCGGCGACACAGCCCAGCCACGGGAGGAGGGAGCAGCAGTCCCGCAGACCGGGTTTGGGCGGGCCGGAGCAGAAGATCAGAGATTGAAGAAGCACGGCGGCCGTTGGATGGACATCCAATAGTCAACTGTGTGTTGACTAAGTTGACAAAGCCTTGCGCACGCTGGCCAAAAAAAATTTAGGGCAGCGTCATCGTCAACCTAGTAGGCCCAGAAGTCAGACTCCAAATCTGTGGAAAACAGCATATAGCCCATTAACCATTATTTTCAATAATTTACAGCCCATTTGCTAATTCTTAAGGATATTTGAAGCCCATATTATTTTTATTAGCATTACAGACCATATATTCTGGGCACTGCTAAAATATTCAACGAAATTTTGCATATTTCGGTGGGGTCCGAACTCTTTTAATCACAGAATTTTGAGTCACGTTAAAAATAATTTTCAAAAAAATTATATCAAAATAAAATTCAAAAAACAATTCTCCGCAAAAAAGAAAGAATGAAATTTAGAATCTTAACTAGCAAGATGCCCGTTTGTTGCACGGAACATGAAGATGCATTTGTATGACTAGTTTATCTTGTGGGAGAAAAGATGATATTTTAATGTAATTGCCAGTTGGCTTTGGTTTTTATAAGAGTAGAGAGTAGAGAAATCCTGAAAAAAATGATATTTTAATGCAATTGCCGGTTGGATTTGGTTTAAAATTTACAGCCCATTTCTTACAACTTATAGCCCGCTTTTCGGGGAAGCCCATTTCTTACTACTTACATCCCTCTTCGTCTTGAAAGATTTGCAGCCCAATAGGGCTGAGAAAAGCAAGTAGGCCTCGGTTTTGGTATTCTCCAAAAAAAAAGAACTGGGCTAGCCAATTTCAGAAAGAAAAAATATATCAACTGGGCTCGTCATGTGCTTAATAAAAGCGTAAGCGTGGGCTAGACGGGCCACAGCCCCCGCACAGCGCGCAGTTGAGCTCCGTCTCTGAAACTGAAAAACAACTGGGCGAGCTGCTGGGTCCCTGGTGTTATCCGCTCGTTGTGTAATTTTCTCGTTTATTGACTACATTGACAATGGCGTGGAACCTAGTTGTCAAACAATTAGGAGGAAGTATTTTTTGGCTTGTAATAACGAGGCACCCGCCATAAATACAATGACGCCGGTGGGTCCTCTCTTGTCCGCCCTCCTCCACGTCTGATCACCTCCCGATTCCTCTTGGTTGTTGACCATGTTGACAACGTCGACGGCGGCGGGCACAGCGAAGCTAACCACAGGCGGAGAACGACGGCAAGGCCTCGGACGGGAAACTAACAGCAGCCATGGAAGATGCGGCGGTGTAGTGGCAGGTGGAGGGGAGTTCGAGGGCAACAACATGCAAGTCAAGCATACATATGGTACCAAAAGCCCAAGGATTAATTGTTCATCAAATTTTTAGACAAAACCTAGATTGAACATGACAGTAACATCTAACCCAACCACTGCTTTTGCAGTCACAAACAAATGGATCGGTCTGATCCATAAAATCAACATCCTGTGCAAAAAAATTTATTTCAGGATGTCTACAACTTATTGTAAATATAAGCCGAGAACGTTTAGAAGCCCATTTGTCCACCTGAAACTTCTTTTTTTTGCTGTTCAACATGTTCGTCCGTGAGAAATCTCTTGCTGTAAAATTAAGCCTCATGGACAATAGTAACCTCGTGTTTAACAGGAAGAATGTGACAAAGCTTCTGTTTGCCTGGTTGGATGCATATCGTCCCATCGTTATCGTCCTCAAACGAATGTCATGAGAACTGAGAAAATCCTTGTGCTTATTACACCAACGATTGGTTATATGTTTTTCTCCATGTGGTTCTCCCTAAGCAGACATGTAGATTGAAAACAGTTAAGGTGTAAAAAAAGAGTATGTCGAAAGAACGACAGCTGAACAGTTAATTCTCGTACAATATATACGGGCTTTCAATGTGCATGAAATCATCACCTCTATGTACAAATTCTCCAGAGATCGAAAGCATCGCAGCAAGCCAATAATTATGTCCAGATCAAAACTATACATTCTGATATATATGATCTTGATAGAATCCAGCAGCATTGATAGGCTATCAATGGACGAACTCTTCATTGAGCATATAACATAATATTAGTACCCAAAGTGTACTCCAAGATGATATAAAACTTATGCACACAAATGAAAAATGCAGCATATGATTACAAATGTGTAGATGATAATATACGGTACCTGAAAAAGTGAGGAGCCAAACACCAACTCCTTGTGATTATTAAACGGGTCACGAATTACACCCAAGGTCTCCAGTTTGGGCGCAGAGACGACAATTATTTCTAAAGGTCTATAACAACTATGAAGGAGCAACCTTTCAAGTGAAGGGGCATCTTCGATGATGAGCTGCTTTCCTTTAAAACAAATTCCAATGCTTTTAAGGTGATGCGACTTTATTTGGAGACAACGGATACCGATTTCTATTCCCAAAACAATCAGCAAGCGCTCCAGGGCAGAGCAACTGGAGTGGATGATGCTGTCTTGATGAGGCCTCCGACAGATAAACCACCACAAGCGAAAGTTTTTTTAGCAGTGGGAGTCGAAGCATTTGTACCAGATCGTCTGGTAGATGGCAGGTGGCGGTGTGGAGAGAGGAGGAAAACCGCGAGGTGGACAACGGTGGTGTGGGCACGAATTCTTGGTATGTTCGTGGTATGAAACTTTCGTGGTAATGGTAGAACTCAAACTGCTGGAGTTCTCCGAATTCGAGGGATGTCGATAGCGTCCACCTTGCCGGGTATGGACAGCAGGTAGCTTGTCGAGGTGCAGAGGCATTGAACGGGGCCCTGCTGGTGAGAAGAGATGATGGCTCTGATGAGATCAAATTCAGGAAGGACAGATATCTGAGGACAGTCAAGATTGAGGGGCGCGGTGCGCCATAGAGGGCGCCACCGAGTTGAGAGGACTTGTGTGCGGCAGCAATCCTTGGTGGGGAGAAGCGAGGTGATCTCCTCAAGGATGACGCCCGGGAGATCGCTGATGCGGTCCACCGGAGATTCTACCGTTCCTCGATCTGGGTGGGGGGCTCATTGCTTCTCCCCGCTACAGTGCGGCGGATTTACAACCGCGTGGCGGCTGGCGGGAGCCTCATCTTCTTAGCTGGGGCCAGCCGACTCCATTTTCCTTGTGGGCGTCGCGCCCGAGCTCACGGGTTTGAGCAGAGTAGCTGAGACGAGCCTAGTGGCGGCGAGTGGGGAAGAAGGAGGGCTGGGGATTTCTATAGGAGTGGAAGAAGAGGAGCAGGCGTTTTACATGCAGTGAGGAAGATGGTGTGCGGGATTTTCTGGACGAGTGAGGAAGATTGGGGAGCGGGGGGAATTGGGTGGGGAGACGGAAGCGGGAGAGTGAGCTGTTCGTGTTTATAAGGCCCGCTGCACTAACTACTCACTTTTTCCCAAGAACCGCTCTCTTCTTTTGCGTTGCTGCATTGGAGCTGGCGCATGGGCTTGGCTAACTGGCCATGCATGCAGGATGCATGTGCACGCCGCCATCGCATGCTACCGGGTTTGTTACTAGGCCTATTTAATAGGGTGGTTATGGAGTAAATTAAGGAGATTTATTTTTTCTGTGTGCATCCACCAAATTAGAGGATGCGGTACTGGATGCAGACACTCACATTAAACTAACATTCAGAAGAACAAAAGTTCAGCATGTCTATGCATCTCAATGATTCACCATACTATAAACAATATACAAAGTTGTGAGAAGGTGTGGAAATAAAGAAAATCGGTCGATGCTTCTCTGAGCAAAGGGCCTCCCGGCGCACACATTAATTTCCTGGGCATGCTTGTTTCTTCTCAATGTTGTGAGCACTTTGAGCATGTTGGGAACTCCACAGCTAGCTACCTGCCTCATCTTGCAATTGATGCTGACACATTTGCTGCAAACACATGAGGCAATAGAGATGACTCAACATGGGTCCATATTGTGCAGTTCCCCTGATATCATATTCATTGTCCTGAATATGAAAAGATAGGAAAACAGTAGCTATACTTAAACGGTGTTGCAAAACAGTAGCACATATCAATAGCTCGGCATGACAAACCACGATCATCTGGACGAAGGGATCTTGACCTGCCCGAGGAAGATTACATATAATTTCATAAGTCCTTGGTTGATTTACACCTTAATTTGCACCGCTTGTTTGCTCCTCCACACATGACAGGATCGTTCCGCACTGCATTCAGCAAGTCAACGTACGAATAAGCTAATTTCATCTTGCGGTGGTCATTGTACCTAGTTACAAATGTAGGAATAGCTGGAGCACCATGAGGTTAGCTGACAGCAGGTAGATGCAGCCATATAAATTTTGTGTGGTGCTAGCAAAACTGAGGTTTGTATCCCTTCCCATTATGAGAATTCTTCTTGAAGTTGGTAGAATGTGACGGCTTGTTCTTTGCATAAAACTTGCCTTTCCCCTGAGATTTGTTCTTGTTGTTTTGGGGCCGGTTGGGCTGGAAGTTCTTCTCGTGTACCATGTGGGCACTAGAAGCTCCCTCAATGACCCGAAAGCACGCTGTCTTTTGCTCGCCTTTCTCCTCAAAATCAAGAGTGCTAATGAGATCCAAAACAGAAAACTCATGTCTCTTGTTTTTCGTGAGAAGTAGCAAAATCGTTCCACGAAGGTGGAAGCTTGGCAATGATGGTCCCAAAGAACAAATTTGTCCGCAACACACACTTAAAGTACTCAAGTTCCTTAGAGAGTGATCAGATCTCATGAGTCTGCTGAACAACAGGCGCTCATCACCATCTTGTAGTCACAGAATTGCTCCATGACGCATAACTTCGTTGCCGGTGCGAGGGCCCAAACATGGCCTCGGCGCAGCCCACATGTCTTTGCCATGTCAAACGTCATATATGAATCCACAATGGAATCGTCAAGAACACTCAGCAGGCGGCTTTGAAGAGGGTATCCATGTTCAAAAGCTTCCTCATGTGTAGGATTAAGATCGCCTCGGGCTTACCCTTAGTGGCATCATAGCAAGACATGATCTGAAACCAATATATCGCTCTTGTGCTCCACCTTTTATATTGCACCCTTAAAAGTAGGCGGCTTCAAAAGTGCAAAAAAACCACTCGGAGTAAATTGCCTGTGATCAGGTTTCTCGGATTGGATTGTTGAATATATGAGCAATTTAGTATGAGATTTAATCCGAAACAGTAGTAAATAGATCATGACGACAATTGCAAACATCAAAGTAATGATGCAGAATAAACCAAGAGGACAGAATCACATACTGTACAACGGGAGCAGAACCGATGTGGTTGATGTTGTCACTCATGTCGTTGATGAAGAGGTTACCGAGGTCGGGGAAGAAGTCTGTCGTTGAGGAATTCGTCGCTGGCAGTAGTCACAGGAGTGTGCTCCCCAAAAACCTGATCGCCCCTCTCCCGTATAGGATCACGAAAGGCGGGGTTCAGAGGACTGCTGTCCCTTCTCGCGGTGCATGCCGGAAGGAGGGCTGGAGAAGAGTTGCGTGGCGGCGCTAAGATATGGAACGATGCGAAACCATATGATACAGCGGCGGCTAGGGTAGAGCATGTCAGGTCGGTCGTGCGAGTATAAAAGTAGGCCTTTGGCCCCCAAACCCCACGTCCAAGTCAATAATAGCTCAAAAAAAGTCAATAATAGCCCCACCAAGGTTTGTCTCCAAAAAAATGGAGTAATTAAGGCGTCCGTTAGTCCCTTTAGTATAAATACAATATCATTAATAATGGCCCCACCTTTTGTCTCACAAAGTATGTTGGAGTACAACCGGCTACACGTTTGCAATCCGCTTCTCTTCTCTCTCCTCTTCTCTCTCCTTCAACTAAGCACAAATACTATATTTAAATCCTTATAGCCTGCTTATGTCATCTAATTGTAGTACTTGCTCTAAAGTTACTATCCATTGTGTAGTCTGAAATGCCGGGCGTGCAGCGGGCGGTGCCCTCGGCCGGCGCGCCGCTTCAATGCGGAAGCAGTGAGAGGTCGCGTCGCCCTGACTTGCCATCAATGTGGAGCGGCGGGCTCAGCTGGTGCCGGGGAGGGGGAGGGGTTTTTGTTGGGCCAAGAAGGTGAGAAGCCAACTTGGGATCGGTCCAGACGGGGAAATATCATGTGCTCCCATACTCTGCATATGACACTAGTCTAGTATGTTACTACTCCCTCCTTTCAGGTTTATAGAGATGTTTAGAGTAACATAGTAATATGTTACAGTACAAGTTACTCCCCACTATGACCAGACTTGGCCTCTCCCAGTGCTCCACCATGTATAGCTGCTAAGCCTGCCACGTAGGCATAAAATATGATGTGGCACCAATAAACTAAGCACCTATGCATTGAAGACTTGAGTTACTTAGCCATTTAATGCACTTAGCACCTCATCTAAAGAGCATTAATAGTATAGCCAGCTGCTGGCTATAAGCCAGTCCCATGTCATCTACATCCCATCTTATAGTCAACATGTACAATAGTAGATCAAAAGAGTGTACTACTACTTTTTTGTTCTGTGGCCCACCTTTCATTCTCACTAAGTGCCTAGGAGCATCACTAGAGCTGGCTCTTCACGAAGAGCCCGCTTACCTTCTCTCTCCTCTTCTCTTTCCTCCAACTAAGCAGAAATATACTATAGTTTATTCCTTATAGCCCGCCGACTCAGCTCTATTGTACTTGCTTTAAGCACATCTAAGCACTTACTAGCACCCCTTGACCGTGGACCTTGATGGTGTACATCACCTTGTGTCTCATAATTTTCCTCGTCATCATCTGAGTCCTAGAAGATTTCACCCACATCATCATTAGCATGCAGCCGCCTTGATAGACAACATGCATGTATGAGTAGAGGCGACTGGGGACGCACCACCACCACGTCGTGGGCACTCCGTATGTGCTCGTGTGCGTGCAGCGTGCGTGTTTTTTCATCGGTGCTAGCTCTAAGGCCGAGGCTGCGGTCGTCTTTGTCTCCGACTAGTAGTTGAGCAACGACGGCAAAGATGTGCTGCAAGAGATGCGTATGCGCCGTTGCGTGCGAGCTTCGCCGTAGCACGACGAACCGGACGCCGCCACGGATGGCGCACGCCTCCATGCAGCCGAGTGTGTGTGCATGCATGTGTTATTCACGTGCATTCTGTGGCCGAGCGTGTGTGCATGCACGTCTTGTGTACGTGCGTTGTGTGCTCCATGCTATGCGCGTATGTGCATGAGTTGGATCGGATGGAGTTAGTGCGTTGGCTTGTGTACATGCGTGGCTGCATGCGCCCCGTATATGCGCGTGGCTTGTTGCGTGGTTATCAATAATTCAATATAAACTACTCCCTCCGTTCCTAAATATAAGTCTTTCTAGCCATTTCAAATAGACTACAACATACAGATGTATGCAGACATATTTTAGAGTGTAGATTCACTCATTTTGTTTCAGATGTAGCCCCTTATTGAAATATCTAAAAGACTTATATTTGGGAACGGAGGGAGTATAAAACATCTTCAACTTAGCATCCTGATGTACCGCTTCTAGTGGTTAGCGAAAAGTTCATGTTCTTTTAGTTGTTTATAGGTGGGCAAAGGCAAAAAACAGGGGAAAACATGCAAGGTTCCTTGCACGCTCCACCGCTGAGGTTCCTTGCTCCTCCTCGGTCGTCGGGAATCTATGCTCTTCAACTCTTTTCTTTTACGTGAGCTTTGTTCATCCTTTTCCCAACACGCGAGACATCTAGCATCAAGGTGCACATGTCATGCAAGAAAATGGAGATAATCAGATAAGCAGTGCGTAAGTGAGTCGTGCGGGGGGAAAGCTGGGGGAAACCCTTTTTCGTAAGTGAGTCGTGCACTTCGATGGCACCTACGCAATATTTTTTCTCCTCGATGGCACGTGAATAGTGCATGTACTCAACGACGGAGCACGGGATGGTAGCAATGACATGGTCAGCCCTTTTTTGGAGAGAGTACGTACTAAATAACTTTGATGTGTCCCGTCAACTCGCAGAACGACGAGAAGCTTGACTACGCCTTTCTCCTCGCCAACGCTGCAGCGGTGACTCACAAGACGAGGAGAAACTTTTGCTTACAAGCGGTGGACGTGCAGCAGTTCATTTGGTGTCGATTGCCGTAAGCACCATCAGAGAACCATCGACTTTCGGAAGAGGCGAAGAGCCAAGTGCAAGGTCACCTACTAACCTTAGGCTACGCGTAGTGGGAGTAACATAAGTAGGGGTACCTCTTTTTTTTATTCTAGAAACAACCACACACGAATATCGAGGTGCTGGTTACGTAGAACAAATTTCCTGCAGTCCGTGCTCAGCCCTCCTCTATCTCTCTTCTCAGCCAGCCAGCGGACGCGCGGAGCCCATCGTCTGTTTGCTCACATGCAGCCCAACATGTCAGTGAAAACACAAGAGGACCCACTGAACCTGCACATATTTCACCTCGACGTGCTGGTGATGAAAAACAAATCCAATAAAGATCTTCGGTGGCCGCTTTTGGAGTTACTCAAGAGTAGTAAGATTCTATTTACAGTTTAACCCAAGATGCACATCTCGTGGCTTCAATTACCACTCTATTTTCTTTCATGACACGACTGGATGCTGGATGTCCCACGTGTCGGCAAAAGGAGGAAGAACCCGACCAAATCTTCGGTTGTGCTCTCGGATTAGACTAGTTGTGCTAACTTAAAATTTTTATTGTGTACTCCCTCCGTTCCAAAATACTTGACTTCCATTTGTCCAAAAATGGATGTACCTATATACTAAAACATGATACATATATATTTTGACAAATAGAAGGAATGTATTGTGCAACGGAGGGAGTAGAATGGATGCAAGTTTTTGTATTGCGAAGAAGAGTACATCCATATATTGATACAGCGTTGGAGTTGGCCTTACAAGTGGGACCGCAGTTGAGGAAACCGACTATCGGCAAACCCCCACCTCGCCCGCCGCGCGATGGCTGAGTTAGAGAAACGAATGAGGTTGAAGAGATTGCTCTAGCACGGACTCCAAGAAATATGGTGTCAGATGGAAGTCGTGCTGGTGGCGTGTGCCGTACTCCTGGACGTGAATGCTTGTTCTGGCCCATGCCACCCTACTACACCTACTACTTACTATATAGTAGTACTAGTATCGAGGATTCGTGGTGCTGGTTACGTAGTACAATATGGCTACAGTAGAAACACCCGCACGACGCGCGAAGCATGTGAAGCTAGTACAAATAGTGTACTACTTCCTCCGCTCCTAAAAGTCTTTGTAGAGATTTCACTAGGTGGACTACATACAGAGCAAAATGAATGAATCTACACTTAATATGCATCTATATACATATGTATATGGTTCATAGTGAAATCTCTACAAATACTTACATTTAGGAACAGAGGGAGTACTATTGTTGATTGGCCTCATCCAATAACCTGTTGCAATGCACGCACAATTATGGAGGAGGGAGAGGAAGAGCATGCCACAACAGTTCCAAATCGAGAGGGAAAGGCGAAGAGTCGGTGGACGGTTGCTAGTTTGCCACGGTTCACGAAGGGGCGCCCCGGCCTACACGTCGGTTCAGAAATACTCCTACTACTCGCCGTCGTCTCACTAATATGTTGGAACGGGACCACATGTCAACGAAACATGGTGTGTAATTTCTCGTGCAAAATGCGATCTGGCCGCGTTGGCTCGAGGTGCCGCATTAGTTTTTTTTGAAAGTTTGCTGCATTAGTTATTGACCTTTATTTTTTTAACATGCAATCTGAATGGATAGCTCCTATGGTCATCACACGTGAGCGAATATAGTGATGGTTGATTCGCCCGAGCAGCTTATTACTGTGGGAATGTGGGAGTACTAGTGGATTCAAGGAACATAGAAATGATGGTTGCTTCGTCCGAGCAACTTACTGTGGCG
Source organism: Aegilops bicornis (assembly GCA_021605145.1). NCBI lineage: Eukaryota > Viridiplantae > Streptophyta > Magnoliopsida > Poales > Poaceae > Aegilops > Aegilops bicornis. The sequence goes on from CM038671.1 coordinate 707,838,645, forward strand.
AAGGTGGGGCTCTGTGATTTGACTGCTCACTAGTCATTACTCTTTGCGGCAACGACCGGGGTGAATCTTTCCCTGAAGTTGTGTTGTGCACTCAATATTGCTGCGTGGCAGGTGGAGCCGGATGAAGGATGTCCAACATGTCGGCGAAACAAAGTTGAATTGTTTCTGGCATTTCTATCAATCCTTCAAGATTTGTTTATATGTACGCATAATTTTGATGAAATTGTACTGTGATGCTATGAAGGTTTCAACTTCGGTTCCCTTGAGGAAAAAAGGTTTCAACTTGGGATTCATGTGTCTTGCCTCGAGATTATCTCGTTACAACATTCCATCAAATACAAATGAAACTACCATGGCTAATGCATCTCAATGGTTCGCAGATCAGCGCCAATATTCACATCAGAACTGAAGACAAAGTTGTGAGAAGGTGTACAAATAAAGAAAACATATATAATTGATCGATGATGTTCGTAGGCATGGCTCAATTTCCTTGGCACAGTGTTCATTGCTTGGCAGCTAGTTTCACCCATCTCTGTAGCCAAAAAAGGGGTGTATGAAGGACACTACAATCCGATCATTTTGTGCAGCTCCACTAAAATCGAGCGGACCATCCCTGTTTGCAAAGATATCCAGTTAGTGTGATTACAATAATAGTGGAACTAGATGATGAAACATAACACACATAAATAGAAGCCGATCACCTCTACGATCTCTCTTTAGGACTAACTTCTTGTTAGAGAAAGATTAGGCACGGAGTTGGATGAGGAGGATAGCAAAACCAATCTCCCTTTCCCAGTCCCACAGAAATGTAAAAACGTTGCCAGTGTGACATTTTGGCGGAACTGCACAAAACACTCTTTAGAAAAGTGATTTGTGCAACTCACCAAAAGGTCGCAATAGCAACGAGGTGAAAATGGATAGCCCTGTTTGCAAAAGGAGGTCGAAAGGAAACAATTACTGCCCAATAACACAAGTTGAAGACACATACGCCGACTAAAAAGAACCATGTTCCATGTAAAAAGGGAAAGATAGCACATGGTGGTTTATCAAAAATGGTTTGAGGACGAGATTGCAAGATGGAAAGTACGCCGGCTGAGATACGATTTAAGCAAACAACTAAAGAAGATCCACACGCAGCAACGTGGGAAGATGGGCAGTGGACCAAGGCCGGAGGAAGCTATACCTGAGGGTCGTTGGGATGTTACTAGGAGGGCGCCGGCGGCCAGGATCTGCCCATACTGCGGCAGCAAGCAAGTGACGAAGGCCCTACCGCATCGGAGCTTGGTCAGAGAGAACGGCGGGTACCGCAGATCGGGACGAGCTGCCTCAACGCCGTCGAACGGAGAGACGATGCACATCCTCCCTTTCCGCCGGCGGACGGGATGCGGCCGGATCACTGACCAACGCTGAGAGAGAGAGGCCACGGCGGCCTTGTGTGAGATGGTGTGACGAGAGACAAACCCATTTTTCCATTTTCCCCACGGCAATTGTTTTATATTCTAGGCGTGGTACTGGACCCTCCTTCGAGTAAACAACCGCTACACGCGTCAAATTATCACGTGGGCTGCCTTTTCGTACAGAAACGAACTCCACTGTGTACCCGCGCGGGTGTGGTCGGTAACGAGACGTGAGTACGTGCGTCCTGCGTGCACTTCTTCTTTAGGTGCAGGTACGTACGTGGGTGGGTGTGAGAGATATGGTTTGTGCGAAACAGAGGCAATGTGTTGATGATATCTCAATCAGAAAATCGTAACATATGCAATGTGTGAAAGCGAGTCATGGACGTGAGATATCGATAGAATTGAAAACATGGATGAAGTGTGTGGCTGCAATCGATAAAGAGTGCCATCGATTTGTGTTTGCCCACGCCAAAGATACAGGTGGCTGGCCTCTTTGGAATTTGAGAGGGCAGAGGTGCAGTTCTTCTCCGTGGCATGGATACCTACCTACAACGTTCGACTATCGGTGTGTGTGTGTGTGTGGAGGGGGGGGGGTAGAGATCGGTCGACTAGTATATGTGTGGAGAAGGAGAGAGACCTAGCTATGTATTGAGGGAGATCGATCGACATCCATGGATATGTGTAGCAGAGGAATAAGGTTGGGGAAAAGACAAAGGTAGAGCGTCGGAGGGTTGGTGGTGGAGTGGCGTCTCACAAATGGTGGGAGAGGCCTGCTAGACAAACGGAGGGTATGAGTGCAATATCAATAAGAGAGGGTGGGGGATGTCTGTCTGTCTATGCACGTGCGTGTGAGAGACGGGTCGGGAGGTATTCAAGGATGATGAGGGGAGAAGATATGGTTGTGGTAAGCATGTGTAACTACATAGGAAGATCTATCGTCGTGTGTCCGAGAAAAGGAGAGACATAACTAGCAAGGTAAGTGTATCGGTGCTTGGTGAAAATGAATTATAGTCGACCTGGCTATATGTAGGGAGATCAGTTCATATACACGCCTGCATGTGTTAGAAGCAAATAAGGTCCGGAGAGGCGGGACAGGGGGAGAGGGTGTGGCTAGGAGGTGGTGCGAGAGGCCTACCATGTCGAGGGGGAGGAGGAAGTAGCATGTGATTAATGAAAAGAGGGACGGAGTGTGCACTGCGTGGAATCGTATTGGACATATGGGGGCATGGACGGCGAGAAGAGAAGAGGGGAAGTATATATGTGTTTGTTGTAGGAACACTTGGCTAGAGAGGTATATCGACGGTGTGTGCAGAAAGAAGGAGCCGGGGCCTACACACACCGCTGGTGGACGACCTAAAGAGAAATAATGAACGTGCGCGATGGAGGGGATGCTAAGGGTGTGTGAGGGGGGCGGGCGTGTGCATGCACGATAGAAAGTTAGCGCTAGCTAGCTACAAATAGAAGAGGATCGTGAAGGTGTAAAAGATGAACAAAGATCATAATTCATTATAAAAAAGTGGATACAGATACTTGAAGAAGATATAATAATGTAGAACATTGATTATAATTTGGGCTAATGTGTGGCTTTTGCAACTCAGGTCTAAATACTTGTCATAATGTAGGGGCGGGCTCTATACTTTGTGTGATAAACACGGTATGCATTATGGAACATGGTTTAGATTATGAATATATAGTTAGTACATCAAATGTACTATTATTTGGAATCAACATCAAGTGTATTCAAAAAATAGAATTCGAGTTCATGTAGTACACATAGTTCATATCTATCTCTATAGCAATCATGTGGTGTGTTATTAAGGTAATACACGAATGGCGTGAAGTTGGCAACAATCATGATTGTAGATTCTTATTGAAATAGAGAAACGAATTCAAATTTAGTTCGAATTGCAGCGGTAGTATAGACATTTGGAATGCACTAAAATGTTGGTATGAGTAGGTTACATGCATTATACATCAAGCGAAAAAATTTAATCGGACATAACATGGATTCATACTCCCTCCTTCCATCCATATAGGGCGTAATGAGATTTTTACCTTTGACTATTGACAAGATTAATAGTACATGACATGCACAATGTGAAAATTATATCATTGAAAGAACCTTTCACAGACGAAGTTAACGGTGTGCTTTGTGTAAGTTGCATGTCATATATCATTGCTCTAATATTTGGTCAAAGTTAGCATCGAAAAACTCATTAGGCCCTATATAGATGGAAGGAGGGAGTAGCTTTGAATAGCATTTGTATAGTAAAACGGGGAAAGACTCTCTCTTTGTGTGGTGTGAATAGTTTTATTTTTTCGTTTTCTTTTTGGTTGAGGGAAGTGCGAATTGATTTGGTACGTACAAGGACAATATTACTACACGTTAGGCTTGTCCCTAAAATTCAACCCAGCGTCTTGTTATATCCGAAAATTCAGATATCGTGCTCCCAAAACTGGCGCCTTCACAACCCGCACCTTGCTATCCCGAAAATACAACGCGCGAAAACTCCCTCCAATGCCAAATCCCGACATGAAATCCCCTTCTAACCACGAGCCGAAAGGGCCGCTAGTTGAAATTGGTGGGGGGGGGGTACTTTTGTAACACACCCTACATTTTGGACAAGCGCGTCCCTAAGTCATGCATCACCCCTTCCCATCGCCCCCTTTTTGCCATCCGAAATCCCAGGCCGCCATAACCTCTCCGCTCCAGCCACAAAACCCCACCCTCCTCCGTCCGCCATGTCACCGCTACTCAGCCGGAGCCTCTTCCCCGACGACGTCGTCCACCGCAACAGCTCGACGTCCCTCGTCCACCTCCCCGGATGAGGATCCGTCGTCCATCTCGCCGTCCACTTGGTTCAGCCGCCCGTCCTCCACCTCCAAGGAGCTGCTCCGACGATCGCCTCGTCTATCGCGGCTGCTCCATCCCCTGGCGCCGCCTTAACCTGCTCCACCGAACCGCATCATCCTCACCGACTCCTCGGGACGAAGCCGAGGCGTACTTTCGGCGCCACCAAAAGGTTGTACACTCATCGCGCCGCACCTTATCCTTAACTCGACCTCCCGGTGCCGACGGTGCTCCATCCCGCACCCCCATGGAGCGGCTACCTTGAAGCTTGGCGCTGGCGACATCTCCATGACTCTCCCCAGTCGAGGCCCCTTGGCGGCGGCGTCCATACCAGCCGGATCTGCTTCGCTGCTCGGCTCTCGCTTCCTTCGCTTTCGCCGCTGCTCTTCTTTCTGCTGCTCTCGCTCTCGCCGATCGCTTGTTTCGCCTAACTGCTGCTCTCCCCCTCGCTCATGCGGTGCTCTTGATTAAGCCACACTTCAGTCGACTGAATCAACTTTTGGGTCAGTCGATTTTCAGGGGTTGGGGGGGCTCGCCGGAGTTAAGGAAGAACCACCCGCAGTGGGGACGGAGGCTCGCCGAAGAGGTACCTCACTATCTATCTTAGGGTTCATGGTGGGGTGGGGTGGGGGGCCTAGAGGGTTGGCCAGGGCGGCGGTGGCGAGTTGTTTCGGGGCGGCGAGGCGACGCTGGGGCCGGCGGTTCGGCCGGTGGTGGTTGGCGGCTCGAGGGGTGCAAAGTTGAAGATGAACTGAGGCCCTCCTAAACTACATGTCAAGTGCCTCTCTCGCTACCATTGCATCCAGTTTTGACTGAGTATTCAGATTCCACAAGAAATTTCAGTTTCGGCGCTAAGTTCAGAGTCAATAGTTTTTACCTCCTCTGTTGTAGTCGTCGTTTTGGTGATGTTAATTTTACATCCATTTTACATCATCTATTGGAGATGCTATTAGAATCCCACTTGAGATTGACGATGTACATCTTGTCTTTGCTTCAGCCTTGATGTCTTACGGCTCACCGGAGCTGCTCCAACGACAGAACGATCCATCACAATAGAGCAGTGCCCTGGACACCGTCTACAGATTCCTCAGATCTTCCTCCACACCTCCGACAGCCACCTCTGCCTCAACTGCTTCAGTGACCAACCCAATGATGCTGAGGTTGACACGGCTACGGCAAAGAGGTTGTACACTTGTTGCATCACTTATTACTATACATTCACATCGATCCATTAGGGATATTTTGGTTCAAAGGAAAAACATAGCAATAGGGAATTTTCCAATGGCACTCTACTATTCAATTATTCATGCATTTTGTTGAAAGGAATGAAGCAAAACATCCACCTGGACCTACTTTTCAAAATCCTATGCATGAAAACAAGACCAAGTGCATTAGTGCCAGAATAACATTCTAACTGTACACGCTTTCATATGGTTTCATTTTATTTTGGCCATGTTTCTTTGCATTACTTTGCTCTTCCAATTCCTGTAAACCAAACACCCAAGTTGACAGAAATCCTGTGTTTACAAATGCTATGTTTACCATGTGTATTTTCCTATCCTATTCCGGTGTTTTTCCTATCCCTGCGTTTTAAGAATCATGCAAGCCAAATGAGCCCTTGCAGAATTACTTCAGTTACAGGTACGTGTCGAAGGGAACTTTGTGTGGTTTGTCCTGCTCCTGCCATGACGTCGTCCACCTCACTGAGCTGCTCCATCAATGTAAGCATCCGAGAAACCAGACATCACGACTCCTGACCGTCTTTCGCCGCCTCAGATCTCCTTCCCTGCCGCCGGCACCCACCGCAACGGCATCACCATCATCGACTCAGCAGATGAACCTGAGGAGTACACGGGTCCACAAGAGAGGTCGCACTCTTTTGTTTCTGCTTATGTTATGCATTGCTTAAACTTACCTGCTACTTTATCGTCCTGTTCAGCTCTTGGACTCCCAAGTCAGTTCCAAATTAATGTTCAAACTTGAGTTCTAAATTAGTTGTGGGGCACATATCTAGGCAACAATGAATAGTATGTCTGTCTAATATCTGGTTCACCTAGGGTATGCCTAGTTCATCTTGGGTGGGAAACAAATAGTAAAGCAATCATCATTTGTCTTTTTATTAATTTAAAGCAATCATCAGCCTGCTATCATTATTTTTGGATCCATCCACTGGTTGTTACCATCACTCTAAATTTCTGCATGCTCTCCTTACATAATCTCACCATATTTTTTCATATGCATGTCAGATATTGTACACAGTCATGTTGAACATGTAGAGAAAAAGAGAAGAGTTTTCTTGTGCAATACAATGTCATGCAGACATCGCTCCATGGTGGGTTCAACGGCAAACCCTCCACACCCCTCTCCAGATTGTAAACCAAAGGAAGTTATCTGTTACGAGGCGGATCTGCAGGCCGACCACTCCTATTTACCCCCAAGGTGTTTGCTCTACCTTGGCATGATGATGTTAGTCATATCATGCATATGTTGCCTTGCAAGTGCCTACTTTTGACATCATATATGTCATCTCGCTTAGATTTAGACATGTTCGTAATGCCACCTGTTTAGTTTCTATATCATATATGGGAATTATGCAGTCTCATGTCTTTTAGCCAGCCATAATATATGTGAAATGTGCAATGCTATCCTGTGTAACCAGGCATCATATATTTGAATGATATCTTGCCCATCCTTTTCTTCATTACATTTCCATTTGTCGACAATGTTTGTATATTAAACTACTCTTCCTGTGAATCAGCCATTTGGGTGGGAGATGGAAAAATCTAAAGTGAAAACAAGGCCTTCAGAGCGATAAGTGCTACCGTCAAGCAGATCTCTTGTTGGGTCCCGATAGCTCCTCATAGATGGATTCAGAGACAGATGACCAGTCCTATTCCCCCAATGAGGTGTATGCTCTAACTTGGCATGGTTATACTGCTCATATCATGCATACGGTGTCTTGCATTGCATAGTTTAGACATCATATACACAATATTCAACACCATGTTCTTAGTTCAGACATCATATCGAATGCCCTCTGTTTAGCATATAAATCACATATGTGAATTAAATGATGCGATCCTGATTACTTAGATAACATGTAGGTGAATTATGTCATGCGATCCTGTTTAGTTATTCATCATATCTTTGAATTATGTTATGCTATGCTATCCAGTTTAGATAGACATCATATATGTGAAATTATGTCATGCTATCCGTTTTAGTTAAAAAATACACATGTCAACTATTTCATGCCCTCTTTTTTCCACACTATCTATTGCATCATCTCTCATACAATGTCTCATACATTCAACTATGTTTCCTGTTTATCAGCCATTTGAATTGGAGCGGGTGATGCCAGTATTCAGCGGACTAAAAACACGGTCTTCAAATAAAAGCAGTGCTACCTCTTGGTGGAGATAGCACCCGGTTGTACATGCACAAGAACCAGCCCTACCACACATAACCCAAACTCTCGCAGATTGTACCCCTACTGCGATCGACAGAGAACCAGCTTCACCCAATCTAAACCCAACCCCAGCCGATAGTAACCCAGTTCCCGTTGACACATCACCATCTCCACCACAGAGCTCCCAAACAAGAGCAGTTAGTAAGGCAGCTCCAGTGCCCAAAGGGCCAGTACTATCACGGAACCCCAACTCCACCAGTAAGTACGCCTATTCCTGTGGAGGAAGCACTACCAGCTAGTCGTAGTTTAGCACCTATCACATTTGATGTTGTTAAATCATATGTGCGTATCTTCCCATCTTGGAAATATTATACTGAAGATGAAGGAAAATGCCAGTTGCAGGTGTTTGTCTAGGAGTTATGTGTAAGTAATGTTATTCATGGCAATTACTTTGCTTCGTCCCATACATCCTACCTCCATGATGATTATAATACAGCAAATTTTCCCATTTTTCTCTATAGAGAAGGACCGATTTGGAAACTCAGGATGAGGTAACCTCTGCTAATACCTCTGCTATCTTCAAGAATGCTTGGTGGCGATGTCGAATTACACAAGAAAAGCGTGCTTCACCGGCAAAGAAACTTATCAAATTCCCTTACGTTCTCTGAGACACATTTATCGGACGGCGATCGGGAACGCCTTTGTTCTCAGATCGTCCCGAACCAACAATGTGGTAAGGTCTATGAGCTCATTTTCTATTTTTAAGTATTATATTCTTGCGTCTTATTGTACTCTGTTCATGTAGAACAAGTGCCTAAACCTGAAGAACAACTATTCTAATGTAAGATTCCATTGCTATCATAGTTCAAAAAAGCGCTAGGCGTTAATTGTGCGTTTTGCCACCGCCTTGCGCTTTACTGACCAAAGCGCATGCTTATGCATAGTTATGCACAGATTAAGCGTAGTTATGCGCAACGCGTTTTGCCAACGCCTAGAGCCTAGGCGCGCCTTTTTTAACTATGATTGCTTTGCTCTTGTATCACTGTATTTACTGATACAAACTTATTTTTAAATTGAAGGATCCAATCGAAACTCCAATGGCACGACATGTATGTTCACACATGTTTCTTTAACAGGTTTGCTCTTATCAATAGCTCTTTTGATTTCAATTTCAATTGTGTATACAGTTGACTTTCATATCATGCACATTACTAGCATCACAACAGAGCCAATAGTGTTGTTGTACATGTAGACCCGTGGTACCCATCTGAAATCTTGTTGTGCCGTGTAGTTTCCCACGCTTTGTATTCCTTCACTGCTGCTTTGTCTTGAACTGATATGATTTGAACCGTGTCTCTATTTTGATTTGGCAAGACAATGCATTGACCATAGGACATAGATATATGTTTGTTTGATGCTTTTATTATGTACTAGTACTTGGCAATAGAAGACTTGGTAGTTTAATCCTGTCCACCTTACTAATGAACTGGTTCACCGAAATGAGTTTCATATACTAGTACATGCTAAACTTGTTATGTGTCTGCTTGTTTCTTTTTTAGAATGCTGACAAAATATTGGGGAAGAGTGCCTTATTAAGCAACGGTAAATTAAGTAATGCAGATAAGGTTCAGGATAGTGACACATCCTTGTTGGTCTCCAACAAAGCTGATAAAACAGCTAAGGAAGACTATCTTGAAGACAGCGAGACAACCCCAAAGTCCTGTCTTGGTTTAGTGCTCGAGTTACTGGCCACTATCGCTTGCACAAGCTATTCAAACTCACTGTCTGAATCGGTTCGGTTTCTATAGTCTTAACTACAAGCTGAAAGACATCGATCAACTGTGCTGCGACAAGAAGTGGAAGGACTGCCGAAGTCCCTGGAGCATTCAGATGCATACTTTTTGGTACAACAGCAAGCGTTGGAGGATTTTAGCGCCAAACAGGACAAAGCTAATCAGCTTGCTAAGCTTATTGCCAGCATGGTGGACCCAGGATAACGTTTCTTGAGCTCTTCTGAAGTTGTTTCGCTTATGCTCTTGTTTTGTTGCCGCATTTATTTGCACTGGTGGCCAATTTTGACGGCCAGTGTATGTAATATGCTGCTTTGTTCCCTATATTTGCACTGGTGGCGAACTTTGATGCCCAGTGGATGTAATATGTGTAATAGCGGTAATAGGCCAACGTTAATTGCTTGCTTATTTATTTCCTTATTGTCTTGTTTAGTTGTTTCCTTGTAGTCACTGCGGTTCTTTTTCTGTGTTTTTCTAGTGGCCACAATAGCCTATTTTTGGTAACAAGGCCAAAATAATCATGGCAACACACGGACTATTGTAACCATGGGCCTCCTGCAGTCAGATGATCCATGGGCCTTTAATCCGTAGAGATCCATTGGCCTTCTATATGGGGCGTAGGATCCATCGGCCTTCTATACGGGCCTTAGGGTCCATGGGCCTTCTACGAGCTGTAGGGTCCATGGGCCTTCTACGGGCCGTATGATCCATGGGCCTTCTATGGGCCGTACTATCCATGGGCCTCATACGGGCCGTAGGATCCATGGGCCTTCTACGGGGCTTATCATCATTTCGCCAATCATGGGCCGTACTATTCATGGACCATAACAGGCCGTTAATAGGCCGTATTTGATAACTCTATGAAAACAGCCCAACGGTTTTTTTTACATGAAAACGGCCCAACGCATTAATGGTCCGCAAACGGGCCGACTGTAATGACGGGCTGAATTTGGCCCACAAGCGTAAAATAGCGATGCCGGGCCGTATGTAACCGAATCGTTGCAAATGAGCCTAAGAATCTATGGGCCCCGAGAAGGCCGAAGATAACTTAATGGAAACGGCCCAATGGAATAACGGGCCGTTAATGGGTATAAAGGTATACACTGTTCATTATGGGCCGGTTTCACCACGGGCCGTTAATGGGCCAAAGAGTTACAAAGGTCCTCATATGGGCCGAAATAAGTCATGGGCCACACATGGGCCGGAAGTTAAAACGGGCTGAATCATATGGGACGGCCCAGATGACGCTACTGGGCCTAATTCAGATAGGGCGTAACGGGCCCTGGGTTAGCGGGCTGTAAATGGGCTATATGCGAACAGGCCGTTAACAGGCTTTCCGTGGGCCGGGCCGCCACCTTTTGACCAAGTCAAACGGGCCGGCCTTTTCACAGGAATGGGCCTCTGTTGGGCCGTGCCACGTGTCGCCGTATCATAGGCGACTTTGGTCCAATGAACGGATGGCATATGTCCCAATGGTGAGCCGACATGTGTTTCCTCCAGCCAATGATGATTTTACACGTGGTAAATCCCCATTGGTCGGGGCTGTTAACGGGTTATCGGATCCAAAACCCGACCCGATAGCTTAACGGCGTTCCGTTACGGTGGATGCCACGTGTCGGTCACCCTTGACGAAAAGCACTTCGTGACGCGCGATTTATCGTCGTGGAAGTGGACACTTCGTGATGATAATTTTGGTAATGTCATGGAACACTTCTACGACAAAGACAGTGCGACTATCTTGATTCTGTCATAAATTTGTCATGGATGTACATGCATGACAAAAAACGCGACCTACTGTGACAAACATGTATCATCACGGAAGTGTATTTTTTTGTAGCGAATAGTAGTAGATGCAAGCAGGAGTCGGTCTACTTGATACGGACATGATGCCTATATTCATGATCATTACCTTAGACATCGTCTTAACTTTGCGCTTTTCTATCAATTGCCCCTGGGTCAATTTTCCATCATATAAGTTTCCGATTTACAATTTTAGTTTCCGATTTACTTCCTTTGCAATATTTTACTTTCCGTTCCATAAACCAAAAATACCAAAAATATTACTTTACTGTTTATCTATCTCTGTCAGATCTCACTTTGCAAATAACCATGAAGGGATTGACAACCCCTTTATCGCGTTGGGTGCAAGTTGGTGTTTGCTTGTGCATGTATTCGGTGACTTACGCGTTGTCTCCTATTGGATTGATACCTTGGTTCTCAAAAGCTGGGGGAAGTACTTACTCTACATTGCTGCATCACCCTTTCCTCTTCAAGGGAAAAACCAACGCAAACTCAAGATGTAGACACTACTAAAATATTTGTTACTATGTATAATTTAGAAATATCTAACATGTTATTCAATAATACTAAAATATATATGAACACTATATAATGGCGTCCTATATATATATATATATATATATATATATATATATATATATATATATGTGTGTGTGTGTGTGTGTGTGTGTGTGTGTGTGTGTGTGTGTGTGTGTGAGTGTGTGTGTGTGCACACTATATAGTTTGTGCAATATTGGAAAATTAATTTGAATGTTTTTTACAAGAAAAATATTTTTTGGTTAATCATACAATTTAAGTTTTGTAGAATTAAAAAAGTTCAATGATATACATTACAATTGTGTAACAATGAATAATGTAACTATTATTTGGAAACATTTTTATGTAACTGAGTAACAGAAAAGCATATTAATTTAAATTATAATATGGTACATGTAACTTAAAGAAGTATAAAACTTCAGTATGAAAAATAATTATTTTACATCGCATCGGGCCCCAAAATCGTTTGGACCGGCTCTGCCCCCATTTTGGCATCTAGCAAGGGCTGCCGACGTTGGACGATGCGCTGTGGGCGTCGGGCACCGACGCTTCTAGGTCGCTGCCCATTCCGAAGGTGATCGAGTGGAGCGGGGTGGCATCGGGATCCAGGGAGAAGGTGGGGGCGGGGCGAGGCGGTGCTTCCAGGAGCCACGGAGAATATGAGATTTGCACCAATGCACCCTCCACCTGATCCGTCCAACAGATAAGGAATTCATCAGACCAAAAGGATCTTCAAGGGTTTCAATCCAATCCTTTACCATCTATTGAGGGTGTCTCTAGAGGATCCTCTGACTTTGCTTTGGTCCATTGGTTTGTCCGCTTTACTTTATTAATTTTCTATTTCCGTGCCCCTGGTTGCAAAGTTGTGCCCAGTTTTGTCCAAGCCAACTAATTTTGGTCACTTTTCCCTTCCACCGAGCCACCCGCCCTCACGAATGCCCAAACGGGGTTTGTCGTTGGTCAATGAGGTTGACTATTAGCCGTCGCTGTTACTAATGTGTGGGACACCCCCTGCCATGTGGCGCTCTCACAGTCAGTCGTGCGCGTGTCCGCATGCATGAGTAGTCACACCATGGTCATGTCAGCTCTTTCATAGACGGGGAGTATGTGCCATGCGGGTTCCCATACGGGGAGTTCCATTGCTGGCGTGCCCGTCAGGCACCTATTAATGATTTTTTATAGCCGCATACCGGCGTACATCCATGCCTGTCTAATCCCCTCCCCTCCCCACCAACAGCCCTCTCCGACGTGTGCCTCCACCATGCAAACCCTCGTCAACTACCCTTCCACCGCCGCAGCCATGGCCAGCTAGGATGGTGGCCGGGAAGCAGCCGCCAGGGACGACGCCTCGCGGTGTGCATTCCAGGTAGGTAATTAACTAATTATACCCCTTTGATAACCCACAAGTATAGGGGATCAGTTGTAGCCTTTCTTGATAAATAAGAGTGTCGTACCCAACGAGGAGCTAAAGGTAGGATTTGTATTCCCTTCAAGTTCTACCGACCACCGATACAACTCTACGCGCACAAGTATGAAACGAGAAGTAATTTGTAGGTGTTGTGGGATAGGTTTGCAAGATAATAAAGAACACGTAAATAAAATATAGGGGATGCTTAGATAAAGAAACAACTAAGTTAGTTTTAGTAGAGAGCTTTTTGTCATAAGAAAGTAATTTGTCCCTAGGCAATTGATAGCTAGACCGGTAATCACTATTGCAATTTTATATGAGGGAGAGGCATAAGCTAACGTACTTTCTCTTCTTGGATCATATGCACTTATGATTGGAACTCTAGCAAGCATCCGCAACTACTAAAGATCATACAATTTAAATTTTGTAGAATCAAAAAAGTTCAATGATATACATTACAATTGTGTAACAATGAATAATGTAACTATTATTTGGAAACATTTTTATGTAACTGAGTAATAGAAAATCATATTAATTTAAATTATAATATGGTACATGTAACTTAAAGAAGTATAAAAGTTTAGTATGATAAATAATTATTTTACATCGCACCGGGCCCCAGAATCGTTTGGACCGACTCTGCTCCCATTTTGGCATCTAGCGAGGGCTGCCGACGTCAGACGATGTGCTGTGAGCGTCGGACACCGACGCTTCTAGGTCGCTACCCATTCCGAAGATGATCCAGTGGAGCAGGGCGGCATCGGGATCTAGGGAGAAGGTGGGGGCGGGGCGAGGCGGCGCTTCCGGGAGCCATGAAGAATATGAGATTTGCACCAATGCACCCTCCACCTGATCCGTCCAACAGATAAGGGATTCATCAAACCAAAAGGATCTTCAAGGGTTTCAGTCCAGTCCTTTACCATCTATTGAGGGTGTCTCTAGAGGATCCTCTGACTTTGCTTTGGTCCATTGGTTTGTCCACTTTACTTTATTAGTTTTCTATTTCTGTGCCCCTGCTTGCAAAGTTGTGCTTAGTTTTGTCCAAGCCAACTAATTTTGGTCACTTTTCCCTTCCACCGAGCCACCCGCCCACACGAATGCCCAAACGGGGTTTGTCATTGGTCAATGAGGTTGACTATTAGACGTTGCAGTTACTAATGTGTGGGACAACCCCCTGCCACGTGGTGCTCTCACAGTCAGTCATTCGCGTGTCCGCATGCATGAGTAGTCACATTGTGATCATGTCGGCTCTTTCATACACAAGGAGTATGCGCCGTGCGAGTTCCCATACGACGAGTTGCATTATTGGCGTGCCCGTCAGGCACCTATTAGTGAATTTTTATAGCCGCATACCGGCGTACATCCACTCATGTCCAATCCCCTCCCCTCCCCACCAACAGCCTTCTCCGTTGTGTGCCTCCACTACGCCAACCCTAGTCAACCACCCTTCCGCCGCCGCAGCCATGGCCAGCTAGGATGGTGGGGCGGGAAGCAGCCGCCAGGGACGACGCCTCGCGGTGTGCATTCCAGGTAGGTAATTAACTAATTATACCCCTTTGATAACCCACAAGTATAGGGGATCAGTTGTAGCCTTTCTCGATAAATAAGAGTGTCAAACCCAACGAGGAGCTAAAGGTAGGATTTGTATTCCCTTCAAGTTCTGTCGACCACCGATACAACTCTACGCGAACTTAACGTTCGCTTTACCTAGAACAAGTATGAAACTAGAAGTACTTTGTAGGTGTTGTGGGATAGGTTTGCAAGATAATAAATAGCACGTAAATAAAATCTAGGGGCTGTTTAGATAAAGAAACAACTAAGTTAGTTTTACTAGAGAGATTTTTGTCACAAGAAAGTTATTTGTCCCTAGGCAATCGATAACTAGACCGGTAATCACTATTGCAATTTTATATGAGGGAGAGGCATAAGCTAACATACTTTCTCTTCTTGGATCATATGCACTTATGATTGGAACTCTAGCAAGCATCCGCAACTACTAAAGATCATTAAGGTAAAACCCAACCATAGCATTATAAGGTATCAAGTCCTCTTTATTACCATACGCCATAACCCCCTTATCCGTGTTTGTGTTTCTATCACTCACGCAACACAGACAATAAGAAAACCATGAACATATTGCAAACCCTACAACAGGGATCCCTCACGCTTGCGTGGCACGGAGAGCACCATAGGACAGCACCAATAATAAAACATGCAACTCAAACCAATCACGATCATCAATCAACCCATAGGACAAAACGGATCTACTCGAACATCATAGGATAGCCATACATCATTGGGAAATAATATATAGGGTTGAGCACCATGTTTAAGTAGAGATTACAGCAGGTAAAAAATAGGTTACACCACTGCATATAGGGGGAGAGAGTTGGTGATGATGGCGGCGAAGTTGTTGGTGTAGATCGCCGTCACAATGATGGCCCCGGCGGCGCTCTGGCGCGACCGGGAGAGAGGGGGAGAGATCCCCCTCCTTCTTCTTCTGCCTTAACCTTCCCCCTAGATGGGAGAAGGGTTTCCCCTCAGGCCCATGGTCTGCATGGCGGCAGAGGGGCGGCGTCGGTGTAAAAAACAGGCAGATTTTAGGTAGGGGGTCCCGAACTGTGCGTCTGAGGATCAGTGGTAATAAGGGACGATGAGGACATGATTTTTACCCAGGTCCGGGCCCTCTTAAAGGAGGTAAAATCCTACGTCCTGCTTGATTGTATTCAATGGGTATAGGGGTTACAAGAGTTGATCTACCTCGAGATCGTAATGGCTAAACCCTAGCTGTCTAGCCTATGAGAATTCTGATTATCTCTACGGACTAACCCCTCCGGTTTATATACACACCGGAGAGGCCTAGGGTTGTACATAGTCGGTTTTGTAAAGGAAGGAAACATCATATACGGACACCAAACTTGCCTTTCACACATGCAGATGTCCTACCCGGACACGGGGCAAAAGTCATCTGCTTTTGTCTTCACAACCCATCAGTTCGGCCCATAACAAATAGTCCGGACACCCGAGGACCCCTTAATCCAGGACACCCTCAGTAGCCCCTGAACCAGTCTTCGATGACGATGTGTTTGGCTTGCGGATTGTCTTCAGCATTGCAAGGCGGGTTCCTTCTCCTGAATACTTTAAGATAACTCCCGCACAAAGGAACTGTATCCGGCTCTGTATGATCAATACAACCCTTAGCCATGAAGATAAGATGTCAAAATAAAACAATGTCTTTTACTGACAACTTTTTCAGCGAAGCGTCACATTTGGCTCTTTAATATTTCGAACCGTTTTCACGCCTCCCGTTTCGCGTTTCGAGGCATGGCCTCCATTAGCACGTCTTTTCAAAACAAAGATCGTGCCCGCCCATTGCGGGATTCTCATCAATATGGTTTTGGGTACTCCAACTATGCCATTCGCACAATCTCTTTGGGAACAGGCGATTTTTAAGGCTTGAGAGGGGGGGGGGGTGTTTGGTATTTCACTGCCTGAAGTGGGTAAAAATTCCTTCTTTTTTCCCCACGCCTTCTTCTTGCTCCTGCCTTCCCACCTCTGAGCTCCAGCGCCCAAAACTTCAATCTTTCCCACCGCCACCAACCTCCCCAGCCATGGCTGGATCCAGTTCCAAGGGCAAGTGGGAGGCCTCCTCCGTCACCGAGAAGGACATCAAGGAGCTCCGGAGTACAGGCTATCTGATCGCGGATATTGCGCACAGGCTCCCTGCCAAAGATCAGGTCATCCCCACTCTAGAGCCTGGCGAGAGGGTCGTATTTACTCCCCATTTCCTCCGAGGGCTAGGGTTTCCCCTCCACCCCTTTGTCCGAAGCCTCATGTTCTATTACGGGCTATATTTCCATGATCTAGCCCCGAATTCCTTCCTCCACATATCGGCGTTCATCGTCGTGTGTGAGGCTCTTCTTTGCATCCCCCACACTTCGACCTATGGCTCAAGGTCTTCAATCTAAAGCTGAAGGTGGTCGATGGTCAGCATGCGGACTGCGGCGGGGCTATGGTAAGAAAGCTCCCCAATGTCGTCTGGCCCAAAGGGGCATTTGCTAAAACTGTCAAGGTGTGGCAGCAAGAGTGGTTCTACATCACCGTACCCCGCGACGCCAAGTGGGAGGCCACACCTGACTTCAGATCTGGATCCCCCACGAGACTCACCTCATGGACCGCAAGGGCCTTGATTGGGGGTCCCAGCTGGAGGTGATGCTGCTGCAGAAGCGCATCTCCAACGTATTGGGCAAAAACACTGGTCTCATAAATGTGATCCAAGTGATGCTCTTCCCCCGTGTCCTTCGCTGCCAACTCCGGATCTCCCCCATGTGGGAGTTAAATCCGGAAGAACCACGGACCTTGAAGCGCTTCTTCGGCACCACACACGAAGATATATGGAAGCAGCTTTTCAAGGCCTAGAAGAGTTGGCCAATGAAGACTGAAGACATCGGACTCGACAGCGAGAACCCGGCCTCAACGGTGAGCATAATCTGTCCGAAGACTTATCCGGTTAATACTTCAGATATAACAAAGTTTGTAATACCTGTTTTGTGTACAGGGCTGGAGGCGAAGGTGGAGCGAATCAATTGTCCGGCACCGCTACCTAAGAACCCAGCCACATCCCAGCTAACAGAGATGCTGGTCCCTACGCCATATCAGGCGCCGGAGAAGAAGGCCAAGAAGAAGAAGGGCAAGGAGGCCAAGGCCGGCCCCCACCACAAAGGTCCTTCGGATGCATTGTCCGGAGAGACCAAAGCCCTCTCCTCCCATGAGGGAGACGAGGAAGAGGAGGAGGAGGTGGAAAGCGACTATCCACGCAAGGGGAGGAAAAAGAAGAGAGCAGCCTCCGAAGACCCTGAGGGGGAGGCGCCCAAGAGGAGAAAAGTGATCCTCGAGGATAGTTCGGACTCAGAGTCTGAACTAACCCGCAAGAAGCCTCCAAGGGCAAAGCCCTTGGCCGAATCGTAAGTATTCAGATACTTATTGTGTATCTTCAGCTCTCCCTTTTCATTACATAAGTTATTTTGCTATGTGCCTTTCAGCCCTCCACGCGAGCTCCCGAACACTCCGCTATCGAAGGGGAACTCTCTGCCACCCGAGATGGCAGAGAGCGAGACGCCACCACGAACCTCCCCGCCTATCACCAAGGATGACACCGAGGTGTTATCTCAAAGGACCTCTCCTGGCCGCAGAGGGGCGGACGAGGCCGTCGCGAAAGCGACCGAGGTTAATACCTCGGTCGCCGAAGACATAGGGGAGGCGACCCCTATGACAACCGACGGTGGGGACCCCCAACAATCCGGGCCCCAGCCGGACGCCATTCCAGAGACCAATGCGGCTTCGGGATCAGGTGATCATCCCCCTTCAAAAGAGTGGGGAGGAGCATCGGCTCCGTCGGCGGCCTCCGCTAATCCGGATGCGCCGAACGCTCTAGCGGAAGCACTGCGACGTGCTTCCATCATGGAGGAGAACTGCACCTTGATGGGTGCGGTGGTGGAAAAGGTTTAGTCTACGAAAGGCAGACTGAACAAAGCCTTCACCAGCCTACTAACAGGCTTTGAGGTATGCGACGTAATGTCCTAAACATTTTTGTTTCGTTTAGAGAAATGTACCTGTATACAGACAGCAGCCCCTAAGGCTCTGTTCGGTTTGAAAGGAACCGGACAGAGGATCCACATAGTATTCGAGGAGAGTTAACACACTACTTTGCTGTTACATCAGACTTCCCTGTTGGTGGCGACCTCCCAGGCCGCCGAAGTTTTTGAACTCAATCGGAAGCTTCGGGAGGCCAATGAAGAAATCAACCGCATTAACAAGCGGTTTGACGAAACGCAAGGTAAATGTTTGTAAAAAGTTAACTTGTATACCAAAAGTGATATATATGTTTAGAGGTTAACTCTTTTAATGCTTTGAATATGAACATAGTTGGTGCAGCCGAGGTCGAGACCCTCAAAGGCACCCTTGACCAAGCCTAGAAAGAGGCGAAGGCAAATAAGGCAGCCACTGATAAAGCGGTTGCGGAACTGAAGACCGAATAGGCCGCCCGCCGCCAACACGAAGCTCTGGTGGCCGAAGTCGAGCAGGAGCTGGAGGACGCCATTAGCAAATGTGAGGCTTCAGAGGAGAAGACTTCGGCCCAATCGTTCGAACTCGCCGAAGCTCTCCAGGAGGCTAAAGAGGCGCGGGTCGAGTCCTAGAGTGCTCGTGAAAAGATCCGTCAAACGAAGCAGATAGCAATGGTAAGGCCCTTCTTTTGTAGAGTATTTTTTGAGGTCAAAGATATGCATTGCTTACTCGAGTTTGGAGTTCTCCAGACGTGTTTACGGATCTTCCGAGGAGAGCCACCAATGCCGCATAGTTTTTCTGAACCCAGGAGGGGAACTCGGCCGAGAAGTTGTTCTGGTCGCAGTTTCTTGCGCCGGAGCACCTCAAAGTGCAACTATCCCTAGGTGGTTTTGGTAATTCCTAACAACATATAGCTCATTGAGCTAACACTATTTCAAGACTAATATTTCAAGAAAGCTCAATGATTGGCATGGCATGGATGAGAAAAGTGGACCCCTCAAAATGCTAAGGACAAAGGGATTGGCTCAAGCTTAAAGCTCAAGACTCTACATTTTCTATTTTAGTGATCCAAGATCACATTGAGTCTATAGGAAAAGCCAATACTATCAAGGAGGGATGAGGTGTTGCTTAATGTCTTGCTTGCTCAAAGTGCTTAGTGATATGCTCCAAAGCCCTCAACCACTTTCTCACTTCCACATATGACCTAAACCAAAAGTCAAACTCGGCCCCACCGATTCTTTCCATCCGGCGCCACCGAGTTCAGATGTCATAGCCACTGCCACAAACCCTAAGCAAATTGGTCTCACCGATAGGGATCTCGGTCTCACCGAGATGGGATTGTAATCTCTTTGTTTCCCTTCGTAACATTTCAGCTCTACCGAGATGAGCGATCGGTCCCATCGAGATTGCAATGTAAACTCTCTGTTTCCCTTTTGTAACATTTCAGTCTCACCGAAATGAGCGAATCGGTCCCACCGAGTTTACCTGACCAACTCTCTGGTTAGCTTATTACCAAAATTGGTCTCACCGAGTTTGTGTAATCGGTCTCACCGAGATTATGTTATGCCCTAAGCCTAACCATATCGGTCCTACCGAGTTGCATGTCGGTCCCACCGAAAATCCTAACGGTCACTAGATTTGCTGAATCGGTCCGACCGAGTTTAACAAATCGGTCCCACCAAGTTTGGCAAGTTATGTGTAACGTTTATATTTTGTGCGGAGGCTATATATATCCCTCCACCTCCTCTTCATTCATGAAGAGAGCCATCAGAACAAACCTACACTTCCAACCTACATTTTCTGAGAGAGAACCACATACACTTGTGTTGAGGTCAAGATATTCCATTCCAACCACATAAATCTTGATCTCTAGCCTTCCCCAAGTTGCTTTCCACTCAAATCTTCTTTCCACCAAATCCAAATCCTGTGAGAGAGAGTTGAGTGTTGGGAAGACTATCATTTGAAGCACAAGAGCAAGGAGTTCATCATCAACACACCATTTGTTACTTCTTGGAGAGTGGTGTCTCCTAGATTGGCTAGGTGTCACTTGGGAGCCTCCGGCAAGATTATGGAGTAGAACCAAGGAGTTTGTAAGGGCAAGGAGATTGCCTACTTCGTGAAGATCTACCGCTAGTGAGGCAAGTCCTTCGTGGGCGACGACCATGGTGGGATAGACAAGGTTGCTTCTTCGTGGACCCTTCGTGGGTGGAGCCCTCTGTGGACTCACAAGAACTGCTACCCTTCATGGGTTGAAGTCTCCATCAACGTGGATGTATGATAGCACCACCTATCGGAACCACGACAAAACATCCGTGTCTCCAATTGCGTTGGAATCCTCCAAACCCTTCCCTTTACATTCTTGCAAGTTGCATGCTTTACTTTCCGCTGCTCATATACTCTTTGCATGCTTGCTTGAATTGTGTTAAGATTGCTTGACTTGTTCTAAAGTTGCTAAAATCTGCCAAGAACTAAAATTGGGAAAAGGCTAGATTTTTATTTGGTCAAGTAGTCTAATCACCCCCCTCTAGACATACCTTCGACCCTACAAGTGGTATCAGAGCTTTGGTCTCTATTTGCTTTGATTTCCATAGCTTTTGGTGGTCATAGCCTTGGTTTCACAACCTTGGAGAGTATGGCGTCTAGCGAGGGAAATTACCACCGTAGAGGTCCTTACTTTGATGGTACTAATTTTTCTAGTTGGAAGCATAAGATGAAATGCATATTCTTGGACATGACCCCGCCGTTTGGCAATTGTGTGTATTGGCTTGCAAGGTGAATTCTTCGATGGGAAAGAACCGAACCGTGAAGCTACCGCGGAAGAGTTGAAGATGCTGCAATACAATGCACAAGCTTGTGATATCCTCTTCAACGGATTGCGCCCCGAAGAATTCAACAAAATCAGCCGTCTTGAGAATGCAAAGGAAATTTGGGATACTTTGATTGATATGCACGAAGGTACCGACTCCGTCAAGGAATCCAAATTGGATGTGCTTCAAAGTCAACTTGACAAGTTCAAAATGAAGGATGGTGAAGGTGTCGCTGAAATGTACTCTAGGCTTGCTCTTATCACAAATGAGATCACCGGCTTAGGAAGTGAAGCGATGACCGCCAGATTCATCATCAAGAAGATCCTAAGAGCCTTGGATGGAAAATATGATACCGTGTGCACATTGATCCAAATGATGCCCAATTACAAAGATCTCAAGCCAACGAAGTCACTGGAAGAATCGTTGCTCAGGAGATGTCACTCAAGGATAAGGAGGAGCTCCATAACAAGTCAAGTGGTGCTTACAAAGCCTCATGTGAAGCTCCCACATCATCAAGTGAGAAACAAACCTTCAATGAAGAATTGAGCTTAATGGTGAAGAACTTCAACAAATTCTACAAGAGTAGAAGCAAAGAGAGAAGCTCCAAGTCAAGGTCCTACAATGACAAAAGATCTTCTAGTCGAGAGCGTAATTGCTACAATTGTGGAAGACCCAGACACTATTCTAATGAGTGTACGGCACCCTACAAAAGAAGAGAAGATTCTCCCAAAAGAAGAAGTAGAAGAGAAGAATCACCATCAAGAGAGAGAAGGAGTAGGGATGATCGTTATGAACGAAGACCCTCACGGAGAAGCAAGGATTCGGAAAGGAAGGACAAGTCATCAAGGAGCTACACAAAAGCGAAGACATCAAGCTCATGTTGATGAATGGGTATCCGGCTCCGACTCCGACAATCACTCGAGAGAAGCTATCACTCCGACTCGAATATACTCAAGATGAAGGTGTTGCCGGTCTAGCACTTGTGTCAACCAACTCCTACGACATATTTGATTCACCAAATGAAGGAATTGGAAGATGCTTCATGGCCAAAGGTCCAAAGGTATCACACCCCGAGTATGTTGATTTCAATAGTGATGAAGATGACTTGTTAGGTGATGATGATTTACTTGTTGACAACTCTAGTGATGAATACTATGATGAAACGTCAATTAATCATGATGATCAAGATAAAACGAATGACAATGATAAGGAGAAGATTGAGTCTCTAACTAAAGAACTAAACACTCTTAAGTTAGCTCATGAAACTATCTTAGGAGATCATTGAGAACTTTTAAGGACTCATGAGAAATTACGTTTTGAAAAGCTCAACCTTGAGCAAGAGCATGAGTTCTTAAAGGCAATCAATGTTGATCTTCGCAAGAAAAGTTCTTCTTACATTGCCAAGCGTTTACTCTTATCCACTTACATGCCTCAAGTCAAGTCTAGTAACAAGAACAAGAAAGATTCTTCCTCTAGTAGTAACAATAATCATGCTAAATCCAATGCTGTTGCTTCTAGTAGTTCTCTTGATTCCACTAATGATTCTCTTAGCCAAGTTACACTTGAGCAATAAAATAGCTTATTGAAGGGAATTATAGAGAAAGGTTTCTACAAGAGCCTTGCCGGGAGTAAGCAATTCGAGGAAATTCTACGCAAGCAAGGAAGGCACCGGAAGAACCAAGGTGTTGGTTTTGAACGAAAGTTCAATGCCAATGGATTTGAGTGGGAAGAAGATCAATACCCCAAGACGAAGTTTGTTCCTCAACAAGAGAAGTATGATCCTACTTCTTTCAAAGGGACAGAAGCTCAAGATGATCTTCCACCACAAGACCACAAGGAAAAAGGCAAGGACAAGCTTCAAGAAGAAATTGCTGCATTTGAAGAAGCTCCTAAGGCCTTGGTCAAGTGGGTTCCCAAGACTACATCAAGTTCCACTTCATCAAGTACGACTACAACTCCGAGGATTCCCATCAGGATGGTGTGGATCCCAAAGAAGAAGAACTAGAGAGTTCTTGAGGGTGACTCCGCCAACATACTTCACTCTTATCATTTTGGCAAGAACAAGTGCAATCAACTTCCACATATTGCACTAGTTCAAGGAGTCACAAACCCTCTTATTGGTAAGACAAGGGACAAGGTAACCAAATGCTTTCATAGACATCGTCTTGTGTATGCATCACTCTATGTCTATGGATATTCCTTGTTTGTTCCTTGTGGGACTAACCCGTGTAGGTATTGAAAGTGCTACTCACTCCAAAGGATTGCTCCAAATGATCTACATCAACATTGAGCATCTACATCTTCAACACCTATATGAAGTCATCATCGAAAAAACCCAAGGTTAGTTCATCCCTCTTAGGGGGGATCTCACATCTAGGGGGAGCTTTACTCTAAGAATTGAGCTAAAGCAACTCTAATGGTGTGAACACAACAACGCTTTATGTAAAAGTGGTAACCCCACTTGAGCTTAAATGATGAGTATGACCTATGATCAAATGTTCTCATTTGACTCCTAAGTCAATATACTCATATATAGATGACCTAGTCATCGCCAATTGCTTGATAGATGCTAGAATTGTTTGTGCATGCTTTGCCACATATTTCATTTGCCATTTTATTGGGTGAGCATGTTGGTTGCATAATTTACTCATTCGAGGACATCCACCTATTGTTTTGATTGTTTGGCTCCTTTTCTTTCTTTTGCTAAGTGGATGCACAAGAATGCCTAAGAACCTTCTCTAGCTATCTATGCTCTTCTCGTCTCAAACTCTATTCATGCTGCATCACAAAGTTTGATCAAGTCAGATTCGAACCACTCTGTGTGAGGAGCACTCGGAGTCCCCGATTCGTCATAGACTTAAACTTCCAGAACTTCTTTGTGCGTTTCGGTCTGACCGATTCATCCATTTTGGTCATACCGAGATCACTAAGTCGATCTAGGTTTTCAATCTCGGTGCAACCGATTTGAACTTCGGTCACACCGAGTTTCAAAGAATCGCTTGCGATTATGAATCTCGGTGCCACCGAAGTTGTTCCACTTTCGGTCACACCGGCGAGGTCGCTATATATTCCCACGGGCCAAAATTTGGAAAACTTTCCGAACCTCTTCGCTCGCGCTCAGCCTGCTCTGCCTCCGTGGTCTCCGGATCTTCCTCCTCGCCGCCAGCCGCCTCCAGTCGCTGGTCTCCGCCGCTGTCAACGGGATCGTCTCCGCCGTTGCCTCCGTAGCAAGTCCATCGCCGCACTAGGGTATGGACTTGATCCTTGTGCTGATCTCTTTCCGATTCCCTAGCACATTGTTTTGCCATCAATCTTGCCACGATTGATATCACTCTATCCAATGAAAACACTTCGTAGATTAGATGTGGATTGAAAATTCAGGGTTAGGTTTCCGCCGAAACCATCTCGGACCGACCGAATTGTTGAAATCGGTTCCACCGATTTGGCTCAGGCCATTGCACATGTGATTCTCGGTCTGACCGAGAATTGCAAATCGGTGTGACCGAGTTCAAGTCTTTGTGAAACCCTAGCAGTCTCGATGCCACCGAATCGTGACTCGGTCCGACCGAAGTTCGAGAGTTTAGGTTCCAAATACCGCTTCGGTATCACCGAGATTTCAAATCGGTAGATCCGAAATGCTTTCTATGGAAAACTAAAACTAAGTTTTTGATTCATTATTTTGCAAAAACCTCTGCACTATGTGATGCTCATCCACTCTACCTCATCTATAAACTATTCACAGGGTCAGCTGTCAGTGTTTGCATCATGTCAGATCAGAGTGACAGTCAGAACAAGTCTGAGGAGCAGGTTCACATGAGTGAGGGCACTAGTCCCTCTAGCAGCTCAGATGATGGAAGCAGGAGCACACCCAGCAACTTGCCAAAGGCTTCCACGAGAGCCAACAAGAAAAGAACCTCAGATTCAGAGGATGAGGACCATGTGGTTGAGGAGGAAGAAGCCACATCAAAGAAGAAGGTGCTCAAAAAGGAATATGGCACAACTGCTGCAACTAAGCCAGGTCTGAAGACCAAGAGGCCAGCAGGAAGACAGCCAATGTCTAAGTCAAGGAAAGTTGCCACAGGTGAGAAAATGGTGTTCACTCTTGAACCCAAGGAAGCTGGAGATGGCAAGAAGAGAAAAGAAAGGGTCAAGAAGACCATGGCCAGAGTAATTGGGAAGCCCTCAATGATGGAAGATGAAGAGGAAGAGGTTGCTGCACCAGCACCTAAGGCACATAAGCTTATGGGAGATGCCATAAGATCAGGGGCTGCTCCATCTAAGCCCAAAGAAGCTCCCAAGCCAGCTGCTCCAAAACCCAAAACTGCACCTAAGAGAAGCACAGAACATTCCTGCAAGAGAAGAACAAGGCCCCAAAGTGCTGAAGGCGCAATGGAAGAAGAAGATGACGAGTCACATGTCTTGAGGAAGTGAAGCCAAAATTCCCGATCACAATGATGTTCATCCAGAGTCGAGAACATGAAGATAAGGAAGGATTCAGGATTGAGGCTATGGAGAGAGTCAGATCCATATGCCACCGTAAGTAGAACTGCCGTGGATTACAGGTTCCATACCAAGGAACAGCAGGACTTCTATGAGACAATTCTGCTTGACAAGAAGCCAATAGTGTGTGACATGAGATGGGTCAACTGGGAGTACATCAAGGAGAATGAAGAACACTATCCTGGAGTATATGACAGTTTCAAGGCTTGTGGAGTTGATGAGTTTGTGGCTCAGAAGCTCACAAAGTGGAATGATGAGCTTATCATGCAGTTCTACTCCACATCTCACTTCTACCCAGATGGCAGGATAGTCTAGATGTCTGAAGGCACTAGATACCAGTCAGCGATTGCAAGAATGGGCTCAGTTGATCAATGCCCCAGAAGAACAAGAAGATGACTTGGATGTCTATGCCAAGAAGAAGAAGGATCACAACTCCATGGCTAGCATGTACAAGGAGATTCCTGATGCAGATCTTGAGACTCACCAATTTGGATCTGTGAAACACTTGCTGTCAGGACTGCCCACAATCAACTGGATCCTCAGGCACACTTTATTGCCAAAGTCAGGTGATCACAGGATGGTCAGAGGTCACTCCATCAACTTGCTGCACATTTTTGATGTTCCACAAAAGTTCAAGGTCATGAGCCTAATTGTGGAAACCATAAAGAGGACAACTGCAGATCAGAAGAGGAGTTGTGGGTATGCCCCACAGATTCAGGAGCTGATCAACTCCAAGATGGGCACTGGCACATATCTGCTGGACAAGGAGCACCTGCCCATCTACCCAGACTTTGAGGATAACACTGTTGTGATGGATGAAAATGAACCATCTTCTGTGCAAGCACAAGCAAAGAGGGAGAAGGCAAAGACTGAAAAGGCTGCAAAGATGCCAACCATGGATGAGGCATCTCAGTATCTTCTGAAGAGCAAGCAAGATCAGCTTGGCTACTTGATTGCCTCCACTCTGAGAATTGAGAAGAGACTGGCTACCCTGACTCAAAATCAGGAGAGCTTGGAGAGGATCATGGAGCAGAAGTTCTATGACTGAGATGTGAAGGTCACTGAGATACAGTCTGTTGTTGAGCAACTTCAGGAGGAAGTGCAGGAGAAGAAGGGCAAGAGAACCACTGATGCTTTTGCCAGAGTGCCCCGAGGACAGAGGTCTGGTGCTATGCCTGTCACAGACACC
Organism: Aegilops bicornis; assembly: GCA_021605145.1. Classification (NCBI taxonomy): domain Eukaryota; kingdom Viridiplantae; phylum Streptophyta; class Magnoliopsida; order Poales; family Poaceae; genus Aegilops; species Aegilops bicornis. The sequence goes on from CM038671.1 coordinate 707,865,901, forward strand.
AGAGCAACTTCATCTACATCAGCCACAACTTCAGTGCCACCAGCTCCAAAGATCTACTCCTCCGGACCATCTACATCGATCGATGCCTTCATTCTTGGAGTTCTGTCCACACCAGCACCAAGATCAAGCCCGAGTGTCGATCTAGCACTATGCATTTTTATGAACTTTTTGGTAACTTGTTGCCAAAGGGGGAGAAAATGTATAGATCATAGGCTTCGAGAGAGAGTGTTGTTTTTGTTCTCTCTTGCGTTTCTCCTTGGTGGTTGAACTTTCTTATTTGCTTGTTTTAGATACTTATTGCTTGCGTGTGATACTTGGATGATCATGTGTTTGATCATATGCTACCTTAATACTTGTTGGATGGCATTATCCTTTTATATCCCATATGATCATTCATTTTGCTTGGTGATGAGTGCATGTATTTATTTATTATCATTTTGAGCGCTCCACCAAGATGTATGTGACATGGAAGAGTAAACCATGATCCTAACTCATTGTGCATTTGTAGTCCAAAGCAAATCTTAAACCATGCACAAATTTAGGCGGAGCTCTTGTTTTTCACATACTTCTCAAAGCGACAATGTGTTTCACTCTTATTATCATTTGTCGAAGCTTTGATCTATATGTTGTCATCAATTACCAAAAAGGGGGAGATTGAAAGTGCAACTATCCCTAGGTGGTTTTGGTAATTCCTAACAACATATAGCTCATTGAGCTAACACTATTTCAAGACTAATATTTCAGGAAAGCTCAATGATTGGCATGGCATGGATGAGAAAAGTGGACCCCTCAAAATGCTTAGGACAAAGGGATTGGCTCAAGCTTAAAGCTCAAGACTCTACATTTTCTATTTTAGTGATCCCAGATCAAATTGAGTCTATAGGAAAAGCCAATACTATCAAGGAGGGATGAGGTGTTGCTTAATGGCTTGCTTGCTCAAAGTGCTTAGTGATATGCTCCAAAGCCCTCAACCACTTTCTCACTTCCACATATGACCTAAACCAAAAGTCAAACTCGGCCCCACCGATTCTTTCCATCCGGTGCCACCGAGTTCAGATGTCAGAGCCACTGCCACAAACCCTAGGCAAATCGGTCTCACCGATAGGGATCTCAGTCTCACCGAGATGGGATTGTAATCTCTCTGTTTCCCTTCGTAACGTTTCAGTCCTACCGAGATGAGCGATTGGTCCCACCGAGATTGCAATATAAACTCTCTGTTTCCCTTTTATAACATTTCGGTCTCACCGAAATGAGAGAATCGGTCCCACCGAGTTTACCTGACCAACTCTCTGGTTAGCTTATTACCAAAATCGGTCTCACCGAGTTTGTGTAATCGGTCTCACCGAGATTACGTTATGCCCTAGCCCTAACCATATCGGTCCTACCGAGTTGCATGTTGGTCCCACCGAAAATCCTAACGGTCACTAGATTTGCCGAATCGGTCCGACCGAGTTTAACAATTCGGTCCCACCGAGTTTGGCAAGTTATGTGTAACGGTTAGATTTTGTGTGGAGGCTATATATACCCCTCCACCTCCTCTTCATTCGTGAAGAGAGCCATCAGAACGAACCTACACTTCCAACCTACATTTTCTGAGAGAGCACCACACCTACACTTGTGTTGAGGTCAAGATATTCCATTCCAACCACATAAATTTTGATCTCTAGCCTTCCCCAAGTTGCTTTCCACTCAAATCTTCTTTCCACCAAATCCAAATCCTGTGAGAGAGAGTTGAGTGTTGGGGAGACTATCATTTGAAGCACAAAAGCAAGGAGTTCATCATCAAGACACCATTTGTTACTTCTTGGAGAGTGGTGTCTCCTAGATTGTCTAGGTGTCACATGGGAACCTCCGACAAGATTGTGGTGTTGAACCAAGGAGTTTGTAAGGGCAAGGAGATCGCCTACTTCGTGAAGATCTACCGCTAGTGAAGCAAGTCCTTCGTGGGCGACGACCATGGTGGGATAGACAAGGTTGCTTCTTCGTGGACCCTTCGTGGGTGGAGCCCTCCGTGGACTTCAGCAAGAACCGTTACCCTTCGTGGGTTGAAGTCTCCATCAACGTGGATGTACGATAGCACCACCTATCGGAACCACGACAAAAACATCCGTGTCTCCAATTGCGTTTGAATCCTCCAAACCCTTCCCTTTACATTCTTGCAAGTTTCATGCTTTACTTTCCTCTGCTCATATACTCTTTGCATGCTTGCTTGAATTGTGTTAAGATTGCTTGACTTGTTCTAAAGTTGCTAAAATCTGCCAAGAACTAAAATTGGGAAAAGGCTAGATTTTTATTTGGTCAAGTAGTCTAATCACCCCCCTCTAGACATACTTTCGATCCTACAGCACCTGACGCCCCTAAACGATCAGCTAAAGCAGCCGATGGATCTGCATAGGGTGCCCGGTTTGGCCATGAAGGATCTAATAGTCCATCTTTGGCTGGCCGAACCCATTCCCAGTAGCTACTTCGGTTTGGTGAAGCGGCTCGTCGACGCGCTACCTCAGATTGATGCTGTGAACCTGCATAGAAGGTGCCTGGATGGCCTTCGCCCGCGTCAAGATGCAATGGGCAAAGATGAAGGCCACTGACGTGGCGACCGCAGGCCCGCCCGAAGGCAAAGATCATCGGAAGCCGGAGAGATATTTCGATGATGTCCTAGAAGGGGCCTGAATAGTAGAGGGCCAATGCTCGAAGGACGTTATATTTGAGTAGATGTATTCGGGTTGTAAAAACTATGTTATGAACCCATGCCTATAACATATCTACATTTTGCACTTTTTGTTTCAAGCGATGTTTACCTCCTATGCGGTCGTCTTACTTATAAAATTTGCCAGTCGTCGGCTTCAGCCCCCACGTAGATGCTATGGGGGTGTTCGTCGTGACGCATGACCACACTTTATCCACGAGGTGAACCAAGCAATTGGACGATGCGGCTTTATTACTTTCACTTAGCCATAGGAGTTTGACGGTGGGGCTAAGTACTAGCCCGTTGTGCGTGTGCGGCAATCCGGACTAAGGTGCCATTTCCACGCGGCTGGATGAAGACCAGCCCCTTGTATAACACAGAGTGAATCACTAATGATTTGTAATAAGTCACCGAATCGCCGACCAACTCTCGCTTTATCATGATAGTCAGTTTTTGGCTTTCTCTACTAAGGTATTTGTCCGGACGAACCAAAAATACAATCGAAACAGTTCTCCCTTTACTACCTTAGCTGAACGAGCAGAACGTAAGGTGGTAACACAGGAGCCGGGCAACCCAACTACAGACCAAAGACATGATTTGGAGCCGATGCATATAATGCAATATCAGGGACGCCGAAGAGTACCCCATAGGAGTTCAGAATTGAAAATGTGCCGGGCCGGATACAGCCCCCGATGTTTTAAGGCCGTACTAAAGCATGTGTGGCAGTCGGACGTAGGGAGGGAATACAGATGATAATATAAAATAGACGAATACCAAACGAAAGTGGTGTTCAAGTGCTTCCTTTATGCCCTGATTAATACGTCGAAGTGTGTCATTACAGATAATGCCCGAAGGCCAAGGCCATTTTACACACCTAAATTTTACACAAGGGAAATTTTTATACAGGGCTTTTTGACAGAATAGTGGCTTGATGGTCCTAATGATGCCTTGTTGCATGTCTGCGCCGTTTCTCCTTGGTTAGAAATGTTGGGGAACATAGAAATTTCAAAAAATTTCTTACGCACACGCAAGATCACGGTGATGCTGTAGCGACCAGACCTCAAACAGTCTGATCTCTGTGCATCAGTGTCATCCCTGGATCGGTAATGCTGACACGCATAGTACTTGAAGGATTTATAACAGAGTAGCAATCACACACTTATTACATCGAATGTCTCAAGTGAGAACTTATTACAATAAATATGGCTTAAGGCCATCTAATACGATAACAGCGGAAGGCTTGGAAGATAAAGTGAGTCCATCAACTCCAACGGCATCAACTGAATGAAAGACCATGTCCTAAGGCTTCTTACTCGTCGTTTGAAAAGTCTGCAACATGATACGTTGCAGCCCGAAAACGGGTCAGCACATGGATTATGCTGGCAATGTAACACACGAGAGTAATGAACAGAATAAAGCTATCACTACATGCATATATGGCTGGTGGAGGCTGTATGGTTAAAATGTTTTGCGAAAAGCCAATTTTTTCCTACAACAAATGAATAAAATTTTATTTAACTATCATAGTGGTTGTTAAACATTGAGAAGGTTTACCCAACTCAATCCCAATTAAAAAGTAAATAATGACCCAATCAAATTTTATAATTAAGAGTGATGAGATCCACATGATAATCCAAGAACTAGATACTCAAGATGTCCATAACCGGGGACACGGCTAATCATGATTAGTTTGTACACTCTCTGAAGGTTTGCACTTTCCCCACAATACTCTAACTCCTCCGTTGGATTTCTCGCACTACATAATGTTTGAGAAACGGAAGAACTATACACATTCTTTCCAAAGAGGTTCCCTTAACCGATAGATAGGCAAGTACACCTACAATCCCCTACATCTGCTAGCCCATCATGGAAAGGTTTCCCACAACTTACTCAACTATGCCAGAGCCCATAATGGCATGTGGCTGCACACGGAAGTTTCTAGCATGAATAATCTCATGATCCCTTTGAGCCTGGGTGGCAGTCCATAGGAGAATCACACGGTGCCCCAGGATTTCCAAAAATACAGGCTAAACTGGATTCCCCAGGTGCCTCAATCCACCCAGATGTGTATTAAAGTTGCCACCTTAAGTTAACCATTAATTAACAATACTCACATCTGTCATGAATACACTCAAACCCAAACCACGTCTACGAGCATAGCATAGCAATATAGGCAACGTAGAAGTAACTCCCATGGGTTTGGTAATAAACACGTGAATAGGTACTACCTCATCTACTTCCCAAACCCACAATTTAATCAGATCCTAACCATGCAATTGTTTGAGGATTGATCTAATGCAATAAAACTAGGTAGTAAAGAGATATGATCAAAGTGTGAACTTGCCTGTACTGTTGATGAAGATGATTCGCACTCAAAACTCTTGATAGTTCTACTCGTCACACTCCGGTCAATCTATCGTAAGCAATCAATAAAACCACACATAAGCAATCACTAAAAAGATCAGAAAGAACGAAGAAGACAATTCAGAAAACATCAAAACCAAGCAAATAACTCTTGCAATATAGAACAATTTCTAACAGTACCAAAATTATGTGAATTTGGCCTTATCAGAAAATTTAGGTCAAGAGATTCGATTTGCAAAAAGAATCAACTAAATCGGAGTTATAAAACTCGAGTTACGATCAAACGAAGTTTAAATACAAATCTGTTTGAATTCAAAATTTAAAACTTTCAAAAATATGTTGAAGTTGTTTTACTTGATAGAGGGGATCGTAACGAAGAAGTGGGTGTTGGTTTCGTTGGATTTGGACAAACGAGCGAAAAGTTGTGCTAGTTCAAAAAACAGGGGTCAATCTGTGAATAAAATATTCACAAACGAGTCCCTGGCAGAAAAACTAAAATAAAAGAAAAATCCTACCGAATGATTGTTCTCTACTGAACCCTAATCGAATGAAAACCGTTCGCTACAGAGAACTAACGGACGAATGATCTCTAATTAAATTAACCTAAATCAATAAACCGTTTAAAAGAAGAAAAAACCGAAGAGAAAAACCGGGTCGGGTTTTATTGGTTTATACCGGTTCGAGGGAAATAAACTGGCGGCGGCGGAGGTTAACTCCGGCGAGATCTGGCGATGCGGCAGCGGTGGATCCGGCGAGTGGCGCGGCTCCCGGGTAATGTGGGCGGCGCGGCGTGGCGTGACATCGGAGCGGCGAAGGTGCGGGAGCAGCGAGCGACGCGTAGGTGGAAGTCTTGGCGGCGGCAAGGCGGCGGTGTATATGAAAGCGGGGTTAGGCGAGAACGGCGGCGAGGAAAAGGAAGAGGGGTCAGCGGCTTTTAATGGCGGGGAGGCGGTGGCGTGGAGAATTGGCGGGCGGAGGCCGAATCGGCCACAGCAGCCAGCATCTTGAGCGGCAGACTCGAGCCAAGCTTCGAGGGACAAGCGGGAGGCAAGCCCGGGCTGGGCATGACTTTGGCAGGGAGCTGGGCTGGGCCAGTCGGCGAAGAGAGAGTTTTTTTAAACACAGACGAACGAAAACAAATAAAACAAAGGAAATATAAATATTATATAGGCATATAATATATCAAGAATTTCAGAAAAGGATATTCTACTACGTGAACATTTTTGTCTAGTCAAATAAAATCGAGAAAAATTCAAATAATTCAAAGAGTGCTACTGCCCTACTAAAATCCAATAAAAATCATTTTAAAAATACCAAAATGATTTCAAATTTATTTATCTCCAATTTTCTAATGTAGGGAATCATTTTACCCTAATTTCCATATAGTTTATTTTTGGAGAAAAACAATTTGAATAATACCAAGTAACTCCAAATTGAAAATAATTTTCAAAAGGACTTTAAATTGATCCTTTTAAACTTCCAACTCATATTTCATATAATTCGAAGAATTCATTTTATCTTCTCTCATGAAAATCATTGAGTTGCATGAAGTATATGAATTGGAAATATTTTCTGAATGAAATTCAAATCTTTTCGAAACCCTTTTCATTTATTTAAATGGAAGAAGTCATGTCATCTTCTCTCTAGGGTTTTGTGTTTGAAAAGAATTTAAATTCACGGAGATCACAAATGCAAAATGAAAGTTTGGTAAAGTCCTTTTATTCCCTCTCATTTAACTTTGAAAAGTTTCGAATTTCACTCACTTTCAGTCAATCAATCACACAACAATCAAACAAACAATCAAAACTATCTATTTATTATAACATTCCAAAATTTAGAATTTTGGGAGCTTACAAACCTACCATCCTTAAAATGAATCTCGTCCTCGAGATTCTGAGAGGCTAGAAAGAAATGGTTTAGGTTTGGGGTCTTCTCAAATCCATCGATCATCACAGGGGGTCCGGGGTGCTACCACCCTTAGAAACATTGTTACGGTCCCATCAATACTCATATACTCCATCCTTATTCTTGACGGGGCCGGTCTTCTCAAATTCTCGGAAAAAATTCCTTCTCTGGGCTTTTCCGGTAGTGGCATAACCTTTTCCTCAATACTTCCGTCCTTTCCTCTTGGTAAGGTTATTCCGAGACTGGGTCTTCTTAGCTGACGGGTGTGGCACCAATACTAAGCAACTATCGCTATCTCATGGTAGTCAACAATTTATGGTTTCTCCTGCACGAAATGGGTCTGGGTTGAACCTCACCGTATATCCTACGATTGGCAATAGCTGCCTTGTACAAGGGAAAATACTTATACCATTCTAAGGTTCAAACAAGGTTTAATATCGCCGTCTCTCTACTATAGGCATGTCACCCAGATTTACCATCCTATAGCAAAGCGAATATTAAGAGTAAGTCGGTACGGTGATCAATCCATCCCACACCCAAATCATTACCCTGTATATGGTTTAGCGAATCTCGCATGCTAACACTCTCGGTCATCCTCACAAGCATTGCAGAAGTTTCTCTTGTCGACGAACTAAGTTCGGATAATCCATTGATTCTGCAAGCCAAACAAACAACTATCGTTCCTTCACAACTATCGGTCATCCGTTTCTCAAACATTATGTAGTGCGAGAAATCCAACGAAGGAGATCAAGTCTTGTGGGGAAAAGTGCGCAAACCTCTGCAGAGTGTACAAACTAATCATGATTATCCGTGTCCCCGGTTATGGACATCTTGAGTATCTAGTTCTTGGAATATCATGTGGATCTCATCACTCTTAATTATAAAATTTGATTGGGTTATTATTTACCTTTTTAATTGGGATTGAGTTGGGTGAACCTTCTCAATGTTTAACAACCACCATGATAGTTAAATAAAATTTTATTCCTTTGTTGTAGGAAAAAATTGGCTTTTCGCAAAACATTTTAACCATACAACCTCCACCAGCCATATATGCATGTAGTGATAGCTTTATTCTGTTCATTTCTCTCTTGTGTTACATTGCCAGCATATTCCATGTGCTGACCCGTTTTCGGGCTGCAACATATGATGTTGCAGACTTTTCAGACGACGAGTAAGGAGCCTTAGGTCGTGGTTTTTCACTCAGTGATGCCGTTGGACTTGATGGACTCACTTTATCTTCCAAGCCTTCCATTGTTATCATTTTAGATGGCCTTAAGCCATATTTATTGTAATAAGTTCTCTTTTGAGACATTCCATGTAATAAGTGTGTGATTGCTACTCTGTTATAAATCCTTCAAGTACTGTGCGTGTCAGCATTACCGATCCAGGGATGACACTGATGCACAGAGATCAGACTATTTGAGGTCTGGTCGCTACAGATGCATAGCAACGAGAGGGGAGAGTGTTGTCTACGTACCCTCGTAGACTGTAAGTGGAAGAGTTATGACAATGCGGTTGATGTAGTCGTACGTCTTCACGATCGACTGATCCTAGCACCGAAGGTACGAAACCTCCGGGATCTGCACACGTCCGGCTCGGTGACGTCCCACGAACTCATGACCCAGCAGAGTGTCGGGGAAGAGCTTCTTCAGCATGACGGTGTGATGACGGTGATGATGAAGCCACCGGCGCGGGGCTTCGCCTAAGCACTACGACGATATGACCGAGGTGGATTATGGTGGAGGGGGGCACCGCACACGGCTAAGAACAATGTCTGTTGTGCCTCTAGGGTGCCCCCTGCCCCCGTATATAAAGGAGAAAGGGAGAGGCCGGCTGGCCTTGGGGCACGCCAAGGAGGGGGAGGAGTCCTCCTCCTAGTAGGAGTAGGACTCCCCTTTTCCTAGTCCAACTAGGAGGAGGAAGGGGGAAGGAAAGAGAGGGAGAGGGAGAGGGAAAGAGGGGCCGTACCCCCTCCCTGTCGGCGTTCTGGGAACGGCGGTCCCCAAACTTGCCTGCATGCGGCCTGCGGCGTGGCTCAAGTGGGGGCCCAGCGCGGCCCAGCTTCATCAGCTCAAGCTCAAGACCCTCGCGAGGGCCCAAGCCTCACGGGGCGGATGACAGGAACCTTCCTCAGGAGCAGCATCGTCAGGCAGGCTCACGAGGAGGCGGAGAGATCAAGGCAGGGTACCTCACGAGGGTGCCCCGTGACACAAGCCATGACGATCGAGATCAGTGGGCGCCCGACTCTTGATGTCCTCGTTTCCCCTTTGGTGCAAAGGAGGCAAGCACTGAGCTAAGGCATCGAGCAAAGGTTACCGCTTGATGCAACAAGACCAAGACCAAGAGAGCGCCGGGGCGGAGGTCATCTTGGAGCCAGGCGGGCGTCACCATCGAGCCTTTGGCAGTGAAGACCAACTTTAGTCGGATAAATGTACTAGATGTTCCCCTTCAAAATGGCCAATTGTTGGCGCCCTTCCCGCTCATTATTTGGGAAGAGGCCAGTGGCCTCCCTCTATAAATAGGACTAGCCACCACAAAGAGAGGGACGGGTCGAACCTACCAGAGAGAGAGAAAGCGGCTGGACTCACCAAGCAGTCCACATCAAGACAGCTCAAGAACAGCCCCTCATGAGGTCGTTCTCCCTTTGTATCTTGTCCTTCATCAGCCCCTGAGGCAATCCACCACACCACACACCTTTGGAGTAGGGTATTACACCACAACGGTGGCCCGAACCAAGATAAATCTTGTGTCTCTTGTGCTGTTCATCGTTCCTAGTTTAGATCCCTTGCAAACCATTAACGTGAGCTGGTAGGGAAAGATCTCCATCGCACCCAGAGTTCAAACCTCAAAGTGCCGCGAACCCGAAATCGACATTTGAGGCGCCCGGGTAGGGGTGCACCGGAATCTTTCTTCCGTTGGTCACGTGTGATCTTCCGTCGTGTCCATGGCTGACGCTCGCCGAGCCCGCGCCGAGCGTCGGGCTGTTCGTGCCGCTCGAGTCGGCCGGACGGCTCCCGTCGGTGGACGCCCCCGTCGTTCCCCGTCACCTGCCGCCAACGCCCCCATCGGCCCAGCGGTGAACGAGCAGCAGGCCTGTTTGGGGGAGCTGCGCGACCTCTACCCCGCCCATCGCGTCGGGCCGGCGCCCCCGGTCGTTGCAGCTCTCCTGGGCGGCTCATTGGCGCCACCTTCGAGCCGCCATGTCAAGCCATTCACCCGCTGGATCACGACCGCCTCCAAGCGCCAGGGAGCCCCACTGGGCTGGGCGGCGCCCGAGGCCGACCTGATCTTCAACTCAGACGATCACCCCTCCAACCCCGCCGGTTCGGGTGCGCTTCCGATGCTGTGCACCCCCACCATCCACCAATTGGCCGTCACCAGGACCCTCATCGACGGCGGAGCCGGCCTCAGCGTGCTCTCTGTGGAGGCCTTCAGCCTCCTCCATGTGCCACTAGAGCGGCTCCAGCCCAGCAGGCCTTTTTCAGGAGTCGGGCCGGGTTCCACCGCCTCCACAGGACAAATTCGCCTCCCGGTGACCTTCGGCACCCGCGACAACTTCCGCACAGAGCTGATCGACTTCAACATCGCCCCCATCGGCCTCCACTACAACGCCATCCTCGGCTACCCGGCCTTGGCCCGGTTCATGGAAGCGACTCACCCAGCGTACAACCTCATGAAGATGCCCGGGAGCAGCGGCGTCCTTACCGTGTCGGGAGACAGAGGAGATGCACTGCAGGCGCTCAGGCTTGTTTTCAAGGCGACCGCGGCGGCACGGGCCGCTAGCGCTGATGCCCCCGAGCCTAAGGGGGCCGCGCCATCTAAGAAGAAGCAGTTATTCACTCAAAACAAGGCGGAAACCAAGCAGGTACTAGTTGACGAGGACGGGTCCACTGACGCCACCTTCACCATAGGTGCAAACCGCGAACCCAAACAGGAGGAGGCCTTGGTGAAGTTCCTGCGCGCGAACAAGAAGGTGTTCGCGCGGGGACCTGATCAGTTGGCGGGGGTCCCAAGGGGCGTGATTGAGCATCACCTCAACGTGTGCCCCCACGTGCGCCCCGTGAAGCAGAAGGCGAGGCGACAGTCCACAGAGAAACAAGCTTTAATCGTCCAAGAGACCCGCAAGCTAGAGGCAGCAGGGGTTATTCGCGAGGTCTGCTACCCGGATGGGCTGGCCAACCCAGTTGTCGTGCCAAAAAAGGGGGGAAAGGAACATATGTGTGTCGACTTCACCAACCTCAACAAGGCCTGCCCACAGGATCCATTTCCGCTGCCTCGCATCGACCAGATCGTCGACTCCGCCGCTGAGTGTGACCTGCTGTGCTTCCTGGATGCCTTCTCAGGCTATCACCAAACCAAGATGGCGGTAGAAGACATGGAAAAAACGGCTTTCCTGACCCCGTGCGGAGTGTACTGCTATTCCTGCATGCCGTTTGGGTTGCGCAACGTAGGCGCGACCTTCCAGCGGCTGATGCACAATCGCCCTGGGCCGACAGCTCGGGAGGAATGCTGAGGCATATGTCGATGACATTATAGTGAAGTCTCGGGAGACGAAAACCCTGATACAGGACTTGGAAGAAACCTTCGCGAGCCTTGATAAAGTGGACCTGCGGTTCAACCCAGAGAAGTGCGTATTTGGAGTCCCCTCGGGCAAGCTCCTGGGTTTCCTCGTGTCCCATTGGGGCATCGAGGCCAACCCAGAAAAGGTCAAAGCAGTCGAAGACATGAGCCCACCAAAGACCCTTAGAGAAATGCAGAAACTCGCCGGGTGCGTGACCGCGCCTTGACGTTTCATCTCCAAGTTGGGGGAACGAGCACTGCCATTCTTCAAGCTAATGAAGAAGAAGGGCCCCTTTGAATGGACTGAAGAGGACGACAAGGCATTCCAAGAACTCAAGAGGTACCTTACCAGCCCTCCGGTGATGGTAGCTCCGCGTCCTCGGGAGCCTCTGGTGCTCTACCTCGCGGGCACCCCCTACTTCGCCAGCGCAACCCTGGTAGCGGTCAGGGAGGAGCACCAGGCCAAGGCCGCAACTGCCCTCCGGGCAGGAGCGAAGCAAAGCCAAGAGAGCCTCACAAAGACCGCGACCGCGGCCGAAGGGGATCGGCCGCAGCAGGAAAGCGCGCCCGAAGCAGAAGAGGCCCCACCAAGCGACCAAGTGCTAGGGGCTCCGTCGTCTAGGGAGGCACCCCAACCTACGGAGAACGCGAGCAGCGCCAACACTCGCAGCCTCGTCGAGCACACTGTGTACTTCGTCAACACGGTGCTACGGGATGCGAGGGCGCGGTACCCCATGCCCCAAAAATTCCTCCTCGTGCTATTGGTAGCCTCACGCAAGCTGTGGCACTACTTCCAAGGTCATCCCATCAAGGTCGTCTCAGCATACCCTCTAGAGAGGGTGCTCAGAGAACTAACTCAGCTGGAAGAGTCGCCGAGTGGAACATCGAACTGCAAGCATTTCAGCTAGAATTCAGCACAACCAGAGTCATCAAGGGGGCCGCATTGGCAGATTTCATGGCAGAATGGACGGAGGCACCCGGCCACGAAGCAGCTCTGTTTCCAGCACGGGGAAAAGGTCTCCAACAGCATAGCAGAATATGAAGGCCTGATAGCCGGCCTGAGAGCCGCAGTCGCTTTGGGGGTAAAGCGCCTCATCATCAAGGGCGATTCACAACTCCTCGTCAACTTCTCCAACAAGATATACGAGCCGAAGGATGAGCACATGGAAGCCTACCTCGCGGAGGTTCACAGGATGGAGAAACAGTTCTGGGGGCTGGAGCTGAAGCATGTGCCTCGCGGCACCAATCAAAAGGCGGATGACATCGCCAAGAGGGCGTCCAGGTGGCTGCCTCGGGACCCTGACGTCTTCGAAGAGCGACTCTTCAGGCCCTCAGCGGCACCATCACTATCAAGCGTGGCGCAACCTCGGGAGGAGCTCCCCCAGCCGCCTGCCTCGGGAGCCCCGGTCTGCCCGGCCTCGAGGAACGCCTGCTCCTGGCGTTGGAGCCTCGGGAAGGGTCTTTGGATCACGAGCTCAAGAGCTACTTGACGCTGGGGACCCTCACGGAGAAGGAGGAGGAGGCGGAGGCGTGTGGCACGGCAAGCCCGGCCCATCTTGCATCAGGGATGAGGAGCTTTACCGGAGGCGACCGAATGACGTGTCCCTACGTTGCATTTCCAGAGAGCAAGGGAAGGAATTGCTGGAAGACATACACGGCGGAGATTGTGGGCATCACTCATCGTCACGAACCCTCGTTGGCAAGGCGTTCCGCAGCGGGTTCTATTGGCCCACATCACTCAGCGACGCTGTTGAGCTGGTAAAGGTTTGCGAGGCCTGCCAATTTTCACACCAAGCAGATCCATCAGCCGGCGGGAGGTCTACAAACTATACCCCTCTCATGGCCATTCGTAGTTTGGGGGCTGGACATTCTAGGCCCGTTCCCTCGGGCGCTAGGGGGCTATCGCTACCTCTATGTCGCCGTGGACAAGTTCACCTAGTGGGCTGAGGTGGAAGCTGTCCGCACCATCCCAGCGGGCTCCGCAGTCAAGTTCATCAGGGGCCTCGTGAGCCGGTTTGGGGTGCCTAACGGCATCATCACCGACAACAGTTCACAGTTCACCAGCAATCTCTTCAAAACATACTGTGCTAACCTTGGAACGCAGATATGCTACGCTTCGGTGGCGCACCCCCGGAGTAACGGCCAGGCCGAGCGAGCCAACGCGGAGGTCCTGAAGGGCCTCAAAACCAGGACCTTCAAGAAGAAGCTGGAGGCCTGCGGCAGGGGCTGGCACGACGAGCTCCGATGCATCTTGTGGTCCATCCGACGCATGCGGCCAAGCCGACTGGCGAGACCCCGTTCTTCCTCGTCTATGGAGCAGAAGCCGTCCTCCCTCACGAGGTCAGGCGTCGCTCCGCACGAGTCCTGGCATTCGACGAGGCGCAGCAGGACGCCATGCGGGGGACAGATCTCGTGCTGGGGGAGGAGCATCGTCGAGAGGCCGCGCTGCGAGCGGCAAGGTATCTACAGGCGCTGCGGTGATACCACTGCCGCAACATCCGCCCCAGGACTCTTGAGGTAGGGGACCTCGTGCTCAGACGGGTCCTCTCCAGGGAAGGGTTGCATAAGCTTTCTCCCATGGGAGGGCCCGTTCAAGGTTGTTCATGTTTCTAGGCCCGGATCCGCACGCTTGGAGACTCAGGAGGGGGTGCCCATCCCGAACGTGTGGAACATCCAGCATCTCCAGAAGTTCTACCCTTGAAGAAAGGCACGGAGCCTGTGAAGAAGGCCAACGCCTGTGAAGCTCATTTCTCTGAGAAAGGACCGGAGCCTGTGAAGAAGGCCAACGCCTATGAAGCTCATTTCCTCAAGAAAAGCCCGGAGCCTGTGAAGAAGGCCAACGTCTGTGAAGCTCATTTTCCCGAGAAAGGCCCGGAGCCTGTGAACAAGGCCAATGCCTGTGAAGCTCATTTCCCCGAGAAAGGCCCGGAGCCTGTGAAGAAGGCCAATGCCTGTGAAGCTCGCCGCCCGTGACACTCTCACGTAATAATGAGTTGCGGCTGTACACGCCCCTGTCGGCGTTCTGGGAATGGGGGTACCCAGACTTGCCAGCGTGTGGCCTGCGGCGTGGCTCAAGGGGTGGCCCAGTACGACCCATCTTCATAAGCACAAGCTCAAGACCCTCGTGAGGGGCCAATCCTCGCGGGGCGGACGACAGGAAGCTTCCTCAGGCACGGCCTCGTCAGTTGGCTCGCGAGGAGGCGGAGAGATCAAGGCGGGTACCTCTCGAGGTGCCCATGGCGCAAGCCATGATTTACCAAGGGCGCCGTGAGCGCCAGCCGTCGCAGTGTTCTCATTTCCTGTTTGGTGCAAAGGAGGCAAGCACAAAGCGAGCATCAAGCAAAGGCAACCATTTCATGCAACGAGACCAGGGCCAACACAACGGCAGGAAGGAGGTCATCGTGGAGCCCAAGCCGGCGTCATCGTCGAGCCTTTGGCGGCGAGGACCAACGTGAGTCAGGATAAGTGTACTAGATGTTCCCCTTCAAAATGGCCAATTGTTGGTGCCCTTCCCGCTCAATATTTGGGAAGAGGCCCAGGGCCTCTGCCTATAAATAGGACTAGCCACCCACAGGGTAGAAAAAGCTGGAATGGAGCTAGAGATCAAGCAATCTAGAGAGAGAGAGAGAGAGAGAGAGAGAGAGAGAGAGCGACCGAACTCCCCTAGCAGTTCGTCAAGACCGCCAAGAACAGACCCTCGCGAGGCTGTTCTTCCTTGTACTATTCATCATCAGCCCCGAGGCAATCCACCACACCACACCTTTGGAGTAGGGTATTACACAACAATGGTGGCCCGAACCAAGATAAACCTTGTGTCCCTTGTGTTGCTCTTTGTGTAGTTTTAGATCCTTGCGAGGCGACGAGGTGTAGGTAGGTTGGAGGTGAGATCTCCAGCACCCGTAGTTTGAACCTAGAGGATCTGCTGAACCCGAATCCGACATTTGGCGCGCCCGGTAGGGGTGCACGGAATCCGCCTTCCGCCGCTGTTCTTCGCCGCCCTCGCATCCATGTCGACGCTTCGTCGGGCCTGCAAGCCGAAGCGCGGGCAGCTCGCTACTCGCGTCGCCCAGACGGACCCCGTCGGCGGCCGCCCCCGCCTTTCCCCATCGCCCGCCGTCAACACCGCCACCGGCCCGGCGGGGAACGAGCAGCAGGCGTCGTCCCAGCATCCATCCGTGAGGCGAGACGGCCGCACCGCTACTCCTTCGCTCGCCCCAGCTGGTTCTTCGTCCCGCGCGCTCCGCGCGCCCATGGAGGCTCGAGCCGCGCTCATCGCGGCAAACGAGCTTCTGCGCTACCGCCCCGTCGACGACGTCTACGAGGAGTGGCTCGACCGCGTCGCCGAGCTCGTCCGCGCCGCGGGGGGCTCCCCCGCGCCGTCCTTCTCGCTGCACCGCACCCCGCCTTGCGCGGGCGATGAAGCTCCGGGGGCGCCTCAGCCGCCTCCCCCTCAAGAAGGCGCCTTGGCCCCAAGGCGCGTGGCCCCTGGGCGGAACCCACTCCGTCCGGCACCAGCGCAGCAAGAGCAGAGCTGCCAAGAGGTCCCTTGCCCCCAAGAAGCTGCCTGAGTGCTCCCTGCACCGGCCCGTCACGACCGCGCCCCTGCTCCAGCACGCCAAGACCCCGCGCAGCTCCCAGCGGCAGCGCACAGGGACCCGCAAGATCAATCCCTCCGTCACCAAAGGCATCCCGTGGCCACCACAGGCTGCCGAGCCTTCACCACCGAGCTACGCAGCGTCGCATGGCCCGGCAAGTTCAAGCCAGACCTGCCTCCTCGCTACGACGACACGACCGACCCTGCGGAGTTCCTCCAGCTCTACGAGCTGGGCATCGGCTCCTGTGAGGCGAGAAGGTCATGGCGAACTAGTTTCCCATGGCGCTCAAGGACGGTGCCTGCACCTGGCTCCTGAACCTAGCTCCTGGCACGATCTCCTCCTGGGACGAGATGCGCACCGCTTCATCGCCAACTTCCAAGGCACTCGCGACCGTCCTCCTGCCGTGAGCGACATGCACCGCATCAAGCAGCAGCCAGGAGAGACCCTGCAGAAGTACATCCAGCGCTTCAACAACGCACGCCTCAAGATTCCCAAGGTAACTGAGGAAGCCATCATCTCAGCCTTCTCTGACGGTGTGCGTGACGTCAAGATGAAGGAGGAGCTGGCGATGCATGAAGACCTATGCACAACCCTGGAGCTTTTCAACTTGGCGACCAAGTGCGCCAGGGCTGAGGAAGGACGCATTTCCCTCCTTGAACTGCCGGCTGCCGACCCCGAAGAGAAGAAGCCCAAGGTCAAGGACGTGAAGCGCAAGGGGGCTGCCGTGCTCGCGGCAGAACCAGACACCAAGCGAGGCAGGGATCAGCCCGAGTCTTCCAAGGGCAGCCGATATTGTGTGTACCACGACCTCCACACCCACAACACCAACGAATGCCAAGAGCTCAGGGCCGTGCGAGAAGGGCGAATCGGTCGACGCCCCGACCGCAATGATCGAGGCTACGACCGAGGAGGAGGAAGAAGCACATGACGTTGGGAAGACCGTGGCCCTCGCCAAGGGTGGCGTGACCGACCTCGCGAGGACCGCTGGCAGAATCAGCCTCGCGAGGGAGATTGGAGGGACCCGCCTCACGAGGGAGGCTGGAGGGATCAGCCTCGCGAGGATCGCCCACAAGGAAACGCATGCCTCCCTCCTTTGCCACCGCCGCCAAGGAGAAATGAAGACCATCATCAGGACGAGGGGGCTGGGGGCTTCCAGGAGCCGCGCGCAATCGCTTGCATCCTGGGCGGAGCTCAAGCCCCAGTCTGTCAGCGCATCTTCAAGCAGTTCGCTCGCGAAGTGAATGCAGTCCTCCCCAAGCTCGAAGCCACGCGCCCTCTCAGGTGGTCAGCATGCGCCATCATGTTCAATTTCGGCGGATCGGCTCAAGTCTTGCGCAGCCGGCGAAGTCCTCCCGATGCTTTGTTCCCCAATCATCGACAACGCGTGCAAGTCACGGGACCACGATCGATGGCGGAGCAGGGCTCAATGTCCTGTCTGTTGAGACATTCAACAATCTCCAAGTGCCGTACAATCAGCTTCAGCCAACCAAGCCTTTCTCCGGAGTCACCGATGGCTCCACGGTTCCGATTGGGCAGGTCCGCCTTCCTGTCACCTTCGGGGCGCGCGACAACTACCGCACCGAGCTCATTGACTTTGACGTCGCCCACATTCGCCTGCCATACAATGCCATCCTCGGGTACCCAGCTCTGGCCAAATTCATGGCCATGACTCATCACGGCTACAATGTCCTCAAGATGCCAGGAAGCGGTGGAGTCATCACGGTGCCTTGTGAAGAGAGAGACGCAGTGTGTTCCTTGGAGCGTGCTTTTCAAGCCGCGTCAATTGAAGACCCAGATCACAGAGGCGGAAGGCTCCCGAGGCTGCTCCTAAGAAGAAGAAGACATCGCTGGCCGACCCCTCGGGAGGCAGGCCCCTGTGGTCCGCTTTGTTCAGGGGCACCTCCTTCGTCGCATAGGAAGGCGCGCCCGGCGCCTCCTCGAGCAAGGCTTGGGGGCTCTCTCCAGAGGGCCACCGACTTTGCTAAGATCACGAGGGAGGCGCCGGGCACCACTTGGAGGCGTGTTTCAAAGCACGTTTCCCTCGGGAAGGAGCGAGGCAAGGAGGACCAAACCCTCGGGGAGTTCGTCGGCAAGATCATTCAGAGCTGCAGGAGTCAAGAGTCATGAGTGGCAGCCGCCGCCACTCCGCCGTAGCTCCCCATCCAGGCGAGGATGGTGGGCTGCGCGTCTGCATCGACATACCGAGGCTCAACCGAGCTGCCTCTCGAGGCGCCTCTGGCCCTCACGCGTGGGCGCCAGAAGGTCCACCCCACAGCTACGTTCGCACGCCTTACGGCTTGCCAAACGCGGCTGCCACGCGCCAGCGCCTCATAAGGAGCATCTTGGAGGTTCAAGTGGCCAGGCGTTCCGCATTCCTGGCGGAGATGGAGATGGTCCGCGAGGAGCCACCAGCGCCTCCCGAGGCTCCTGGGCCTGGGGGCTCGTGAAAATCGGCTTGCGCAGCGCACGACGTCCGCTACTTTAGCATCCCTTCATCTTCAACATTATCAGGTGACATCTTTCGAGTTTCATTTTCAGCTGGGAGTGCCCCCCAGGGCTGCATCATTCGCAGGCCGCGTGGGTCCGTCCCTGCGGCATGTATCCCTTTTGATTCATGTTTCTAGTTTACTTTATTGGGGGCGCCCCTCGGGCTGCATCATCCCCAAGCCACCCGGGCCATACCCAGTGGCATGTATCGCTCTTGCGCTTATTCGGGTTGTGCGTTTGACCCATCATGATTGTTATTCGGTGCCTATCCATGGCACCCCTCTTCCTTCATGTCGGTCGCTTGCACGTTAAAGGGGGGTACCTTAGCATCGTGACTCCTGGGCTCCTACTGGCTCTCCAGCCCTCACCCTCTGGCCTTGTCCACGGCATCGCGACACAGCATACCAATGACGGCCGAGCCCGCTCGAGGGCCGGGACCCGAGGACGTAGAGCGTCGACATCTAACCAAATTTGCAGGAACACATCACAAGTTAAGGCCCAGTGCCAGGCAAAACCCGCCTTGAGGTAGGGCCCCGTGAGTCCCACCCTGGCTCACGGGTGCCCAGCTACACCTCGACAGGCCCTACCGTGCCAGCCACGTGTCGTATGGGCTGTACACTGCCTGTGGCTCCTCCCGGAGGAGCCCCTCCCACTCACCAATGGAAGCACCATGCTCCGCGCTGGCTGACGACACTGCCGAGGAGTGGCTATGCCCATACACATACGGAAGCGCTATGCTCCGCGCTGGTGATAAACAACTGAGGGTGGCCCCGGCCGCATCAACCTCAGGGAGCCCAGGCTCAATGTCCGGCCTCATCGTAATGCCTCCCTTGGGAGTGCCGTGCGAGGGGGCTGGGCACGGGGGCTACGCCTGGGTCACGCCCAGACGCACGCCACCCAGCCAGGCCCCTCGGGCCTGGTTCGTCGCACGTCTCTCCCCAAGCGGAGCCAAGGTCTGAAAGGCCGTTTGAGCGTCAAGGGGAACTCCACGAGCATCACGACTCGGGGAGCCTAACTGGTCACGTAGCCCTCACCCCTTAGTTACGAAAGGCTAACGGCGGTTGAGGTATCTGCGGGGCGGGCTCTGCCGACGTAGAATGGTAAATTCACCCATACATCTCACCTCCCTACTTGCTATTCGTATGCGTCAAGGGGACTCTGAGCATTGCGACTCAGAGCCTAACTTCTCATGTAGCCCCTCACTCCTTGGTCCCGGCCCTGGTTTCCGTCGGGCTAATGGCGGTGAGAGGTATCTGTGGGGGCAGACTCTGCCGACGTAGAACATAAGCAAGTAGGAAGGAAAAGCGCAAATCTCAAGGAATTTAAAAGCAAGTATTACAGCCCATAACTGTTTTCACAACGCCAAACACAAGTTTAAACGCCTCCACGAGGCATGATGCATGTTGCAGGAGCTGAAAGCAGGATAGGAGCCACGAAGGAGTCACTTGTCGGCAGCACCGTCACTGGCGGCGGAGCTGCGCTGGGCTGGTTCGCCTCGTGAAGCCTTAGGATCGGCAGCGCCTCGCCCGGCTTGGTCTTTGAAGGCGAACTTCGCCCGTGAGCCTCCGCTCGACCCTTCATGGCTTCAAAGAACGGCAGCGATAAGCTCGCCGCTCCACGGGCTCCAACAGGCTGTCAAGGTCAACGTTGGGTCAGCGAAGGTAGGCGTGGGTGAAGACGCGTCGTCACGGAAAGACAGGACACACGACTCGGCCTCAGCCGTGGGGCCGAGGCCAAGGGTGACATCTTCAAGGGCACGGACCAGGAAGGGAAGCAGCTTGGCGGGCCGTCCTTGGTGCCGGCCAGCGGGCTTTCCAGGCCTCTGTCGTAAATCAACCTCAGCAAGGTGCGAGCCTTCACCTCCAGTTTCGCGAAGGCCACGTGGTCCTCGGCCAGGACCCGCGCCTTGCTGTCCAGCTCGATCCTCTTCGCCTCCAACTCATGATCCAGCGCACCTAAGCGGCCATGGAGCTCATCAAGCTTGGCATCCCGGTCCTTGGCGGCCGCCTCACGAGCCTTCATGTCTTCCTCCTTCTCTTGGCGGACGCGGGCCTCTTTGGCAAGCTCGTCGCGCAGGCCCTGCAGCTCGCTCTCCAGCGCCTTGCAGCGACCTCGGACATCGGCTACCTCCCCCAAGGCGGCGTCCCGAGCGGCCTTCGCCTCAAGGATGGCCTGCTTCTCCTCGTCGCAAGCTGTCACGGCCTGAACTAGCGCTGCTCGAATTGAAGCATCAGAGCGAACCCAGCCTGAGGCCAGCTCCAGGCGTCCGGCCACCAAGCAAGGGTCGGCGCCCAGAAGATCTTTCCGCAGCCGGTCGAGCCGGCAGAAGACAATCCAGACAAGATGAAGGAGTCGGAGAAACGGCAGTTGGTGAGTAGGAGGAGAGGACGACAGCGTAATCACAACACCATGAGTCGGGACCTTTTGCGCCCCGACGACTGCGACAGTGGCATCAGGCAAGGATACCTTAGGAGTCGCTCGGGCCATGGGACATGAGCTCGCCCCAGCTAGCCCCGCCAGGCCTCGCGAGGATGACCGGGTAGGAGAGGGCCGCATCTTGCCGTCCCCTTCTTCCGTGGATGGAGGTGCTGTCCCGGGCGAAGCCTCAGGAGCCCCCTTAAGCTTTTTCGCCGCAAGCGCCGGCCTAGCCAAGGAATACAGATATCAAGCCTCAACGACGAAGCAAGAAGCAAAACGAGAATCAAGCACTTACTGGTCATCGCTCACGGGCTCGAGCAACCTTCGGCCGAACTTGAAGCCCGAAAGCCGGCTACTGGGATCAACCTCAAGAGGCTCGGGAGCAGGAGGCGCGTCTGCAGATCGCCTCGGAACCGGGGCAGACCCGTGGGGAACCAGCCCCGTCCTGTCCTTCTTCGGGATCAGGGGCGAGCTCTCGCCACCTCGCTCATCGCCATCCTCGTCGTCGTCCGGCAAGAGGCGGAGAGCACGGGACCTGCATCGAGGGAGGGGCGCTCTCGACTCCCCGTCGGTTGCCTCGGAGTTGGGCCCCTCTCCCCGCTCCTTTTCTTCTTCCTCTTCGCTGGAGTCGCCGGAGGACACGTTCACCATCGCCAGGGCCGCCGGGTCCTCTGGAACCTCCGCGGGCACAGGCCCGTCCCCGTTGAAAGCGGGCATGGAGTCCACCACCTGCTCCCAATCACCTCGAAGGAACAGGGGTACAGGAGCGCCCTCCAGCCTCGCCACGTCTCCCCCGACCAAAGATTGGAGGACCGCAGCCAGATCTTCATCGACCAAGACTACAGGGCTCGGGCGAGGCCTCCACAGAGGAAGTGAGTATTGCCCAAGCGGGGCCACCCGGTGCTCTAGGAACTCCCTCAGGAGCGACGCCCCGGTCAGCTTCGCCGTCGCCATGTTGCCCAGCCACATGTCTGTGTCCATCTTCTCCAGCACTGGTTTCGCGCGGGAATCCACGAGTTCCGCGCGAGACCAAGCGTCGATGGGCGTGGGCTGCTCCGTGGGCAGAAACAGCCGAGGATGGATGCGCCCAACATCTACCATGACCCACTTGGTCCTGAAGCCCTCAATCCTCTTTCCCGGGCTTCGAGATGGCGTTGGAGCTGCCGTACGCGACAAAGCTCGCGCACGCGGTGATAGGGACGCGGGAGGCCCGGAGGTAGATGTAGTGGCGCAACAAGGCCACTGAGGGCTACACCCCGACATGAGCCTCACAATAGTAGGCGAAGATCGCCAGGACAAGAACAGAGTTTGCAGTTTGTAATGGCGGAGGACAGAAAAGAAGAACTCAAAAAAGGAAGGCACCAGACCGGCGACAATGGCGCTCACGAAGAATGGATAGAAGGTGTTTCCTTGATCCTCAGGAAGGGCGGAGCAAGCCTTGAGCACCGCGGCCCCGTCGTTGCCTTGTGCCGCCATCATCCGACGCGCCCGGGCAAGGCTCTTCTCCGACACGTTCGGGGAGTCCAAAGCGGGCGAGTACCAAGCTCCGGCCGGGGTCTGGCGAGGCGCCATACCTTGCTACAACACGGTGTCGGAATAGATCTGGGGATTTCGGAAGCAGGAAGGATAGGAGCGAGAAAGGGGATCTGGGCAATGACTGGAGAAGGCAAAGGAGGTAAAGCCCAGACGGGTACCGCTCTCTTGTCGGTTCGTGCAAATGTCAAGGCGTCGCTGGGAAGTAGAGATGCCCACGTCCAATCAACCGCCACGCTTGGTGCCAAAACCCAAGGTCATTAGAAGTTAGCTCGCTACTGCCCCTTCGCTTCTCTCTGCTAAGCCAAGTCGAGCGCGCTTGGGCACAGGGGCTCTTGTCGGCGATTACAGGAACGGGGTACCCAGACTTACTGCTGCTGACTGCGGCGTGGCTCAAGGGGTGGCCCAGTACGGCCCATCTTCATCAGCACAAGCTCAAGACCCTCGCGAGGGGCCAAGCCTCGCGGGGCGGACGGCAGGAAGCTTCCTCAGGCACGACCTCGTCAGGCTGGCTCGCGAGGAGGCGGAGAGATCAAGGCGGGGTACCTCACGAGGTGCCCATGACGCAAGCCATGACGACCAAGTGTAACGCCCGGATAATCATGCTACAGTAATCCCACGCTAATCGTGCCATGACATCTCGGTTACTGTTGCTATCCTCACAATAATTCGGAACCGTTCGAAATTCAAATTCAAATTAATGATAACAATAAAAGTTTTCAAAAATTAAAACTAAAATGTTCGGCGGTTGTCAAATATTACAAAGGTAATTGTGGTGAAGTAACCACATTTTTAAAAAATATCTAAATAATTTAATCTGATTTAAAACAGAAAAGAAAATAAATAAAAACAAAACAGAAAAACTAAAACCTAAAACTATCAAAAAAGAAGGGAAGGAGAGAAACCCCCACCCGATGGGCCAACCGGCCCAGCTGGCCACCAGGCCGGCCAGGCCGGCCCACCCCCGCACCCCCCATAAGCCTCCCCCCACTCCCCCTCGGTCCAACCCACGCCCCCCACCGACACTTCCCCGCCTCCCAAAATATCTCCTCTCTCCCCTCCCCGATTGGATCGGGATCAAGGAGGAGGGCGCCACCACCGACGCTGCCCGGAGGACTGCATCCACTCCGTCGCGCGTCCCCGTCGGCCTCCCTGACCTCCACCGAGCACCCTGCCACGACTCCTACTCCCAACCCCGTGAGCTCCCCCTTAGCCCCCTCTCCCCCTAGGTCGCCGCGGTCACCGCCCTCCCAGCCCGCGGTCGACGCGCTCCGGCGCCACCCGGTGCGCGCGACCACCGCGACTCCCGCCCACCAGCACGAGGCCTTGGCGCCCCTTCGACGGATCGACGCCGCTCCTCCGTTCGCTAACGCCCGCGACCACCGCGTCGTCCGCCTCGCGTCCCGACTCCTCTCGGCCGGCCTCCCAAGCCGCCCCTCCCTGTCTCTGCCTTCACCGCGCCCGACCCCTCTCCGGCTCCGGCCCCTACCACTGCGCGCCTTGACCGGTGCCGCTCGCCCTCGAGCCACGTGCCGCCCGGCCACCACCGCCTCCATCCCAGCTCACAGCGCGCCCGCCAGGTCGTCGCCGTCCGGGCCTCCTCCGCCTCCTGCCTCTGTCGGCGAGGCCGCCGGCCTGGGCCTCGCGCCTTCATTGCGATGGCCTCGGCACGCAGGCGTCCAGTGCCCGATGGGGCTCACGCCACTTTTGCACCGCAATGCCCGCTAAGGCCCCGGCCATTGACTAGGGCCCCTTGAAGCAGTTTTTAGAAAAAAAGAATTAGGAAAAAAATAAAAAATATAATAAATAAATAATTAATAATAAAATTAATTAATTAATTAACTAAATAATTAACTTAATTAATCATGTTTAGTTTAACTAATTAAGATTAATTAACCTAATAAATAGTTACCCTAATTAACTCATTAATTAGCTAAACAATCCCTAACAGGTGGGACCCACTGTCGGGTTGACTCAAGTCAACTCTGTTGATCTTGATGTCGACATGACATCATGCTGATGTCATTAACCTGTTTTTCGAATTAAATTAAATAATTAATTAAATTCCAGAAATTAATAAAATCTTTAGAAAATCATATCTTTTAATCCGTAACTCGGATTAAAATATTTTCAACATGAAAGTTGCTCAGAACGACGAGACGAATCTGGATACGCAGTCCGTTCGTCCGCCACACACCCCTAACCTATCGAACTCGCAACCTTCCCCCTCCGGCTCCTCTGCCCGAACACATGAAACACCGGGGATATTTTCCCGGATGTTTCCCCCCTTAACCGGTATCACCTCATACCACGTTAGGGCACGCCTAGCATTGTTACTTGTCTTGTCATGCATCGATATGCATCTTTTTACATGGTATTCACTGTTTCTTCCCCCTCTTCTCTCCGGTAGACTACGAGACCAGCCTGCTGCCGCCCTAGTTCGACTACGGAGTTGACGACCCTCTCTCTTGCCAGAGCAACCAGTAAGCCCCCCTTGATCACCAGATATCGCCTATTCTACTCTATACTGCTTGATTTAGAGTAGTGTAGCATGTTACTGCTTTCCGTTATACCTATCCTGATGCATAGCCTGTCCTTGTTACTACTGTCGTTACCTTTACCTGCAATCCTATATGCTTAGTATAGGGTGCTAGTATTTTCATCTGTGGCCCTACATTCTTGTCCGTCTGTTGAGCTTTACTATTGGGCCGTGATCACTCGGGAGGTGATCTCGGGTATATACTATATACTTATACATGATACATGTGGAGACTAAAGTCGAATTAAATTTGGTGGAGCACCATGAGTGGATCTTTGTGGCGGAGGCGGCAGGCAGGTTGAGACCGCTCGGGAGAGAGGTGGGCCTGCCTGTTCGGGCGTTCATGGATACTTAACACGCTTAACGAGATCTTGGTATTTGATCTGAGTCTGGCTACGGGCCTATACGCACTAACCAACTACGTGGGAAAGATATGGGCACTCGGCGTCGTGGTATCAGCCGAAGCATTTCGTGGCGTCGGCCGGCGCGCGGCGCCGGATTGGGCAGCCACTAGGCTAGGTCTGCTTCGGCCACGTCACGCAACGTCGAGGTGTGCTCGAGGCGATGGGCCCGGACCACCTGTGCGCTTAGGTTTGAACCCGACATCTTGACCTCTCTGTTGAGCCTAGGTGGGGCTGCGACGTGTTGATCTTCCGCGGCTGGGCATGACCCAGAAAAGTGTGTCCGGCCAAATGGGATGAAGCGTGTTGGGTTATGTGGTGCACCCCTGCAGGGAAGTTAATCTATTCGAAGAGCCGTGATCTTCGGTAATAGGACGACTTGGAGTTGTACCTTGACCTTATGACAACTAGAACCGGATTCTTAATAAAACACACCCTTCCAAGTGCCAGATACAACCCGGTGGTCGCTCTCTCTCAGGGATACGAGAAGGGGATCGTCGGATAGGATTATGCTATGCAATGCTACTTGGAGGACTTCAACCTACCCTCTTCTACCTGTTGCAAGACGAAGGTGACCGAGCGTAGTCTTCGATAAGACTAGCTATCCCCTCTTATTACGGCATTACTGCAGTTCAGTCCACTGATATGGCCCTTTACACATATATCCATGCATATGTAGTGTAGCTCCTTGCTTGCGAGTACTTTGGATGAGTACTCACGGTTGCCTTCTTCCCCCCTTTTCCCCCTATCTCTACTCGGTTGCGGTGACCACACGATGGAGCCCAGGAGCCAGACGCCACCGTCGATGACGACTACTACACTGGAGGCGCCTAATACTATGTGCAGCCCGCTGACGACGACCAGGAGTAGTTGGGAGGATCCCAGGCAGGAGGCCTGCGCCTCTTTCAATCTGTATCCCAGTTTGTGCTAGCCTTCTTAAGGCAAACTTGTTTAACTTATATACGTACTTTCGAGATATTGTTGCTTCCGCTGACTTCGTCTATGATCGAGCACTTGTATTCGAGCCCTCGAGGCCCCTGGCTTGTATTATGATGCTTGTATGACTTATTTATGTTTTAGAGTTGTGTTGTGATATCTTCCCGTGAGTCCCTGATCTTGATCGTACATGTTTGCGTGTATGATTAGTATAGGATTGAATCGGGGGCGTCACAAGTTGGTATCAGAGCCGACTGCCTGTAGGAATCTCCCTTCCACACTCCTTGGCCGAAGTTGAGTCTAGACATTGCAAAAACTTTTACTAACTTGGCTGTGTGCCTTACAGAATTACGTCGCCATCGGGTGGTACTAGGATCTTTTACTCCTCGACCTTTACTCTGGGACTCTGAACTCTCTTCTACTCGGGTTAAACGAATTTACTAACTAACACTAGGATACCGTGACCACATTCACCCCAAAGTTGGATAAAGCCATAGTTATTCCTTGGAATTGTATTTTGATCAATTTCCACACTGTCATTTGACTCCTTTGAAACAACTTTGTTTTCAGATGGAACCCACGAGGCAGGTCGTGCGCCACACGACGGCCATTGGTGCCTTGGGATCACATGCGGTGCTAGCAGAGATGATGACCTATCTGGGTTATCGTGGCACCCTGAGTACACCGTCTTTGAGGAGTACCAGGACTTTAACCAGAGGCGATGCCGAGCCATCGTCCACCTCTACTCTCGGAGTATGACTCCACCATCTTGTCTTGCACACCGCACATGGTGTTGGGGTGACTATCGATATGGCAGTCCACGATGCTGCTTATGCTGCTCTTACCCGTCTTCATGGAGAGTATCGGGAGTTGGACACCTCCCCCTTCAGGCACATTGCTATCGCATCTGATGTTGGTGAGGAGGGTTACTACACCGCCTGCCTACTCCACTTTGTCACCCGAGAGCCCTTCTACCATCGAACTTTGTTCTGCATCGCGATGGGCTGGATCGAGCTAACCGAGCTCTTAAGCCACGAGTTGTACACCACCGTCGGCACCTTTACCGTGCTCGGCGCTTATTGCACCCTTTGTCCGATCCAGAGAGCTGCGCGTTCTGCGATCTACCCAGCCAGACCGTGATGCCCCGGGGTGTCGGTTGGCGAAGGTGAGGCTACTCTCCCGCACTTGGTCCTCTTCGCTACTTGGGCGTCGGGTTACGCACTGAGTATCCGCGGCCCCGAGCCACCGGCGTGGAGGACTATCCGCTGCCACACTACCAGCTTTCAACTACAGACTACCTCCAGCGATGCCGTGTGGGACTGATGTAGGCTTGCTTGTTAAGTGTTAGATGCATTCGACGCGAGCCTGCGTGCCGCCTATGATGTCTTAGTCTTTGTACTGAACTCTGTGTACCGAACTCTATGCATGATCCCTTTTGTATGATATGCCGACTACTATGTAGTTTCTATCGTGCTGCTTTCATTATGCATGTTTTATCATGAATGATTCTTGTCCTTTGCATATTCTCAAATGCTTTGAACTACCCTGTTATATATTAGCAGGATGGTTAGACCAGCTGGTCGTGGTCGCGGTGGCAACTTCCCACCACCGCCTGAGTACATGGCTGGTATGATCCAACAACTTGAGATGAATCGCCAGTTCATGGAAAACATGATGGCTCAGTTCCCTCGCCCCAATATGAACCAGCAGCCAAACACAGCAACTCTGTAGGATTTCATGCGCCTCAACCCAAGTGTGTGCCGCAGCTCAACCCAGCCCCTGGATGCTGATGATTGGCTCCATGACATCACCTATGAGATGGAGTCTGCTGATGTAGCCCCTGCCAGCTATGTCACCTTTGCTTCCTTCTTCCTGAAGGGACCCGCAGCTCAATGGTGGGACAACCATAGGCGTACTCAGCCACCGGAACAATCATCACCGGCGCACTTCCAAGCTGCTTTCCGTGCCGCTTCATCCCTCAAGGAGTCATGGACGGAAGAAGCGTGAGTTCATAACCTCACCCAAGGCAACAAGACTGTTGAAGCTTATCGTGAGAGTTCTGGACTTGTCTCGCTATCTTTGAAGAGGACATTGCAAGCGATGCACGCAGACAAGAGAAGTTCCGTGACGGCCTTCAAGGTGACATCAAGCTCGCACTTCTAGTGCACGACTTTGCTGATTTCGCCACCTTGGTGAACAAGGCTATCAATGTCGAAACTGGTTTGCGGGGAATATCGAGGAGCTCTAACAGGCGCAACCGTGACACGGGCTCATCTTCGGGCCCGTCCTTGCAAAAGCGCAAGATATGGATTCCCAACAGCATGTACCAGCCTAATGCACCTGCCCCAAGAAAAACCTATGCTGCACCTCGTCTGCCTACTCCTCCAACTAGGCAGCCAAGGCTTCCAGCTCCACCACCCCAAGCTCCTGTTCCTACTCCCAACAATGGATTGTGCTTCAGATGTGGTCAACCAGGGCACCGTGCTAGGGAATGCAACCAGAACCAGAATCAACTGGCCCTTCCAGCGACTGGCCGTGGAAGCAACCAGTCCCGCAACAACAATGCCAAGCCTTATGGTCGAGTTCATGCCAACCACGTTGATCTGAACGAAGCTCAAGACCAGCTCACTGCTCTTGTGATGGGTACACTCCTCGTAAATTCGGTACACGCATCTGTTTTATTCGATTAGGAGCATCACATTCATTCATGTCGGAAGATTTTGCATACAAGCACGGCGTTAAGTGTGAGGAGATGAACTCTTCGGTAGTGGTAAAAACCCCTTGGGACAATGTCAAACCTCCATGGTTGGCGTCGGCGTCCCCATGGAAATCGAAGGGCTGGAAGTCTATGCCTCACCCATTATCACGAAGGCGTCTAACATCGACCTCATTTTGGGGATGGATTGGTTGAAAGCGCTATCTTGCTTCAATCGTTTGCGCCACTAAGACCGTCCATCTGCTACACCCTTCCGATGAAATAATAAGCTACAATGATCGTCTAGTTCAGAATGCAGAGGCAAGGCTCTATGCATTGAATGCATTGAACGCCGCACCACTCGAGGGCATTGAAAACATTCCTGTCGTTCGCGACTTCCAGGATGTCTTTCCTGAAGAACTTCTAGGGATTCCCCCTGCTAGAGCTGTCGAATTCGTCATCGACTTGAAACCAGGCACCACTCCTATAGCCAAGCGACCCTACAAGATGTCAGCGCATGAACTCCTTGAGCTCAAGGAGGAAATCGACAAGTCTCTTCGCGATGGTTTCATTAAGCCCAAGTTGCTCTCCTTGGGGAGCACCTTCTCTCTTTGTCAAGAAGAAGGATGGGACAAACCGATTGGTCCAATACTACCGTCCTATAAACCAAGCAACCATTCAGAATAAGTATAATCATAATCGGAAAAATGAACTGTATGATCAACTGGCTCGTTCATCAGTGTACTCGAAACTCGACTTGAGTTTGGGTTACCACAAGAACAGTGATCGCGAAGAGGATATCCCAAGACCGCCTTTGTGACTCGTTATGGTTCATCACGAGTACACCGTCATGTCTTTCGGCTTAACCAATGCTCCAGCCACTTTCTCTCGATGATGAACTATATATTCATGGATTACCTCGACAAGTTAAATGCGTGGTTTATCTGGATGATATCCTGGTATTTTCCAAGAATGAAGAAGAGCATCTTGAACATCTTCGTCTCTTCTTTGGAAAAGCTACGAAGCATCAACTTTATGCCAAGTTCTCCAAATGTGAATTCGGCTTCCGAAGTAACCTATCTTGGGCATGTCATCTCTAAGGATGGTATTGCCGTCAACCTTGAACGAGTTCAAGCTATTCTCGATTGGACTCCTCCGAAGAGCGTTAAGCAAGTCGGAAGTTTTTCTCGGTCTACTTGACTATTGCCGTCGATTAAATCGAGAACTTCTCCAAGATTGCCAGGCCTCTGATTAACCTGTTGCATAATGGCGTCAAGTTCCAATGGACAGATAAATGTCAGGAAAGTTTCTAGGCACTCAAAGACAAGTTGACTTCTGCCCCAGTGCTAGCTCCACCTGATACTAAGAAGGACTTTGTCATTTCTTTGCGGCGCTTCCCGTCAAGGATTAGGCTGTGTCCTAATGCAAGAGCGCAAAGTGGTTGCTTATGCCTCTCGGCAATTAAGCCCTCACGAAGAGAACTACCCGATTCACGACCTCGAGCTTGCTGCTGTCATTCATGCCTTTGAAGCGGTGGCGACATTACCTTCTCGGTGTCGATGCGAGATCTTCACCGACCACCAAAGTCTGAAGTATTTGTTTACTCAGCGGACCCTGAACCTCCGTCGGCAGAGATGGATGGAGACTGCTGCGAACTTTGACTTGGGTATTTCCTATACACCGAGCAAGGCTAATGTAATGGCTGATGCCTTGAGCCGCATAAGTCTTCTGCAACCACCTCCGAGTTCACAAAGTTCAGCCCTCACTCGTTGAAGAATTCAGAAAGCTGAACCTCCATATTGTTCCTCCGGGTGCACTTGCTCCCCCTCCTAAGGAGTTTCGCAAGATGAACCTCCATGTTGTTCCCAGGGGTTCTCTCAATACCATGGTTGCGAAACCAGATCTTGTGGACACCATCAAATGGATACTGAAATGTGACCATGAAGTCGAGAGGATTAAACGTTATCTCAGAAGGAAAGCCCTCATTCTTCATCGTGGATGATGGCCAGGCACCTTATTTTTCAAAGGTCGCCTAGTGGTACCGAGTAAGAGGGAAAACCTGAATCTGACTCCAAAGGTTATGAAAGAAGCTCATGATACGCCTTTGTCTATTCATCCTGGTAGTACAAAGATGTACCAAGACATCCGCCAGAGATTCTGGTGGTCTAATATGAAGCAAGACATCGCTCGTTATGTTGCTGAATGTGATGTTTGCCGTTGTATCAAAGCAGAACATCAAAGGCCTGCTGGAACTCTGCAACCTATCTCTATTCCTGAATGGAAATGGGACCATGTTGAAATGGACTTCACATCCTTTGGATTTCCCAAATCGCAGAAAGGTAATGATGCTATTCTTGTCGTCATTGACCGACTTTATAAAGTTGCACATTTTCTGGCGGTCAAAGAAACGATCACTGCTAGTCAGCTTGCAACTCTCTATATGTCCATAATTGTTTCACTTCACGGTATTCCACTGGTTATCAGTTCGGACCGTGGCAGCTTATTCACTTCAAGATTCTGGGCAAGTTTCCAAGAAGCTATGGGGACTCACTTATCTTTCAAGATCTTTGCGTTTCATCCGCATGATCACAAGGGCAAGTTGAACGTGTCAGCAAGTTCTTGAAGACATGCTTCGAGCTTGTGTTATTTCCTTCGCAAGAAATGGGAGGAATCTCTCCCGTATCTTTGAGTTCTTTTATAACAATAGCTATCAAGCTAGTCGAAGATGGCCCCCTTGAAGTGTTATATGGATGAAAGTGCGAACCCCTCTGAACTGGTCGAAAGCGGGGAGCGTGCACTTTTGGTCGAGATATTATCAACATGCCGAAGAACAAGTCCGCATTATTCGTGAGAATCTCAAGACTGCTCGATCCGCGTCAAAGAGTAATTATGACCATCATCATAAAGACATGGTCTATCAACCTGGCGAAAAGGCCTATCTTCGCGTTACACCAATGAAAGGTGCTCACCGCTTTGGGATCAAGGGCAAGCTAGCTCCTTGCTATATTGGCCCATTCACTATTCTGGAAAGGCGTGGAAAAGTGGCATATCAACTGGAGCTTCCGTCGACCCTTTCTCTGGTTCACGATGTGTTCCACGTGTCACAACTCCGACGCTGCTTCAAGGACCCAATCCGGTAGTGGACCATGAAGTGCTCGAATTGCAGCAGGACCTCTCCTATAAAGAGCATCCGTCCGCATTCTCGACCAAGCTGAGCGCCGCTGCGTCGGAAAGGCGATCAAGTTCCTCAAAGTCCAGTGGTCGCACCATTCTGAAGATGAAGCCACCTGGGAACGCGAGGATCACCTGCGTGATGAATACCCCGCACTGTTTCCTTCTACCTCCTAAATCTCGGGACGAGATTTCTTGTAGTGGAGGAGATTTGTAACGCCGGATAATCATGCTACAGTAATCCCACGCTAATCGTGCCATGACACCTCGGTTACTGTTGCTATCCTCACAATAATTCGGAACCGTTCGAAATTCAAATTCAAATTAATAATGACAATAAAAGTTTTCAAAAATTAAAACTAAAATGTTCGGTGGTTGTCAAATATTACAAAGGTAATTGTGGTGAAGTAACCACATTTTTAAAAAATGTCTAAATAATTTAAACTTATTTAAAACAGAAAAGAAAATAAATAAAAACAAAACAGAAAAACTAAAACGTAAAGCTATCAAAAAATAAGGGAAGGAGAGAAACCCCCACTGATGGGCCAACCGGCCTAGCTGGCCACCAGGCCGGCCAGGCCGGCCCACCCCCGCACCCCTCATAAGCCTCCCCCACTCCCCCTCGGTCCAACCCACGCCCCCCACCGACACTCCCCCCCCCCCGCTCCCCAAAATATCTCCTCCCTCACCTCCCCGATTGGATCGGGATCGAGGAGGAGGGCGCCACCACCGACGCCGCCGGAGCTCGCCGCGACCTCGCCGGACTGCATCCACTCCGTCGCGCGTCCCCGTCGGCCTCCCTGACCTCCACCGAGCACCCTGCCACGAACCCTACTCCCCCCCGTGAGCTCCCCCTTCGCCCCCTCTCCCCCTAGGTCGCCGCGGTCACCGCCCTCCCCGCCCGCGGTCGACGCGCTCCGGCGCCGCCCGTTGCGCGCGACCACCGTGACTCCCGCCCACCCGGCCTGAGGCCGCTGGCGCCCCTTGACGGATCGGCGCGCTCCTCCAGATTAGACCAACGCCCGCGACCACCGCGTTGTCCCGCCCTCGCGTCCCGACTCCTCTCCGGTGGCCTCCCAAGCCGCCCCCTCCCTGTCTCCGCCTTCACGCGCCCGCGACCCCCTCTCGGCTCCGGCCCCTACCACTGCGCCGCAGCCAGTCGCCCTTCGCCCTCCGGCCTCGTGCCGCCCGGCCACCACCGCCTCCTTCCCGCGGCTCGGCGCGCCATGAGCCGTCGCCCGTCCGGGGCCTCCCACACTCCCGCCTCCTGCCCGGCCGGCGAGGCCGCCCGGCCAGTGGGCCTCGCGCCTTGGCTGCGGTGGCCTCGGGCACCAGGCGTCCGATGCCAGTCGGGCTCACGCCCGCACCCGCACCGCCCTGTGCCCGCTAAGGCCCCCGGGCCACTGACTAGGGGGCCCCGCCCCAGAACGGTTTTTAGAAAAAAAAGAATTAGGAAAAAAATAAAAAATATAATAAATAAATAATTAATAATAAAATTAATTAATTAATTAACTAAATAATTAACTTAATTAATCATGTTTAGTTTAACTAATTAAGATTAATTAACCTAATAAATAGTTACCCTAATTAACTCATTAATTAGCTAAACAATCCCTAACAGGTGGGACCCACCTGTCAGGTTGACCAAGTCAACTCTGTTGACTGCTGATGTCAGCATGACATCATGCTGATGTCATTGACCTGTTTTTCGCATTAATTAAATAATTATTTAAATTCCAGAAATTAATAAAATCTTTAGAAAATCATTTCTTTAATCTGTAACTCGGATTAAAATATTTTCAACATGAAAGTTGCTCAGAACGATGAGATGAATCCGGAAACGCAATCCGTTCGTCCGCCACACACCCCTAACCTATCGAACTCGCAACCTTCCCCCTCCGGCTCCTCTGCCCGAAAACACGAAACACGGGGGATATTTTCCCGGATGTTTCCCCCTTAACCGGTATCACCTCATACCACGTTAGGGCACGCCTAGCATCGTTATTTGTCTTGTCATGCATCGATATGCATCTGTTTACATGGTATTCATTGTTTCTTCCCCCTCTTCTCTCCGGTAGACTACGAGACCGGCCTACTTTGCCGCCCGATTCGACTACGGAGTTGTGACCCCTCTCTCTTGCCGAGCAACCGAGGCAAGCCCCCCTTGATCACCAGATATCGCCTATTCTACTCTATACTGCTTGCATTAGAGTAGTGTAGCATGTTACTGCTTTCCGTTATACCTATCCTGATGCATAGCCTGTCCTTGTTACTACTGTTATTACCTTTACCTGCAATCCTATATGCTTAGTATAGGATGCTAGTATTTTCATCCGTGGCCCTACATTCTTGTCCGTCTGCTGTGCTATACTATCGGGCCGTGATCACTCGGGAGGTGATCTCGGGTATATACTATATACTTATACATGATACATGTGGAGACTAAAAGTCGGGTCGGTGGTGGAGCACCCGCGAGTGGATCTTTGTGGCGGAGGCGGCAGGCGAGTTGAGACCGCTGGGAGAGAGGTGGGCCTGGACACTGTTCGGCGTTCGCGGATACTTAACACGCTTAACGAGATCTTGGTATTTGATCTGAGTGCAGCTCACGGGCCTATACGCACTAACCAACTACGTGGGAAAGATATGGGCACTTTCGGCATCGTGGTATCGGCGAAGCACTTCGTGACGTCGGCCGATCGAGCGGCCCAGCCGGATTGGACTGGAACGCCACTAGGCTAGGTCTGCCTTCGGTCGCGTCGCATAGCGTCTTGAGTGTGCTCAGGACGATGGGCCCAGACCCCTGTGCGCTTAGGTTTAGACCGGCATGCTGACCTCTCTGTTGAGCCTAGGAAGGCTGCGACGTGTTGATCTTCCGCGGCTGGGCATGACCCAGAAAAGTGTGTCCGGCCAAATGGGATCAAGCGTGTTGGGTTATGTGGTGCACCCCTGCAGGGAAGTTAATCTATTCGAATAGCTGTGATCTTGATAGCAGGGCGACTTGGAGTTGTACCTTGACCTTATGACAACTAGAACCGGATTCTTAATAAAACACACCCTTCCAAGTGCCAGATACAACCCGGTGGTCGCTCTCTCTCAGGGATACGAGGAGGGGATCGCTGGATAGGATTATGCTATGCAATGCTACTTGGAGGACTTCAACCTACCCTCTTCTACTGTTGCAAGGCGAAGGTGACGAGCGTAGTCTTCGATAAGACTAGCTATCCCCCTCTTATTCTGGCATTCTGCAGTTCAGTCCACTGATATGGCCCTTTACACATATATCCATGCATATGTAGTGTAGCTCCTTGCTTGCGAGTACTTTGGATGAATACTCACGGTTGCCTTGTTCCCCCTTTTCCCCCTATCTCTACTCGGTTGCTGCGACTGCACGATGGAGCCCAGGAGCCAGACGCCACCGTCGATGGCGACTACTACTGGAGGCGCCTACTACTACGTGCAGCCCGGCGGCGATGACCGAGGAGTAGTTGGGAGGATCCCGAGCAGGAGGCTTCGCCTCTTCGATCTGTATCCAGTTTGTGCTAGCCTTCTTAAGGCAAACTTGCTTAACTTATGTACGTACTCAGATATTGTTGCTTCCACTGACTCGTCTATGATCGAGCCCCCTCGAGGCCCCTGGCTTGTATTATGATGCTTGTATGACTTATTTATGTTTTAGAGTTGTGTTGTGATATCTTCCCGTGAGTCCCTGATCTTGATCGTACACGTTTGCGTGTATGATTAGTGTACGATTGAATCGGGGGCGTCACACCAAAGGCGCCAGGCGGGCGCCAGCCCGCACAGTATCCTCATTTCCTCTTTGGTGCAAAGAAGGCAAGCGCAGGCGAGAGCATCAAGCAAAGGCAACCATTTCGGTGCAACGAGACCAAGACCAACACAACAGCAGGAAGGAGGTCATCATGGAGCCCAAGCCGGTGTCATCGTCAGAGCCTTTGGCAGGCGAGGACCAACTTTAGTCAGGATAAGTTTACTAGATGTTCCCCTTCAAAATGGCCAATTGTTGGCGCCCTTCCCGCTCAATATTTGGGAAGAGGCCCAGGGCCTCTGCCTATAAATAGGACTAGCCACCCATAGGGTAGAAAAAGCTGGAATGGAGCTAGAGATCAAGCAATATATATATATATATATATATATATATATATATATAGAGAGAGAGAGAGAGAGAGAGAAGAGAGCGACCGAACTCCCCCTAGCAGTTCGTTGCACCGGCCAAGATCAGACCCTCGCGAGGCTGTTCTTCATTGTACTGTTCATCATTAGCCCCTGAGGCAATCCACCACACCACACACTGGAGTAGGGTATTACACCACAATGGTGGCCCGAACCAGTATAAACCTTGTGTCCCTTGTGTTGCGCTTTGTGTAGTTTTAGATCCTTGCGAGGCAACGATGTGTAGGTAGGTTGGAGGTGAGATCTCCGCGTGCACCGCAGAGTTCGAACCTAGAGGGTCTGCCGGAACCCGAAATCCAACAGCCCCAGAGTCTCCGGAGAGCCGCCCTCAGGCCTCGGGGGCTCCCACTCGCGCCCAGTGGCAGCACTTAGCTCCGCGCTGGGGAGAAGACGTCGAAGACTAGATTAGGTGCCGGACGCGGCTTTTTCATTTGCTTTCTGCAGTTGGCTTGTTTGTTCCTATTTGAAGTTTTATTGAAGTTGTTGTCGTCCTTAGCTTGTGACTCTTTGTCTTTTTCGCACACTTGCCTCGTTTTCTCTCGCGCAAGTCTCGCGAGGGAGCGACGCGGGCACCCTCGCGAGTGTTTTCTGCCCCTGTCATTTGAAGCTTTCCTATCCAGGTCCACTACGGTAACACCCATCCCAGTCCGTGCCCCACGGGCATCGCGACGCGAACATAGGACATGGGTCGGTCGCCTCCACAACCGAGACCAGAAGCTACCCCTCCTGACTAATCCTTGCAGGA
Source organism: Aegilops bicornis (assembly GCA_021605145.1). Lineage (NCBI taxonomy): Eukaryota > Viridiplantae > Streptophyta > Magnoliopsida > Poales > Poaceae > Aegilops > Aegilops bicornis. The sequence goes on from CM038671.1 coordinate 707,903,124, forward strand.
CATGAAGCGCGCGGCGAGGCCTCGGCCTCGGGAAGCGAAGACCGCGACAGGCCCCCCTGAGCAAAGCAATTCTTGCACGCGGGCATGCGGCACAAAAGCACATCACAGAAATAGCAGAAACAACATGATAATTAACTGCAATAGTTCAGCACGCCCCCACGGGCCCCTACACTACTTTCTCCTTGCGTAGGGAAGGGAGAAAAACAAAATAGGCACGACTTGCTCGGCACCACCTCGCGGCGAAGGCTCGTACAGCCTCCGGAGCTCAGTCAGACTCCTCCTCGCGCTTCATCGAGGCGCGACGGCGGGCTGACCCGCTACCTCCCTCCAGGCGGGCGCGACGGCACGGAAGCTGATCGCGGCCATCGCTGGAGGAGCTGCTGTCCGAAGGAGAGCCACCGAAGCTCGACGAGCCCCGAGCGCCACCAACCACACGCCTGCTTTCATCTTCATCCCGATCATCGCCGAGGCTGGGTACACGGCCGCGGTCATCATCTTCGGGGCAGCACCCGGCATGGCGACCGTCTTCTCCGAACTCCCTCACGTAGAGGGTGGCGTCGCCGTCGAACTTGAAGTGCAGGGTGCACTGCCGGCTTAGGCCACGCGCGCGGGCAAACGTTTGCCAGCCATGGATCAGGACCGCATTCCTAGTGAGGGAGACCGCCAGCGAAGCCCAGGAGGCCCTGCTCCAACAACCATCCGCCTGAAGCCAGAGGCCGCCCAGAGCGCCGGCCGGAAGTTCACCTACAAAGAAGCGGAGAAGCTGGAGCCAGGTGCTGGTCGGCTCCACCGACCACACGATGAACTCCGGCAGCAGCTCCGTGGAGTGGAAACGTGGCCTAGGGGGCCGCGCAGTCACGACACGCCCCCCATCGACAACCTGGCGCCCATCGCCGTGCAGGGGATCGCCTCCACGACCGCGGGAAGCCGCTGCGGGAGTCACAGGATGCTTGCGAGGACGGCCTCAGCCGCGCTTGGCCGGGGGAGAGTCAGGCCCTACCTGGCGGGCCTTTCCCTTCTCCGCGACCGAGAACCTCTTCGACAGAGCCATGGAGAGAGAGGAGTAGTAAGAGGGGATGGACTGGAAGGGCTTGTGCCATTCCGTACTTATAGCTGGAGGAGGCCAACCGTCGGCCTCCACGATCACAGGTAATCATGACCCATTTCTGCATGTAGGGACTTGTCAAGTCATGCGGTTGCCGAGGGATAGTGGGGAAGCGGAGACGCCCATGACCAATCGCCACGCGGCGCCCAAGGCCGCAGGCTGTTGGGGCCCGCGGCGCTTCGCACTTCCCCTTCGCTTCTCTGCTAAGCCAAGTCCGGGCGCGCCTTAGGCCCGGGGGCTACTGTCGGCGTTCTGGGAACGGGGGTCCCCAGACTTGCCTGCCTGTGGCCTGCGGCGTGGCTCAAGTGGGGGCCCAGCGGCCCGGCTTCATCGACTCAAGCTCAAGACCCTCGCGAGGGGCAAGCCTCATGGGCGGACGGCAGGAACCTTCCTCGGGGAGCAGCCTCGTCGGGCAGGTTCACGAGGAGGCGGAGAGATCAAGGCGGGGTACCTCACGATGGTGCCCGTGGCGCAAGCCATGACGATCGAGATCGGGGAGGCGCCCGGCCTTGCCTTGTCCTCGTTCCCCTTTGGTGCAAAGGAGGCAAGCACATGCCAAGGCATCGAGCAAAGGTTACCGCTTGGTGCAACAAGATCATGACCAGCAGAGGCGGCAGGCGGAGGTCATCGTGGAGCCAGGGCCAGGCGTCACCATCAGAGCCTTTGGCAGCCGAAGACCAACTTTAGTCAGGATAAGTGTACTAGATGTCCCCCTTCAAAATGGCCAATTGTTGGCGCCCTTCCCGCTCATTATTTGGGAAGAGGCCCAGGGCCTCCCTCTATAAATAGGACTAGCCACCACAGAGAGAGGGGACGGGTCGAATCTACCAGAGAGAGAGAGAAGCGACTGGACTCACCCAAGCAGTCCACCACACCAGCTCAAGAACAGCCCCTCGCGAGGCTGTTCTCCCTTTGTACTGTCCTTCATCAGCCCCTGAGGCAATCCACCACACCACACACTGGAGTAGGGTATTGCACCACAACGGTGGCCCGAACCAGTATAAATGTTGTGTCTCTTGTGCTGTTCATCATTCCTAGTTTAGTTCCCTTGCAAACCATTAACGCGTGAGCTGGTAGGGGAAAGATCTCCGTGCGCACCCCAGAGTTCGAGCCTCAAGGGTCTACCGGAACCCAAAATCCGACATTCCCCTAGTCCAATTCGGACTCCCCTTGGGAGGGGGCGCGCCACCTCCTGGGATGCTGCCCTCTCTCTCCCCTAAGGCCCACTAAGACCCAAAACTTCCCCGGGGGGTTCCGGTAACTCCTCCGGCACTCCGGTTTTCTCCGAAATCACCCGGAACTCTTGCGTGTCTGAATATAGCCGTCCAATATATCGATCTTTATGTCTCGACCATTTCAAGACTCCTCTTCATGTCCGTGATCATATCCGGGACTCCGAACTACCTTCGGTACATCAAAACACACAAACTCATAATACAGATCGTTACCGAACTTTAAGCGTGTGGACCCTACGGGTTTGAGAACTATGTAGACATGACCAAGACTCATCTCCGGTCAATAACCAATAGCGGAACTTGTATGCTCATATTGGTTCCTACATATTCTACGAAGATCTTTATCGGTCAAACCGCATAACAACATACATTGTTCCCTTTGTCAACGGTATGTTACTTGCCCGAGATTCGATCGTCGATATCTCAATACCTAGTTCAATCTCGTTACTGGAAAGTCTCTTTACTCATTCCGTAATGCATCATCCCGCAACTAACTCATTAGTTACATTCCTTGCAAGGCTTATAGTGATGTGCATTACCGAGAGGGACCAGAGATACCTCTCCGACAATCGGAGTGACAAATCCTAATCTTAATCTATGCCAACTCAACAAGTACCATCGGAGACACCAGAGAGCACCTTTATAATCACCCGATTCGTTGTGACGTTTGGTAGCACACAAAGTGTTCCTCCGGTATTCGGGAGTTGCATAATCTCATAGTCATAGGAACATGTATAAGCCATGAAGAAAGCAATAGCAATATACTTAACGATCAAGTGCTAAGCTAACGGAATGGGTCAAATCAATCACATCATTCTCTAATGATGTGATCCCGTTAATCAAATGACAACTCATGTCTATTGCTAGGAAACTTAACCATCTTTGATTCAACGAGCTAGTCAAGTAGAGGCATACTAGTGACACTCTGTTTGTCTATGTGTTCACACATGTACTAAGTTTCTGGTTAATACAATTCTAGCATGAATAATAAATATTTATCATGAAATAAGGAAATAAATAATAACTTTATTATTGCCTCTAGGGCATATTTCCTTCAGTCTCCCACTTGCACTAGAGTCAATAATCTAGTTCACATCGCCATGTGATTTAACACCAATAGTTCACATCACCATGTGATTAACACCCATAGTTCACCTCGCCATGTGACCAACACTCAAAGGGTTTTCTAGAGTCAGTAATCTAGTTCACATCGCCATGTGATTAACACCCAAAGAGTACTAAGGTGTGATCATGTTTTTCTTGTGAGAGAAGTTTAGTCAACGGGTCTGCCAAATTCAGATCCGTATGTATTTTGCAAATTTCTATGTATACAATGCTCTGCACGGAGCTACCTTTGCTCCCACTTTCAATATGTATCCGGATTGTGACTTAGACTCATCCAGATCAGTGTGAAAGCTTGCATCGATGTAACTCTTTACGACGAACTTTTTATCACCTCTATAACCGAGAAATAGTTCCTTAGTCCTCTAAGGATAATTTTGACCGCTGTCCAGTGATCTACTCCTAGATCAAAATTTTAATCCCTTGCCAAACTCAATATACAATAGGTCTGGTACACAGCATGGCATACTTTATAGAACCTATGGCTGAGGCATAGGGAATGACTTTCATTCTCTCTCTATCTTCTGCCGTGGTCGGGCTTTGAGTCTTCCTCAACTTCACACCTTGCAACACATGCAAGAACTCTTTCTTTGACTGTTCCATTTTGAACTACTTAAAAAACTTGTCAAGGTATGTACTCATTGAGAAAAAACTTATCAAGCGTCTTGATCTATCTCTATAGATCTTGATGCTCAATATGTAAGCAACTTTACCGAGGTCTTTCTTTGAAAATCTCCTTTCAAACCCTCCTTTTTACTTTCCAAAAATTTCGACATCATTTCCGATCAATAATGTGTGATTCACATATACTTATCAGAAAGGCTGTAGTCCGTTCAATAAGTAAGAGTGTCGAACCCAACGAGGAGCAGAAGGAAATGATAAGCGGTTTTCAGCAAGGTATTCTCTGCAAGCACTGAAATTATAGGTAACATATAGTTTTGTGATAAGGTAATTTGTAACGGGCAACAAGTAACAAGTGTAAATAAAGGGCAGCAAGATGGCCCAATCCTTTTTGTAGCAAAGGACAAGCCTAGACAAACTCTTATATGGAGAAAAGCGCTCCCGAGGACACATGGGAAATTATCGTCAAGCTAGTTTTCATCACGTTCATGTGATTCGCGTTCGGTACTTTGATAATTTGATATGTGGGTGGACCGGTGCTTGGGTGCTGCCCTTACTTGGACAAGCATCCCACTTATGATTAACTCATATTGCAAGCATCCGCAAGTACAAAAGAAGTATTAAGGTAAACCTAACCATAGCATGAAACATGTCGATCCAAATCAGCCCCTTACGAAGCAACGCATAAACTAGGGTTTAAGCTTCTGTCACTCTAGTAACCCATCATCTACTTATTACTTCCCAATGCCTTCCTCTAGGCCCAAACAATGGTGAAGTGTCATGTAATCGGCGTTCACATGACACCACTATAGGAGAGACAACATACATCTCATCAAAATATTGAACGAATACCAAATTCACATGACTACTAATAGCAAGACTTCTCCCAAGTCCTCAGGAACAAGCTTAACTACTCACAAAGCATATTCATGTTCATAATCAGAGGGGTATTAATATGCATATAGGATCTGAACATATGATCTTCCACCAATTAAACCAACTAGCATCAACTACAAAGAGTAATCAACACTACTAACAACCCACAGGTACCAATCTGAGGCTTTGGGACAAAGATTGGATACAAGAGATGAACTAGGGTTTGAGAGGAGATGGTGCTGGTGAAGATGTTGATGGAGATTGGCCCCCTCCCGATGAGAGGAGCGTTGGTGATGACGATGGCGATGATTTCCCCCTCCCGGAGGGAAGTTCCCCGGCAGAACAGCTCTGCCGGAGCCCTAGATTGGTTCCGCCTCGTGGCGGCGGGTTTCTTCCCGAAAGCTTGCTTATGATTTTTTTCTCAGACGAAAGACTTCATAGAGCAGAATATGGGCACCAGAGGGCCACCAGGGGCCCACGAGGCAGGGGGCGCGCCGGGGGTGGGCGCCCCACCCTCGTGGGCTGTGGTGTGGGCCGCCTGGTATTTTCTTTGCTCAGATATTTTATTATTTCCAAAATAACTTCCTTGGAGTTTCAAGACTTTTGGAGTTGTGCAGAATAGGTCTCTAATATTTGCTTATTTTCCAGCCCAGAATTCCAGCTGCCGGCATTCTCCCTCTTCATGTAAACCTTGTAATTTAAGAGAGAATAGGCATAAGTATTGTGACATAATGTGTAATAACATACCATAATGCGATAAATATTGATATAAAAGCATGATGCAAAATGGACGTATCAACTCCCCAAGCTTAGACCTCGCTTGTCCTCAAGCGGAAGCCGGTAACGATAAATATGTCCACATGTTTAGAGATAGAGGTGTCGATAAAATAAAATACGGACATGAGGGCATCATGATCATTCTTATAACAGCATCATATTTGAATATTGTCATATGATTTCTTACGCTCAAGTAATAATCTATTCACAACGCTAAGTATGAATTAGAAACTACATTGAGAACCAGCAAACTATAATTTGAGTCATTGAAGCAATTGCAATTTATCATAACATCGGAAAGAGACTATGTAAGAGCTTTTCAACAAGTCCACATACTCAACTATCATTTAGTCTTTCACAATTGCTAACACTCACGCAATACTTGTGGTTTGGAGTTTTAATCGGACACAGAGAAAGATAGGGGCTTATAGTTTCGCCTCCCAACCTTTTACCTCAAGGGTAATGTCAACAATAATAGTTCATGCTAACTTACATCCAATTGGATATATATATATATATATATATATATATATATATATATATATATATCAGGATCTTTCCAACACAATGTGCTTGCCAAAGGATAAAATGTAAAAAGGAAAGGTGAAGATCACCGTGACTCTTGCATAAGAGTAAGAGATAAAAGTAAAAGATAGGCCCTTCGCAGAGGGAAGCAGAGGTTGTCATGCGCTTTCATGGTTGGATGCATGAAATCTTAATGCAAAAGAATGACACTTTATATTGCCACTTGTGATATGGACCTTTATTATGCAGTCTGTCGCTTTTATTTCTTCCACATCACAAGATCGTATAAAGCTTATTTTCTCCACACTAATAAATCATACATATTTAGAGAGCAATCTTTATTGCTTGCACCGATGACAACTTACTTGAAGGATACTCCATCCATAGGTAGGTACGGTGGACTCTCATGGCAAAACTGGGTTTAAGGGAATTTGGAAGCAGTAGTACTATCTCTACTTGGTGCAAAGAATTTGGCTAGCATGAGGGAGAAAGGCAAGCTCAACATGTTGGATGATCCATGACAATATACTTTATTTCAGATATAAGAAAACATAACCCATTACGTTGTCTTCCTTGTCCAACATCAACTCTTTAGCATGTCATATTTTAATGAGTGCTCACAATCATAAAAGATATCCAAGATAGTATATTTATATGTGAAACATCTCTTTCTTTATTACTTCCTATTAATTGCAACAATGACCAAAACCATGTTTGTCAACTCTCAACAACTTTTAATCATCATACTCTTTATATGTGAAGTCATTACTCTCCACAAGATCAATATGATATCTTTGTTTCTTTTTATTCTTTCAAGATCATAGCAAGATAATCAAGCCCTTGACTCAACACTAATCTTTATTATATATAGCCCACGGACTCGATTACATAAAGGGATCAGAAAGCAAAACTCAAAACTAGATCATACTAAAACTTTATTCTACTAGATCAAGATATTACCAAAAGGATCGAACTAACAAAACGTTAAAGATAGGAGTGTGATGGTGATATGATACCGGGGCACCTCCCCCAAGCTTGGCAGTTGCCAAGGGGAGTGCCCATACCCATGAGATTATATCTCCTTTGCTGGTGAAGAAGATGGTGGTGATCATGTAGGCTTGTCGTCCATCTTCCAAGGCATAGGCTCACCATCATAGAAGGATGATCGAGTCTCCGGGATCCTTAAATCTGCAGCCAAACTCATCCTTTTGAATCTATATTCATACTCACGGTTTTGGTTTGCAGGTCATAGATTTGGGCTTGGAGGTGCTCGATTTTCTCGTGAAGCTTGAAGATGGCCTCCCCAATGTCCTTGGCATCTAGCTTGTGGTTGTTGGTGAACTCCGTGATCATTATGTGATTGGAGTCAAGTCCACGCTCCACCATCTCCTGGCACTTGAAAACTTGTTGCTCCATTGCCTCGAGCCTTGTCTCCACGCTTCCGGTCCTCCTTGGTCCCTCAACATCGGGGATGTGCAGCACCCCCTCATGCATCTCAATGGTTTGAGGGTGTTGCAGCACCTCCGCAAGGTAGGGGTTGATGACCTTCTCAAAGAACTTGTCCTTGGGGGCATTTGAAGACGTCATGGTGATCTAGATCTGCCAGAAAAACAGCTCGAAACAAGAACAGAGGATAATTGCGTGGTACGGTGGTTAAAACCTTTGGGAGATTATATAATGAATTTTTACTGACCAAAAGAAGTATCGTGCAAGAAAATGGAGTCCGGAGAGTACACGAGGTGCCCACGAGGCAGGGGGGCACGCCCAGGGGGGTAGGGCGCGCCTCCCACCCTCATGGAGGCCTCGTGTCCTTCCCAGACTCCTTATTTTCCTAATTTCTTAAATATTCCAAAGCGGAGAAAAATTGCCATTAGAACTGTTTTGGAGTCGGTTTACTTACCGTACCACATACCTATTCCTTTTCGGAGTCTGAAACATTCTGGAAAGTGTCTCTTATGTATTCCTCCGGGGTTACGGTTTCAATAATATTGGTTTCAACATTTATGGGATTACCTAAGATATGATGTTTGATTCTTTGACCATTCACCACCTTTGGATTTGTGCCTTCGAAGTTGTTGATTTTTATGGCACCGCAACGATAGAACTCCTCGATAACGTAAGGACCTTCCCATTTAGAGAGAAGTTCTCCTGCAAAAAATCTTAAACGAGAGTTTTATAGCAACACATAATCACCTACATTAAACTCACGCTTTTGTATCCTTTTTTCATGCCATATTTTAACTTTTTGTTTAAACAACTTGGCATTTTCATAGGCTTGGGTTCTCCATTCATCAAGTGAGCAAATGTCAAATAGCCTCTTCTCACCGGCAAGTTTGAAATCGTAATTGAGCTCTTTAATATCCCAATATTCCTTGTGTTCTAGTTCGAGAGGTAAGTGACAAGCTTTTCCATAAACCATTTTATACGGAGACATACCCATATGATTTTTATATGCAGTTCTATAGGCCCATAATGCATCATCAAGTTTCTTGGACCAATTCTTTCTAGATCTATTAACAGTCTTTTGCAAAATTAATTTGAGCTCTCTATTGCTCAATTCTACTTGACCACTAGAATGTGGGTGATATGGAGATGCAATTCTATGATTAACATGATACTTAGCAAGCATTTTACGAAAGGCACCATGAATAAAATGTGAACCACCATCAGTCATTAAATATCTAGGGACTCCAAACCTCGGAAAAATAACTTCTTTAAGCATCTTAATAGAATTGTTATGATCAACACTACTAGTTGGAATAGCTTCTACCACTTAGTATACGTAATCAACATCAACTAAAATATGTGTATACCGATTAGAGGAAGGAAAAGGTCCCATGTAATCAAAGCCCCAAACATCAAATGGTTCAATAACGAGTGAATAATTCATAGGCATTTCTTGACGTCTACTAATATTACCAATTCTTTGGCATTCATCACAAGACAAGACAAACTTACGAGCATCATTGAAGAGAGTAGGCCAATAAAAACTGGATTGCAGTACCTTATGTGCAGTTCTATCTCTAGCGTGGTGCCCTCTATAAGCCTCGGAGTGACACTTGCGTAGGATCTGTTCCTGTTCATGATCAGGTACACAACGTCTAATAATACCATCTACTCCTTCTTTATAAAGATGTGGATCATCCCAAAAGTAATGTCTCAAATCATAGAAAAACTTTTTCTTTTGCTGGTATGTGAAGCTAGATGGTATAAATTTAGCAACAATGTAATTAGCATAGTCAGCATACCATGGAGCAGTACAAAAAGTATTTATGACAGCTAATTGTTCATCAGGAAAGTTATCATCAATAGGTAGTGGGTCATCAAGAACATTCTCTAACCTAGACAAGTTGTCTGCAACGGGGTTCTCAACTCCCTTTCTATCAATAATATGCAAATCAAATTCTTGTAGCAAGAGAACCCATCTAATAAGTCTAGGCTTAGCATCTTTCTTTTCCATAAGATATTTAATAGCAGCATGATCAGTGTGAATAGTTACTTTAGAGTCAACAATATAAGGTCTGAACTTATCACAACAAAATACAACTGCTAAGAATTCTTTTTCAGTGGTAGCATAGTTTTTCCGGGCATTGTCTAGAGTTTTACTAGCATACTGAATAACATTTAATTTCTTATCAACTCTTTGCCCTAGAACAACATCTACAACATAATCACTAGCATCACACAAAATTTCGAAGGGTAAATTCCAATCGGGTGGCTGAACAATAGGTGCAGAAATCAATGCTTTCTTAAGTATTTCAAATGCTTCTGCACAATCATCATCAAAGACAAATGGTAAATCTTTTTGTAATAGATTAGTCAGAGGCTGAGAAATTTTTGAGAAGTCCTTAATGAACCTCCTATAAAAACCGGCATGACCAAGAAAACTTCTTATACCTTTGATGTCCTTGGGATATGGCATCTTTTCAATAGCATCAACTTTAGCTTTACCAACTTCAATACCTCTTTCAGAAATTTTATGCCCCAAGACAACGCCTTCATTAACCATAAAGTGGCATTTCTCCCAATTCAAGACAAGGTTAGTTTCTTCACATCTCTGCAAAACTCGATCAAGGATTCTCAAGCAATCATTAAAAGAGGATCCATAAACGGAGAAATCGTCCATGAAAACCTCAAAAATCTTTTCACAAAAATCAGAGAATATAGCCATCATGCATCTTTGAAAGGTAGAAGGTGCATTACATAAACCAAAAGGCATACGTCTATAAGAAAATGTATCGAAAGGGCAAGTAAACATGGTCTTTGCTTGATCATCAGCTGACACGGGTATTTGAGAAAAACCAGAGTAACCATCTAGAAAGAAAAAATGTGTGTGTGTGTTTGGATAATCTTTCTAGCATTTGATCAATGAATGGCAAGGGGTAATGATCTTTTTTAGTAGCGTTATTTAATTTGCGGAAATCAATTACCATCCTATAACATGTAATAATTCTTTGCAGAATTAATTCATCTTTATCATTAAGAACGACAGTAATACCTCCCTTCTTAGGGACACAATGGACAGGACTTACCCACTGACTATCAGCAACGGGATAAATTATACCTGCCTCAAGGAGCTTTAATATTTCCTTTCTTACCACTTCTTTCATCTTAGGATTTAAAGGTCGCTGGTGATCAATAACTGGTTTGGCGTCTTTCTCCAAATTTATTTTGTGTTGACATAGAGTGGGACTAATGCCCTTAAGATCATCAAGGGTATATCCATTAGCAGCACGGTGCTTCTTCAGAGTTTTCAATAATTTCTCTTCTTCGTGCTCTCAAAGGTTAGCACTAATAATAACAGGATATACCTTCTTTTCATCAAGATAAGCGTATTTAAGAGTATCAGGTAATGGTTTCAGCTCAAACACGGGATCACCCTTTGGTGGAGGAGGACCCCCTAGGATTTCAACAGGCAAGTTGTGTTTCAGAATAGGTCCTTGTTTAAAGAGTACTTCATCTATGTCCCTTCTTTCATTCATAAACATATCATTTTCATGGTCTAGCAAATATTGTTCTAAAGGATCATTAGGAGGCACGACAATAGAAGCAAGACCAATAATTTCATCTTTACTAGGCAATTCCTCATTACGGGGTTGTCTCTGAAATTTAGAAAAATTAAACTCATGAGACATATCATCCAAACCAATAGTAACAACATCCTTTTCGCAGTCTATCTTAGCATTGACAGTGTTCAAGAAGGGTCTACCAAATATAATGGGACAAAAGCTATCTTGTGGGGAAGCAAGAACAAGAAAATCAGCAGGATATTTAACCTTCCCACACAAGACTTCAACATCTCTAAAAATCCCAATCGGTGAAATAGTATCTCTATTGGCAAGCTTAATGGTAACATCGATATCTTCCATCTCAGCGGGAGCAATATCATGCATAATTTCTTGATATAAAGAAATAGGTATTGCACTAGCACTAGCACCATATAACATAAACCATGATAACAATGATCTCCAATTTTAACAGAAATAACAGGCATGCCTACCACAGGTCTATGTTTATCTTTATCACCAGGTTTAGCAATTCTAGCAGTCTCATCACAAAAGTAAATAACATGCCCATCCATATTATCAGCCAAGAGATCCTTAACCATAGCAATATTAGGTTCAACCTTAATTTGATCAGGAGGTGTATAAGTTCTAGTATTACTCTTACGAACCACAGTTGAAGCTTTAGCATGATCCTTTATTCTAACAGGGAAAGGTGGTTTCTCAACATAAGCAGTAGGAACAATAGGATCATTATAAGTGATAGTCTTTTCTTCAACTTTAATAGGTTCAACTACTTTTACTTCTATGGGAAGATGATATTTAAACCACCTCTCCTTAGGGAGATCAACATGAGTAGTAAAATATTCACAAAAAGAAGCTACTATCTCAGAGTCAAGTCCATATTTAGTGCTAAATTTACGGAAAACATCGGTATCTGTCGTGGTTTTGTCACGGCAGATGTCCTTAGTGTCAGGACTTAGTCGCGAGGCCAACACATCTATGAAGTAGCTTGAGAGGGGTTGAGCGGAATCGAGAGACGCAACACAAGACAAGGATTTAGACAGCTTCGGGCCCTGGGAAACATCATCCGGTATTAGCTCTATATGTTGTTTGTGGCTAGGTCTCATTATGATCATGAGGGAGTCGCCGTAAACCGGCTCTTTGTGTCTAACCCTAGAGATTTTTTCTTCTTCCTTGCCCCCACTTTGGGGAGCCCTGCCCCTCTTTATATAAGTTAGAGGGGCGGGTTACATGTGGAGTCCTAGTAGGACTAGGACTAGCCTATCTTCTACTACAAGCCGGATACAAGTCCAGGTCTTGATTCCTTGTAAGGGAAATATTCCTCACACCTTTCTTCTTAAGTCGGCCCACCATCACATGAACCGGCCTACTGGGCCTTGGGCCTTGTCGTCCGTTTGACCCGCCATCGGGGCCATCCGTGAGTCGCCAGGCTCGTGAGTCGTCAGACCAGTGATCCGCCAGACTCGTAAATCGCCAAACCTCCCGCGGGTTACCAGTGAAACGCCAAGTCCCAGCCGGGTCATCCATCCGGCCGGGTCATACCGCGGGGTATATCCCCGACATTAGCCCCCAGTTTAATTTGGATTTATCCTTGTTAAACTGATCCTGCAAAATAACTCAAGAACAAATTTGACAGGTTGTGCTCTGGGTTAAATACTCTTGTAAGCCGGTCATCTGAACATCTTTAAGTCCTTGTCATTTCCTTGTTTATATAAATATGTCCATAACATCATAGAAAAATCTTCTTTAACAGATATGCTTCAACTTTGTCAATGCAAAAAATCCAGATACTTCTTTTGAAAAATCTGGGTTAACAGGCCAGCTTCAGAATCAATTTGCTGACATTGATCTTCTTGTAGAGAAATATTGTTAGAAATAATCCACTTGAGTCGGCTTCCAAAACTCCGGCTTAAAAAATATTAGTCTTGAAATACTCATCTGACTTTCAACCGGCTTAAAGATGTAGATCTTGCCGATTTATGATTGCCAAAATTGTCGGGTTATAAACAAATGATACCGGGTCATATAATTGTTGCTGATGCCGGGTTAATCTTATGATGACGCCGGGTCATAAACTTTGCAGATTTCTTTGATAATAATATAATACCCGATTTGCTCAAAACTGAGGATTTGAAGTTATTCCTCCCTTATATGCATATCACCTGTTGGCCCCAAGTGTCGGGTTGTCATGCTTGCAGCAACCTGGGACTTGTAATTGCCTTATGCTCATAAAACTTCAACCAGTGTAGCCCCCAAGGGCCGGGTCATTATGCAATAATGAGCGTAGACTTTGTAAATATCATCATGTAAACTAGAGCAGCAATGTGTAGCCCCCAAGGGCCGGCTCAGTAAGATATTACTGAGCTGGGACTTTGTATATAATTTATTGATAATAACATCATATGATGTAATCTCCACCATGGGGCTTGAACCCACGTCCACAAGGTTAAGAGCTTTGTGCTTTACCAACTGAGCAATGGATCCTTCAATATAATGGATTAAGACTTGTGTACCTTGAACTGTTGACAGGAGCAATTGGTAGCCCCCAAGGGCTGGCTCATTACGATGTGATGAGTCGGGTCTTCAATGAGGTGAGCAAAAAATGACTTTGCATTAGCCCCCAAGTGTCATGGTGCATGCTTGCAGCGACATGAGACTTGCATATTTGATGTAACCTCAATTTGAATAATGTAGCCCCCAAGTGCCGGGTCGTAAGCCTGCAGCGACTCGGGGCTGGCGGCTCTTGGCCGATGACGACTTAATGCGCATTCATTGTAAGCCAGAATTTTTGTAACCCGGTGGCCTATAGCCCTTGGAAAAATCAATAATTGATAACCCTTTTGAGACACCAATCTCAGTGATGAGCTTGGACTGAAACATTTATATAAGTCATAGTTCTGCAAGTCATGCACAGAGTTTAAACAACATATGCCCTGGTGACTTAACGTCAAGAGCCGTATGGTAACCACCAAATGTAGTCTTACCCTGCACACAAGTAGATCCACAAGAACCCTTGGCGGTTTGCCGCTTGAGGCGGGTCATAATACCTCACATATAACCACTATGATATTGAATTTGTACCGCCGGTTTACATGACACATGCGATGAAGGGTGATAACCCAATCCTTAGAAGCCAATGCTTCCACATAGATGATGATTGTCATAAGCTGGCGACTTATAGTCAAAAGTCAAGTCGGGTTAAGCATAAAGCACTTATATACATTTGAGATATAATCCAAAAAAGGTCTCAAGTCAAACCCAAAATTGTTCATAAAAAAGACTTAAAAATTTAAGGCTTCTGATTCATATATGATCAGAAAGCCGTTCCAAAGGGGTTGAGCTAAGATTCGAATACGATCATATAGCCCCCAGTGGCTTTGGCGTTGCCGATCAAGAGGGTACCGACAGCTATGTTCTCTTTGGTTCGAATACGACCTATGTTTGAACAGAAGCCCCAAATGACCTTGAGAGTTGTTTAACGATGCTGATTCGAATACGATCCACGTCGGACCCAAAAGAGGTTAAGCTATGATCCGGATACGATCAAGAAGCCCCCTAGTGAGTTTGGCGGTGTGCCGATCAAAAGGGTTTTCAGCGACTATGTTCTCTTTGGTTCGAATACGACCTATGTTTGAACGGGAAGCCCACCAAGTGACCATATATTAGCATTGCACCGATCAAGAGGGTACCGACAGCTATGCTCGATGAGCAGGAAGCCCCCAAGTGACCATAATAAGATAAGCCGTAAGGCAGGATACCTATGTTTAAACCGCACATCATGGCAACAAGTCCTTTTTCGCAACCTTTAATTTTTCTTAGAACTCGAATTTGCGAGAGATTATTTCTTTTTGAACCGGAACTTTAAACCGGATTTGAAAGCTTCAAAAATTTGTGAGGAACAAATTTACCTTGAGCCGGATTTTGAACCGGATTTGAGACCTTCAAAAATTTGTGAGGGACAAATTTACCCTTGGCCGGCTTTTGAACCAGATTTGAGAGCTTCAGTGCTTTGTGGGAGAAAGATGACTCTCGAACTGGATTTTAAACCAGAGTCCTTATTTTGAGCCAAAAATCTTCTGACGGCTTCTAAATTTTCATCGATGTAGCAGTAATCTGCGGGGCCCGGGTTATTTTTCCCTTCAATTACCCGGAGTTCTTGAATTCATTGAAACCTGCTAATTTTGCCGAGTCATACCATTATAGCCCCCGAGTCTCAAGACGACTCAAGGAGTTGGCTTGAGATTCTCGGTATTTGACCATAGCAGAAGGTATACATCATTGGATTTGATAGCGCGATGTGAATCCACAGAAGGTTGAGGTGACTGCGGCGGGTTATAAATGATCCCGTATGAGCCGTGTCAACAACTTGGCCAATGGTTCCTTCCAATTGGCTGTTTGAAGTTAACCAAACTGTAGTGGCGGCGACTTGTGCACCTGCCCATTGAACCATCCAGTGCAGACGGCGGCTGATAATATATGATAATTTGCCTCTAATTTGTTGGAAGAAAACCGGGCTTCCCAAGTAGTGACTTGCTCATACTCAATAAACAGCTCATCCAGACAAGTGCGGCCCGGTGTATCGATGTAGACCAGGACGCGAGAGACGGACGGTAAAGACGATCGTAACATCAGAGGCGGCATAGACAGATGAACCAGCCGTGGCGTTGTAAGCCGGTGCGGGAGTTCGTTGAGTAACGACGACCACCTGTGCCAAAAGATGTTGGCGTGCCTCCATCTCCGCGGTATAATATCACTTTTTGCCATAAACAATTGCCCTACATAAACATATTCAAGACCAAGGCAAAGATAAGCTTGTTCTTTGACAAAAAACAACATGTTCTAATAAACAAACTTGGATGGATATCACCTGATTTGTTTGGACGACGGATGATCCGTTTATCGCGACAGAGACGGCTGAACACGCCCCCGGCGGCTCAGGACCGTAGGAGCGGCTCTGATTTGTTGATATACATATCGGAGTCAACCGCAATATTTAAAGGACAGAGCGGACGCGTGAGTCGGCCGCAGCATTGTAAGCCGCGGGACAGACGGGTCGGCCGTGGGCGCGGACGGTTGAGCCGGCGCGGGTATGGTCGAATGAACCGGCTACAGGCGCGGTCCCGGTGAGTTGATGTAGACCGGACCGCTGAGGCGGCGATTTGCGCACATCTGTTAAGCCATTTGATATAGTGCGGATATAAACGCGACCTCCAATGACAGCGCGCGGGGACCGGATCATACTTTAATCACGAGGTAATTGACCCGTGTATACAATAACATACCTCGAAAAAAATCTTTTGACGATGTTTAATTATATCAAAAAAGAGTTTTAGAAAAATAGCACCTGATTGTTACGGCGTCGCGGCTTGCAATAGCAGCTCAAGGTCGGTCGACGCAGGGCGCGACCGTTGACCACACTGGCGGTGACCGCACCGGTGCGATGGCAAAGATGTGTACCGCGGGGGCGGTTTGAGGCGGTCTGCGGAGGTGACTTAGCATGGCGGCAAGGCCACGACCTGCAAGGGATGCCTCGCCGACGGCTTGAAGCCATACTTGGTGACTTAACCAAGGCACAAGGTGAGGCCGCGGCAGAAGCGGCAGAAGCGGCTAGCGGTTTGGAAGCAGGCAAACAATGGCGTTACGTGGCGAGGCGTTCGGCGACTTAGGCGTCTTGGCGAGTCTAATGCCATCCAGAAATTGTGTGTATATGCACCATCTTCCATTTGGTGATGCTTTACGTGGAGTAATGGCAGAAAGCGCTAGTACTCCATGGTTGAATTATCTAGCAGTGGATTGATATTACTGATCCGTCTCATAGTGGCGCACTATGCTTGGGCCACAACTTTTTCCTTTGCTCCTCATGAGGTGAGTTTGAATTTGGTCTGAACGAGGTCTCGGGAGTACTGAACCGCAGGCGCATAGCGTTTTAGCACAGAGGACGGTGAACCGCCGACGGCAGCGAAGTGAGTCAGAGATGAGGTCACCCTGGCGACTTGTGACGGAGTGAAACCGGCAATAGCTCAGAGTAGTGGTGAAGCAGAGCCGGCCTGCGCAGACGCATCAGCAGCCCCCAACAGCCGCGGTGAGCCATCGGCGTCTTGAGACAGGTAGACCGCAGCGCTAAGAGGCGAACCCGACTCAAAATGGATCACGGCGACTCAAAATGTGTCACGGCCGCAGCAGAGGAAGGCCTGCGAGGTAAGCCGGCGTGAAGGGCGAGCGGCGGCTCAGAATACGGCGAGGGCAAGCCGGCCTGAAAAACATCAATTGGTACTCATGTCAATCCACTGTTTCTTTGATTCACTTTTTAGCCATGCAGTACTTTTGGTCTCCCGCTGTGCTTTGGAAACCATGCAAGTACTATTGCTAGAGGTACGTGTTCCTTCAATATACGGGGTTGCTTTGGCAGCATGCACCATCACATAATTAGGCAGCTATCCACATAATTAGGCAGCTATCCAACTTGTTTTTGTCTTTTTGGACTTGTACCAACATTGATTAGAATTCGGATATGGTAGCTGATCCGAACGCAAGGCACTCCTTCCTTTTCTCTTGATGTGATGATAAACTTGTTGTAGTACTCCTTGATCCACCACGCCAAGACACACAGTCCTCGGGTGCTCCGCAATCCTCTGCTTCTTTTCTTGATTTTTTTAAACCTGTACAAGTACACTACTTGCCTCGGGACTTAATACATCAGCAGATTATGTGTGGAGGCGTGGAGCAGCGAATGCAACTTGATGGATTGGACACCACGACTGTAACATAGATTTCTTGTCCGTCTCAGTGCAACCTGTGATTGACAAGATCGCCGAAACTGCCACCACCACGGACTCGTCGACACACCACGGTGCTTGCCGCGGCCACACAAAACACAACCCCAGATTTCTCTTGAACTCAATCTCGTATCTGCTTCTCCGACTGCTTGTCACCTTGCGCAGACGGATCCAAGTAACGGCCATAGCGGAGCATAGATCAACCCTTGTTTGTCGCGTATGTTGTCATTGAAACTTTTTTCCGATTTGGACCGAGGAACTTGAAATTGATATAAATATTTTTGTGCCGGTTCTTCTTCAACCGATCAGTCGCGAGCTTCTCGATCCCTGAGGAAGATCCCTTCAAGAACTCAACACCATCGTGCGCAGACCCCATGGTGGGCGCCAACTGTCGTGGTTTTGTCACGGCAGATGTCCTTAGTATCAGGACTTAGTCGCGAGGCCAACGCATCTATGTGGTAGCTTGAGAGGGGTTGAGGGGAATCAAGAGACGCAACACAAGACAAGGATTAGACAGCTTCGGGCCCCGGGAAATATCATCCGATAATAGCCCTATATGCTGTTTGTGGCTAGGTCTCATTATGATCATGAGGGAGTCGCCGTAAACCGGCTCTTTGTGTCTAACCCTAGATATTTTTTCTTCTTCCTTGCCCCCCCTCTTTGGGGAGCCCTTCCCCTCTTTATATAAGTTAGAGGGGCGGGTTACATCTGGAGTCCTAGTAGGACTAGGACTAGCCTATCTTCTACTACAAGCCAGATATAAGTCCGGGTCTTGATTCCTCGTAAGGGAAATATTCCTCACACCTTTCTTCTTAAGTCGGCCCACCATCAGATGAACCGGCCTACTGGGCCTTGGGCCTTGTCGTCCGTTTGACCCACCATCGGGGCCATCCGTGAATCACCAGGCTCGTGAGTCGTCAGACCAGTGAGCCGCCAGACTCGTAAGTCGCCAAACCTCCGGCGGGTTACCAGTGAAACGCCAAGTCCCAGCCAGGTCATCCATCCGGCCGGGTCATACCACTGGGTATATCCCCCACCGTATCCATAAATATTTAACACAATCAAACTTAGGTGTTGTACCTGACTCCTTACCTTCATAGAGATCCCAATCTTCAGAGTTGCGTTTAATTCTTTCCAATAGATTCCATTTGAATTCAATAGTCTTCATCGTAAAGGAACCAGTACAAGGAGTATCGAGCATGGAGCGATTGTTGTCAGAAAGCCGAGCATAAATTTTTTGAATAATCATTTCTCTTGAGTGCTCATGATTGGGGCATGAATATAACATTGACTTAAGCCTCCCCCAAGCTTGAGTGATGCTTTCTCCTTCGCGAGGCTTCAATATTATGAATATATGTATCACTACGATCGAGATCCAACAAACTATTTTCATTGGGTGTATGACCATCGAAGGTTTTATTCATGTAAACAGAACAACAATTATTCTTTGACTTTAAATGAATAACCGTATTGCAATAAACATGATCAAATCATATTTATGCTCAACACAAACACCAAATAACATTTATTTAGGTTCAACACTAATCCTGAAAGTATAGGGAGTGTGCGATGATGATCATATCAATCTTGGAACCACTTCCAACACACATAGTCACTTCACCCTTAACTAATCTCTGTTCATTCTGCAATTCCCATTTCGAGTTACTAATCTTAGCAACTGAACTAGTATCAAATATTGAGGGGTTGCTATAAACACTAGTAAAGTAAACATCAATATCATGTATATCAAATATACCTTTGTTCACTTTGCCATCCTTCTTATCCGCCAAATACTTGGGGCAGTTCTGCTTTTAGTGACCAGTCCCTTTGCAGTAGAAGCACTTAGTCTCAGGCTTAGGTCTAGATTTGGGCTTCTTCACTTGAGCTGCAACTTGCTTGCCGTTCTTCTTGAAGTTCCCCTTCTTCCCTTTGCCCTTTTCTTGAAACTAGTGGTATTTTCAACCATGATCGCTTGATGCTTTTCTTGATTTCTACCTTCGTCGATTTGAGCATCACGAAGAGCTTGGGAATTGTTTCTGTTATCCCTTGCATATTATAGTTCATCACGAAGTTCTAGTAACTTGGTGATAGTGATTAGAGAACTCGGTCAATCACTATCTTATCTGGAAGATTAACTCCCACTTGATTCAAGTGATTGTAGTACTCAGACATTCCGAGCACATGCTCACTAGCTGAGCTATTCTCCTCCATCTTGTAGGCAGAGTACTTGTCAAAGGTATCATACCTTTCGGCATGGGCATGAGTCTGAAATACTAATTTCAACTCTTTGAACATCTCATGTGCTCTGTGGCGTTCAAAACGTCTTTGAAGCTCTGATTCTAAGCCGTAAAGCATGGTGCACTAAACTATCAAGTAGTCATCATATCGAGCTTGCCAAACGTTCATAACGTCGCATACGCTCACTGCAATCGGTCTGTCACCTAGTGGTGCATCAAGGACATAGTTTTTTACGTGCAATGAGGATAATCCTCAGATCACGGATCCAATCCGCATCATTGCTACTAACATCTTTCAACTTAGTTTTCTGTAGGAACATATCAAATATAAAGCAGGGGAGCTAAATGCAAGCTATTGATCTACAACATAGATATGCAAATACTATCAGGACTAAGTTCATGGTAAATTAAAGTTCAATTAATCATATTACTTAAGAACTCCCACTTAGATAGACATCCCTCTAGTCATCTAAATGATTACGTGATCCATATCAACTAAACCATGTTCGATCATCACGTGAGATGGAGTAGTTTTCAATGGTGAACATCACTATGTTGATCATATCTACTATATGATTCACGCTCAACCTTTCGGTCTCAGTGTTCCGAGGCCATATCTGTATATGCTAGGCTCGTCAAGTTTAACCCGAGTATTCTGCGTGTGCAAAACTGGCTTGCACCCGTTGTATGTGAATGTAGAGCTTATCAAACCCGATCATCACGCGGTGTCTCGGCACGAAGAACTGTCGCAACGGTGCATACACAGGGAGAACACTTATACCTTGAAATTTAGTGAGAGATCATCTTACAATGCTACCGTCGAACTAAGCAAAATAAGATGCATAAAGGATAAACATCACATGCAATCAATATAAGTGATACGAAATGGCCATCATCATCTTGTGCCTTTGATCTCCATCTCCAAAGCACCGTCATGATCACCATCGTCACCGGTAGCGACACCTTGATCTCCATCGTAGCATCGTTGTCGTCTCGCCAACTATTGCTTCTACGACTATCGCTATCGCTTAGTGATAAAGTAAAGCAATTACATGGCGATTGCACTTCATACAATAAAGCGACAAGCATATGGCTCTTGCCAGTTGCCGATAACTTCGTTACAAAATATGATCATCTCATACAATAAAATTTAGCATCATGTCTTGACCATATCACATCACAGCATGCCCTACAAAAACCAGTTAGACGTTCTCTACTTTATTGTTGCAAGTTTTACGTGGCTGCTACGGGCTCAGCAAGAACCGTTCTTACCTACGCATCAAAACCCCAACGATTTTTCGACAAGTATGGGTTGTTTTAACCTTCAACAAGGACCGGGCGTAGCCATACTTGATTCAACTAAAGTTGGAGAAACTGACAACCGCCAACCACCTGTGTGAGAAGCACGTCGGTAGAACCAGTCTCGCGTAAGCGTACGCGTAATGTCGGTCCGGGCTGCTTCATCCAACAATACCGCCGAATCAAAGTATGACATGCTGGTAGCAGTATGACTATTATCGCCCACAACTCACTTGTGTTCTACTCGTGCATATAACATCTACGCATAAACCTGGCTCGGATGCCACTGTTGGGGAACGTAGTAATTTAAAAAAAAATCCTACGCACACGCAAGATCATGGTGATGCATAGCAACGAGAGGGGAGAGTGTTGTCTACGTACCCTCGTAGACCGTAAGCGGAAGCGTTACGACAATGCGGTTGATGTAGTCGTACGTCTTCACGATCGACCGATCCTAGCACCGAAGGTAAGACACCTCCGCGATCTGCACACGTTAGGCTCGGTGACATCCCACGAACTCACGATCCAGCAGAGTGTCGGGGAAGAGCTTCGTCAGCACGACAGCGTGATGACGGTGATGATGAAGCTACCGGCGCAGGGCTTCGCCTAAGCACTACAACGATATGACCGAGGTGGATTATGGTGGAGGGGGGCACCGCACACGCCTAAGAACAATGTCTGTTGTGCCTCTAGGGTGCCCCCTGCCCCTGTATATAAAGGAGCAAGGGGGAGGACGGCCGGCTTTGGGGCGCGCCATGGAGGGGGAGGAGTCCTCCTCCTAGTAGGAGTAGGATTCCCCTTTTCCTAGTCCAACTAGGAGGAGGAAGGGGGAAGGAAAGAGGGAGAGGGAGAGGGAAAGAGGGGCCGCGCAACCTCCCCTAGTCCAATTCGGACTCCCCTTGGGAGGGGCACGCCACCTCCTGGGCTGCTGCCCTCTCTCTCCCCTAAGGCCCACCAAGGCCCAATACTTCCCCGGGGGGTTCCGGTAACCCCTCCGGCACTCTGATTTTCTCTGAAATCACCCGAAACAGTTACGGTGTCCAAATATAGCCGTCCAATATATCGATCTTTATGTCCCGACCATTTCGAGACTCCTCGTCATGCCCGTGATCATATCCAGGACTCCGAACTACCTTCGGTACATCAAAACACATAAACTCATAATACCGATCGTCACTGAACTTTAAGCGTGCGGACCCTACGGGTTCGAGAACTATGTAGACAAGACCGAGACTCATCTCTGGTTAATAAAAAATAGTGCAACCTGGATGCTCATATTGGTTCCTACATATTCTACGAAGATCTTTATCGGTCAAACCGCATAACAACATACGTTGTTCCCTTTGTCAGCGGTATGTTACTTGCCCGAGATCGATCGTCGGTATCTCAATACCTAGTTCAGTCTCGTTACCGGCAAGTCTCTTTACTCGTTCCGTAATGCATCATCCCATAACTAACTCATTAGTTACATTGCTTGCAAGGCTTATAGTGATGTGCATTACCGAGAGGGCCCGGAGATACCTCTCTGACAATCATTGTGAAAAATCCTAATCTTGATATATGCCAACTCAACAAGTACCATCAGAGACACCTGTAGAGCACCTTTATAATCACCCAGTTACGTTGTGACGTTTGGTAGCACACAAAGTGTTCCTCTGGTATTCGGGAGTTGCATAATCTCATAGTAATAGCAATATACTAAACGATCAAGTGCTAAGCTAACAAAATGGGTCAAGTCAATCACATCATTCTCTAATGATGTGATCCCGTTAATCAAATGACAACCCATGTCTATGGCTAGGAAACTTAACCATCTTTGATTCAACGAGCTAGTCAAGTAGAGGCATAATAGTGACACTCTGTTTGTCTATGTATTCATCCATGTACTAAGTTTCCAGTTAATACAATTCTAGCATGAATAAAAAACATTTATCATGAAATAAGGAAATAAATAATAACTTTATTATTGCCTCTAGGGCATATTTTCTTCAAGAAATCCTTTGAGAGGAGTAGTCGATGGTCGTCTATAAGAAAGGGGAGCTTAAAAAAGTAGCCCCTATACAACCGTAGAGTAGGTAGGTTTTTAATTAACCTATAGTGAGAAGAAGAAAAAAGAAAAAGAAGAAAGGTTGAGGTCCGAATAGGGTCAAGCCGCACTATAGACCTTTTCCGCAGTATGCCTCCGGCGCTGCCCAAGGTATTTTAAGTGCGTAATTATGCGCACGCGGTACGTATGCTGCAACCTTATGGGGCGATCAGCGGAGGCTGAACTACTATTCAAGCTCCAGATCTGCCGAGCTGTCGTGCTATAATGTGGATCGGGCTCGTTTAGCAGTGTCATGGGTCTTGATGTCCGCTGAACTGTTCGGCTTGATGAGTTTGTTCTGTACCTCGGCTGCTAGGGCCGCGGTGTGCTCCTCGGTACGGAGGGAGCACTCCATATTTCCATTGACTGTGATGATGCCGTGCGGTCCGGGCATTTTTAGCTTTAAATAAGCATAATGTGGGACTGCATTAAAGCGGGCAAAAGCAGTTCGTCCAAGCAGCGCATGATAACCACTGCGGAAAGGGACGATATCTGATACGTCTCCAACGTATCTATAATTTTTGATTGCTCCATGCTATATTATGTATTGTTTTGGACAATATTGGGCTTTATTATCCACTTTTTTATTATTTTTGGGATTAACCTATTAACCGGAGGCCCAGCCCAGAATTGTGGTTTTTGCCTATTTCAGAGTTTCGAAGAAAAGGAATATCAAACGGAGTCCAAACGGAATGAAACCTTCAGGAACGTGATTTTCTCACCGAACATGATCCAGGAGACTTGGACCCTACGTCAAGAAACGAAGGAGGAAGCCACGAGGTAGGGGGGCGCGCCCTCCACCCTCGTGGGCCCCCTGTTGCTCCATCGACGTACTCCTTCCTCCTATATATACCTATGTACCCCTAAACGATCAGATACGGAGCCAAAAACCTAATTCCACCGCCGCAACCTTCTGTACCCACGAGATCCCATCTTGGGGCCTGTTCCGGAGCTTCGCCAGAGGAGGAACCCATCATAGAGGGCTTCTACATCAACACCATAGCCTCTCCGATGAAGTGTGAGTAGTTTACCTCAGACCTTCGGGTCAATAGTTAGTAGCTAGATGGCTTCTTCTCTCTTTTTGGATCTCAATACAATGTTCTCCCCCTCTCTCGTGGAGATCTATTCGATGTAATCTTCTTTTTGCGGTGTGTTTGTTGAGACCGATGAATTGTGGGTTTATGATCAAGATTATCTATGAAAAATATTTGAATCTTCTCTGAATTCTTTTATGTATGATTGGTTATCTTTGCAAGTCTCTTCGAATTATCAGTTTGGTTTGGCCTACTAGATTGGTTTTTCTTGCAATCGGAGAAGTGCTTAGCTTTGGGTTCAATCTTGCGGTGTCCTTTCCCAGTGACTGTAGGGGCAGCAAGGCATGTATTGTATTGTTGCCATCGAGGGTAACAAGACGGGGTTTTTTATCAAATTGCATGAATTTATCCCTCTACATCATGTCATCTTGCTTAAGGTGTTACTCTGTTTTCTTGAACTTAATACTCTAGATGCATGCTGGATAGCGGTCAATGAGTGGAGTAATAGTAGTAGATGCAGGCAGGAGTCAGTCTATTTGTCTCAGACGTGTTGCCTATATACATGATCATACCTAGATACTCTCATAACTATGCTCGATTCTGTCAATTGCTCAACAGTAATTCGTTCACCCACCGTAAAATACTTATGCTCTTGAGAGAAGCCACTAGTGAAATCTATGGCCCCCGGGTCTATCTTCATCATATTAATCTTCCAATACTTAGTTATTTCCTCTGATTTTTATTTTGCTTTTATTTTACTTTGCATTTATCACAAAAATACCAAAAATATTATCTTATCATATCTATCAGATCTCACTCTCGTAAGTGACCGTGAAGGGATTGACAACCCCTTATCGCGTTGGTTGCGAGGAGTTATTTGTTTTGTGCAAAGGGACTCGCGTAGCCTCCTCTTGGATTGATACCTTGGTTCTCAAAACTGAGGGAAATACTTACGCCATCTTGTCGCATCACCTTTCCTCTTCAAGGAAATCCAACGCAATGCTCAAGAGGTAGCAAGAAGAATTTTTTGCACCGTTGCCGAGGAGTATACGCAAAAGTCAACATACCAAGTACCCATCACAATCCCTTATCTCCCCGCATTACATTATTTGCCATTTTCCTCTCATTTTCCTCTCCCCCAATTCACCCTTGTTGTTTTATTCGCCCTTTTTCCGTTTGTCTTTTCGTTTGCCTTGATGTCTTACTTGGCTCGTTTGCTCGTTTGCTCATTTGGTTGAAATAGTTGAGTATTTATTCCTAAATAGAGAAGCTAATCTATGGATCCTCATCCGCTTGCTAATCTTTTTAAGAGATCCAATTATGATGAACCAATTCCTAGTGATTTGGTTGCATTAGATTATCTTTATAAGGTTTTGCTTGAAATCCGTGAATCTGAAAATTGTGATGAAGTGCTTTATGAAGTGATTCACGATAGATCTTTGAATAAAAAGCATGATTGCAAAGATGCTACTATAAATTCTCTTGATGTCAATTGTGCTAATAATATGCAAAACCCTAAGCTTGGGGATGCTAGTTTTGCTATGTCTACTACTTGTTGCCATGATCATGATTGGGGTGATTCTTCTTTTGATCTTGAAAATTTATTTAAGCCCCATGATGAATATGAGATTAATAATAGTGTTTGCAATAATATTTAAAGTGGGTTTGGAAGAGTGTCAACTTTAGATCCCACATATTTGGATAACGTTCAATCTTATGAAATTTTTGATAAAAGTGGGTTTGGAGAGGTCATGACTTTAGTTAATGTTAATCACACTATCTTGGAAGAGTGTCAACTTTGCATGCATGCGAATCGTGTTGAGAATATGTTTTGTGATATCTATATTGTTGAATTTTCTTATGGTCCTACATGTAATTATTATGAGAGAGGGAAATATGGTTGTAGAAATTTTCATGTTACTAAATTACCTCTCTTTATGTTGAGATTGCTATTGTTTCTTTCCGCTTCCTTGCATATGCTAGCTTTTGCTTGCCTTGATGATTTGTTTGCCTATAAGATGCCTATGCATAGGAAGTATGTTAGACTTAGATGTGTTTGTCACGTGTTTTATGATGCTCTCTTTGTGCTTCAATTCTTGTCTTTCTTGTGAGCATCATTGAAATCTCAATGCCTAGCTAAAAAGGCTTTAAAGAAAAGCGCTTCTTGGAAGACAACCCAATATTTATCCTTGCTGTTTAGCAATAAATCTTTGATCTAGCCTCTGGTTAGATGTGTTTTTATGTTTTAATTAGTGTTTGTGCCTAGTTAAACCTATAGGATCTTCTTGGGTGATAGTTATTTGATCTTGCTGTAATTTCCAGAAACTTTCTGTTCACGAAAACAATTGTTACAAATCAGAAGAACGTAATAAAATAGTGATTCCAATTGATGCTGATCAATAAACAAATTCCCTAGGTCTTCCCATTTTGGCTGATTTTTTGGACCTCCAGAAGTTTGCGTTAGTTACAGATTACTACAGACTGTTCTGTTTTTGACAGATTCTGTTTTTCGTGTGTTGTTTGCTTATTTTGATGAATCTATGGCTAGTAAAATAGTTTATAAACCATATAGAAGTTGGAATACATTAGGTTTAACACCAATATAAATAAATAATGAGTTCATTGCAGTACCTTGAAGTGGTCTTTTGTTTTCTTTTATTCAAGCGGAGCTCACGAGATTTCTGTTAAGTTTTGTGTTGTGAAGTTTTCAAGTTTTGGGTGAAATCTTTTGATGGATTATGGAACAAGGAGTGGCAAGAGACTAAGCTTGGGGATGCCCATGGCTCCCCCAAGATAATCTAAGGACACCAAACAGCCAAAGCTTGGGGATGCCCCGGAAGGCATCCCCTCTTACGTCTACTTCCATCGGTAACTTTACTTGGAGCTATATTTTTATTCACCACATGATATGTGTTTTGCTTGGAGCGTCTTGTATGATTTGAGTCTTTGATTTTTAGTCTACCGCAATCATCCTTGCTGTACACACCTTTTGATAGAGCCATACATGATTTGGAATTTGTTAGAATACTCTTTGTGCTTCACTTATATCTTTTGAGCTATATAGTTTTGCTCTAGTGCTTCACTTATATCTTTTAGAGCATGGTGGTTGATTTGTTTTATAGAAACTATTGATCTCTCATGCTTCACTTAGATTATTTTGAGAGTCTTAAATAGCATGGTAATTTGCTTAAATAATCCTAATATGCTTGGTATTCAAGATTTGTAAAACTTTCTTTTGAGTGTGTTGAATACTATGAGAAGTTTGATGCTTGATAATTGTTTTGAGATATAAAGATGGTGATATTAGAGTCATGCTAGTTGAGTAGTTGTGAATTTGAGAAATACTTGTGTTAAAGTTTGTGATTCCCGTAGCATGCACGTATGGTGAACCGTTATGTGATGAAGTCGGAGCATGATTTATTTATTGATGTCTTCCTTATGAGTGGCGGTCGGGGACGAGCGATGGTCTTTTCCTACCAATCTATCCCCCTAGGAGCATGCGTGTAATACTTTGCTTTGATAACTTGTAGATTTTTGCAATAAGTATATGAGTTCTTCATGACTAATGTTGAGTCCATGGATTATACGCACTTTTCTTCCTTCCACCATTGCTAGCCTCTCTAATACCGCGCACTTTTCGCGGTATCATACACCCACCATATACCTTCCTCAAAATAGCCACCATACCTACCTATCATGGCATTTCCATAGCCATTCCGAGATATATTGCCATGCAACTTTCCACCATTCCGTTTATTATGACACGCTCCATCATTGTCATATTGCTTAGCATGATCATGTAGTTGACATCGTATTTGTGGCAAAGTCACCATTCACAATTCTTTCATACATGTTGTAGGATGTTGGGTTCCGGCAGACCCTTAATGTTCGAACTCTGGGGTGCGCACGAAGATCTCTCCCCTACCGATCTACGTCCGATCGCCTCATGATATCTAAGCTAAAGATGATGAACAACACAATGGACACAAGGTTTATACTAGTTCGGGCCACCGTTGTGGTGTAATACCATACTCAAGTGTGTGGTGTGGTGGATTGCCTCAGGGGCTGATGATGAACAGTACAGGGGAAGAACAGCCTCACGAGAGGTGTTCTTGAGCTGGTGCGATGAACTGCTTGGGTGAGTTCGATCGCCTCTCTCTCTCTGGCTAGGGTTCTATATCATGCCCTCTATGGTGGTGGGTAGCTCTATTTATAGAGGCCCTGATCCTCTTCCCAAATATTGAGCGGGAAGGGCTCCAATAACGGCCATTTCAAAGGGGAACATCTAGTACAAGTTATCCTGACTAAAGTTGGTCTTCGGCTGCCAAAAGCGCTGGCGATGACACCGTCTTGGGCTCCACGGTGACCTCCATCCTGCTGCTCCGCTGGTCTTGGTCTCGTTGCACTGAAATGGCAACCTTTGCCTGATGCCTCGATACTCCACGTCTGAGCTTGCCCCCTTTGCACCAAAGAGGAAACAAGGACATTGCGCAGGACGGCGCCCGCCTGGTCTCGATCGTCATGGCTTGCGTCACGAGCACCTCGCAAGGTAACCTGCCTTGAACTCTTCGCCTCCTCGCGAGCCTGCCTAGAGAGGCCATCCCTGAGGAAGCCATGCGTCGTCCGCCACGCGAGGCTTGGCCCCTCGCGAGGGTCTTGATTCTTGTGCTGATGAACATGGGCCGCGCTGGGCCACCACTTGAGCCACGCTGCAGGCCGCAGGCAGTCAAGTCTGGGGACCCCCGTTCCCAGAACGCCGACAGTAGCCCCCGGGCCCAAGGCGCGCTCGGACTTGGCTTAGCGGAGAAGCGAAGGGGCAAGGTGCGGAGCGCCGCGGGCCCCATCAGCCTGTGGCCTTGGGCGCTGCGTGGCGGTTGATTTGACGTGGGTGTCTCCGCTTCCCCATGCTGCCTCATTATGCGCCTGGCTAGGCGGCCACGAGGCTTACACAGTTAACCTCCCTGTGTGCTTCTTGCCGTTCCCTTTTCCTCCCCGAGTCTTCGCTTCTGCTTCCAATCCATCTTGAGTTCTTCCCCCTTTGCATCGCCATGGCACCAACGAAAAAGGATAAGGGGAAGAAGCCCGCGCCTTCGACCAGCGCGCCTCCGGCAGCCGCTCCTGCCGTCGACAAGTCGATCATACTCAATCTGGAGGCCCTGGAGAAGGTCCGCTCCGCGCATGCTTCCAGCTTCAATGAGTGCGGGAGGACGACGGTCTGGCCCGCATCCCATGCCTCCTTCGACAGGATCGTTACTGAGGTCCGATTCTTTGCCGACGCCTTATGGGCGGGCCTGGTTCCCCCCTTTTCCAATTTCTTCAATGCAGTGTTGTCCCATTACCAGATCCACATGATGCATCTTGGCCCCCAATCCATTACTCTTCTTGTTGTCTTCGCCTTCGTCTGCGAGGCCATGGTGGGGAATCCTCCTTCCATTGCCCTTCTGCGCCACTTCTTCTCTATGATCCTTCCCAGTGTTCGGGATGCGTGAGCTTCCAAGCCGTGGCGGAGACGGCCGCCTCGGGGGTCGACTTTGGCCTCCCACCTTCTGCGAGCGGGTTCCAGGAGCGGTGGCTGTATGTGGACGTTGGGGTGCCCAGCCCCCTGCTCGTGCACCCGATGCTGCCTGCTATTCCCAATCCTGGTTGGGGTCACGAGGAACTTATGGGCCCCCAGCTTGCCTTCACCTGGCATCGCTTCGAGAGGCTGAGAAAGCTCGGAGTGACGGCGCCGAAGGTGGTGAAGGAGTTCCTCCGGCGCGGCATCGCTCCTCTCCAACGCCATTCCCGCCTGATGTGGGCTTACTCCGGCCGTCAGGACCGCATGAGGCTCCAGGAAGGGGGGATCTTGCGCCTGAGATGCTGAGGAAGGTGCTGCAGGTCCTGACTGGCGACCCCTCTCCCGGCAACGTTGGTCATGGAGGCGCCCTATTGTATCTTTGCACAAACAGGGTCGAGTTCGTGAGGCAAATGCCCCGCTTTGACGAATGGGGGTTGCGCCCAGCTGGCCTCGCAGGGCCCCGCGAGAACCAGTTGTTGGTCCTTCCCCCAGCCGCCCGCGCGGTCCTTGCCCCAGGAGTCGTCACAGGGAGGCAAGCATTGGCAGGAGCTGGGGGGCCTGGCGTCGAGCTGCTGATGTCGTGTGGGACTCCCGAAGCGTCATCCTACGGAGCTTACGGAGCCTATCGCAAGGCGGTGGCTGACGAGGGGGCGCGACCTGCAGCTCGCGAGGACGAAGCCCCCGAGGTCTCGGCGGGCCACCAAGAGGTGGCACCCGATCGCTCCTCTCAGGCCGGCGCCCTTGATGCAGGCCATCTTGATGTTCCGGCTCCTATGCCGCGTGCTGGCCCTCACGTCGCGAGCTTGGGCCGGTTCCGCATAGATTTCGAGGCCCTTCGCAAGAGGAAGGAGGCTTCCAGAGGTGATGATCGCCCGTTCCGCCCATTGAAGCACAGGAAGTACTTCGCCATGGATGAGTAAGCCCCTCCTTCTTACAGTTCCTTGTTTGCTTCTCCCTTCTTGTTGCGTCTTTTCAGATCCCTCGGCGAAGCTGGCGAGGGCCGAGAGCCACTTCCTCGGGCTTCTCTTCCACCACCGACCTTGATCGCCCCGAGTCCGCGTGCCATCTTCGGTGCAAGCTCGGCTGGTGGGGCATGCCGGCCTGTGGCGCGTCTTGAACCTGTCGACGCGCCGCTCTTCCCTCGTGAGCTCTCCTTGGGCACAACCAGCTTGCCCCGAGCTCCTCCACTGATCATAGGCAGCGAGTGGCCAAGTCGATCCTCCGGGTCTTCGGCGGGAGGTGGTTCAACGCCCGGCGGGTCCTGGAGGGCCTGGCCCGTGATCGGGGCGCCAGCCCCCAGCCCCCTGCCGAGAGGGGGCGAACCGCTCCAAGGTCCTCCGCCGGCGTCGACGACGGAGGATGGTGTTGATGATGTGCTTGGGCGTGCACGGGAGTGCAGAGTTCTCCGCCAAGAGTTCCTCCGAAGGGAAGTCGATGCAGTGAGCCAGCTCGGTGCAGAGCTGGCGGCTGAAGACGCGCGTCTCAAAGCTGAAGGCTTGAGGCTGGTCGAGGAGCGGCGCAAGCTGAAGGCGGCTGTTGGTATCGCACGTCACCAGCGTGACCTCGAGAATGCCAAGGCCGAAGTGTCTTTGGAGGCCTCTTGGGAGGCCTATTCCTGGGCCCTTGAAGAAGCTCAGGAGGCTGACAAGCGACGCGAAGCTGCGGAGGAGCGCGCGTGGGAGCTCCAAGACTGGTGCAACTCCCTGGAGCAGCAGGTGGAGCTGCGCCGTTCCGCCCTCGCACTGCTGAAAGGAGGGCCCGCTGAAGAGGAGGAGCTCCGGAGGCGTGAGGAAGCGCTGACGCTGGAGACTGCCGAGCGCAACCTCGATCTGGAGCGGTTGGAGACGAGGGAGCGCCAGGTTGCCCATGCGGAGGACAACATCGGCGCGCGGGAGGCCCGAATCCAGGAGGAGATCGACCATCGCGTGGCGGAAGCTCGCGCCGGCCTCGAGCGCGCATATGAAGAGCGGCTGGAGTTGATCAGGGTTGAAGCCACGGGCAGGACTGCTGCCCTCAGGACCAGGTTGACTGAAGCCACACAGAGAGCTGAGGCCATCGCTGCCGCGCTAAGCTCGGCGCAGGCCGAGCTGGCCTCCTCCCGCGCCGAACTTCTTCTTCTTCAATGGCGGGTTGATGATGCCGAGGCCGTCGCGGAGCGGAATGCGGACGAGATCCGCTAGCGGCAGACATTGGAACACATGCACGGCCCCATGCTCCGAACGCTTAGGGAAAGGGCGAACACGGCCTTGGGCGACATCTGCGAGGCGGCCGCCGAGGAGCCGCATGTGACCAACTACGCCGGCAACCTCCAGTTCTTCACTGACGTGGTGACGCATCTGGAGAACCGTTCTGAGAGGTCTCGCCAGCTGGTGGAGGAATGGAGACGCGGCCTGCTCGCGCGGGCATTCTCCCGCGTCTTCAGCCATCTTCAGAACCTCGATCCCCTCTTCGACTTTGATGCCGCCATCGCCCCAGTGACTGAGGCCGTTCGAGGCGACCTAGCGCGGTGGGTGGAGGACAACGTTGCTGCGCTCGTCCGGGCCTTCACTTCCGACGATGACGGGGTGATCGTTGCTGCCGATGAAGGCGCCGTGGTGAACGATGGTGGAGACGGCGCCAACAACGGTGATGAAGAGGCTAGTGACGATGATGGTGGTGCTAGCGATGCCTACGGGGATGCCCTGGGAGACGCGGCGAGCGATTGGTCCGACTGACCCCGTGATTCCTCCCACTGCTGGCCCTGCGCAGGAAGAGACTTGGGCGTGGCCCTGAAGGTTCTGAGAGCATTTTTGGGAGGGGAAGCCCCTCATGTAAGAAAATTGTCGCCTATGCGTTGTCAAGATTGGCGCCGTCATTGTCGTGTTGAATAGGTTGTTGTGGTTTTACCTTTGTCTTGGCGAGCCTCGAGTGGGCTTGTGGTGTACATTCGAGGGCCCATGGGGTCCCATTTGACCATGCGGCGAGAGCCTGGCTGGAGCGAACACCAGCCGCGGGACGGCGGGCGCACGTGCTGGGCCCCGCCCTACTCGTGAGGGTCCCGCGAGAGGGAGGCAACTAGTGTGAATTCCAACTTGAGCGGAAATAGGATCAGGAGAAAGCACGCGAATAAGACACAACACCCCTTCCCGCATACGCAAACACAAATTCAACTTCAACTTAGATCTGAGGCAAGAAAGCTTGTTCGCACGAAAGGAGAAAACAAGAGCAAATGGCCGCGTCCGGCACCTAGTCTAATCTTCAACGTCTTATCACCAGCGCGGAGATAAGTGCTGCCACTGGGCATGGGAGGGAGCCCCCGAGGCCCGAGGGCGGCTCTCCGGAGACTCCGGGGCGTGTACAACCCCAACTCATTATTACGTGAGAGTGTCACAGGCGGCGAGCTTCACAGGCACTGAGCCTTCTTCACAGGTACTCGCCTTGCTTCATATCGCCAAATGAGGGCCCCGCCTTGCGCCACCCTTGACCCCACCGACGGCGACCGGAAACCAGGACGACGCCAATGGGGAAAAGGGGACGCCAGCGGTTCCTGCTACGTCTTGAGCTTGCGTTAGTTTTCCCCGAAGAGGAGAGGATGATGCAGCAGAGTAGCATAAGTATTTCCCTCAGTTTTTGAGAACCAAGGTATCAATCAAGTAGGAGGCCACACGCAAGTCCCTCGTACCTACACAAATCAAATAACTCCTCGCAACCAACGCGAATAGGGGTTGTCAATCCCTTCACGGTCACTTACGAGAGTGAGATCTGATAGAGATGATAGATAATATTTTTGGTATTTTTGGTATAAATATGCAAAGTAAAATAAAAGGCAAAGTAAAAAATCAAGGCAATAATAAAGCATAGGAAGATTAATATGATGAGAATACACCCGGGGGCCATAGATTTCACTAGTGGCTTCTCTCAAGAGCATAAGTATTTTACAATGGGTGAACGAATTATTGTTGAGCAATTGACACAATTGAGCATAGTTATGAGAGTATCTAGGTATGATCATGTATATAGGCATCACGTGCGAGACAAGTAGACCGACTCCTGCCTGCATCTACTACTATTACTCCACTGGTCGACCGCTATCCAGCATTCATCTAGAGTATTAATTTCATTAAAACAGAGTAACGCCTTAATCAATATGACATGATGTAGAGGGATAAATTCATGCAATTTGATAAAAAAAACCATCTTGTTATCCTCGATGGCAACAATACAATACGTGCCTTGCTTCCCCTACTGTCACTGGGAAAGGACACCGCAAGATTGAACCCAAAGCTAAGTGTCGGTGTCAAAACCGGCGGATCTCGGATAGGGGGTCCCGAACTGTGCGTCTAGGCGGATGGTAACAGGAGACAAGGGACACGATGTTTTTACCCAGGTTCGGGCCCTCTCGATGGAGGTAATACCCTTCTCCGCTTGATTAATATTGATGATATGGGTAGTACAAGAGTAGATCTACCACTAGATCGTAGAGGCTAAACCCTAGAAGCTAGCCTATGGTATGATTGTTGTTCGTCCCCACGGACTAAAACCCTCTGGTTTATATAGACACCGGATAGGTTAGGGTTACCTGAGTCGCCATTACAATGGTAGGAGATCTACATATCCGTATTGCCAAGCTTGCCTTCCACGCCAAGGAAAGTCCCATCCGGACACGGGACGAAGTCTTCAATCTTGTATCTTCATAGTCTAGGAGTCCGGCCAACGGTGATAGTTCGGCTATCCGGACACCCCCTAATCCGGGACTCCCTCAGTAGCCCCCGAACCAGGCTTCAATGACGATGAGTCCGGCGCGTTGATTGTCTTCGGCATTGCGAGGCGGGTTCTTCTCCAAATTCCATATACTTGTCGAATAGTGTCCGGCTTCGGATAAATGCTGCGCTCCTTGGCTTCTACGCCCAATAATGGCCATCATCCACGTGTTTGAACGAATGCGAAAAGCCAGGGTATTTTTACACTTACCCCCCTAGCTGCGCAAATGAGCCGCCTATAAAAGGGACGAGGATCTAGATCTGAGTCACACCATCCCCCCTCTGCGAGCTTTCATCGGAGCGCCTCTGACAAAAACCCATTCCATCATGGACAGTCGACGCGGCTCCTCCTCTCGCGCTCCCAGCCCTCAGCCTGGGAATTGGGAGAGATGCTCAGTCCCGCATAGCGAGCTAGTTATACTCCAAACCAAGGGATTTCTTCCCCCGGCCTTCATGGTTCCGGTTCGAGCCGGACTTGCCACCTACAAGGGCGTAAAGCAAGCGGAGAGTGTCCCCGATCCCTCTAAAGGAGAGCGGGTATGCTTTATCTCTTATCTAGTAAGAGGACTCGGATTTCCAATCCATCCGCTTTCTCCGGGGGCTCTTGGAGTTCTCACGGCCTCTAGTTGCACCACCCACGCCGCCTCCATTTTGCACATCGCGGGCTTCGTGGCCTTGTGCGAACTGTTCTTGGGCATCGAGGCTCATTTTGCGCTGTGGAAGAGATTATTCTGCCTAGTACCCCGTTCTCATGAGGGTCAATATATCAAGTGGGCGGAGCGAACTATGGCGCATCGCCGACACGATATCTATCCGGAACCCCGAAGAAGGCGTTCAAGACCGGCCTTCGAATGGTTTTACATGGAGGACGTCCTTTGCGGATCCTGTTCGGATCGGCCTTCCGGAGTTTAGCAACGCTCCTCTGAAGAAGCGCCTAAGCTGGCGCCCACGGAGCCCCCAGAGGGAAAATGATCGGGACGTCCTTTACTTGATCAGCCGAATAAGATTACTAGCTCATGCTGGATTGACCATGACTGGGGTCATGGCAATCTGCATTATGAGGGGAGTGCAGCCACTCCAATATAGGGGCCACCCCATGTGGGACTTCAACGGGGAGGACGATGCCACCAGTCATGGCCGCAAAGGGCCGGGATCGGTCACCGAACTGGTGAAGATCTTGTCTGCCATGTACAAAGGAGAAGAGGAGGATTTTCTCCGCGTCAACCCACTGAACGGGTTTTCTTCGAACAATCCTCGGAGTTGGGTAAGAAAATATCTTTGTGGCCTGTCCGATACATGTTCCCGTGGTTAAATATCTCATTTCATGGTTTCTACGCAGGAACTGCGCCGGGCCACGGAGAAGATACACAGCCCGCCCCCACAACCCGAGGATCCGGAACGGTCCCTCGATCCGGCCTCCGAAGAGGATCCGGATATAAAGGTGGAGTTGATCGACGGGTTGTTCCACCAACTTAGCATCGACAATACCTTGGTTGCCATTACGGCCGATTACCCGGAATACTTCCGACCTCACGAATGGCGAGACCGAGGTCCCAATACTCGATAATGACCCATCCGTGCTTATTTTTGATCACCGTATACCAATGGTGTTTCTCGGGGTGCCTTCGAGGCGGGAAGCCGAGCCAGCGGCGGTGGCCAACAAGGGTATACGGCCCCGCAGGTAAAAAGAAGTGCGGTCCGGATCGAAACTCCGCCGCATAGCGGTATGGCGCATCACCATATTCCCAGGATTGATTCCGAGGAGGTGTACTAACGCTGGTGCTCTTTTCAGAAAAAAGCGCTTCATGACTGAAGTCCGGAGAGGTTATAATCGAACCTCCGCCACCCAGGCTCCAAAGCCGGGTCCGAAGCGGAGGCGAGCACGAAGCGTCGTCGGATGCTCCTCCGACAGAGGATGCCGACAGATTGTCCGCCACCAACTCCGAGGTGGAGAGCGCCATGAATCACAGGCGCCACGGACAGCTTCTTCGTGACGCATGTTTTCTCCCAAGAGGCCTTGAATGCCTTCAACTCAGGAGATGTGCACCTCCGTGCAGCTCAAGATGGTCTAGCTTTGAGCCACGGAGCAGTATGTAAAGGACATACGGGTGAGGAAATTTGGATATTATATATGCGGTAGCCCCGAGACTTAAAGTAGTTAGAATAACTGATTTAAGGATCATTTGTTATCTGAGGATCTTACAAAAAGAATACCCGACTGTCCCGGGAGCTTGAAGAATGCAAGGCCCAACTTGAGGGCGCACTAGCCGCCACAGGGGGGAGCCACAGAGACCCCTCACGTAATATATGCTTCAAAAGATAAATAGGTTATGAAGTGCGGCGTGTGTGTAAATCGACAATAATATTGCAGATGGCGCCGGACTAGATCCGGACAAGCAACAGCTCTGCGCCCAGCCTAAAGGCGGCGAGCGTGCTTACGAGTGCGGCAGGAGAAAAATAACCTCCAAGATGCCAACACCCAACCGGGTGAGGAACTAAAGGATGTTCGTGCCCGGTTATGCGACTCCGTAAAGGAGAATCGGCAACCGTCGCGGCATTTTCAGTAAGTGCTTGAGCGAACTTTGAAAGAGTTCGGCGAGGAAGGCGACTAACATAAACATGTATGTAGGTTTGCTTACAGGTCGTCCTGAAGAGGAGATGCCAAGTTCTTCGGGTGATCTTCTTCCCGAACTGCGTCAGCTGCACGGACGAGTTCGGTAGGTGATGAAAGGCATCGGCCAAGGCTTGTGGCCATTTATCTCCCTGCCCGAAGGCATTGGGGAGCTGGCAGAGCAGCTTCAAGGAGCACGGCGGCGCTTCCGACTGTGGAAGATATCGGCCTGCCGTCAAGGCGCCAGGGAGGCCTGGGCCATGGTAAAGACGCTGCACACGGTTGTCGACCCAAACCACATGGCCGAGTCGGACCTGTGGGGCCTGATGGGAAGGAGATCCTGTAAGCTTAGTGTACGACCAAGTATAATTGGCCGCCAAGTATTCCCAGCAAGATTGTAAATTAGATAGCCTATTAGATGGCATTGAGGAGGAATACAATGAATCGAGTTGACTATGTAATTAAATATGACATGAAAAATGACTTCTAGCCGGATTGTAGATCGTTTGTCATAGCAGACCTTTTCGCTTCGACCTCAGGACCCAATAGTCCGGAGTGTGTCCGAATACCTTCACGGTTATATAAGAACCGGGGCATGCATGGAGACAAGGCGTAGGGGTCATTATTGCTGTATCGCATAAGTGCCCAACTAGTTATGTTATATTACATGGATAGTAAGAAACATCTTCGAGGAGAATAGTTCCGTTAAGGGTTCCTTTTCGCTAGGATGCATGCCCTAAAGTGCATATCAAAACTGCTAGGAAAGCGAGAAAAATCATCTGGGGCAGATGGGTAAATAGTTAAAAATCATCTTTCAGTTCACCGACCGAATATTCCCTTAAGAACGCTAGCTTCGGCTTCACCCACCGAGGTACACATCCGCTGACCCGGCAGTAACAATCACAGAGGTGCTCCTTTACCACCTAGCCGAACAATCGGGAACGAGGGGTAAGCACAGAGCCGAGCAACCCAGCTTGGCCAAAACTTAAGTCATATCGATGCATATAATGGTGAATAAAAGGTACGTGCGGAAGTTTGGCGCATGTGTTGGGCATGAAGCCCGTATAAATAAGCTTACATTAAAGAAGCCCCTAGGTATAATGAGCGCGGACAAGCGCGTCAAATATGTGCTAACAAAGCGCCAAACGAGCCTCTAAAGGCTTCAAGAAGAAGGAGGAGGAAGGAGAGAAATAAAAGACAGCAAAATAGAAAATGTGGACGGAGGAAGGAGACGAACTTGGAGTCCGGCGCTTAGGCGTAGAATCTTCGTGGGCGGGCTGCGTTCCATGGGTTCGGCTCGAGTCGGTTATCCGTCGCGTTTTAGACGGTATGCTCCGCCCGGTCAGGACCTGGTCGATGATGAAGGGACCTTCCCATTTGGGCTTGAGTTTGTCCTTTTTCTTGTCCGTGAGCGTAGAACTAGTTCGCCAACGTTGTAAGCTTTGGCCCGTACTTCCCTGCTTTGTTATCTTCGAGCCTGTTGTTGATAAAATGCGGAACGAGCTTTTGCCACGTCGCGCTCGTCCTCCAATGCGTCCAAACTGTCCTGCCGATTGAGCTCGGCTTCTCTTTCTTCATACATGCGCACGCGAGGTGAGTCGTGAATTATGTCGCAGGGCAAGACTGCCTCTGCACCATACACCATAAAAAATGGTGTGAATCCGGTAGTACGATTCGGTGTGGTCCGCAGCCCCAGTCGGAGTCGAGCTCCTCAACCCGGTCGTGT
The DNA here is from genome assembly GCA_021605145.1 of Aegilops bicornis. Classification (NCBI taxonomy): domain Eukaryota; kingdom Viridiplantae; phylum Streptophyta; class Magnoliopsida; order Poales; family Poaceae; genus Aegilops; species Aegilops bicornis. The sequence continues at coordinate 707,942,477 of CM038671.1, forward strand.
TAGATTCCTTGAGGGACCGCACTAATGCAGGTTTAATGCCGCTCATGATTAGACCGTTTGCTTTCGCTTCGACTTGGCCGTTGGTTTGAGGGTGATAGACTGAGGCGTAATCGAGCTTGATGCCCATGTTTTTGCACCATAATTTGACCTCATCGGCCGTGAAGTTGGTGCCGTTATCAGTGATGATACTGTGGGGGACACCGTAATGGTGCACTACCCCTGATATGAAGTCTATCACCGGTCCGGATTCGGCCGTTTTAACAGGCTTGGCCTCTATCCATTTGGTGAATTTATCCAACATGACCAATAGGTATTTTTGCTTGTGGGTTCCTCCCTTAAGGGGTCCAACCATGTCAAGCCCCGGACCGCGAACGGCCAGGTGATGGGTATAGTTTTGAGGCGGTGGGTGGCATGTGGCTTTAGTTAGCAAAAAGCTGGCAACCACGCATCGTTGGACTAAATCATGCGCATCTGCCGGGCCATCGGCCAATAAAATCCAGTACGAAAGGCCTAGCCTACAAGGGCCCGGGCTGCGGCGTGGTGCCCACCCAGTCCGGCATGAATTTCAGCCAGGAGGTTTCGCCCATCCTCTTCGGAGATACACCTTTGAAGGACTCCTGTTGTGCTTTTCTTATAAAGCTCTCCCTCATGGAGTTTATAGGCTTTAGATCGCCGTACTCTGCAGTGAGCCTCATTTTGGTCTTCAGGGAGTTCCTGCCTAGTTAGGTAGACTAGGAATGGTTCCGTCCACTAGGCGATAACCGCCATTATTTCGTGGGCGGAGGGTGTTATCTCGGTGGCAGAGCCTCCGATTGTGTTAGAGTGTTCGGCGTCAGGCAGTGCGGTTGGGTCCGGATTGTTATTTCCGGACTCCCCTTCCCATAGTACGGATGGCTTGAACAGCCGTTCGAGAAAGATGTTAGGCGGGGCGGCATCGCGTTTTGCACCGATGTGTGCCAATATGTCCGCCGCTTTGGTTGTTATCCCGGCTATATGATGAAATTGAGCCCTTGAACCGTCTTGACATTTTTAGGACCGCATTGTGATACGCTGCCATTTTCGGATCTTTGGCATCAAAGTCTCCGTTTATTTGAGATATCGCGAGGTTCGAATCCCCGCCGCACCTCTAGGCGTTTAATGCCCATAGAGATCGCCATCCGGAGGCCGTGCGAAGGGCCTCGTATTCGGCTGCGTTGTTGGAGTCTATATACCTTATCTCGAAGGGCGTATTGACTGTGTCCCCGGTTGGGGACGTCGAGACGATGCCACTTCGTGCCGCCAACATTTTGGAGCTGTCAAAGTGCATGATCCAATTGGAGTATGCGCCGTACTCTTTAGGGAGTTCGGCTTAGGTCCATTCGGCCACGAAGTCGGCCAAAACCTGCGACTTAATAGCTCGTCGTGGCTTATAGTTTATGTCGAATGGAAGGTGCTCTATGGCCCATTTAGCAATCCGGCCCGTCGGCGTCATGATTGTTTATAATGTCGTTAAGAGGTACTTGAGGCTACCGTTATCGAACACTCTTGAAAGTAGTGTCGCAGCTTCCGGGATGCCATGAACACCGCGTATGCTATCTTTTGATAATGTGGGTACCGGGACATGCATGGAGTGAGGACAGTGGACACAAAATAAACCGGTCTTTGAAGAGGGAACCGGTGTCCGTCCGTTTCTCCTTCGACGACGAGCACCGCGCTGACAACTTGATGTGTTGCGGCGATATATAATAGCATTGGTTCGCCCACGTTGGGCGCGGCCAGGACCGGATTTGTTGCCAATATGGCTTTTATTTCTTCGAGTCCACTCGAAGTGTTCGGTGCGCCAGAGGAGGCGGTAAAGGGGTAACGCCTTTTCTCCCAAACGGGAAATAAAGCGGCTTAGAGCCCCTACGCATCCAGTCAATTTTTGTATTTGTTTGAGGTCTTTTGGAATATCCAATTGTGATAGAGCTCGGATCTTGGCTGGGTTTGCTTCATTCCTCTACCGGACACAATGAAGCCCAGGAGCTTTCCGGCTGGAACGCCGAAGACGCATTTTTCCGGATTGAGCTTAAGAGATTGTCGAATGTGAGCCTCAGGTCGTCTACTAGAGTTTCGACATGCTTGGATTTGACGACCACGCCATCTACGTATGCTTCCACTGTTTTGCCGATCTGGTTTGCTAGACATGTCTGAATCATGCGCTGATATGTTGCGCCTGTGTTTTTGAGCCCGAAGGGCATTGTGTTGTAGCAGAATGGGCCGTATGGAGTGATGAATGTTGTTGCAGCTTGGTCTGGCTCCGCCATCTTGATTTGGTGGTAGCCGGAGTACGCGTCGAGGAGGCACAATAAGTCGTGTCCTGCTGTAGCATCGATAATTTGGTCAATTCGAGGGAGGGGGAAGGGATCCTTTGGGCAAGCCTTATTAAGGTCTTTGAAATCAACACATAGGCGCCAGGATTGATCCTTCTTTGGTACCATCACCAGGTTTGCTAGCCAGTCCGGATGTTTTATATCTCTGATGAATCCGGCTTCCAAAAGTTTGGCTAGCTCCTCTCCCATGGCCTGTCTCTTCGGTTCTAAAAGCGAAGAGCCTGTTTGGTAGCTTGAATCCTTTTAGGATATTTAGGCTGTACTCGGCCAGCCGACGTGGGATTCCTGGCATGTCTGAAGGGTGCCAGGCAAAAATGTCCCAGTTTTCTCGTAGAAATTCTCGTAGTGCAGTGTCTACATCAGGGTTTAATTGTGCCCCAATGGAGACCGTCTTTGCAGGGTCCGTTGGGTGGACTTGGAATTTGATTATTTCATCCGGTGGTTTAAAAGAGGTGGACTTGGATCTTTTATCAAGTATCACATTGTCCCTGTTCACCGTGGAGCGCATCGCAGTGAGTTCCTCAGCCGCTAGGGCTTCGGATAGTGCCTCGAGGGCTAGTGCGGCTGTCTTGTTTTCGGCGCAGAGTGCTATGTTCGGATCACTAGCGAGAGTGATGATTCCGTTAGGTCCGGGCATTTTAATCTTCATGTACCCATAGTGGGGTATAGCTTGAAAAATTGTGAATGCCTCTCGCCCTAATAAAGCATGATATCCGCTGCTGAACGGGGTCACTTGAAATGTGACCTCCTCGGACCTATAATTGTCCGGCGAGCCGAACACTACGTCCAGTGTGATTTTTCCTGTGCAGCATGCTTCCCGGCTAGGGATTATTCCTCTAAAGGTTGTGCTGCTTCGCTCAATGCGGTTCCAGTCTATTTCCATTTTTCAGAGGGTTTCCTCGTAGATGAGGTTTAGTCCGTTGCCGCCATCCATGAGTACCTTAGTAAGGCGAAAGACGTCCACTATTGGACTGAGGACCAATGCGGCTGGTGCTCGGGCTGTTCGGAATTTGAGTTAAATCCGCATTAAAGGTAATAGCCATGTCACCCATGGATTTATTGTTGCTACTTGGTAGACTTGGCAAGATTATGGAGTGTTCGTTTTAGCATGTTATTTGATGCGAAAGTCTCGAAGACTGTTAACACCGTCTTTGGTGTTGATGGGCTGGGATTCTCGAGGCTAGAAGCTCTTCGCCAGTTTTGGCCATCTGCCGTAGTATCCAACATGCTCGAAGGCTATGAGTTGGAGTGGCGCCCTCTGTGCTATGAATTTTGCAGGGTCCGTTTAGCCAACCCTCCAGTACGGTTCCGTACCCTTTAGGGGGTTTTGGTTTTTTGGTGTTTAACCCAAGTGCTTGGTGATGATGCACCCTTTTATTTTGGACTAGGGATGTATTCGGGGCCGGATTATCCCAAAATTTACTTTCGGTTTTCCAAGCACTCTCCATCGCGCAGTACTTTTGTACTATGGTCACCAAGTCATCAAAGCGTGTAATTTTGCGGCGACTTATGGCGTTTAGGATTCCCTTGTCCGTGCAATTATTGCAAAAAAGTGAGATTGCGTCCTCCTCTCGGCAGTCCTTTATCCTGTCCATAACCAGGAGGAATCTGGCCCAATAATGATGTACTGTTTCAGCGGGCTCTTGCCGAATTCGGGATAGATCGCTAATGTTTGGGTGGGCGGGTGGAACTAGATCCGGAACCCCGTCCAATTTAGGACTCAGGGGCCGAGAAGTTTCCGAACTCGGAAGTTTGGATCTTCGAATACTATTCAATGAATCCAACCCGCCACCTGACTTTAAGTTCAGGGCTTGATCGACATCCGTCCCTCTGCGGGAATCTGGCATGGAGGGATCGGGAATCTGGACGTAGCTAGTCCTTAAGATAGAAGAAGAATCGCCGCATTGCTCTTATATCACAGCAATGTGATGGGTAGCCTGGGGAGAGTTGATCTCTCTCAGATCAGTTTTAGGCCCGATCCGGTCGTAATCTGTGGCGACTCCCAGGGCGGCGATGCGATCCAAGAGCTCGTTTACGGAGGAGAGCTCGATTGGATCTAACTGCTCGGCAAGTTCCGAGTTAACGTGAAGATTGGTTTCGATGACCCGAGAAGTCATCGTCGGCGCGGTGGCCGAACCGGCGGTCATAAGAAAACCACCTAGCCGGAGAGTGCGGCGGTGGCCAAGGCTCCTTTGGCGATAGTATCGCCTTTAAAGGCGGGATGTGGCATCCTTCCCGACGGCGGCACGCGCAGAGGAACTCTCAATGAAATCACCAATGTCGGTGTCAAAACCGCGGATCTCGGTAGGGGTCCCGAACTGTGCGTCTAGGCGGATGGTAACAGGAGACAAGGGACACGATGTTTTTACCCAGGTTCGGGCCCTCTCGATGGAGGTAATACCCTACTCCTGCTTGATTAATATTGATGATATGGGTAGTACAAGAGTAGATCTACCACGAGATCAGAGAGGCTAAACCCTAGAAGCTAGCCTAAGGTATGATTGTTGTTCGTCCTACGGACTAAAACCCTCCGGTTTATATAGACACCGGATACGTTAGGGTTACACAGAGTCGGTTACAACGGTAGGAGATCTACATATCCGTATTGCCAAGCTTGCCTTCCACGCCAAGGAAAGTCCCATCCGGACACGGGACGAAGTCTTCAATCTTGTATGTTCATAGTCTAGGAGTCCGGCCAACGGTGATAGTTCGGCTATTCGGACACCCCCTAATCCAGGACTCCCTCACTAAGCAATTCTCCCATTGCAAGAACTACCAATCTAGTTGGCCAAACCAAACGGATAATTCGAAGAGACTTGCAAAGATAACCAATCATACATAAAAGAATTCAGAGAAGATTCAAATATTGCTCATAGATAATCTTGATCATAAACCCACAATTCATCGGTCTCAACAAACACACTGCAAAAAGAAGATTACATCAAATAGATCTTCACGAGAGAGGGGAGAACATTGTATTGAGATCCAAAAAGAGAGAAGAAGCCATCTAGCTACTAACTATGGACCCGAAGGTCCAAAGTAAACTACTCACACTTCATCGGAGAGGCTATGATGATGATGTAGAAGCCCTCCATGGTGGATTCCCCTTCCCATGAGCTCCGGAGCAGGCCCCAATATGGGATCTCGTGGATCTGAAAGTTGCGGCGGTGGAATTAGGTTTTTGGCTCCGTGTCTGATCATTGGGGAAGTGCGTGGGTATATATAGGAGGAAGGAATGCGTCGGTGGAGCTTGAGGGCCCACGAGGCGGGGAGGCGCGCCTAGGGCGCCCTCCACCTCGTGGCCGCCTCCTCCTTTCTTGACCGAGGGTCCAAGTCTCCTGGATCTTATCTCGATGAGAAAATCACCTTCCCGAAGATTTCATTCCGTTTGGACTCCGTTTGATATTCCGTTTCTTCGAAACACTGAAATAGGCAAAAAACAACAAATCTGGGCTGGGCCTCCGGTTAATAGGTTAGTCCCAAAAGTAATATAGAAGTGGAAAATAAAGCCCAATATGGTCCAAAGCAATAGATAATATAGCATGGAGCAATCAATAATTATATATACGTTGGAGACGTATCAGGCATCCCCAAGCTTAATTCCTGCTCGTCCTCGAGTAGGTAAATGATAAAAAGAGAAATTTTGATGCGGAGTGCTACTTCGCATAATTTCAATGTAACTCTTCTTAATTGTGGTATGAATATTCAGATCCGAAAGATTCAAGACAAAAGTTCATATTGACATAAAAATAATGATACTTCAAGCATACTAACTAAGCAATTATGTCTTCTCAAAATAACATGGCCAAAGAAAGTTCATCCCTACAAAATCATATAGTTTAGTCATGCTCCATTTTCGTCACACAAGAATGCTCTCATCATGGACAACCCCGATGACAAGCCAAGCAATTGTTTCATACTTTAGTAATCTCAAACCTATAAACTTTCACGCAATATATGAGCGCGAGCCATGGACATAGCACTATGGGTGGAATAGAATATGATGATGGGGGTTATGTGGAGAAGACAAAAAAGGAGAAGGTCTTACATCAACGAGGCTAATCAACGGGCTATGGAGGTGCCCATCAATTGATGTTAATGGAAGTAGGGATTGCCATGCAACGGATGCACTAGAGCTATAAATGTATGAAAGCTCAACAAAAGAAACTAAGTGGGTGTGCATCCAACTTGCTTGCTCATGAAGACCTAGGGCATTTGAGGAAGCCCATCGTTGGAATATACAAGCCAAGTTCTATAATGAAAATTTCCCACTAGTATATGAAAGTGACAACATATGAAACTCTCTATATGTAAAACATGATGCTACTTTGAAGCACAATATATGAGACTCGCTATATGAAGAACATGATGCTACTTTGAAGCACAAGTGTGGAAAAAGAGATAGTAACATTGCCCCTTTTTATTTCTCTTTTTTTTGGACCTTCTTTTTTTTCTTTTGGCCTTTTTTTTTGGGACAATGCTCTATTAAATGATGATCATCACACTTCTATTTATTTACAACTCAATGATTACAACTCGATACTAGAACAAAGTATGACTCTATATAGATGCCTCCAGTGGTGTACCGGGATATGCAATGAATCAAGAGTGACATGTATGAAAGAATTATGAACGCTTTGCCACAAATACTATGTCAACTACATGATCATGCTAAGCAATATGACAATGATGAATGTGTCATGAAGAACGGTATGGTGGAAAGTTGCATGTCAATATATCTCGGAATGGCTATGGAAATGCCATAATAGGTAGGTATGGTGGCTGTTTTGAGGAACATATAAGGAGGTTTATGTGTGAAAGAGCGTATCATATCACGGGGTTTGGATGCACCGGCGAAGTTTGCACCAACTCACAATGTGAGAAAGGGCAATACACGGTACCGAAGAGGCTAGCAATGATGGAAGGGTGAGACTGCGTATAATCCAATCAACATTAGTCATAAAGAACTCACGTACTTATTGCAAAAATCTTCAAGCCATCAAAAACCAAAGCACTATGCGCATGCTCCTAGGGGGATAGATTGGTAGGAAAAGACCATCGCTCTTCCCCGACCGCCACTCATAAGGAGGACAATCAAATAACACCTCATGTTTCAAATTTGTTACATAACGTTTACCATACGTGCATGCTTCGGGACTTGCAAACTTCAACACAAGCATTTCTCAAATTCACAACTACTCAACTAGCATGACCTTGATATTATCACCTCCATATCTCAAAACAATTATCAAGCATCAAACTTTTTTTAGTATTCAACACACTCATAAGAAAGATTTTACTATTTTTGTATACCTAGCATATTATTATTAAGCAAATTACCATGCTATTTAAGACTCTCAAAATAATCTAAGTGAAGCATGAGAGATCAATAGTTTCTTTAAAACAAATCCACCACCGTGCTCTAAAAGATATAAGTGAAGCGCTAGAGCAAAACTATATAGCTCAAAAGATATAAGTGAAGCACATAGAGTATTCTAACAAATTCCAATTCATGTATGGCTCTCTCAAAAGGTGTGTACAGCAAGGATGATTGTGGTAAACTAACAAGCAAAGACGCAAATAATACAAGATGCTCCAAGCAAAACACATATCATGTGGTGAATAAAAATATAGCTGCAAGTAAAGTTACCGATGGAAGTGGACGAAAGAGGGGATGCCTTCTGGGGGCATCCCCAAGCTTTGAATTTTTGGTGTCCTTAGATTATATTGGGGGTTCCATGGGCATCCCCAAGCTTAGGATCTTGCCACTCCTTGTTCCATAATCCATCAAACGATTTCACCCAAAACTTGAAAACTTCACAACACAAAACTCAACAGAAAACTCATGAGCTCCGTTAGCGAAAGAAAACAAAAGACCACTTCAAGGTACTGTAATGAACTCATTATTTATTTATATTGGTGTTAAACCTACTGTATTCCAACTTCTCTATGGATTATAAACTATTTTACTAGCCATAGATTCATCAAAATAAGCAAACAACACACGAAAAACAGAATCTGTCAAAAACAGAACAATCTGTAGTAATCTATAACTAACGCAAACTTCTGAAACTCCAAAAATTCAGCAAAAATAGGAAGACCTAGGAAATTTGTCTATAGATCAGAAGCAATTGGAATAACTATTTTATCACGTTCTGGTGATTTTTAAAAATTGTTTTCGTGAACAGAAAGTTTCTGGAAATTACAGCAAGATCAAATAACTATCATCCAAGAAGATCCTATAGGTTTAACTTGGCACAAACACTAATTAATACATAAAAACACATCTAAACAGAAGGTAGATGTATTATTTATTCCTAAACAGAAAAAAACTAAAATAAAATTGGGTTGCCTCCCAACAAGCGCTATCGTTTAACGCCCCTAGCTAGGCATAAAAGCAAGGATAGATCTAGGTATTGCCATAGTAATAGGATAGATCTGTAAAGCTCATCTCACTCTCTATGTTCGGCAACAAGTTTTCTTTGGGGTAAGCAAAAGTAATCAAAAGGGCTAAATTTAAAGGGAGAGAAGTCCCCAAGATCTATTTTAGGAGGTATAGGTTCCTCTTTCGGCCCTTCGTAATGCACAACCAATTCATCATTATAAGCATTCTTTTGGCAGAACTTGGTGAGCCTATAATCGAGAGAATATCCTAGTTCATTATTTTGAATAGCCAAATCATCATTAAGTTCAGAAATTCTATCAACTAGAACATTGGTAGGAACCTTTTTTCAAAGGTTTTCATTGAAAGCAACATAATCTAGAGATTGAAAACGCATTATTTCTTCTTGATCAAAGAGGATAGCTTCTATTGGAGGACGGCCAGCGTCAACCCCATAATGCGCAAAAATTTCTTTGGCATCTTTTATTACAAATCTGAACTCATTAGCCAAAAATATAGTAGCGGCACGCTTAACAGAAGAATGCTCAATATTAGAGAATTCTAGGAAAATTCTTTGTATGCAAGGATGCATGTGCATAAATTGCCTTTCAAGTTCAACGATAAGCAGGGCAATAGCGTCCACAAGACTACTAGTTCGATGGAGAATAGAACCGCCCATAGAAGGCAAAGCACCGGCACAAGTAAAGAAATCTTGAATAAATCCTTTTCCAATAATATTACCACTACCAATTCGAAATCTTTTTGTATGCAAGGTAGGGGGTTCTTTAGCAGGAGCATCAGAATTTTCTATGATATTATTGTTGTCCATATCGGCAATAATTTTTCCAATTTCAGACATAACGACAAACAAGAAAACTAACACACGAGCAAAAAGCGAACGAGAAAAAGGTAAACGGGAAAGAGAGGGCGAATAAACGGCAAGGGTGAAGTGGGGGAAAGGAAAACGAGAGGCAAATTGCAAATAATGTAATGCGGGAGATAAGGGATTGTGATGGGTACTTGGTATGTTGACTTTTGCGTAGACCTCCCCGGCAACGGCGCCAGAAATCCTTCTTGCTACGTCTTGAGCTTGCGTTGGTTTTCCCCGAAGAGGAGAGGATGATGCAGTAGAGTAGCGTAAGTATTTCCCTCAGTTTTTGAGAACCAAGGTATCAATCCAGTAGGAGGCCACGCGCAAGTCCCTCGTACCTACACAAAGCAAATAACTCCTCGCAACCAACGCGAATAGGGATTGTCAATCCCTTCACAGTCACTTACGAGAGTGAGATCTGATAGAGATGATAGATAATATTTTTGGTATTTTTGGTATAAAGATGCAAAGTAAAATAAAAGCAAAGTAAAAAAGTGAAGCAATAATAAAGCGTAGGAAGATTAATATGATGAGAATAGACCCGGGGGCCATAGATTTCACTAGTGGCTTCTCTCAAGAGCATAAGTATTCTACGGTGGGTGAGCAAATTACTGTTGAGCAATTGACAGAATTGAGCATAGTTATGATAGTATCTAGGTATGATCATGTATATAGGCATCACGTCCCAGACAAGTAGACCGACTCCTGTCTGCATCTACTACTATTACTCCACTCATCGACCGCTATCCAAAGATGCATCTAGAGTATTAAGTTAATGAAAACAGAGTAACGCCTTAAGCAAGATGACATGATGTAGAGGGATAAATTCATGCAATATGATAAAAACCCCATCTTGTTATCCTCGATGGCAACAATATAATACGTGTCTTGCTGCCCCTACTGTCACTGGGAAAGGACACCACAAGATTGAACCGAAAGCTAAGCACTTCTCCCATTGCAAGAACTACCATTCTAGTTGGCCAAACCAAACGGATAATTCGAAGAGACTTGCAAAGATAACCAATCATACATAAAAGAATTCAGAGAAGATTCAAATATTGCTCATAGATAATCTTGATCATAAACCCACAATTCATCGGTCTCAACAAACACACCGCAAAAAGAAGATTACATCAAATAGATCTCCACGAGAGAGGGGGAGAACATTGTATTGAGATCCAAAAAGAAAGAAGAAGTCATCTAGCTACTAACTATGGACCCGAAGGTCTGAAGTAAACTACTCACACTGAGGCTATGATGATGATGAAGAAGCCCTCCGTGGTGGATTCCCCTTCCGGCCGAGCTCCGGAATAGGCCCCGAGATGGGATCTCGTGGATACAAAAAGTTGCGGCGGTGGAATTAGGTTTTTGGCTCCGTATCTGATCTGTTGGGGGTACGTAGGTATGTATAGGAGGAAGGAGTACGTCGGAGGAGCTGCGGGGGCCCCACTAGGCAGGGGGGCGCGCCCTAGGGGGGGCGCCCTCCACCCTCGTGGCCGCCTCCCTCCTTTCTTGACCGAGGGTCCTAGTCTCCTGGATCTTATCTGATGAGAAAATCACCTTCCCGAAGATTTCATTCCATTTGGACTCCGTTTGATATTCCGTTTCTTCGAAACACTGAAATAGGCAAAAAAACAGCAAATCTGGGCTGGGCCTCCGGTTAATAGGTTAGTCCCAAAAGTAATATAAAAGTGGAAAATAAAGCCCAATATGGTCCAAAACAGTAGATAATTTAGCATGGAGCAATCAAAAAATTTAGATACGTTGGAGACGTGTCAGTTCCCCCAATGACCACAGGTCCTCTGCCGGGGGCAGGCCCTGCGGCACCTCCCGGCAGAGGGCCTACCTCCGAAGAACTCCTTGCTCCGCACGCCGTGGAGGGGAGCCTGGCTCCCGACCCCCTCCTGCTGCCCCAGTGCCCTCCTCCCGAGGGGAAGGAGATCGCCAGACTGGGCAGCCATCCTTCTTGGTGACCTGAACCTCCTGCGACCCATGGTTAGCATAAGCCTGCTCCTGAGGAATTAGCGGTACCCGATTGTTGTCGAGGCTCCCGTGAGGCTCCTGAAAGAGCTCGGCTTCTGGCGCCTCCTCCTCCCAGCCTGACCCGAGGAACGGGTCGTGGTCTTCCTCCAGCGTGTACCCTCGATCCGCCATGTGGGGCACATAGGCCTCCGGGGCCACCACCCCAAAGGCCTCGCCGTGGCGCTCCGCACGCCATGCAGCTCGACTTGAAGCTCCATCTTGGGGACGGTAAGGTGGCGGCCCGCTGGGACCAGAGGCAGCGCAGCGCATGCCCTCGCTTACCAGGGCGATGCCGGCGCTGACGGCCAGGCCGGTGTTGATGAAGCCTTGAAGCGTGTTCGGGGGCGCGTGGGTGCGGATCGACCCGCCTCTTGATCCTCCCGGGGCCTGGGGTGGAAGCTTGTAACGCCCCGGATTCGATGCGCAGAGTGTCTTCCAGTTATTCAACGTTGTTGCCATGTCATGTGCTTGCGTGTTGCACTTTGCCATGTCATCAGCTGCATTTTATATCATGTCGTCATGTGCATCGCATTTGCATACGTGTTCTTCTCATGCATCCGAGCATTTTCCCCGTTGTCCGTTTTGCAATCCGGCACTCCTATGTCACCCGGCGCCCCCTCTTGTCTCTTTTCGTGTGCGGGTGTTAAACTTTCTCAGAATGAACCGAGGTTTGCCAAGCGGCCTTGGTACACCACTGGTAGACCGCCTGTCAAGTTTCGTTCCATTTGGAGGTCGTTTGATACTCCAACGGTTAACCGGGTAACCGTAAAAGCCTCCTTCTCTTTGCAGCCCAACACCCCTTCCAAAGTGGCCCAAAACCCATCTAACTCCCCTCCATGCTCTCGGTCGTTCGATCACGATCGTGTGGGCGAAAACCGCTCCTCATTTGGACACTCCTAGCTCCCTCTACCTATATATATGTGTGCCTCCCCCGAAATTCTCGCAGTCCAAACCCTAGCCCCTTTCTTCCTCCGCGCGCCGGACACGTCCGCCCGGCGCCGGACACGTCCGCCGCCGTCGCTCGGCGAATCGCCCACCGCCACGTCGCCCGCGCCGCCCTCCACCGCCCGACACGCTCGGGCCGAGAGGCCGGCCAGCAGCTCAGATCCCGTCTGCCGCCCAGCGACCGCGCGCCTCCGCGCCCGTCGCCCGGGCAGCCGCCGCCTCGTTCGCCGGCACTCCACGCGCCCGCCTCGCATCCGCCGCCCGGCGCCATGCGCCATCGCCTCGCCATGTCGCCCCTCGCCTGGCCGTGAAGCTCCGCCGTCCCGCGCCCCCGAGCAGCGAGCTCCCTCCGCCGCCTCTTCTTCCTCTCCGGTGGCAACTCCGTGAGCCCAGCCCGCCTCGGTTCACGCGCCGCCCCGATCTGGATCTGGATCCACGAGTTGACTTTCTCCCCCTCGAGGTTGAATTTTCTGCCAAGTCCCCAGTCTGTGTAATTTTCATGCCATGTTTAACATGTTGTATCTCTGCATCCATAGCTCCGTTTTGCGCGTGTAATATGTCAAATTGTTCACTTCGACGAGTACTTCATTTCGTCCCATTGCATATTGTTAATTTGAGCTCATATTGATGCCTGAATCATCGTTGCAAGAGTGCTATATGATGTTAACCTGCTGAAACTGTTATAACATGCTCATTTGTCATTTTTGTTGCATTTGATGTGTGCATCCTATGAGGTTGATGTCTACATGTGTTTTCTGCTATGTCATGCCATATTTCCAGTGGTGCCATCCATGTATTTTTTTGATTCCTGTAGTGAGTGCATCAAGCTTGTTAAGTAGGGTATTTGCTGTTACTGTTTTGCTTGTCTGATTCTGTTATATTATGATGCTATGTAAACCTGCTGCTACAAGTCATTCTATGCATAATCTGGAGATGTTCACTAAGGATGTTTTGTTATACATGTCTTTATCTATCCATCTACACCCATGGTTGCATTTATAGCCTGCTGTAGATTGTTATAATATTGCTCTCAAGTTGCTTCATAATGTTGTTGTCAGCCTGTTAACATTAAGTTCAATGTTGCCATGATTGTTGTTGGTGATCCATGGACTCTATGAACTTGATCTTGCCATGCTTAGCTTCATAAATATGTCTTCTTACTGTTGGTTTCCTTGCCATGCCATGTATTGATTTGTGGTGAGTGGTTCAAGTTCACCAACGTGCCTACTTATTGTTGTTCCTGCCATGTATGAATCTGTGATATAAGTTGCCATGTTTACATGGGTGCTATCATATTTTCTGATCCTTTTTGGCTCATGGTCAGTAAGGGACTGTTGTTCTATGCAATTAGTGGGTTCATGCCATGCTCTAGTTTGACATGATAGCTTGCTGTAACATGCTGTTTGATAGCTCTAAACATTGCAACCTGATGTTATTTTCTGCAAAGTCTGAACTGTTATTATTTGCAATCTTGCCATGTGCGTTTGAGCATGTTCTATTGATTTCTGGAGTTAGCTCAGTGTTCATGTTTTGTTATGTTTTACCTGTAAATCATGACCATGCCTTTTGTTCTCATGTTGGGGTGCTGTAGCATATTGTTTTGATGCTTGTAATATGCCTAGTTGCTGTTTTGGACAGATTGTTGTCATGACTTGTATAGGGTGTATGTGTTGAAACGTTGCTCCGTTTTGAGTGTGCTCTATATGAAACTTGCTTGATTTTGCATGTAGTTTCATATTATCATGTTGCATCCTTGTTTTGAGGTGTTTGTTTGATGTTTGTATGCATTTTGCATCAATGCCATGTTTAACTTGTTTTGCTCATATCTTCTAGGCCGTAGCTCCAAATCTAATGAACTTTATATGTAACTTGACTAGAATCTCGTGTAGATCTTCGTGGTGCTTTTTAACTTGCTGTGTAACAACTTGAACATAAGGTTTATTCAGATCTGGACCAATTTCGAAATTTGCATATGAGGACTTCCCGGAGTTGTTATATGTTGCTTCCGGCCTCATTTAAACTTGCTTTGATGTGTTGCTCTTGTATGCATCATCTCTTGCCATGAGTAGCTTCATGTAGCCTTGTCATGCATCATGCTTGTTTATGCACCATGCCTTGTTCATGTGTGGTGTGTTTACTGTGTTGTGTGTTTCTTCTTGTTAGTTACCGTTTCGTTGCGATCGTGAGGATTCGTTCGGCTACGCTTGGTTCATCTTCGTGGCTTCATCTTCTTCATGGACTCGTTCTTCTTCCTTGCGGGATTTCAGGCAAGATGACCATCACCTTGGATCTCACTACTATCATTGCTATGCTAGTTGCTTCGTTCTTTCGCTATGCTGCGCTACCTATTACCTGTTTATCAAGCCATCCCAAATTGCCATGTCAGCCTCTAACCTTTGCACCCTTCCTAGCAAACCGTTGTTTGGCTATGTTACCGCTTTTGCTCAGCCCCTCTTATAGCGTTGCTAGTTGCAGGTGAAGATGAAGATTGTTCCATGTTGGATTATGTTTAAGTTGGGATATCACAATATCTCTTATATTATTAATGCATCTATATACTTGGTAAAGGGTGGAAGGCTCGGCCTTATGCCTGGTGTTTTGTTCCACTCTTGCCGCCCTAGTTTCCGTCATATCGGTATTATGTTCCCGGATTTTGCGTCCCTAACGCGGTCGGGTGATTTATGGGACCCCTTGACAGTTCGCTTTGAATAAGACTCCTCCAAAGAAGGCCCAACCTTGGTTTTACCATTTGCCTCACCACCACCTACTTTCCCTTGGGAGTAATTAACCCAAGGGTCATCTTTATTCAGCCCCGGCCAATGCTTGTCTAAGTGTTGGTCCAAACTAAAGCACCGTCTTGGGACCATCCCTTGGCAACTTGGGTTACGTCGGTACCTGTCGCTTAGCTTATCCGGTGTTGCCACGAGAACGAGATATGTGGAGCTCCTATCGGGATTGTCGGTGCATCGGCGGTCTTGCTGGTCTTGTTTTATTCTTTGTCGAAATGTCTTGTAGCCGGATTCCGAGACTGATCGGGTCTTCCGGGAGAAGGAATATCCTTCGTTGATCGCGAGAGCTTATCATGGGCTAAGTTGGGACCCTGCAGGGTATAAACTTTCAAGAGCCGTGCCCGCGGTTATGTGGCAGATGGGAATTTGTTAATATCCGGTTGTAGTAAACTTGAAGCAAACTCTTCTAAAATACACCAACCGTGAGTGTCTCTTTTCGGGGATGATCGAGAGGAGAACACGGTTTCTGGGTTATGTCTGATGTAAGTAGGAGTTCAGGATCACTTCTTGATCATTACCAGTTGGCGATCGTTCCTTTGTTTCTCTTCTCGCTCTCATTTGTGTATGTTAGCCACCATATATGCTTAGTCACTGCTGCAACCTCACCACTTTACCCCTTCCTTTCCCATTAAGCTTTGCTAGTCTTGATACCCATGGTAATGGGATTGCTGAGTCCTCGTGGCTCACTGATTACTACAACAACGATTGCAGGTACAGGTTATGTGATGATCGTGGCGCGAGAGCGATGCTTGCTTGTTTTGGAGTTCTTCTTACGCTTCTTCGATCGTGGGATAGGTTCCAGTCGGCACAGGCTAGCAGGGTGGATATTGTTTGAGTTTCATTTATGTTTCATCCGTAGTCGGATGTTGATCTTGTATGATGTATTATTGTATTCATGTGACATTGTATGTCTTGGGTGTATCCCCACTATTATGTAATGTTGATGTAATGATATCCACCTTGCAAAAGCGTCTTCAAGATGCGCTTCTATCCTTGGTGGGACCTTCGAGTTCCTTTAGGATAGGGTCGCATCTTGGGCGTGACAAGATGGTATCAGAGCCTCGACCGACCCTAGGAGCCCCCTTGATTGATCGTGTAGTTTGGTCATTGTTGAGTCTAGAAAAGAACTATTTTCGGAGTCTAGTTATATCGGAGAGCAGGAATTCTTTTTACTCCCCAGCCCCTTTGTCGCTCTGGTGAGAAATCTTGACGTAGGTGTTTTAAACTACTTCTCTTCCCCTTCAAATTTTTCTTTAGGATCACGCAGTTGGTTTTTTCCGGTAGTTGTTCCTCAGCTCTTTTCATCCGGTGCATTTCTCGTCAAGTCGACTCGAGCCTCTTCATCTTTGCAAGTTCAATCCTCAGCTGTTTTTCTTTTCCCACCCGCCCACCCTTTTCTTCTCGGAACCGGAGTCCGTAATCGAGTATCCATCCTACTCGTGCGAAGTTTTTGCTCTCTCTCCTCAATGATTTCAACCGGTGTTTTCTCTTCAAGATATTCGTCGATTTCCCCTTCCAAGTTGCCTTTGTTTTCCCGCCCTCCCACCCTTTTTCTTCCCGGAGCTTGAATCTCTTTCGAGCATCAATTTCATTCGTACGGAGCCTCTTCAGTCTCCCCTCAATCATTTCAATCGGTGAATTCTCTTTTGTTTGAGATTCTTCATCCCTTTCTTTTTCCGGTGGTTTCAATTCAAGTTTTTCGATAGTGATTATATTCTTTCCCTCGGATCAAGTATTTTACTTGCTCGTTCGCCTCTTGCCAGCTTATCCTTCCGGAGTGTTCAAGACATCTCAGGAGATTCGTCTGTGTTCTAATTAATTTGAGGTTGTCACTTCATTCATATCTTTCAATTGTTCCGGTGCATCATCTATCTGTTCATCAACCCTTTCCAACGGTGTTTTCTTTTAGTGGGCCCTAACCCACAGGTCTTTCCCAGGATCTTACCTGACTCTTCTGTTTTTCCGGAGTTATTCTCAAGTTCTTTTTGAAGTTTGACGTAAGAATGAATTTCATCAGTCAGACGCCTTCCCAAGATCTCTTTCAAATTCTTTTCATTATTGGCTCAACCTCTTCGCTTTTCATTCTACCGGAGTATCTCAACAATTTTGGTGGTGTTTATAAATCGTCCTTGAAGACCGAAGTAGAGTTTCTCTTAAATCTTGTCCGTTCCCCCGGAGATTCATGGTGCTAGCTCGATGTTATCCTATCTAATTGTTTCCAGTCATGCAAATTCTTTTCATCCATCCGGAGCATTTCAGGAGTTGCTTTCTCTCTCGATCATCCGGAGGCCATCTTTTTGGAATATTTCTTTGCTCTAAGTTTTCAAATTCGTTCTCCAATTATTCTATATCCGTTCCCCTTCGTTCGTCTCAATATTCTTCCGGTGCTTCGTTCAAGTATTCTTCTATCATTTCGCGATCTCTTTGTTCTCTTGCATTTTAATTCCCTCAAGTATCTCCGTGCTTCTCTAATTCTTCCCGGTGATTCATTCTCTTTCATGTCATTTCCAAATTTTTACGGTGGTTCGTTCAAGATTCTTTTCTTTGTTTATCATATTAATCCATTCGTTCTTTTCAATCCTACTGGTGGTTCATGAAGACCTTCTGAAGTTTGCGATATGTCACTTCTCAATCCTTTTCATCAAGAATAAGTAGTATGCAAAATCTATTGCTTGTCATCAATTTAATTTGATGAAGGATAAGCATACAATAAATCTTATTCTTATTTCATCAAAGTGATTAATCTTTTTCTTTGGAGTTTGTTCTTGAGGAATAAATTCTACTTCCAAGTGTTTTCATCTTTTCTTTTCCGGAGTTCAAATTTACTCGACCATCTCGTCGGAACCTCCATTTAAATCAACGCAAGGCTTTAGTCTTATTCTTTTCTCCTTCATTCTATCTCATCACCTTTTGTTATCGGAGTTCTTCACGGGGGATCGTCATGATTTAATTCATTCTCCAAAGAGTTCATCAAGATTCTTGTTGGTGGAGTTCAAGTATCTTTTCTTCTCGCATTTCGAAGTGCAAACAATTCTCCGTTTTCTTTTGAAGTGGAGTTTTGCATTTCTTCGTCCTTCTCAGCTATTCAATCATTTTCCGTTTGTGGTCGGCGATCACCTCATAATTTTGAGATGTTATCCATAAATCCACAACGAGCTTATTTTTTTTCGTTGTTGATTTTCTCAACAGTTCTTTTCAATGTTTCCTTCTAAGGAGGCTTTCTATTTCATTCGTGGTAGAAGTTGTCATCTTCTTCCCCGCTCTTCTCATTCCAATCTTCCAAGTATTCCGGAGGCATTGTTGTTCCTCTCGTCAACTATCATTCCATCCTCTCAAGCTCGTGTTCTATTCTTTCCATGTTCAGCCGGAGTGCCGTCTAAATTCTCTTGTTCATTCATTTTCCATCTTGTACTAACCGGAGTGGTTTCTTAGTCTATCTGATTTCGTGAGCTTCGATTCCTGTCTTTCTCGTCGTTTCTCTCTTCTTCTCTTGTGCTCTCGATTCTTTGCTTCTCTCTTGAGTTCTTGTTTCACCTCATCCCTTTTTCCCTTCCGTCTTGGTCCTAAGATCTCGGGACGAGATCTCTTGTTAGTGGAGGAGTGTTGTAACGCCCCGGATTCGATGCGCCAGGTGTCTTCCAGTTATTCGCCGTTGTTGCCATGTCATGTGCTTTCTTGTTGCACTTTGCCATGTCATCATCTGCATTTTATATCATGTCGTCATGTGCATCGCATTTGCGTACGTGTTCTTCTCATGCATCCGAGCATTTTCCCCGTTGTCCGTTTTGCAATCCGGCACTCCTATGTCACCCGGCGCCCCCTCTTGTCTCTTTTCGTGTGCGGGTGTTAAACTTTCTCGGAATGGAGCGAGGTTTGCCAAGCGGCCTTGGTACACCACCGGTAGACCACCTGTCAAGTTTCATTCCATTTGAAAGGTCGTTTGATACTCCAACGGTTAACCGGGTAACCGTAAAAGCCTCCTTCTCTTTGCAGCCCAACACCCCTTCCAAAGTGGCCCAAAACCCATCTAACTCCCCTCCGTGCTCTCGGTCGTTCGATCACGATCGTGTGGGCGAAAACCGCTCCTCATTTGGACACTCCTAGCTCCCTCTACCTATATATATGTGTGCCTCCCCTGAAATTCTCGCAGTCCAAACCCTAGCCCCTTTCTTCCTCCGCGCGCCGGACACGTCCGCCGCCGTCCCTCGGCGAATCGCCAGCCGCCACGTGGCCCGCGCCGCCCTCCACCGCCCAAGCCGCTCGGGCCGAGGCCCAGCAGGCAGATCCCTGCCGCCCAGCGACCGCGCCTCCAGCGCCCGTCGCCCGGCAGCCGCCGCCTCTCCGTTCGCGGCGCCCACCGCCGCCAGCGCGCCTCCGTGACCGGCCTCCAGCGCCGCCGCCAGCATCCGCCGCCGAGCCCGCCCCATCGCCTCCCCGCCATGGCCCCCTGCGCCTCGTGCGAGCTCCGCCGTGGCCCCGCGCCCCCGAGCCGGCGAGCTCCCTCCGCCGCCTCTTCTTCCTCTCCGGTGGAAACTCAGGCGAGCCCAGCCCACCTCGGTTCACGCGCCGCCCCGATCTGGATCTGGATCCACGAGTTGACTTTCTCCCCCTCGAGGTTGAATTTTCTGCTAAGTCCCCAGTCTGTGTAATTTTCATGCCATGTTTAACATGTTGTACCTCTGCATCCATAGCTCCGTTTTGCGCGTGTAATATGTAAAATTGTTCGCTTCGACGAGTACTTCATTTCATCCCATTGCATAATGTTAATTTGAGCTCATATTGATGCCTGAATCATCGTTGCAAGAGTGCTATATGATGTTAACCTGCTGAAACTGTTATAACATGCTCATTTGTCATTTTTGTTGCATTTGATGTGTGCATCCTATAAGGTTGATGTCTACACGTGTTTTGTGCTATGTCATGCCATATTTCCAGTGGTTCCATCCATGTATTTTTGTGATTCCTGTAGTGAGTGCATCAAGCTTGTTAAGTAGGGTACTTGCTGTTACTGTTTTGCTTGTCTGATTCTGTTATATTATGATGCTATGTAAACCTGCTGCTACAAGTCATTCTATGCATAATCTGGAGATGTTCACCAAGGATGTTTTGTTATACATGTCTTTTTCTATCCATCCATGCCCCTGGTTGCATTTATAGCCTGATTTAGCTTGTTGTAATCTTGCTCTCAAGTTGCTTCATAATGTTGTTGTCAGCCTGTTAACATTAAGTTCAATGTTGCCATGATTGTTGTTGGTGATCCATGGACTCTATGAACTTTCTATTGCCATGATTAGCTTCGTAAATATATCTTCTTACCGTTGGTTGCCGTGCCATGCCATGTATTGATTTTAGGTGAGTGGTTCAAGCTCACCAACATGCCTACTTATTGTGGTTCCTGCCATGTATGAATCTGTAATATAGCCTGCCATGTTTACATGGGTGCTATCATATTTTTTGATCCTTTTTGGCTCATGGTCAGTAAGGTACTTTTGTTATATGCAATTAGTAGGTTCATTCCATGATCTAGTTTGACATGATAGCTTGATTTAACATGCTGTTTGATAGCTCTAAACATTGCAACCTGATGTTATTTTCTGCAAAGTCTGAACTGTTATTATTTGCAATCTTGCCATGTGTGTTTGAGCATGTTCTATTGATTTCTGAAGTTAGCTCAGTGTTCATGTTTTGTTATGCTTTACCTGTACATCATGACCATGCCTTTTGTTCTCATGTTGGGGTGCTGTAGCATATTGTTTTGATGCTTGTAATATGCCTAGTTGCTGTTTTGGACAGATTGTTGTCATGACTTGTATAGGGTGTATGTGTTGAAACGTTGCTCCGTTTTGAGTGTGCTCTATATGAAACTTGCTTGATTTTGCATGTAGTTTCATATTATCATGTTGCATCCTTGTTTTGAGGTGTTTGTTTGATTTTGTATGCATTTTGCATCAATGCCATGTTTAACTTGTTTTGCTCATATCTTCTAGGCCGTAGCTCCAAATCTAATGAACTTTATATATAACTTGACTAGAATCTCGTGTAGATCTTCATGGTGCTCTTTAACTTGCTGTTTAACAACTTGAACATAAGGTTTATTCATATCTGGACCAATTTCGAAATTTGCATATGAGGACTTACCGGAGTTGTTATATGTTGCTTCCGGCCTTATTTAAACTTGCTTTGATGTGTTGCTCTTGTATGCATCATCTCTTGCCATGAGTAGCTTCATGTAGCCTTGTCATGCATCATGCTTGTTTGTGCATCATGCCTTGTTCATGTGTGGTGTGTTTACTATGTTGTGTGCTTCTTCTTGTTAGTTACCGTTTCCTTGCGATCGTGAGGATTCGTTCGGCTACGCTTGGTTCGTCTTCGTGGCTTCATCTTCTTCATGGACTCGTTCTTCTTCCTTGCGGGATTTCAGGCAAGATGACCGTCACCTTGGATCTCACTACTATCATTGCTATGCTAGTTGCTTCGTTCTTTCGCTATGATGCGCTACCTATTACCTTTTTATCAAGCCATCCCAAATTGCCATGTCAGCCTCTAACCTTTGCACCCTTCCTAGCAAACCGTTGTTTGGCTATGTTACCGCTTTTGCTCAACCCCTCTTATAGCGTTGCTAGTTGCAGGTGAAGATGAAGATTGCTCCATGTTGGATTATGTTTATGTTGGGATATCACAATATCTCTTATATTATTAATGCATCTATATACTTGGTAAAGGGTGGAAGGCTCGGCCTTATGCACAGTGTTTTGTACCACTCTTGCCGCCCTAGTTTCCATCATATCGGTATTATGTTCCCGGATTTTGCGTCCCTAACGCGGTCGGGTGATTTATGGGACCCCTTGACAGTTCGCTTTGAATAAGACTCCTCCAAAGAAGGCCCAACCTTGGTTTTACCATTTGCCTCACCACCACCTACTTTCCCTTGGGAGTAATTAACCCAAGGGTCATCTTTATTCAGCCCCGGGCCAATGCTTGTCTAAGTGTTAGTCCAAACTAGAGCACCGTGCGGGACCGTCCCTTGGCAACTTGGGTTATGTTGGTACTGTACGCTTAGCTTATCCGGTGTTGCCCTGAGAACGAGATATGTGCAGCTCCTATCGGGATGTTGGCGCATCGGGCGGTCTTGCTGGTCTTCTTTTACCATTGTCGAAATGTCTTGTAAACCGGGATTCCGAGACTGATCAGGTCTTCCCGGGAGAAGGAATATCCTTCGTTGATCGCGAGAGCTTATCATGGGCTAAGTTGGGACACCCTGCAGGTATAAACTTTCGAGAGCCGTGCCCGCGGTTATGTGGCAGATGGGAATTTGTTAATATCCGGTTGTAGTAAACTTGAAGCAAACTCTTCTAAAATACACCAACCGTGAGTGTCTCTTGTCGGGGTTGATCGAGAGGAGAACACGGTTTCTGGGTTATGTCTGACGTAAGTAGGAGTTCAGGATCACTTCTTGATCATTACCAGTTGGCGACCGTTCCTTTGTTTCTCTTCTCGCTCTCATTTGCGTATGTTAGCCACCATATATGCTTAGTCGCTGCTGCAACCTCACCACTTTACCCCTTCCTTTCCCATTAAGCTTTGCTAGTCTTGATACCCATGGTAATGGGATTGCTGAGTCCTCGTGGCTCACAGATTACTACAACAACAGTTGCAGGTACAGGTTATGTGATGATCGTGATGCGAGAGCGATGCTTGCTTGTTTTGGAGTTCTTCTTCTGCTTCTTCGATCAGGGGATAGGTTCCAGGTCGGCAGCCTGGGCTAGCAGGGTGGATATTGTTTGAGTTTCTGTTTATGTTTCATCCGTAGTCGGATGTTGATCTTGTATGATGTATTATTGTATTCATGTGACATTGTATGTCTTGGGTGTATCCCCACTATTATGTAATGTTGATGTAATGATATCCACCTTGCAAAAGCGTCTTCAAGATGCGCTTCTATCCTTGGTGGGACCTTCGAGTTCCTTTAGGATAGGGTCGCATCTTGGGCGTGACAAAGTTGGACGCAGAACGGGGGAGCCCCTGACACAGCGGCATCCAAGAGCTCGGCGACACGTTCCAGCAGCACGTCGCGGCCGCTTTCTTGCAGTCTGCACCGTAGCAGCTCTCGCGCCACCGTGAGCGCGGCCTTCATGTTTGCCTGCTCCCGTCGGGTGTGCGGCGCCATGGCCGCAGCGTGGCTTGAGGCCCTCGCTGCCGATCGTACTTGCAGTGGAGTGAGGGCAGGGGACGCCTGACCGCGCCGCCCGCGTCCCGCAGCATTCTGCGGGGCGCGGGCTGCCTGAGGTGCGGGGTTGAGGTCACCTTGGGCAGGCGGCACGCCATGGGCAGGCCATGCCGCCCATGATCGGAGAGTTGGCCGTCGGGTCACCGGACATGGAGGCGGTGACACGGCGGAACGTAGGACGGAAGAAGGGAGATCCCGGCGCACCCCTACCTAGCGCGCCAAATGTCGGATATTGGGTTCCGGCAGACCCTTAAGGTTCGAACTCTGGGGTGCGCACAAAGATCTCTCCCCTACCAATCTACGTCTGATCGCCTCATGAGATCTAAGCTAAAGACAATGAACAACACAAGGGACACAATATTTATACTGGTTCGGGCCACCGTTGTGGTGTAATACCCTACTCCAGTGTGTGGTGTGGTGGATCGCCTCAGGGGCTGATGATGAACAGTATAGGGGAAGAACAGCCTCGCAAGAGGTGTTCTTGAGCTGGTGCGATGAGCTGCTTGGGTGAGTTTGATCGCCTCTCTCTCTGGCTAGGGTTCTATATCATGCCCTCTATGGTGGTGGCTAGCTCTATTTATAGGGGCCCTGGTCCTCTTCCCAAATATTGAGAGGGAAGGGCGCCAACAATGGCCATTTCGAAGGGGAACATCTAGTACAAGTTATCCTGACTAAAGTTGGTCTTTGGCTGCCAAAAGCGCTGGCGATGACGCCGTCTTGGGATCCACGGTGACCTCCATCCTGCTGCTCCGCTGGTCTTGGTCTCGTTGCACTAAAATGGCAACCTTTGCCTGATACCTCGGTACTCCACGTCTGAGCTTGCCCCCTTTGCACCAAAGAGGAAACAAGGACACTACGCAGGCCGGTGCCCGCCTGGTCTCGATCGTCATGGCTTGCGTCACGAGCACCTCGCGAGGTACCCTACCTTGATCTCTCCACCTCCTCGTGAGCCTGCCTGGCGAGGCCATCCCTAAGGAAGCCTTGCGTCGTCCGCCCCGCGAGGCTTGGCCCCTCGAGAGGGTCTTGAGTCTTGTGCTGATGAAGATGGGCCGCGCTGGGCCACCACTTGAGCCACGCCGCAAGCCGCAGGCAGGCAAGTCTGGGGACCCCCATTCCCAAAACGCCGGCACATGTCACTCTTGATTCATTGCATATCCCGGTACACCGCCGGAGGCATTCATATAGAGTCATATTTTGTTCTAGTATCGGTTGTAATTGTTGAGTTGTAAAAAAATAAAAGTGCGATGATCATCATTTTTAGAGCATTGTCCCAAGTGAGGAAAAGGATGATGGAGACTATGATTCCCCCACAAGTCGGGATGAGACTTCGGACGAAAAAAAAGAAAAGAGGCCATAAAAGAGAGAAAAACCCCAAATAAAAAAATGAGAGAAAAGAGAGAAGGGACAATGTTACTATCCTTTTACCACACTTGTGCTTCAAAGTAGCACCATGATCTTCATGATAGAGAGTCTCTCATTTTGTCACTTTGATATACTAGTGGGAATTTTTCATTATAGAACTTGGCTTGTATATTCCAATGATGTGCTTCCTCAAAATGCCCTAGGTCTTCGGGAGCAAGCGAGTTGGATGCACACCCACTTAGTTCCTTTTGTTGAGCTTTCATATACTTATAGCTCTAGTGCATCCGTTGCATGGAAATCCCTACTCACTCACATTTATATCTATTAATGGGCATCTCCATAGCCCGTTGATACACCTAGTTGATGTGAGACTACCTTCCCCCTTTTTTGTCTTCTCCACAACCACCATTCTGTTCCACATATAGTGCTATATCCATGGCTCACGCTCGTGTATTGCGTGAAGATTGAAAAAGTTTTGAGAATGTCAAAAGTATGAAACAATTGCTTGGCTTGTGATAGGGGTTGTGCATGATTTAAATATTTTGTGCGGTGAAGATAGAGCATAGCCAGACTATATGATTTTGTAGGGATAACATTCTTTGGCCATGTTATTTTGAGAAGACATGATTACTTTTTTAGTATGCTTGAAGTATTATTATTTTTATGTCAATATTAAACTTTTGTCTTCAATCTTTCGGATCTAAATGTTCATATCACAATTAAGAAGAATTACATTGAAATTATGCCAAGTCGCACTCCGCATCAAAAATTATCTTTTTATCATTTACCTACTCGAGGACGAGCAGGAATTAAGCTTGGGGATGCCTGATACATCTCCAACGTATCTATAATTTTTGATTGCTCCATGCTATATTATCTACTGTTTTGGACAATATTGGGCTTTATTATCCACGTTTATATTATTTTTGGGATTAACCTATTAACCGGAGGCCCAGCCCAGAATTGATGTTTTTTGCCTATTTCAGAGTTTCGAAGAAAAGGAATATAAAACGGAGTCCAAACAGAATGAAACCTTCAGGAACGTGATTTTCTCACCGAACATGATCCAGGAGACTTGGACCCTACATCAAGAAACGAAGGAGGAAGCCACGAGGTAGGGGGGCGCGCCCACCACCCTCGTGGGCCCCCCTGTTGCTCCAGCGACGTACTCCTTCCACCTATATATACCTACGTACCCCCAAACGATCAGATACGGAGCCAAAAACCTAATTCCACCGCCGCAACCTTCTGTACCCACGAGATCCCATCTTGGGGCCTGTTCCGGAGCTCCGCCGGAGGAGGAACCCATCATGGAGGGCTTCTACATCAACACCATAGCCTCTCCGATGAAGTGTGAGTAGTTTACCTCAGACCTTCAGGTCCATAGTTAGTAGCTAGATGGCTTCTTCCCTCTTTTTGGATCTCAATACAATGTTCTCCCCCTCTCTCGTGGAGATCTATTCGATGTAATCTTCTTTTTGCGGTGTGTTTGTTGAGACCGATGAATTGTGGGTTTATGATCAAGATTATCTATGAACAATATTTGAATCTTCTCTGAATTCTTTTATGTATGATTGGTTATCTTTGCAAGTCTCTTCGAATTATCAGTTCGGATTGGCCTACTAGATTGGTTTTTCTTGCAATGGTAGAAGTGCTTAGCTTTGGGTTCAATCTTGCGGTGTCCTTTCCCGATGTGATGAGGGGCAGCAAGGCACGTATTGTATTGTTGCCATCGAGGATAACAAGATGGGGTTTTTATCATATTGCATGAATTTATCCCTCTACATCATGTCATCTTGCTTAAAGGCGTTACTCTGTTTTCTTGAACTTAATACTCTAGATGCATGCTTTGGATAGCGATCGATGAGTGGAGTAATAGTAGTATATGCAGGCAGGAGTCGGTCTATTTGTCTCGGACGTGATGCCTATATACATGATCATACCTAGATACTCTCATAACTATGCTCAATTCTGTCAATTGCTCAACAGTAATTCGTTCACCCACCATAAAATACTTATTCTCTTGAGAGAAGCCACTAGTGAATTCTATGGCCCACGGGTCTATCTTCATCATATTAATCTTCCAATACTTAGTTATTTCCTTTGCTTTTTATTTTGCTTTTATTTTACTTTGCATCTTTATCACAAAAATACCAAAAATATTATCTTATCATATCTATCAGATCTCACTCTCATAAGTGACCGTGAAGGGATTGACAACCCCTTATCGCGTTGGTTGCGAGGAGTTATTTGTTTTGTGCAGGTGCGAGGGACTAGCGCGTAGCCTCCTACTGGATTGATACCTTGGTTCTCAAAAACTGAGGGAAATACTTACACTACTGTGCTGCATCACCTTTCCTCTTCAAGAAAATCCAACGCAGTGCTCAAGAGGTAGCAATATCGAAGATCAATTCTTCGCTTCGAAAGTTATCTGGAGAGCCGAATACTACCTCCAGTGTTAAGGAGCCCGTGCAGCGGGCCTCCATGCCGGGTATCACTCCTGTAAAGGTGATGTTACTAGGCTTGATTCTTGACGGGTCAATACCCATCTTACGGATAGTATCTTGATAAATCAAGTTAAGATTGACGCCGCAATCCATAAGGACTCTAGTGAGATGGTATCCGTCGATGATGGGATCGAGTACCAGGTCCGCTGAACCTCTGTGATGGATATTGGTTGTGTGGTCCCTGCGATCGAAGGTGATCGGACAAGCCGACCATGGGTTGAATTTTGGGGCGACAGGCTCTACGGCGTAGACGTCCCTTAGTGCGCGCTTACGCTCTCTCTTGGGGATGTGACATATATCATGTTCACTGTTTTCACCTTCGGGGGGAACTTCTTCTGTCCCCCGGTGTTCGGAGGGCGGGGTTCATCATCGTCCTCGCTTTGAGGTCCTTTCCCCTTTTGTTCGGTATTTAATTTACCGGCATGTTTAAAAACCCAGCAGTTTCTGTTGGTGTGGTTGGCAGGCTTGTCAGGGGCGCCGCGAATCTGACAGGGCCTATCCAGTATTTTATCCAAGTTGGATGGGCCGTCTCTATTTTCTTTGAATGGCTTCTTCCGCTAACCGGGTTTAGAGCCATTGAATCCGGCGTTGACCGCTGTATCCTCGATTTCTTCATTGTTGCTTCGACGCTTATTTTGCCGTGTTGTGGCCTTCCATTGCCATCCTGGCTTTCGAGGTGCCAGGGTCGCTGGTACTGTTGCTTCTATGAGCTAACCAGCTATCTTCGCCCGCACAGAAGCAGGTCATAAGTGCAGTGAGAGCTGCCATAGTCTTCGGCTTTTCCTGACTAAGGTGTCGGGCGAGCCATTCGTCGTGGATGCTGTGTTTAAATGCTGCTAAGGATTCGGCATCCGGACAATCGACAATTTGGTTCTTTTTAATTAAGAACCAAGTCCAGAGTTTACGGGCTGACTCTCCCGGTTGCTGGACTATGTGAATCAGGTCGTCAGCGTCCGGTGGCCGGACATAAGTGCCCTGAAAGTTGTCTCGAAAAGTATCCTCTAAGTCCTCCCAACTGCCAATGGAGTTCTTTGGGAGGCTATTCAACCAGTGCCATGCTGGTCCTTTTAGCTTTAGGGGGAGGTATTTGATGGCGTGGAGATCATCTCCGCGAGCCATGTGAATGTGGAGAAGAAAATCTTCAATGCATATGGCGGGATCTGTCGTGCCATCGTAAGGCTCAATGTTCATGGGTTTAAACCCTTCCGGAAACTGTTGATGCATTGCCTGATTGGTAAGCACATGGGGTGTGCACGCCTCTATATCGGGCGACATCACGATGGAGCTCGGATGACATCTGTGTTCGGGGCTGACCCCGGGTTTGGTTATGTTTGTCGTGCCAGGCCTGATGGCCGTCATCTCGCGCTGGAGCGTGTCCTCTAGATCCATAGATTGATCTCGTCTGGCCGGCTATATTATCAAGGTCCTGACGTAGGTCGTACGTGTAGCCCGGAGCCGTTGTCTTCTTGACTCTACGGCAAGGGGGTGCGGGCTGGTTTTCAGCGTAATTAGCCGCTTTGTCCTGTCCACGTGGTGGTCAGTCTGGTTGATCAGCATGATTGTATTTTGACGGTATTGGCTCAAGGGCCTCGTCATCGAATTTTGGCAGCAACCTGCATTTGGGATAACTTTTTGTAGGGTGCTCAAGGTTGTATCCTTCTTCGGCGGCCAGGACCTTTGTCCAACTGTCGTTGAGCGTGTCTTGTTCGGCTTGGAGCTGCTGCTGTTACTTTTTCAGGCTCCTCGCGGTGGCGATGAGTTGTCGCTTGAAGCTCTCCTATTCAAGGGGTTCCTCTGGCACGATGAAATCTTCGTTACCGAGGCTAACATCCTCTTCGGAGGCCGGTAAGTAGTTACTATCTTCCTAATCTTCGTGATTGACAAGTTCGTCGGGGTTGACTTGAACCTCTTCCCTCTCATCCTGCTCGAATGCAGGTTCCACAGGGTGGTCGGGGTCTTCGGCATTATCCAGTGTGTCATTATCTCCGGTGCCGGTGTTGCTGTCCCTCGCGCGACGCGATCGAGAGCGGCGGCGCTAGCGCCTACGTTTTGGTGGTTCATTGATGGGCTTATCCTCATCTAGGTCTTGAGTGCCATCGTCGTCCTTCTTCTCGAGTGTGTCCACCATGTATACATCGTAGGTAGAAGTGGCCGTCCAGCGCCCAGTGATAGGTGGGTTTTGACCTGGTCCGGCTCCGGCATCGTCGTCCATACCATCGATGTCTTTGGAGGCGTAGTCTAGCATGTCGGTTAGATCCTCGACAATGGCTATTAAGTGGGTGGTGGGTGGGACGTAAAATTCCTTGCTCTCAGCCCCCAGTTTAGGCTGGGCGTAGTTTGGAGGTGATACTTCCGTGATGGCGAGAGATTGCATTAGGTCCAGTGTCTCGTTTAAGAGCGAAAGTCGGACGGTCATATGAGGATCTGCGGAGCTAGGTTTGATAATAACCACTTGTCCAAGCCTGATGGATGCAGACCTCGAGAGTTCGGATTGATGTCCAGAGGCGAGTCCGGCTTCCCGATGACAGGAAGAGTCATGTTTGACTCCCGATCTGCTGACAACATAGACGCCTCTAGGTCTCCGGCAGGAAGCTCCGTAATGGGAGAAAGTCCGCGGGGTTTATCCTCCCGTCTTCGGACAAAGTGGTCGGCACTGGATCTAGTGACAGGGCAGGTACGAGAGTCGATCCTTGATTGTAATCTGATGATGGATCCGCCTGGCTTCCTTCATGTGGATGAAGAGCGGCGGCCGAGGCCGAGAACCCTTCGAAGACCAAGTCTCCTCGGATATAAGTGATGTACTTCAAGCTTCCAAACCTGATCTCGTGACCAGGGGCGTAGTCGTTGATCTGCTCGAGGTGACCAGTTGAAGTGGCACGCGGAGTGAAGCCGCCAAACACAAAGAGTTGACTAGGTGTAAGGGCATATTTCTCCCTATGTGGTTTTGGTGATTGATGACAATGCATTTACGGACTAATCATGTGCATTGAGCATTTTAGATATCTCATGTCTAGTCATAAGACGATTCAGTGCCCCTCGGAGCCTATCGAAGACGACGGTTCTCTATGTTTCTTTCCAGTGGATTTGAGTCATAGGAAATCCGTACTACTAAGAGGGGGTCTGCTTCAGAAAGGTTAGGGTGGAATCAACACGTACATATCTGTTCCTTTGCACCACCTTTCCTTCGCTTCGATGGAGCACCATCCGGTTATTCTTGTCTCTGCAACATGAAGGTTGCCAAGTGCTATAGTCTCTGTGGCATGCAGTAGTACTGCTCAAGGGAGCAGTAGTACCGCAGGGGTTCGCGGTAGTACCGCACCATGCGGTAGTACCGCTCTTCGTGAGCGGTAGTACCGCCGCCTCCAGCCCAGACACTGGCGCATGCGGTAGTAGGCGCGGAAGTAATTTTTTATTGCCGTCCCCACACGGTAGTACTGCTCCCTGTGAGCGGTAGTACCGTGCCGGATTTTTGCACAATCCTAAACTCAGCGGAAGTAGTCACGGACGTAATTTATTAGGTCCGTGCCTTTTCCAACCCAGTAGAGCCCTGCCTTGCGGTAGTACCACAGGGGCGCACTGTAGTACCGCTCCGGCGGTTCTACCGCTCATTGCCATGTGCAACAGGGCCTCGTCTGGTCACCACCACGCAAGCGGTAGTACCGCACCGTCCAGCGGTAGTACCGCGGATGTGTGCGGTGGTACCGCACCGCGCGGCCTGAGTGAGGGGGGGGGGTAAACGGTTGGATCTTTTCCCCCACTATATATAGGGGGTCTTCTTCCCCAAGAAGACCACCTCTTCCCTTCCCAAGCTCCATTGTTGCTCAAATCTCCATTTTCGCTTGATCTCTCTCCCTAGCCAATCAAACTTGTTGATTTTCTAGGGATTGGTTGAGAAGGCCCCGATCTACACTTCCACCAAGAGAAATTTGATAACCCCCACTAATCCCTTGTGGATCTTGTTACTCTTGGGTGTTTGAGGACCCTAGACAGTTGAGGTCAACGCGGAGCCATATTCCTTTGTGGTGAAGCTTCGCGGTGTCATTGGGAGCCTCCAATTAAGTTGTGGAGATAGCCCCAACCTTGTTTGTAAAGGTTTGGTCGCCCCCTCCAAGGGCACCAATAGTGGAATCACGGTATCTCGCATTATGTGAGGGCGTGAGGAGAATACGGTGGCCCTAGTGGCTTCTTGGGGAGCATTGTGTCTCCACACCGCTCCAATGGAGACGTACCTCCTCTCAAAGGGAAGGAACTTTGTTAACACACCCTCGTCTGCATCGGCTCCACTCTTTGTTATCTTTTACCTTTACTTGTGTAGGTTTATATTGTGTTGTATCCCTTGCTTGCTCGTGTGCTTGTTGTTGTTGCATCATATAGGTTGCTCACCTAGTTGCGTGTCTAGACAACCTATTTTGATGCTAAGTTTAATTTGGTAAAGAAAAGCTAAAAATTGTTAGTTGCCTATTCACCCCCCTCTAGTCAACCATATTGATCCTTTCAATTGGTATTAGAACCTCGTCTCTTTATTACGGACTCTGCCGTCTGAAGAGTATGTTTGACACCACAGAAGAGGTGGAGGAGCACCCCGGTGTGAATCCGTCCTTGTCTACGGCCGATGGGGGATCCTCGGCTCTCGTGAGGAGTTCAATGCGGCGTTGAACACATTGAAAACCTCCATGACGACCGAGGTCAAAGGCATGTTTAAGGATTTTCTTGATGGTCTTAAATTATCCACCGCACCGTTGGAAGTGGTTGACCCCGCTAACAAGGTGACGGATGCTAACTCCAATAGGGGGGGGGGGGAAGCTACTAGTGTTAAAGTTCCTTTGCCTAGTGGTAGAAGTGGGAATGGAATCTTTGCCCATGTTGAACCTCCACTTACTTATGGAGGACCGGTTCCCTCCACACATATGAATCATGGTGGTCCTCCTCCTAAGCTTGTGAAAAATGAGGACTTTGCCTCTTGCGTGTATCGCTTTAAATGTCATTTTTAATCATAGTTCTACTAATATTTGGAGAATTATTGAGCAAGGTTTCTACCCGCACAACCCAAGCAACTTCACTCCTAGAGAATCCGCGGATCATCAATTCAACGAGACCGCTCTCTTCATTCTTCAAGAAGCCATTCCCCCTGAAGATATTGCGCACCTCCGACCTTTCACCGTGGCCAAGGAAGCATGGCAACATGTTGTTTCCACTTACAAGGGAAGTGCAAGCATTCAACGCTCAAACTTTGAAGTGGTGCATGATGAAGCCGATGAGTTTTCAATGATTGAAGATGAGGAACCTCGAGATCTCTACCGAAGGTTAACCACTCTCGCGGTCTCACTCCGAGATCATGGGAGCAAGGATACAGATGACAATTGGATCAAGGGCAAGTTTCTCAAGGCCATGATGCCTTACCATAAGGCCATGTCCTCCGTCATCCGTCAAAGGCCGGACTTTCACGCCTTGTCCTCAAGTGAAGTATTGGATGAGTTTGTTGCAATGAGGATCTTGAAAAAGACCGCCGAAAATGCGGTGTTGCGTTCTCAATGATCAAAGAAGCCCAACCTTGCTTTGAAGGCCAAGGCTAGTGTGGAAGAAGAGGATGAAGAGGAAGAGGAGGAGTGTTGCCCCAAAGACACCAAATATGCCTATCACAAGCACATGGCTCTTGCTTCACGACAATTTTGGGGCAAGAAGAACACAAGGCCCAACTTCAACAAGAACAACTCAAGTGGCGCCAAGGGTAAGCAACGTGTGAGGACATGCTATAATTGTGGCAATGTGAGTCACTTTGTTGTGGATTTCCCTTACGAGAAGAGGGAAGATAATGGTGGCACGCTTATCCGAAAAGACAAGGCCAAGTCCTTCCCCCAACAAGAAAAACATCACCAAGAAGACTCCTCCCAAGGGGTTGGTGGCCCAAGAAGAGTACAACGAGGATGATTGTCACGCCCAATATGCGACCCTATCCAAAAGGAACTCGACGGTCCCACCAAGGATAGACCCGCATATTGAAACGCTTTTGCAAGGTGGATATCATTACATCAACATTACATAATACATAGGGATACATACATAAGGCACAAATGCCACAAGTATACATCAACATCATAAACAAGATCAACATCCGACTACGGATGAAACATAAACAGAAGCTCAAACGACATCCACCACTGCTAGCCCAGCTGCCGACACAGAACCTATCCCTGATCGAAGAAGCGTAAGAAGAACTCCAACACAAATAAACATCGCTCTCGCGTCATGATCATCGCAAACCTGTACACAGAATCGGTGGTGTAGTAATCTGTGAGCCACGAGGACTCAGCAATCCCATTACCATGGGTATCAAGACTAGCAAAGCTTAATGGGAAAGGAAGGGGTAAAGTGGTGAGGCTGTAGCAGCGGCTAAGCATATATGGTGGCTAACTTACGCAAATGAGGGCGAGAAGAGAAACAAAGGAACGGTCGTCAACTAGTAATGATCAAGAAGTGATCCTGGACTCCTACTTACGTCAAACATAACCCAGAAACCGTGTTCTCCTCTCGATCAACCCCGAAAAGAGACACTCACGGTTACGCACACGGTTGGTGTATTATAGAAGTGTTTGCTTCAAGTTTACTACAACCGGATATTAACAAATTCCCATCTGCCACATAACCGCGGGCACGGCTCTCGAAAGTTTATACCCTGCAGGGGTGTCCAATTTAGCCCATCATAAGCTCTCACGATCAACGAAGGATATTCCTTCTCCTGGGAAGACCCGATCGGTCTCGGAATCCCGGCTACAAGACATTTCGACAAAGAATAAAACAAGACCAGCAAAGCCGCCCGATGCGCCGACAATCCCGATAGGAGCTGCACATATCTCGTTCTCAGGGCAACACCGGATGAGACTAGCTACGAGTAAAACCAAACCTCGGGTTGCCTCAAGGTGGCCCCGCAGGCAGCTCGGTTCAGGCCAGCACTTAGAGAAGCACTGGCCCGGGGGGGGGGGGGCTGAATAAAGATGACCCTTGGGTTAATTACTCCCAAGGGAAATGTAGGTGGTGGTGAGGCAAATGGTAAAACCAAGGTTGGGCCTTGCTGGAGGAGTCTTATTCAAAGCGAACTGTCAAGGGGGTCCCATAAATCACCCGACCGCGTTAGGGGCGCAAAATCCGGGAACATAACACCGATATGACGGAAACTAGGGCGGCAAGAGTGGAACAAAACACCAGGCATAAGGCCGAGCCTTCCACCCTTTACCAAGTATATAGATGCATTAATTATATAAGATATATTGTGATATCCCAACAAGTAAACATGTTCCAACAAGGAACAACATCTCCATGTTCCAACAAGGAACAAACTTCATCTTCACCTGCAACTAACAACGCTATAAGAGGGGCTGAGCAAAGCGGTAACATAGCCAAACAACGGTTTGCTAGGAAGGGTGCAAAAGGTTAGAGGCTGACATGGCAATTTGGGATGGCTTGAGCAGCAAGTGATAGGTAGCGCAACATAGCGAAAGAGCGAAGCAACTAGCATAGCAATGATAGTAGTGAGATCCAGGGTAGCGGTCATCTTGCCTGAAATCCCGCAAGGAAGAAGAACGAGTCCATGAAGAAGACGAACGGAAGAAGCCGAACCAAGCGTGAGCGAGCGAATCCTCACGATCATAGCAAGCGGGAACTAACAAGAAGAAGCACACAACATAGTAAACACACCACACATGAACAAGACATGATGCACAACAAGCATGATGCATGACAAATCTAGATGAGGCTACTCATGGCAAGAGATGATGCAAACAAGAGCAACACATCAAAGCAAGTTTAAATGAGGCCGGAACAACATATAACAATTCCTAGAAGTCCTCATATGCAAATTTCAAAATTGGTCCAGATCTGAATAACCCTTATGTTCAAGTAGTTAAACAGCAAGTTAAGATGCACCACGACGATCTACACGAAATTCTAGTCAAGTTACATATAAAGTTCATTAGATTCGGAGCTACGGTCTAGAAGATATGAGCAAAACAAGTTGAGCATGGCATTGGTGCAAAATGCACACAAACATCAAGCAAAACACCTCAAAACAAGGATCCAAAATGATAATATGAACCTACATGCAAAAACAAGCAAGTTTCATATAGAGCACACTCAAAACGGAGCAACGGATCAACACATACATCCTATACAAGACATGACAACAATCTGTCCAAAACAGCAACTACGCATATTGCAAGCATCAAAACAACATGCTACAGGACCTCAACAAGAAAACAAAAGGCATGGGCATGATGTACAGGTAAAGCATTACAAAACATGAGCACTGAGCTACCTCCAGAAATGACTAGAACATGCTCAAAATGACATGGCAAGATTGCAAGTAATAACAGTTTCAGGCATTGGCAGAAATAACAACAGGTTGCAATGTTTAGAGCTATGAAACAACATGTTACAGGAACTTATCATGGCAAACAAAGGCATGGCATGAATCTACTAATTGCATAGAACAAAAGTCCTTTAATGACCATAAGCCAAAAGGATCGGAAAATATGATGGCACCCATGTAAACATGGAAAGTTATATTACAGATTTAAACATGGCAGGAACAACAATAAGTAGGCATGTTGGTGAGCTTGAACCACTCACCACAGAGCTATACATGGCATGTCAAGGCAACCAACAGTAATAATACATGGCATAGAAGCTATACATGGCAAGAACAACATCATAGCATGCAAGGATCAACTACAACCACCTTGGCAAAATTGAATAACATGTAAACAATCTGCCAGGAACATTTTATAGCAAAAGTAGAGCTCGATTGACTCAAGCTATGGCATTTCATAATTGCAAACAAGGGCATGGATGGATAGAGAAAGACATGCTTTACAAAACATCCTTACTGAAGTATCTCAAAATAAGCATGGATCTCTCTGTAGCATCAAGTTAACATGGCAACAAAATATAACAGAATCTGCCAGGAAAACAGGAACAGCAAGTACCCTACTTAACAAGCTTGATGCACTCACTACACAACTCACAAAAATACATGGCAAGCACCTCTGGAAAGATGGCATGGCATATGACAAAACACATGTAGGACTCAAGTTCATAGGGTGGACACATCAATCATGGCAAAAATGACAAAAGTGCATATTCTGTTAAGAAACAGAAACTAACATCACATAGCACTCTTCTAACAGCATTTCGGGCATCAAGATGAGCTCAAATGAAAATGATGCAATGAGATGAAATGATCTACTCTTCTAGTCGAACATTTTGACATATTACACGCGCAAAACGGAGCTACGAGGACGGAGATATGATGCAACGAAAATGGAACAAAATATCACATATTCTCGGGACTTAGAAGAATTGTAGAGGGGGGGAAGTCAACCTGCGTGCACGGGTTTACGAGGAGGCCGGATCTCCGCCGGAACTTCGCCGAAGAGGAGGAGATGGCCGGAGACGTCTGGATCCGGGCGGACCTCGCCGGATCCGCCGGATCCCGCGGGAAGGCGGCTAAGCGACGGGAGGCGACGCGGAAGGCGGCCGAAGCTCGGCCCCGAAGCTCGAGCGGCCATGGCGGCGGACGCCGCGAGGTGGCGGGGCCGCCGGTGCGGGCGGCGCTGGGCGCTGGGAGCTGCCGGAGGGCGGCGGCGGGGTCGGAGGGGCCGAGGCGGGCGGGCGGAGCGAGGCTATGGCGGCGGGCGCTGCGCGCGGAGGCGGCCGACAGTGGGCTGCTGCCGGCCTGCTGGCCCGCTGGTGGCGGCGGCGGAGCGGGCGCCGCCCGGGACACGTGGCGCCATGGAGTGGAGAAGGGAGGCGGCGGAGGTGACGTGTCACGCGCCCATTGGCCGGGCGACGTGGCTGGCCGGGCGGCGGACATGTCCAGGCGGTGGGGAGGTGTCCGTGGCGCGAGGAGAGGGATGACTAGGGTTTCATCTGCGAATTTTTGGGAGGCACCTATAAATAGGTAGAGGGAGCTAGGAGAGTCCAAATGAGGTGCGGTTTTCGCCACACGATCGTGATCGAACGACCGAGAGCATGGAGGGGAGTTTGCTGGGTTTTGGGCCACTTTGAAGGGGAGTTGGGCTGCAACAAAAGAGGCTTTTGCGGTTACCGGTTAACTGCTGAGTACCAAACGACCTCCAAATGATCCGAAACTTGACAGGCGGTCTACGGTGCTATACCAAGGCCGCTTGACAAACCTCGGGCCATTCCGAGAAAGTTTAATACCCGCACATGAAAAGAGGTAAAAGGCGCCGGAGACATAGGAGTGCGGATTGCAAAAGCGGACAACGGGAAAATGCTCGGATGCATGAGGCGAACACGTATGCAAATGCGAAGCACATGATGACGTGATATGAAATGCAGATGATGACATGGCAAAGAGAGACACGCAAGCACATGACATGGCAACGACGGCGAATAACTGACGGACACCTGGCGCATCGAATCCGGGGCGTTACAACACTCCTCCACTAACAAGAGATCTCGTCCCGAGATCTTAGGACCGAGACGGAAGAGAAAAAGGGATGAGGTGAAACAAGAACTCAAGAGAAGAATCAAAGAATCGAGAGCACTCGAGAAGAAGATAGGAACGACGAGAATGACGAGAATCGAAAGCTCACGGAATCAGATAGACTATGAAAGTACTCGTTCTAACCGGAGTGATTAGAATGAGAAAAGAAACGAATAAGACCGGAAAGGATTTAGGCAGCACACCGGTTGAACAAGGAAAGACTAGAACATGAGCTTGAGAGGATGGAATGATACTTGATGAAGACATGACACAAAATCTCCTAAGAATTGAAAGAGAATTGAATGGAAAGAACTGGTAAGAATATGACAACTTGTGCCACGAATGAAATAGAAAGCAACCTTAGAAGAAAAGATTGAACGGAGTTGTTGAGAAAATCAACAACGAAAGAATAAGCTTTATGTGGACTTATGGGTAACCTCTCAAAAATTATGAGGAGATAACCTACCACAAACGGAAAAAGATTAAATAGTTGAGGAGAACGAAGAAATGCAAAACTCCACTTCAAAAGAATACGGAGAATTAATTGCACTTCGAGATGCGAGAAGAAAAGATACTTGAACTCCACCAACAAAATCTTGATGAACACTTGAAGAATGAATTAAATCATGAAGAACCACCATGAAGAACTCCGGTAAGAAAAAGGATGGTGAGATAGAATGAAGGAAGAAATAATAAGATGAGCGTTGCGATGATTTAGATGGATGTTCCGACAAAATGGCAGAGGGCATTTGAACTCCGGAAAAGAAAAAGATGAAAACACTTGGAAGTGGAATTTATTCCTCAAGAACAAACTCCGAAGGAAGGGATTAATCACTTTGATGAAATAAGAATAAGATTTACTGTATGCTTATCCTTCATCAAATTAAATTGATGACAAGCAATGGATTTGGCATAATACTTATTCTCGTTGAAAAAGGATTAAGGGGAAACATCGCACAGAACTTGAGAAAGTCTTCATTAACCACCGGTAGGATTCGAAAGAACGAATGAATTAAAATGATAATCAAGGAAAAGAATCTTGAACGAACCACCGTAAGAATTCGGAAATGGTGACGAAGAGAATGAATCACCGGAAGAATTAGAAGAGCAAATATGCTAGAGGATTTAGATTCAAAAGAACAAATAGATCATGAGCTGATTA
Source organism: Aegilops bicornis (assembly GCA_021605145.1). Classification (NCBI taxonomy): domain Eukaryota; kingdom Viridiplantae; phylum Streptophyta; class Magnoliopsida; order Poales; family Poaceae; genus Aegilops; species Aegilops bicornis. The sequence continues at coordinate 707,981,596 of CM038671.1, forward strand.
AAGAACACTTGAACGAAGCTCCTGGATAATATTGAGGCGAACGAAAGGGCACGGATATAGAATAATTGGTGCATGAATCTGAAAACTTAGAATGAAGAAATCTTCCGAAAAGATGGCGTCGGATGATCGAGAGAGAAAGCAACTCCTGAAATGCTCCGGATGGATGAAAAGAATTGCACGACTAGAGACAATTTGATAGGATAACATCGAGCTAGCACCATAAATCTCCGGGAGAACGGACAAGATTTAAGAGAAAATCTCTGACGGTCTTCAAATGTTGAGAAGGACGATGAGAAACACCACCAAAATCTCTGAGATACTTCGGGAGGATGAAAAGCGAAGAGGTTGAGCCAACAATGAAATGATTTGAAATCGATCTTGAAAAGGCATCTGACTGATGAAATTCATTCTTACGTCAAACTCCGAAAAGAATTAGAGAATAACTCCGGGGAAATTAGAAGAGTCAGGTAAGATCCTGGGAAAAGGCCTGTGGGTTAGGGCCCACTAAAATAGAACACCGTTGGAAAAGAATGTTGAACAGATAGATGATGCACCGGAACAATTGAAATATTTGAATGAGGTGACAACCTCGAATTAATTGGAACACAGACGAATCTTCTGAGATGTCTTCAGCACTCCGGAAGGATAAACTGGCGAGAGGCGAACGAGCAAGGGGAAAACATTTGAGCCGAGGAAAAGAATATGATCACTAACGAAAAACTTGAATTGGATCCACCGGAGATGAATAATGACGAACAAGACGAGAATTCACCAGTTGAAATAATTGACGAAAAACTGAAGAGGCTCCACACGAATGGAATTTATGGTCGGAAGAAACTGAAACTCCGGGAATAATAGGGTGGGAGGGCGGGAAAACAAAGGCAATTTGGAAGGGGAAACCGACGAATATCTTGAAGAGAAAACACCGGTTGAAATCATTGAGGAGAGAGAGAAAAACTTCACACGAGTAGAATGGATACTCGATTACGAACTCCGGTTCCGAGAAGAAGAAGGGTGGGCGGGTGGAAAAAAAAACAATGACAACTTCGGACAAGGAAAACAACGACGTCGGAGGAAGAACTGAGGATTGAACTCAAAGATGAAGATGGTCGAGTCAACTTGACGAGAAATGCACCGGAACAAAAGAGGATGGACAACTCACGAAACTAACCACGTGATCCTAAAGAAAAATTTGAAGGGGAAGAGGAGTAATTCAAAACACCTACGTCAAGATTCCTCACTAGAGCGACGAAGGGGCAGAGGAGTAAAAAGAATTCCTACTCTCCGATATAATTAGACTCAGAAAACAGTTTTCTTCTAGACTCAACAACGGCCAAACTACACGATCAATCAAGGGGGCTCCTAGGGTCGGTCGAGGCTCGATTACCAACTTGTCACGCCCAATATGCGACCCTATCCAAAAGGAACTCGACGGTCCCACCAAGGATAGACCCGCATATTGAAACGCTTTTGCAAGGTGGATATCATTACATCAACATTACATAATACATAGGGATACATACATAAGGCACAAATGCCACAAGTATACATCAACATCATAAACAAGATCAACATCCGACTACGGATGAAACATAAACGAAGCTCAAACGACATCCACCACCTGCTAGCCCAGGCTGCCGACCAGAACCTATCCCCGATCGAAGAAGCGGAAGAAGAACTCCAACACAAATAAACATCGCTCTCGCGTCATGATCATCGCAAACCTGTACACCGCAATCGGTGGTGTAGTAATCTGTGAGCCACGAGGACTCAGCAATCCCATTACCATGGGTATCAAGACTAGCAAAGCTTAATGGGAAAGGAAGGGGTAAAGTGGTGAGGCTGTAGCAGCGGCTAAGCATATATGGTGGCTAACTTACGCAAATGAGGGCGAGAAGAGAAACAAAGGAACGGTCGTCAACTAGTAATGATCAAGAAGTGATCCTGGACTCCTACTTACGTCAAACATAACCCAGAAACCGTGTTCTCCTCTCGATCAACCCCGAAAAGAGACACTCACGGTAACGCACACGGTTGGTGAATTATAGAAGAGTTTGCTTCAAGTTTACTACAACTCGATCTAAACAAATTCCCATCTGCCACATAACCGCGGGCACGCCTCTCGAAAGTTTATACCCTGCAGGGTGTCCCAACTTAGCCCATGATAAGCTCTCGCGATCAACGAAGGATATTCCTTCTCCCGGAAGACCCGATCGGTCTCGGAATCCCGGCTACAAGACATTTCGACAGCAATAAAACAAGACCAGCAAAGCCGCCCGATGCGCCGACAATCCCGATAGGAGCTGCACATATCTCGTTCTCAGGGCAACACCGGATGAGACTAGCTACGAGTAAAACCAAACCTCGGGTTGCCTCAAGGTGGCCCAAGTATTTCAGTTCAGGCCAAGCACTTAGAGAAGCACTGGCCCGGGGGGGGGGGGGGGCTGAATAAAGATGACCCGTGGGGTAATTAAACCCAAGGGAAATGTAGGTGGTGGTGAGGCAAATGGTAAAACCAAGGTTGGGCCTTCTTTGGAGGAGTCTTATTCAAAGCGAACTGTCAAGGGGTCCCATAAATCACCCGACAGCGTTAGGGACGCAAAATCCGGGAACATAACACCGATATGACGGAAACTAGGGCGGCAAGAGTGGAACAAAACACCAGGCATAAGGCCGAGCCTTCCACCCTTTACCAAGTATATAGATGCATTAATTATATAAGATATATTGTGATATCCCAACAAGTAAACATGTTCCAACAAGGAACAACATCTCCATGTTCCAACAAGGAACAAACTTCATCTTCACCTGCAACTAACAACGCTATAAGAGGGCTGAGCAAAGCGGTAACATAGCCAAACAACGGTTTGCTAGGAAGGGTGCAAAAGGTTAGAGGCTGACATGGCAATTTGGGATGGCTTGAGCAAAGAAGTGATAGGTAGCGCAGCATAGCGAAGAGCGAAGCAACTAGCATAGCAATGATAGTAGTGAGATCCAGGGTAGCGGTCATCTTGCCTGAAATCCCGCAAGGAAGAAGAACGAGTCCATGAAGAAGACGAGCGGAAGAAGTCGAACCAAGCGTGACGAACGAATCCTCACGATCGCATAGCGAAAGCAGGAACTAACAAGAAGAAGCACACAACATAGTAAACACACCACACATGAACAAGACATGATGCACAACAAGCATGATGCATGACAAATCTAGATGAGGCTACTCATGGCAAGAGATGATGCAAACAAGAGCAACACATCAAAGCAAGTTTAAATGAGGCCGGGAACAACATATAACAATTCCGGTAAGTCCTCATATGCAAATTTCGAAATTGGTCCAGATCTGAATAACCCTTATGTTCAAGTAGTTAAACAGCAAGTTAAGATGCACCACGACGATCTACACGAAATTCTAGTCAAGTTACATATAAAGTTCATTAGATTCGAGCTACGGTCTAGAAGATATGAGCAAAACAAGTTGAGCATGGCATTGGTGCAAAATGCACACAAACATCAAGCAAAACACCTCAAAACAAGGATCCAACATGATAATATGAACCTACATGCAAAAACAAGCAAGTTTCATATAGAGCACACTCAAAACGGAGCAACGGATCAACACATACATCCTATACGACATGACAACAATCTGTCCAAAACAGCAACTACGCATATTGCAAGCATCAAAACAACATGCTACAGGACCTCAACAAGAAAACAAAAGGCATGGGCATGATGTACAGGTAAAGCATTACAAAACATGAGCACTGAGCTACCTCCAGAAATGATTAGAACATGCTCAAAATGACATGGCAAGATTGCAAGTAATAACAGTTTCAGGCATTGGCAGAAATAACAACAGGTTGCAATGTTTAGAGCTATGAAACAACATGTTACAGGAACTTATCATGGCAAACAAAGGCATGGAATGAATCTACTAATTGCATAGAACAAAAGTCCTTTAATGACCATAAGCCAAAAAGGATCAGAAAATATAATGGCACCCATGTAAACATGGAAAGTTATATTACAGATTTAAACATGGCAGGAACAACAATAAGTAGGCATGTTGGTGAGCTTGAACCACTCACCACAGAGCTACACATGGCATGTCAAGGCAACCAACAGTAAGAAGACATGGCATAGAAGCTATACATGGCAAGAACAACATCATAGCATGCAAGGATCAACTACAACCACCTTGGCAAAATTGAATAACATGTAAACAATCTGCCAGAACATTTTATAGCAAAAGTAGAGCTCGATTGACTCAAGCTATGGCACTCCATAATTGCAAACAAGGGCATGGATGGATAGAGCAAGACATGCTTTACAAAACATCCTTACTGAAGTATCTCAAAATAAGCATGGATCTCTCTGTAGCATCAAGTTAACAAAATCTGCCAGGAAAACAGCAACAGCAAGTACCCTACTTAACAAGGTTGATGCACTCACTACACAACTCACAAAAATACATGGCAAGCACCTCTAGAAAGATGGCATGGCATATGACAAAACACATGTAGGACTCAAGTTCATAGGGTGGACACATCAATCATGGCAAAAATGACAAAAGTGCATATTCTGTTAAGAAACAGAAACTAACATCACATAGCACTCTTCTAACAGCATTTCGGGCATCAAGATGAGCTCAAATGAAAATGATGCAATGAGATGAAATGATCTACTCTTCTAGGCGAACATTTTGACATATTACACGCGCAAAACGGAGCTACGATGACGGAGATATGATGCAACGAAAATGGAACAAAATATCACGTATTCTCGGGACTTGGAAGAATTTTAGAGGGGGGGAAGTCAACCCTGCGTGCACGGTTTACGAGGAGGCCGGATCTCCGCCGGAACTTCGCCGAAGAGGAGGGAGATGGCCGGAGACGTACGGATCCGGGCCGGACCTCGCTGGATCCGGCCGGATCCCGGCGAGGAAGGCGGCTAAGCGGCGACGGGAGGCGACGCTGAGGCGGCCGAGCTCGGCCCCGAGCTCGAAGCGGCCATGGCGGCGACGCCGGGCGAGTGGCGGCAGCGCGGGCGGCGGCGGGTCGGAGGGGCCGAGGCGGGCGGCGGAGCGAGGCCATGGCGGCGGGTGGCGCGTCGCAAGCAGAGGCGGCCTATGCGGTCGGGCGGCCGCCGGCCTTCGGGCCCGGCAGTGGCGGCGGAGCGGGCGCCGCCCGGGACACGTGGCGCCATGAGTGGAGAAGGGAGGCGGCGGAGGTGGCGTGTCACGCGCCCATTTGCCGGGCGACGTGGCTGGTCAAGGCGGACATGTCCAGCGGTGGGGAGGTGTCCGTGGCGAGGAGAGGGATGACTAGGGTTTCATCTGCGAATTTTTGGGGAGGCACCTATAAAAAGGTAGAGGGAGCTAGGCGAGTCCAAATGAGGTGCGGTTTTCGCCCACGATCGTGATCGAACGACCGAGAGCATGGAGGGAGTTTGCTGGGTTTTGGGCCACTTTGAAGGGGAGTTGGGCTGCAACAAAGAGGCTTTTGCGGTTACCCTGTTAACTGCTGGAGTACCAAACGACCTCCAAATGATCCGAAACTTGACAGGCGGTCTACGGTGCTATACCAAGGCCGCTTGACAAACCTCGGGCCATTCCGAGAAAGTTTAATACCCGCACATGAAAAGAGGTAAAAGGCGCCGGAGACATAGGAGTGCGGATTGCAAAAGCGGACAACGGGGAAAATGCTCGGATGCATGAGACGAACACGTATGCAAATGCGAAGCACATGATGACGTGATATGAAATGCAGATGATGACATGGCAAAGAGAGACACGCAAGCACATGACATGGCAACGACGGCGAATAACTGACGGACACCTGGCGCATCGAATCCGGGGCGTTACAATGATGATGAAGAAGAATATGGTGAGACAGTTGCCATGGCTTCCGTTGCCATTGCAACGACTCCATGGGTGTCCCTCTTCGTTTCACCCAACGAGAACATCACCACCAAGTGCCTAACCCCCAACATCAACACTACCATCACTACTAATCCTTCCTTGACAGATTGCATTGATGAAAGTGAGGGGATGAAGGAGGAGGAGAATGAATTTGAGTCTTTTATGAGTAAGTTCAAAGGTAAATCCAAGATGCACTTTGTTGCTCTCTTGGAACAACTTGGTGAAGCCGATGACATGATCGAGGCTCACGAAGATACCATCTCTAAGATGGAAGGGCATAGTTGTGACTATGCTGATGAGATTTCAGATCTCTCTAATGCGCTTGAGGAAGAGCGTGGTCATCGTTTGGCTCTTCAGGAGTCACACAATGATGATCAAGCTAAATTAAAGAAAGATCTTGATCATGCTCTTCTTGTCTCTCATGTGCTCAATTCCAAGAGGCCAAACTTGGGGTTGACCACGCTAAACTCAAGGAGGAGTTTGATATAGTTGACAAGGCTCACAAGGCCTTGAAGAGTGCTCATGCTAGCCTCCAAGAGTCTCATGATCAACTCCAATTGAAGCTAACCAAGGAGAAAGCCACATTTCCTCATATGGTTTTAATTGATAATGCAAATGCTACTAACCTGTGTTGTGAGGATGTGCATCTTGTGGAGGAGAATGCCAAGTTGAAGGAGCAACTTGAAAAAGGCCTTGTGTCTTGCATACAAGGTGAGAAGAACCTCAACGACCTTTTGAGCAATCAAAAGGAAGTTGTGGCCAAGGAGGGGATTGGGTTTGCACCCAAGTCCAAGAAGAAGAAGAAGGATGACAAGACCAAACAACCTCCTCCTCTCAAGCAAACATTTGTGAAGGAGGGAGAGGGTACTCTTAAGGAGAAGAAGAACAATGCGAAGGGTGGCGGTATCAAGAAGGGCAATGCCACCCCTTCTGTTGGGGATATAACTACATGATATGAACCGCCCAGGAGGGGCTGGGTCATACTGCTGGCGGCCTACCAATGAAGATGGCGGACCATACGAGCCTGTTGACGGCCCAAGACCAGAGGTGACTTAAGGCCCAGGAGGATGAACCGCCATGTATGTATGACTTGTATTGTAAGGTAAGTGTAGTTAGTCACCGAGCCGGACACGTTGTGTATGAGCCGGCTGGGACTCCGTGAACCGCCGGGCGTCAACCTGTGCATATAAAGGGATGACCCGTCGGCGGTTTAGGGCAAGAAATAAGAGATCGAAAGCTAGTTCAAGCGTATTCGCTCCCTGGTAATCGAAACCCAATCAATACCACCTCAAACTGGATTAGGCCTTAACCTTCACCGCAAGGGTACGAACCAGTATAAACTCTTTGTGTCCTTTGTCCCGTTTAACCCCTTTAAGCTAACCTAGTTGCGATGGCTCCACGACTAAGTCCTTCTGCTAGGACATCTGCCGTGACAATTCCATGACAGTTGGCACCCACCGTGGGGCCAGCGCACGGTGGTTTCGAGTTCTTGAAGGGCAACTGATCAAGGGATACACTGTGGGCCGGATGACTAAGAGTCGTCGTGGCAAGCTCTACATCGATGATGCAGGCTGGGGCCCCGAGGCCGGCTCAATTGAGTACGGGTACCGGGTCCCCTTCGGCGGAATCCACGTCTTCATCAGCAAGATCGGCGAACCGGGCCCTGAGCCGGACACCTGCACCGACATCATCGAGACAGCTCAGCATGCACGACCCCGCCCGTGTTCAACCCGCCGTGAAGCGCGCCTTTGTTGGATTTATCCATGGAGCGGAATTTGAGGAAGGATCTGTGTCTGGCGCTGAGATGGCTATCTACTCTGATGGTGAGTCGTCCACAAGCGAGACTAATTCATTATATCAACTACAAGACAGCCGGCTTGGGGGCTGTTCCGATGGTGACAGTATTCCGGACCCCAATGAGCCGCCAAACAGGGTCGCGATCTTCATGGCCGGTACACAGCCGGTGCTTGGTTCGACAACTGCCGCGGCTATGACCTCCAGTTAAATGGCTGCGGCGGCTGAGGGAGTCCTGGATTAAGGTGTCCTCGGGCGTCTGGGCTATAGGACGTGGGCCGGACTGATGGGCCATGAAGGTACAAGACAGAAGACTTCCTCCCATGTCCGGATGGGACTACCCTTGGCATGGATGGCAAGCTTGGCGTTCGGATGTGAAGATTCCTTTCTCTGTAAACTGACCCTGTATAACCCTAGGTCCTTTCGGTGTCTATATAAACCGGAGGGTTTAGTCCATAGAGGCAATCATAATCAGAACCATACAGGCTAGACATCTAGGGTTTAGCCAATACGATCTCGAGGTAGATCAACTCTTGTAACCCCATATTCATCCAAGATAATCAAGCAGGAAGTAGGGTATTACCTCCATCAAGAGGGCCCGAACCTGGGTAAACATCTTGTCCCTGTCTGCTGTTACCTTTGATCCTCAGACGCATACTACGGGACCCCCTACCCGAGATCCGCCGGTTTTGACACCGACATTGGTCCTTTCATTGAGAGTTCTGCTGTGTCGTCGCTAGAAGGTTCGATGGCTCCATTAGTTATCTACAACAATGCTGCCCTGGATCTTTCTCCCCGGCCAGATCTTTGTGTTCGGCGGCTTCGCAATGCGGGCCAACTCACTTGGCCATCTAGAGCAGATAGACAGCTACGTCCCGGGTCATCAGATTAGTTTTGGAAATCTGGATTATGTCGCTGACATTTGAGGAGACTTGATCTTCCAAGGGTTCGCGACCCCAACCTCCACTTTGGCCTTAGATCCAGACCGCATCACCGGGTCCGAAGACGGGGTATCCAAGCCCACCGGACTCTCTACGGCTATCGAGCCTAGTACGGGAGAGCCGGAGGGAGCAGCGCCACCGGCAATCATCATGAAGCTGGACTCTTCTCCGAACACTGACTCCAAACCTTCGGAGTCAGCATCGTGTGAGCTCGGCCGAGGATTCCCGCCATACTCCATGGACTCTTTTCTCCCTGGCCAAACCTCGCCTTTAAGCGAGGCTCTGGACTTAATGCGACCCCTCGTCATTACAGAGGGAGAACGTCCGAACTACACCCAGCCCGAACTAGAGGCTGAGAGCGAGGAATTTTACGTCCCACCCACCACCAACTTCATAGCCGCTATCGAAGACTTAACCGACATGCTCGATTATGGCTCCGAAGACATCGACGGTATGGACGAAGATGCTAGAGAAGAGCAGGCCGAAAACCCGCCGTTTACCGGACGCTGGACGGCCACCTCTTCATATGACGTGTACATGGTAGATACACCCAAAGAGGGTAACGGCAATAACGAGAGGGATCCAGTTGACGATAAACCTCCTTAGATACAACCAAAGCGCCGACGTCAGCGGTGCCGCTCTAAATCATGCCGTGGAAGAGACAGCCATACCGGCACCGGAGATAACAATACTCCGGACGACGCCGAAGACCAAGAAGACCCTGTCGAGCCATCTTCCAAACAGGACGATCGAGAAGATGGGCTAATTGGCCCTGATGAACAGGCTGCAAACGAAGACCTGGAGGATAGTAATTATCTTCCACTCTCCAAAGATGAGGTGAGCCTCGGCGACGAAGACTTTATCGTGCCTAAGGAACCCCTTGAGCAAGAGCGCTTTAAGCGCCGGCTAATAGCCACTGCAAGGAGCCTGAAAAAGAAACAACAGCAGCTTCAAGCTGACCAAGATCTGCTCAACGATAGGTGGACTAATGTCCTGGCAGCCGAGGAATATGGCCTCAGGCGCCCAACCAAGAGTTACCCGAAGCGCAAGCTGCTACCTAAATTCGACGACGAGGCGCTGGAGCCTGTACCAGCACGTAACCAGGCCGACCGGCCACCACGTGGCCGTGACAAAACGGCAAATCAAGCCGAACACCAGCCCATCCTACCTCGCCGTAAAAGCGGAAACACAGCAGCTCGGGAATATACGTACGACCTATGACAGGACTTGGAGAATCGAGCAGGTCAGACTAGATCGATCTACGGTTCGCGGGGGCATGCCCCGACGCGCGAGGACGACTATCTAGCCGGGAGCGATAAGCATCACCGTAGACGGACTCCATCCGAAAACCGTAGACGGACTCCATCCGAACTGCGTCGCGACTTGGCCCGATATAGAGGCGCCGCACACCCCCTCTGCTTCACTGACGAAGTAATGGAACATGAATTCCCAGAAGGGTTAAAACCCATGAATATAGAATCGTATGATGGTGAAAGTGCAACTGTCCCTAGGTGATTTTGGTAATTCATAACAACATATAGCTCATTGAGCTAATGCTATTCCAAGACTATTATTTCAGGAAAGCTCAATGAATGGCATGGCATGGATGATTAAAGTGGATCCCTCAAAATACTAAGGACAAAGGATTGGCTCAAGCTCAAAAGCTCAAGACTCTTCATTTTACATTTTAGTGGTTGAAAGTGCAACTATCCCTAGGTGGTTTTGGTAATTCATAACAACATATAGCTCATTGAGCTAATGCTATTCCAAGACTATTGTTTCAGGAAAGCTCAATGAATGGCATGGCATGGATGATGAAAGTGGATCCCTCAAAATACTAAGGACAAAGGATTGGCTCAAGCTCAAAAGCTCAAGACTCTTCATTTTACATTTTAGTGATCCAAGATCACATTGAGTCTATAGAAAAGCCAATACTATCAAGAAGGGATGAGGTGTTGCTTAATGAGCCTCTTGCTTCATGTGCTTAGTGATATGCTCCAAAACCCTCAACTACTTTCCCACATCCACAAATGACCTAAACCTAAAGCCAAAATCGGTCACACCGATTCTTTCTATCCGGCGCCACCGATTCAGAAAGTCATAGCCACTGCCACAAACCCTAAGCAAATCGGTCTTACCGATAGGGATCTCAGTCTCACCGAGATGGGGTTGCAATCTCTCTATTTCCCTTTGTAACGTTTCGGTCTAACCAAAGTGAGCGATCGGTCCTACCGAGATTGCCATGTAAACTCTCTGTTTCCTTTTTGTAACATTTCGGTCTCACTGAAAAGAGCAAATCGGTCCCACCGAGTTTACCTGACCAACTCTCAGGAAAGCTTATTACCAAATCGGTCTCACCGAGATTACGTTATGCCCTAACCCTAACCAAATCGGCCTCACCGAGATGCATGTCAATCCCACCGAAAATCACTAACGGTCACTAGGTTTACTAAATCGGTCCGACCGAGTTTAATGATTCGGTCCCACCGAGTTTGGTAAATTGTGTGTAACGGTTAGATTTTGTGTGGAGGCTATATATACCCCTCCACCTCCTCTTCATTCGTGGAGAGAGCCATCAGAAGGAACCTACACTTCCAACTTACCAGTTCTGAGAGAGAACCACCTACTCATGTGTTGAGACCAAGACATTCCATTCCTACCATATGAATCTTGATCTCTAGCCTTCCCCAAGTTGCTTTCCACTCAAACCCTCTTTCCACCAGATCCAAATCCTATGAGAGAGAGTTGAGTGTTGGGGAGACTATCATTTGAAGCACAAGAGCAAGGAGGTCATCATCAACACACCATTTGTTACTTCTTGGAGAGTGGTGTCTCCTAGATTGGCTAGGTGTCACTTGGGAGCCTCCGACAAGATTGTGGAGTTGAACCAAGGAGTTTGTAAGGGCAAGGAGATCGCCTACTTCGTGAAGATCTGCCGCTAGTGAGGCAAGTCCTTCGTGGGCGACGGCCATGGTGGGATAGACAAGGTTGCTTCTTCGTGGACCCTTCGTGGGTGGATCCCTCCGTGGACTCGCGCAGCCGTTACCCTTCATAGGTTGAAGTCTCCATCAACGTGGATGTACGATAGCACCACCTATCGGAACCACGCCAAAAACATCCGTGTCTCCCATTGCGTTTGAATCCTCCAAACCCTTCCCTTTACTTTCTTGCAAGTTGCATGCTTTAATTTCCGCTGCCTATACACTCTTTGCATGCTTGCTTGAATTGTGTGATGATTGCTTGACTTGTCCTAAAATAGCTAAAATCTGCCAAAGTCTAAAATTGGGAAAAGGTTAAGTTTTTATTGGTCAAGTAGTCTAATCACCCCCTCTAGACATACTTCAAGGTCCTACAAGTGGTATCAGAGCATTGGTCTCCATTTGCTTTGATTTCCATAGCTTTTGGTGGTCATAGCCTTGGTTTCACAACCTAGGAGAGTATGGCGTCTAGCGAGGGAAATTATCACCGTAGAGGTCCTTACTTTGATGGTACTAATTTTGCTAGTTGGAAGCATAAGATGAAAATGCATATTCTAGGACATAACCCCGTCGTTTGGGCAATTATTTGTATTGGCTTGCAAGGTGAATTCTTCGATGGGAGAGAACCGAACCGTGAAGCTAATGCGGAAGAATTGAAGATGCTGCAATACAACGCTCAAGCATGTGACATCATCTTCAACGGATTGTGCCCCGAAGAATTCAACAAAATCAGCCGTCTTGAGAATGCAAAGGAAATTTGGGATACTTTGATTGATATGCATGAATGTACGGAATCCGTCAAGGAATCCAAGTTGGATGTGCTCCAAAGTCAGCTTGACAAGTTCAAAGTGAAGGATGGTGAAGGTGTCGCTGAAATGTACTCTAGGTTTGATCTTATCACAAATGAGATTGCCGGCTTAGGGAGTGAAGAGATGACCGACAAATTCATCATCAAGAAAATCCTAAGAGCATTGGATGGAAAGTATGATACCGTGTGCACATTGATCCAAATGATGCCAAACTATAAAGATCTCAAGCCAACGGAAGTCATTGGAAGGATTGTTGCTCATGAGATGTCACTCAAGGATAAGGAGGAACTTCACAACAAGTCAAGTGGTGCTTACAAAGCCTCAAGTGAAGCCCCCGCATCATCAAGTGAGAAACTAACCTTCAATGAAGAATTGAGCTTAATGGTGAAGAACTTCAACAAATTCTACAAAAGTAGAAGCAAAGAAAGAAGCTCCAAGTCAAGGTCTTACAATGACAAGAGATCTTCTAGTCGAGAGCGCAATTGCTACAATTGTGGGAGACCCGGACACTACTCCAATGAGTGTACGACACCCTACAAAAGAATAGAAGATTCTCCAAGAAGAAGGAGCAAAAGAGAAGAATCACCACCAAGAGAGAGGAGGAGTAGAGATGATCGTTCTGAGCGAAGACCCTCACGAAGAAGTAAGGATTCGGAAAGAAAGGACAAGTCATCAAGGAGCTACACAAAGCGAAGACATCAAGCTCATGTTGGTGAATGGGTTTCCGACTCCGACTCCGACAATCACTCAGAGAAGCTATCACTCCGACTCGAATATACTCAAGATGAAGGTGTTGCCGGTCTAGCACTTGTGTCAACCAACACCTACGACATATTTAACTCACCAAATGAAGGTGTTGGAAGATGCTTCATGGCCAAAGGTCCAAAGGTAACACATCCCGAGTATGTCGATTTTAATAGTGATGAAGATGACTTGCTTGTGGATGATGATTTACTTGTTGACAACTCTAGTGATGAATACTATGATGAAACGTCAATTAATCATGCTAATCAAACGAATGACAATGATAAGGAGAAAATTTAGCTTCTAACTAAAGAACTAAACACTCTTAAGTTGGCTCATGAAACTATCTTAGAAGATCATCGAGAACTTTTAAGGGCTCATGAGAAGTTACGCTTTGAAAAGCTCAATCTTGAGCAAGAGCATGAGTTCTTAAAGGCAAACAATGATGATCTCTGCAAGAAAAGTTCTTCTTACATTGCCAAGCGTTTACTCTTATCTACTTACATGCCTCAAGTCAAGTCTAGTAGCAAGTACAAGAAAGATACTTCCTCTAGTAGTAACAATAATAATGTCAAATCCAATGTTGTTGCTTCTAGTAGTTCTCTTGATTCCACTAATGATTCTCTTAGCCAAGTTATACTTGAGCAAGAAAATAGTTTATTGAAGGGAATTATAGAGAAAGGTGTTTACAAGAGCCTTGCCGGGAGTAAGCAATTCGAGGAAATTGTACGCAAGCAAGGAAGGCCCCGGAAGAATCAAGGTGTTGGTTTTGAACGAAAGTTCAACGCCAATGGAGTTGAGTGGGAAGAAGATCAATACCCCAAGACAAAATTTGTTCCTCAACAAGAGAAGTATGATCTTACTTCCTTCAAGGGGACACAAGCTCAAGATGATCTTCCACCACGAGACCACAAGAACAAAGGCAAGGACAAGCTTCAAGAAGAGATTGATGCATTTGAAGAATCACCTAAAGCCTCGTTCAAGTGGGTCCCTAAGACTACGTCAAGTTCTACTTCATCAAGTACAACTACAACTCCAAGGATTCCCATCAAGATGATGTGGATCCCAAGAAGAAGAACTAGAGAGTTCTTGAGGGTGACTCCGCCAACATTCTTCACTCATATCATTTTGGCAAGAACAAGTGCAATCAACTTTCACATCTTGCACTAGTTCAAGGAGTAACAAACCCTCATGTTGGTAAGGCAAGGGACAAGGTAACCTAATGTTTTCATGGACTTCATCTTGTGTGTGCATCACTCTATGTCTATGGATATTCTTGTTTGTTCCATGTGGGACTAACCCATGTAGGCAAGTTGAAAGTGCAACTCACTCCAAGGGATTGCTCCAAACGATCTACATCAACATTGAGCATCTACATCTTCAACACCTACATGAAGTCATCATCGACAAAACCCAAGGTTAGTTCATCCCTCTAAGGGGGGATCTCACATCTAGGGGGAGCTTAACTCTAAGAATTGAGTCAAAGCAACTCTATTGGTGTGAACACATCAATGCATTATGTAAAAGTGGTAACCCCACCTGAGCTTAAACTATGAGTATGACCTATGATCAAATGTTCTCATTTGACTCCTAAGTCAATATACTCATATATAGATGACCTACTCATCGCCAATTGCTTTATAGATGCTAAAATTGGTTGTGCATGCTTTGCCACATATTTCAATTGCCATCTTATTGTGTGAGCATGTTGGTGTATATTTTACTCATTCAAGTACATCCACTTGTTGTTTTGTTTGTTTGGATTCTTTTCTTTGTGCCAAGTGGATGGACAAGAATGCCTAAGAAACTTCTTTAGCTATCTATGCTTTTCTCGTCTCAAACTCTATTCATGCTACATCACAAAATTTGATCAAGTCAGATTCGAACCACTGTATGTGAGTAGCACTCGGAGTCCCCGATTCGTCATAGACTTAAACTTCCAAAACCTGTTAGTGATTCTCGGTCTGATCGATCCTTCCATTTCGGTCCTACCGAGATCATCAAGTTGATCTGAGTTTCCAATCTCGGTGCAACCGATTTGAACTTTTTGGTCTCACCGATTTGCTGTAACTGAACCCAGTGATGCATCTCGGTGCCACCGAGTTGTTCCACTCGGTCACACCGACATGGTCGAGCTATATATATAGCCACGGGCAAAATTTTGGAAATTTCTCCGAAACCCTTCGCCCGCGCAACAGCTCGCTCTGCCATCGTGGTCTCCGGATCGTCTCCTCGTCGCCAGCAGCTTCCTGTCGCTGGACTCCGTCGCCGTCAACGGATTTCGTCCCCCCCCGTTGCTGCCGTAGCAAGTCCACCGCCAAGTTAGGGTATGGACTTAATCTTTGTGCTATCCACGTCTGATTCCTGGCACATTGTTTTCATATTGATTCTTGCCACGATTGAAACTCTTCTATCCAGCCAAAGTAGTTCATAGATTAGATGTGATTCAAATTTTTAGGGTTAGGTTTCCGCCGAAACCATCTCGCACTCCACCGAGTTGAAAAACTCGGTCTCACCGATTGGCTTATGCCATTGCACTAGTAACTCTCGGTCGACCGAGAATTACTAATCGGTGCAACCGATTTAAGGATTCTGTGAAACCCTAGCAGTCTCGGTACCACCGAATCAAACTTCGGTCCAACCGAGATCATCGCTTAGGTTCCAAAACTGCTTCGGTATCACCGAGTTTGAAAATCGGTGGATCCGAAATGCTTTCTGTGGAAAACTAAGTCTGAACTTTTGAGTCATTCTTTTGCAAAAACCTCTGCATTTTGTGATGCTCATCTTTTCTATCTCATCTATAACTCTTCACAGGGACAGCAGTCAGCTTTTGCAGTATGTCCGATCAAAGTGACAGCGAGCAGTCAGAAGAGCAGATGGACTTGAGTGAGGGCACTAGTCCCTCAACTTCAGATGAAGGGAGAAGAAGTACTCCTAGCAATTTGCCTAAGGCTGCAACTAGGCAAAGGAGGAAAAGAACTTCAGATTCAGAGGATGAAGATTACAACGCTGAGGAAGATGAGGCTACTTCCAAGAAAGAGGTGCTCAAGAAGGAATATGGCTCAGCAAAGAATACAAAGCTAGGCATGAAGACCAAAAGGCCTGCAAGAAGACAACCAATATCCAAGGCCAGAGCAACAAATCAACTGCCTAAAAGGCCTGATCCCAAAGAGCCAGCTGCTGAAGGAAAGAAAAGGAAGGAAAGGGTCAAGCAGACCATGGCCAAAATTGTTGGTCAACCTTCCATGATGGAAGAGGAAGAGCTTGCTGCGCCAGCTCCAAAGGCAGCTAAGCTTATGGGAGATGCAATCAGATCAGGGGTGCAACATCCAAGCCCAAGGAAACACCCAAAGCTGCCTCCAAGGCCAAGCAAGTTCAAAGAGGAATACTAGGAGTATTCCAAATTTCTTTGAGAAGAACAAGGCCCCAAAGTGCCCAATGTTGCTGAAGATTCAGAAGATGAAGGACAGGTTCTAAGAAAGCTCAAGCCCAAGATACCAGATCACAATGATGCCCATCCCGTGGCTGAGGACATGAGAATCGGGAAGGATTCAGGGCTGAGACTATGGAGAATGGAAGATCCATATGCTTCAAGAAGAAGAACTGCTGTTGAATACAGGTTCCACACAAAGGAACAACGGGACTTCTATGAAACAATTCTGTTGGACAAGAAGCCCATAGTCTGTGACATGAGGTGGGTTGACTGGAAATTCATCAAGGAAAATGAACAACACTATCCTGGAGTGCAAGACAGCTTTGTTGCCTGTGGAGTTGCAGATTTTGTTGGACAGAAGTTCACCAACTGGAATGATGAGCTTATCATGCAGTTCTACTCCACAGCACACTTCTACCCAGATGGAAGAATAGTTTGGATGTCCACTATTGAAGAATGGGCAAGTCTGATCAATGCCCCCAAGGAGAATGAGGATGACCTAGACATTTATGCAAAGAAAAAGCTGGGTCACAATTCAATGGCTCACATGTACAAGGAAATTCCAGACAAGGCATTAGAGACTCACAAGTTTGGATCACTGCTGTCAGGGTTGCCAACAATAAATTGGATTTTGAGGCACACTTTGTTGCCCAAGTCTGGTGACCATAACATGATCAGAGGGCATGCCATCAACATGTTGCATGTGTTTGATGTGCCACGAAGTTCAAAGTCATGAGCACGATCATTGAAACAATCAAGAGGACTGCAGCAGATCGAGAGGAGCTGTGGATATGCACCTCAGATTCAAGAATTGATAAACTCAAAGATGGGCACAGGAAAATATCAGTTGGATAAGGAACACTTTCCACTTTATCCAAACTTTGAGGACAATGAGGTTGTCATGAATGAAGATGATCCACAATCAGTTCAAGCTCGTGGAGAAGAAGGAGAAGGCAAAGAGGGAGAAGGCTGCCAAGATGCCACTTCAAGAGGAGGCATCTGAATATTTCTTGAAAACCAAACAGGAGCAGCTTGGTTACTTGATAGCATCATCTCTGAGGATTGAGAAGGGGTTGGCCACCCTAACCCAAAACCAGGAGAGCCTGGAAAGAATCATGGAACAAAAATTCTATGATCTAGATGTCAAGGTAATGGCGAGATTGATCGGTTGTGGAGCAGCTGCAGGATGACATCCAGGAGAGGAAGGGCAAGACTACCACCAATGTGTTTACCAGAGTGCCCAGAGCCCAAAGGTCAGTTGCAGTGCCAGTGACAGACACTCGAGCAACAACTTCAGCACCAGCCACTGCCCCTACAGTTCCAGTGCAACCAGCTCCAACACCAACTCCTCCAGCTCCATCCACTTCAACTGAAGCCTTCATCCAAGGAGCCATCTCTACACCACCACCAGAAGATCAAGCCTGAGAGTCGATCTAGCACTATGCATTTTCTATGAACTTTTTGGTAACTTGTTGCCAAAGGGGGAGAAAATGTATAGATCATAGGCTTCGAGAGAGAGTGTGTTGCTTTTGTTCTCTCTTGCTTTATTTGGTGGTTTTTCAATCTTTGTTTGCTTTTGGCTGAGATACTATGCTTGTGAGACATTGATGATCGTGTGTTTGATCATAAGCTACACTTATGCATGCTTGATATTATCCTATCTATCTTATGTGATCACTCGCTATGCTTGGTGATGAGTGCATGTATTCATTGTTTATTATTTTGAGCGCTCCACCAAGATGTATGTGACATGGAAGAGTAACCCATGAGCCTAATTCATTGTGCATTTGCAGTCCAAAGCAAATCTAAAACTATGCACAAATTTAGGGGAGCTCTTGCTTATCACATACTTCTCAAAGCGACGATGTTATTTAAATTTTATTATCATTTGTCGAAGCTTTGATCTATATGTTGTCATCAATTACAAAAAAGGGGGAGATTGAAAGTGCAACTATCCCTAGGTGGTTTTGGTAATTCATAACAACATATAGCTCATTGAGCTAATGCTATTCCAAGACTATTGTTTCAGGAAAGCTCAATGAATGGCATGGCATGGATGATGAAAGTGGATCCTCAAAATACTAAGGACAAAGGATTGGCTCAAGCTCAAAAGCTCAAGACTCTTCATTTACATTTTAGTGATCCAAGATCACATTGAGTCTATAGGAAAAGCCAATACTATCAAGAAGGGATGAGGTGTTGCTTAATGAGCCTCTTGCTTCATGTGCTTAGTGATATGCTCCAAAACCCTCAACTACTTTCCCACATCCACGAATGACCTAAACCTAAAGCCAAAATCGGTCACACCGATTCTTTCTATCCGGCGCCACCGATTCCAAAAGTCATAGCCACTGCCACAAACCCTAAGCAAATCGGTCTTACCGATAGGGATCTTGGTCTCACCGAGATGGGGTTGCAATCTCTTTGTTTCCCTTCGTAACGTTTCGGTCTAACCGAAGTGAGCGATCGGTCCCACCGAGATTGCAATGTAAACTCTATGTTTCCTTTTTGTAACATTTTGGTCTCACCGAAAAGAGCAAATCGGTCCCACCGAGTTTACCTGACCAACTCTCTGGAAATCTTATCGGTCTCACCGAGTTTGTGTAATCGGTCTCACCGAGATTACGTTATGCCCTAACCCTAACCGAATCGGCCTCACCGAGATGCATGTCAGTCCCACCAAAAATCACTAACAGTCACTAGGTTTACTAAATCGGTCCGACCGAGTTTAACGATTCGGTCCCACCGAGTTTGGTAAATTGTGTGTAACGGTTAGATTTTGTGTGGAGGCTATATATACCCCTCCACCTCCTCTTCAATCGTGGAGAGAGCCATCAGAAAGAACCTACACTTCCAACTTACCAGTTCTGAGAGAGAACCACCTACTCATGTGTTGAGGCCAAGATATTCCATTCCTACCATATGAATCTTGATCTCTAGCCTTCCCCAAGTTGCTTTCCACTCAAACCCTCTTTCCACCAGATCCAAATCCTATGAGAGAGAGTTGAGTGTTGGGGAGACTATCATTTGAAGCACAAGAGCAAGGAGTTCATCATCAACGCACCATTTGTTACTTCTTGGAGAGTGGTGTCTCCTAGATTGGCTAGGTGTCACTTGGGAGCCTCCGACAAGATTGTGGAGTTGAACCAAGGAGTTTGTAAGGGCAAGGAGATCGCCTACTTCGTGAAGATCTACCGCTAGTGAGGCAAGTCCTTCGTGGGCGACGGCCATGGTGGGATAGACAAGGTTGCTTCTTCGTGGACCCTTCATGGGTGGAGCCCTCCGTGGACTCGCGCAGCCGTTACCTTTCGTGGGTTGAAGTCTCCATCAACGCGGATGTACGATAGCACCACCTATCGGAACCACGCCAAAAACATTCGTGTCTCCAATTGTGTTTGAATCCCCCAAACCCTTCCCTTTACTTTCTTGCAAGTTGCATGCTTTAATTTCCGCTGCCTATACACTCTTTGCATGCTTGCTTGAATTGTGTGATGATTGCTTGACTTGTCCAAAAATAGCTAAAATCTGCCAAACTCTAAAATTGGGAAAAGGTTAAGTTTTTATTGGTCAAGTAGTCTAATCACCCCCCCTCTAGACATACTTCAAGGTCCAAGATCACATTGAGTCTATAGGAAAAGCCAATACTATCAAGGAGGGATGAGGTGTTGCTTAATGAGCCTCTTGCTTCATGTGCTTAGTGATATGCTCCAAAACCCTCAGCTACTTTCTCACAATCCACAAATGACCTAAACCTAAAGCCAAAATCGGTCACACCGATTCTTCCTACCCGGCGCCACCGATTTCAAAAGTCATAGCCACTGTCACAAACCCTAGGCAAATTGGTCCTACCGATAGGGATCTCGGTCACATCGAGATGGGATTGTAATCTCTCTGTTTCCCTTCGTAACGTTTCGGTCTAACCGAAGTGAGTGATGGGTCCCACCGAGATTGCAATGTAAACTCTCTATTTCCCTTTTGTAACATTTCAGTCTCACCGAAAAGAGCAAATCGGTCCCACCGAGTTTACCTGACCAACTCTCTAGAAAGCTTATTACCAAAATCGGTCTCACCGAGTTTGTGTAATCGGTCTTACCGAGATTATGTTATGCCCTAACCCTAACCGAATCGGTCTCACCGAGTTGCTAGGTTTACTAAATCGGTCCGACCGAGTCTGTTGAATCAGTCCCATCGAGTTTGGTAAATTGTGTGTAACAGTTAGATTTTGTGTGGAGGATATATATATATACCCCTCCACCTCCTCTTCATTAGTGGAGAGAGCCATCAGACTGAACCTACCCTTCCAACTTACCATTTCTGAGAAAGAACTACCTACTCATGTGTTGAGGCCAAGATATTCCATTCCTACCATATGAATCTTGATCTCTAGCCTTCCCCAAGTTGCTTTCCACTCAAACCCTCTTTCCACCAGATCCAAATCCTATCAGAGAGAGTTGAGTGTTGGGGAGACTATCATTTGAAGCACAAGAGCAAGGAGTTCATCATCAATGCACCATTTGTTACTTCTTCGAGAGTGGTGTCTCCTAGATTGGCTAGGTGTCACTCGGGAGCCTCCAACAAGATTGTGGAGTTGAACCAAGGAGTTTGTAAGGGCAAGGAGATCGCCTACTTCGTGAAGATCTACCGCTAGTGAGGCAAGTCCTTCGTGGGCGGCGGCCATGGTGGGATAGACAAGGTTGCTTCTTCGTGGACCCTTCGTGGGTGGAGCCCTCCGTGGACTCATGGCAAGAGTTACCCTTCATGGGTTGAAGTCTCCATCAACGTGGAGGTACGATAGCACCACCTATCGGAACCACGCCAAAAACATCCGTGTCTCCAATTGCGTTTGAATCCTCCAAACCCTTCCCTTTACTTTCTTGCAAGTTATGCTTTAATTTCCGCTGCCTATATACTCTTTGCATGCTTGCTTGATTTGTGTGATGATTGCTTGACTTGTCCTAAGATAGCTAAAATCTGTCAAACTCTAAAATTGGGAAAAGGTTAAGTTTTTAATTGGTCAAGTAGTCTAATCACCCCCCTTCTAGACATACTTCAAGGTCCTACAAGTGGTATCAGAGCTTTGGTCTCCATTTGCTTTGATTTCCATAGCTTTTGGTGGTCATAGCCTTGGTTTCACAACCTAGGAGAGTATGGCGTCTAGCAAGGGAATTATCACTGTAGAGGTCCTTACTTTGATGGTACTAATTTTGCTAGTTGGAAGCATAAGATGAAAATGCATATTCTCAGACATAACCCCGCCGTTTGGGCAATTATTTGTATTGGCTTGCAAGGTGAATTCTTTGATGGGAGAGAGCCAAACTGTGAAGCTAATGCTGAAGAATTGAAGATGCTGCAATACAACGCTCAAGCTTGTGATATCATCTTCAACGGATTGTGCCCCGAAGAATTCAACAAAATCAGCCTTCTTGAGAATGCAAAAGAAATTTGGGATACTTTGATTGATATGCACGAAGGTACCGAATCCGTCAAGGAATCCAAGTTGGATGTGCTCCAAAGTCAGCTTGACAAGTTGAAAATGAAGGATGGTGAAGGTGTCGCTGAAATGTACTCTAGGCTTGCTCTTACCACAAATGAGATTGCCGGCTTAGGGAGTGAAGAGATGACCGACAAATTCATCATCAAGAAAATCCTAAGAGCATTGGATGGAAAGTATGATACCGTGCACATTGATCCAACTGATGCCAAACTATAAAGATCTCAAGCCAACGGAAGTCATTGGAAGGATTGTTGCTCATGAGATGTCACTCAAGGATAAGGAGGAACTTCACAACAAGTCAAGTGGTGCTTACAAAGCCTCAAGTGAAGCACCCACATCATCAAGTGAGAAACAAACCTTCAATGAAGAATTGAGCTTAATGGTGAAGAACTTCAACAAATTCTACAAGAGTAGAAGCAAAGAAAGAAGCTCCAAGTCAAGGACTTACCATGACACAAGATCTTCTAGTCGAGAGCGCAATTGCTACAATTGTGGGAGGCCTGGACACTATTCCAATGAGTGTACGACACCCTACAAAAGAAGAGAAGATTCTCCAAAAAGAAGAAGCAAAAGAGAAGAATCACCACCAAGAGAGAGAAGGAGTAGAGATGATCGTTATGAACGAACACCCTCACGGAGAAGCAAGGATTCAGAAAGGAAGGATTAGTCATCAAAGAGCTACACAAAACGAAGACATCAAGCTCATGTTGGTGAATGGGTATCCGGCTCCGACTCTGACAATCACCCCGAGAGAAGCTATCACTCCGACTCTGAATATACTCAAGATGAAGGTGTTGCCGGTCAGCACTGTGTCAACCAACTCCTACGACATATTTGATTCACCAAATGAAGGAATTGGAAGATGCTTCATTGCCAAAGGTCCAAAGGTATCACACCCCGAGTATGTTGATTTCAATAGTGATGAAGATGACTTGCTTGTGGATGATGATTTACTTGTTGACAACTCTAGTGATGAATACTATGATGAAACGTCAATTAATCATGCTAATCAAGATAAAAAGAATGACAATGATAAGGAGAAGATTGAGCTTCTAACTAAGGAACTAAACACTCTTAAGTTGGCTCATGAAACTATCTTCGAGGATCATCGAGAACTTTTAAGGGCTCATGAGAAGTTACGCTTTGAAAAGCTCAATCTTGAGCAAGAGCATGAGTTCTTAAAAGCAATCAATGATGATCTTCGTAAGAAAAGTTCTTCTTACATTGCCAAGCGTTTACTCCTATCTACTTACATGCCTCAAGTCAAGTCTAATAACAAGTACAAGAAAGACACTTCCTCTAGTAGTAACAATAATAATGTCAAATCCAATATTGTTGCCTCTAGTAGCTCTCTTGATTCCACTAATGATTCTCTTAGCCAAGTTACACTTGAGCAAGAAAATAGCTTATTGAAGGGAATTATAGAGAAAGGTGTCTACAAGAGCCTTGCCGGGAGTAAGCAATTCGAGGAAATTGTACGCAAGCAAGGAAGACACCGTAAGAATCAAGGTGTTGGTTGTGAACGAAAGTTCAATGCCAATGGAGTTGAGTGGGAAGAAGATCAATACCCCAAGACGAAGTTTGTTCCTCAACAAGAGAAGTATGATCCTACTTCCTTCAAGGGAACACAAGCACAAGATGATCTTCCACCACAAGACCACAAGAATAAAGGCAAGGACAAGCTTCAAGAAGAGATTGATGCATTTGAAGAAGCACCTAAGGCCTCGTTCAAGTGGATTCCCAAGACTACGTCAAGTTCTACTTCATCAAGTACAACTACAACTCCAAGGATTCCCATCAAGATGATGTGGATCCCAAGAAGAAGAACTAGAGAGTTCTTGAGGGTGACTCCGCCAACATTCTTCACACATATCATTATGGCAAGGACAAGTGCAATCAACTTCCACATCTTGCACTAGTTCAAGGAGTAACAAACCCTCATGTTGGTAAGGGAAGGGACAAGGTAACCTAATGATTTCATGGACATCATCTTGTGTGTGCATCACTCTATGTTTATGGATATTCTTGTTTGTTCCTTGTGGGACTAACCAATGTAGGCAAGTTGAAAGTGCAACTCACTCCAAAGGATTGCTCCAATTGATCTACATCAACATTGAGCATCCACATCTTCAACACCTACATGAAGTCATCATCGGCAAAACCCAAGGTTAGTTCATCCCTCTAAGGGGGGATCTCACATCTAGGGGGAGCTTAACTCTAAGAATTGAGTCAAAGCAACTCTAATGGTGTGAACACATCAATGCATTATGTAAAAGTGGTAACCCCACTTGAGCTTAAACGATGAGTATGACCTATGATCAAATGTTTATCATTTGACTCCTAAGTCAATATACTCATATATAGATGACCTAGTCATCGCCAATTGTTTGATAGATGCTAGAATTGGTTGTGCATGCTTTGCCACATATTTCATTTGCTATATTTTTGTGTGAGCATGTTGGTGCATATTTTACTCATTCAAGGACATCCACTTGTTGTTTTGATTGTTTGGTTCTTTCTTCTTTTGGCCAAGTGGATGGACAAGAATGTCTAAGAACTTTCTCTAGCTATCTATGCTTTTCTCGTCTCAAACTCTATTCATGCTACATCACAAAATTTGATCAAGTCAGATTCGAACCACTCTGTGTGAGGAGCACTCGGAGTCCCCGATTCGTCATAGACTTAAACTTCCAAAACTTCTTTGTGATTCTCGGTCTAACTGATTCCTCCATTTCGGTCCTACCGAGATCACTAAGTCGATCTAGGTTTTCAATCTCGGTGCAACCGATTTGAACTTTTCGTTCACACCGAGTTGCTGTAACTGTACACAGTTATGTATCTCGGTGCCACCGAGTTGTTCCAATCGGTCACACCAACAGGGTCGGGCTATATATAGTCATGGGCAAAATTTTGGAAATTTCTCCGAACCCCTTCGCCCGCGAAATAGCTCGCTCTGCCTCCAAGGTCTCCGGATCGTCTCGCCGCCACCGCCTCCTATCGCTGGTCTCTGCCACCGTCAGCGGAATTCAACCCCGCCGTTGCCGCCAGTGGCGAGTTCATCGCCGAGCTAGGGTATGGACTCGATCACGGTGCTATCCTCGTCCGATTCCTAGCACATTGTGTTCTTATTGATTCTTGCCACGATTGAAACACTCCTATCCAGTCAATGCAATCCGTAGATTAGATGAGATTTGAAAATTTAGGGTTAGGTTTCTGCCGAAACCATCTCGGACCCACCGAGTTGTAAAACTCGGTCCCACCGATTTGGCTTATGCCATTGCACTAGTAACTCTCGGTCTGACCGAGAATTGCTAATCGGTGCGACCGATTTTAGGACTTTGTGAAACCCTAGCAGTCTCGGTGCCATCAACTATGACTCGGTCCAACCGAGTTCATCAGTTTAGGTTCCAAAACTGCTTCGGTATCACCGAGTTTGAAAACCGGTTGATCCGAAATGCTTTCTGTGGAAAACTAAAACTGAATTTTTGAATCATTCTTTTGCAAAAATCTCTTCATTTTGTGATGCTCATCCACTCTATCTCATCTATAACTCTTCACAGGGTCAGCAGTCAGTGTTTGCAGCATGTCAGACCAGAGTGGCAGCCTGAACAGGTCAGAAGAGCAGATTGACATGAGTGAGGGCACTAGTCCCTCCAGCACTTCAGATGAAGGCAGCAGAAGCACTCCGCAACCTGCCTAAGGATGCTACCAGGCAAAGGAAGAAGAAAACCTCAGACTCTGAAGATGAGCATTATAGAGCAAAAGAAGATGAGGCTACCTCCAAGAAAGTAGTACTCAAAAAGGAGTATGGCTCAGCAAAGCATCCAAAGCCAGGCATGAAGATTAAAAGGCCTGCAGGAAGACAACCAATGTCCAAAGCCAGAGTGTCTACTCAAGCTCCTTTGGAATCTCAACCCAAAGAGCCTGTTGCTGCAGAGGGAAAGAAAAGGAAAGAAAGGGTCAAGAAGACCATGACAAGAGTGATTGGGAAGCCTTCCATGATGGAAGAAGAAGAAGAGCTTGCTGCACCAGCACCAAAGGCACCAAAGCTTATGGGTGATGCTATTAGATCAGGGGCTGCAACATCTAAGCCCAAGGAAGCACCCAAAGCTGCCCCCAAGGCCAAGTCTCAGACCAAAGAGGAATACCAGGAGTATTCCAAATTTGAGAAGAACAAGGCCCCAAAGGTTCGAGGTTGCTGAGGAGGAAGATGAAGAAGGACAAGTTCTAAGGAAGCTCAAGCCCAAGATACCAGACCACAATGATGCCCATCCTGTGGCTGAGGACATGAACATCAGAAAAGATTCAGGGTTGAGGCTATGGAGGTTGGCAGATCCATATGCCACAAGGAGAAGGACTGCTGTTGATTACAGGTTCCATACAAAGGAACAGCAGGACTTCTATGAGACAATTTTGTTGGATAAGAAGCCCATAGTTTGTGATATGAGGTGGGTCGACTGGACCTACATGAAGGAAAATGAAGAGCACTATCCTGGAGTTCAAGACATTTTTGTTGCTTGTGGAGTTGCAGATTTTGTTGGGAAAAAGCTCACAAACTAGAATGATGAACTTATCATGCAATTCTACTCCACATCACACTTCTATCCAGATGGGAGGATAGTTTGGATGTCTGAAGGTACAAGGTACCAGTCAACAGTTGAGGAGTGGGCAAAAGCGATAAATGCCCCAAAGGAAAATGATGATGACCTGGATGTATATGCCAAGAAGAAAATGGGACACAATACCATGGCACATATGTACAAGGAGATCCCAGACAAAGCCCTAGAGACTTTCTCTTTTGGATCAGTCCACTTTCTTCATCGGGGCTGCCTACAATAAATTGGATCCTAAGGCACACTCTATTGCCTAAGTCAGGTGACCACAACATGAACAGAGGGCATGCAATCAATATGTTGCATTTATTTGATGTGCCTCAAAAATTCAAGGTCATGAGCCTTATAGTTGAAACCATTAAGAGGACTGCAGCAGATCATAAGAGGAGTTGTGGATATGCCCCTCAGATTTAGGAGTTGATTAACTCAAAGATGGGCACATGCAAATATCTATTGGATAAGTAACATTTTCCACTTTATCCAGACCTTGAGGACAATGAGGTTGTCATGAATGAGAACGATCCATCATCAGTTCAAGCTCAAGAGAAGAAGGAGAAGGAAAGGAAGGAGAAGGCTGCCAAGATGCCAACTCAAGAGGAGGCATCTGAGTATTTCTTGAAGAACAAGCAGGAGCAACTTGGTTACTTGATAGCATCATCTCTGAGGATTGAGAAGGGATTGGCCACCCTCACTCAAAATCAGGAGAGCTTGGAAAGAATCATGGAACAAAAATTCTATGATCTAGATGTCAAAGTAACTGAGATTCAGTCAGTTGTGGAGCAGCTGCAGGATGACATGCAGGAGAGGAAGGGCAAGACTACCACAAATGTATTTTCCAGAGTGCCTAGAGCTCAGAGATCGACATCTGCTGCGATGCAGGACACTAGAGCAACATCATCTGCACCAGCCACAGCTCCTACAGCTCCAGTGCAATCAGCTCCAAAGACTAACTCCTCTAGCACCCTCTACATCAACTAAAGTCTTCGTCCAAGGAGCCATCTCTACACCACCACCAGAAGATCAAGCCTGAGAGTCGATCTAGCACTATGCATTTTCTATGAACTTTTTGGTAACTTGTTGCCAAAGGGGGAGAAAAATGTATAGATCATAGGCTTCGAGAGAGAGAGTGTTGCTTTTGTTCTCTCTTAATTTGGTGGTTCAAACTTGTTTGCTTTTGATTGCTTGAGATACTATGCTATTCTTGTGAGACATTGATGATCATGTGTTTGATCATAAGCTACACTTATGCTCGTTATAATATTATCTTATTTATCCTTATATGATCATTCACTTTGCTTGGTGATGAGTGCATGTATTCAATCTTTATCATTTTGAGCGCTCCACCAAGATGTATGTGACATGGAAGAGTAACCCATGAGCCTAATTCCTTGTGCATTTGCAGTCCAAAGCAAATCTTAAACTATGCACAAATTTAGGGGGAGCTCTTGCTTATCACATACTTCTCAAAGCGACGATGTTTTTCGATCTTATTATCATTTGTCGAAGCTTTGATCTATATGTTGTCATCGATTACCAAAAGGGGGAGATTGAAAGTGCAACTATCCCTAGGTGGTTTTGGTAATTCATAACAACATATAGCTCATTGAGCTAATGCTATTCCAAGACTATTATTTCAGGAAAGCTCAATGAATGGCATGGCATGGATGATGAAAGTGGATCCCTCAAAATACTACGGACAAAGGATTGGCTCAAGCTCAAAAGCTCAAGACTCTTCATTTTACATTTTAGTGGTCCAAGATCACATTGAGTCTATAGGAAAAGCCAATACTATCAAGGAGGGATGAGGTGTTGCTTAATGAGCCTCTTGCTTCATGTGCTTAGTGATATGCTCCAAAACCCTCACTACTTTCTCACAATCCACAAATGACCTAAACCTAAAGCCAAAATCGGTCACACCGATTCTTCCTACCAGCGCCACCGATTTCAAAAGTCATAGCCACTACCACCCACCCTAGGCAAATCGGTCCTACCGATAGGGATCTCGGTCTCACCGAGATGGGATTGTAATCTCTCTGTTTCCCTTCGTAATGTTTCGGTCTAATCGAAGTGAGCGATCGGTCCCACCGAGATTGCAATGTAAACTCTTTGTTTCCCTTTTGTAACATTTCAGTCTCACCGAAAAGAGCAAATCGGTCCCACCGAGTTTACCAGACCAACTCTCTAGAAAGCTTATTACCAAAATCGGTCTCACCGAGTTTGTGTAATCGGTCTTACCGAGATTACGTTATGCCCTAACCCTAACCGAATAGGTCTCACCGAGTTTCATGTCAGTCCCACCGAAAATCACTAACGGTCACTAGGTTTACTAAATCGGTCCGACCGAGTCTGTTGAATCGGTCCCACCGAGTTTGGTAAATTGTGTGTAACGGTTAGATTTTGTGTGGAGGCTATATATACCCCTCCACCTCCTCTTTATTTGTGGAGAGAGCCATCAGACTGAACCTACACTTCCAACTTACCATTTCTGAGAAAGAACTACCTACTCATGTGTTGAGGCCAAGATATTCCATTCCTACCATATGAATCTTGATCTCTAGCCTTCCCCAAGTTGCTTTCCACTCAAACCCTCTTTCCACCAGATCCAAATCCTATGAGAGAGAGTTGAGCGTTGGGGAGAATATCTTTTGAAGCACAAGAGCAAGGAGTTCATCATCAACACACCATTTGTTACTTCTTGGAGAGTGGTGTCTCCTAGATTGGCTAGGTGTCACTTGGGAGCCTCCGACAAGATTGTGGAGTTGAACCAAGGAGTTTGTAAGGGCAAGGAGATCGCCTACTTCATGAAGATCTACCGCTAGTGAGGCAAGTCCTTCGTGGGCGACGGCCATGGTGGGATAGACAAGGTTGCTTCTTCGTGGACCCTTCGTGGGTGGAGCCCTCCGTGGACTCGCGCAACCATTACCGTTCGTGGGTTGAAGTCTCCATCAACGTGGAGGTACGATAGCACCACCTATCGGAACCACGCCAAAAACACTCGTGTCTCCAATTGCGTTTGAATCCTCCAAACCCTTCCCTTTACTTTCTTGCGAGTTGCATGCTTTAATTTCCGCTGCCTATATACTCTTTGCATGCTTGCTTGATTTGTGTGATGATTGCTGAGTTGTCCTAACATAGCTAAAATCTGTCAAACTCTAAAATTAGGAAAAGGTTAAGTTTTTAATTGGTCAAGTAGTCTAATCACCCCCCCCTTCTAGACATACTTCAAGGTCCTACAGATGGAACAACAGATCCCGCTGTATGGATTGAGGACTTTCTCCTCCATAGTCATATGGCTCACGGTGATTATCTTCATGCCATCAAATACCTCCCGCTAAAACTCAAAGGACCAGCTTGGCACTGGTTAAATAGCCTGCTAGAAAACTCCATTGGCAGCTGGGAGGACTTGGAAGACGCCTTCCGCGACAACTTCTAGGGTACATTCGTCCGACCTCCGGATGCCGATGACCCAAGTCACATAGTTCAATAGCCCGGAGAGTTGGCCAGGAAATTCTGGACTAGGTTCCTAACGAAAAAGAACCAGACCGTCGACTGACCGGATGCCGAAGCCCTAGCGGCCTTTAAGCACAGCATTCGCGACGAATGGCTCGCTCGACACCTTGGCCAAGGAAAGCCGAAGTCAATGGCAGCCCGCACGACACTTATGATCCGCTTTTGCATGGGTGAAGATAGTTGGCTAGCCTGTAGCGGCAACAGTACAAGCAAACCTGGCCCCTCCGAAGCCAGAAATAGCAACGGCAAGCCCCGACGCAGCAGACACAAGTGTCGAAACAACAGTGACAATACCGACAACACGACGGTCAACGCCGGATTCAGTGGCTCCAAGTCCGGTCAGCGTAAGAAGCCATTTAAAAGAAGCAATCCAGGCTCATCCAGCTTGGACTGAATCCTTGATCGACCATGTTAGATCCACGACACCCCCGATAAACCCGCCAATCATACCAACAGAAGCTGTTGGGTCTTTAAACAAGCCGGTAAGTTAAATACCAAGAACAAGGAGAAGGGGTCGCCAAGTGAGGACGATGACGAGGAGCCCCATCCACCGAACACAGGGGGACAGAAGAAATCTCCCCCCAAGTTAAAACGGTAAACATGATATACGTTACTCATATCCCCAAGAGGGAGCGCAAACGTGCGCTTAGGGACGTCTATGCGATAGAGCCAATCGCCCCAAAATTCAATCCATGGTCATCTTGCCCAATCACTTTCGATCGTAGGGACCACCCGACCGGTATTCGTCATGGCGGCTTAGCCACACTGGTCCTTGATCCAATCATTGATGGATTCCACCTCACGCGAGTCCTCATGGACGGCGGCAGCAGCCTTAACCTGCTCTATCAAGACACAGTCCGCAAGATGGGCATCGATCCGTCAAGGATCAAGCCGACAAAAACTAACTTTAAAGGAGTAATACCAGGTGTAGAGGCCCAAAGCACGGGCTCAATCACATTGGAGGTCGTCTTCGGATCGCCGGACAACTTCCGAAGCGAAGACTTGATCTTTGACATCGTCCCCTTCGCAGTGGCTATCTGCACTACTTGGACGAACTGCATTTGCTCGCTTCAACGCGGTGCCACACTATGCGTACCTCAAACTTAAGATGCCCGGACCACGCGGTGTCATAAGAGTCAACGGAAACAAGGAACGCTCCATTCGTACCGAGGAGCACACCGCGGCCCTGGCAGCGGAAGTACAGGGCGGCCTTATCAAGCAGAACATCAATTCTGCGGCCTGATACATCTCCAACGTATCTATAATTTTTGATTGCTCCATGCTACTTTATCTATTGTTTTGGACTATAATGGGCTTTATTTTCCACTTTTATATTACTTTTGGGACTAACCTATTAACCGGAGGCCCAGGCCAGAATTGTTGTTTTTTTCCTTTTTCAGTATTTCGAAGAAACAGAATATCAAACGGAGTCCAAATGGAATGAAACCTTCGGAAACGTGATTTTCTCACCGAGCGTGATCCAGAGACTTGGACCTCACGCCAAGGAACCAGAGAGGCGGTCACGAGGGTGGGGCGCCCCTAGGGCGCGCCCCTACCTCGTGGGCCCCTCAAGCTCCACCGACGTACTCCTTCCTCCTATATATACCCACGCACTTCAAACGATCGTAACAGGAGCCAAAACCTAATTTCACCGCCAGAACTTCCTCAGATCCACGAGATCCCATCTTGGGGCCTGTTCGAGCTCACGGAGGGGCATCCACCACGGAGGGCTTCTACATCAACACCATAGCCTCTACGATGAAATGTGAGTAGTTTACTTCAGACCTTCGGGTCCATAGCTAGTAGCTAGATGGCTTCTTCTCTCTTTTGGATCTCAATACAATGTTCTCCCCTCTCTCGTGGAGATCTATTCGATGTAATCTTGTTTTTGCGGTGTGTTTGTTGAGACCGATGAATTGTGGGTTTATGATCCAGCTTATCTATGAATAATATTTGAATCTTCTCTTAATTCTTTTACGTATGATTGAGTTATCTTTGCAAGTCTCTTCGAATTATCCGTTTGGTATGGCCAACTAGATTGGTAGTTCTTGCAATGGAAGAAGTGCATTGCTTTGGGTTCAATCTTGCGGTGTCCTTACCAAAGGATGTAAAGGGTTGCAAGGCACGTATTGTATTGTTGCCATCGAGGATAACAAGATGGGGTATTTATCATATTGCATGAATTTATTCCTCTACATCATGTCATCTTGCTTAAGGCGTTACTCTGTTTTTAACTTAATACTCTAGATGCATGCTGGATAGCGGTCGATGAGTGGAGTAATAGTAGTAGATGCAGAATCGTTTTGGTCTACTTGTCTCGGACGTGATGCCTATATACATGATCATACCTAGATATACTCATAACTATGCTCAATTCTGTCAATTGCTCAACAGTAATTTTTTCACCCACCGTAGAATACTTATGCTCTTGAGAGAAGCCACTAGTGAAACCTATGGCCCCAGGGTCTATTCTCATCATATCAATCTCCATCACTTTTATACTTGCTTTGTTTTTACTTTTATTTTTACTTTTCACTTTGCATCTTTATACCAAAAATACCAAAAATATTATCTCTATCAGATCTCACTCTCGTAAGTGACCTTGAAGGGATTGACAACCCCTAATTGCGTTGGTTGCGAGTAGCTATCGTTTTGTGCATGTACGAGGGACTTGTGTGTGGCCTCCTACTGGATTGATACCTTGGTTCTCAAAAACTGAGGGAAATACTTACGCTACTGTGCTGCATCATCCTCTCCTCTTCGGGAAAACCAACGCAAGCTCAAGACGTAGCAAGAAGGATTTCAGCGCCGCTGTCTGGGAGTCTACGCAAATGTCAACATACCAAGTACCCATCACAATCCCTATCTCTCGCATTACATTATTTGCCATTTGCCTCTCGTTTTCCTCTCCCCAACTTCACCCTTGCCATTTTATTCGCCCTTCCTCCGTTCAATCTTGTGTTACCATGTGCCTTCTTTTTGCTTGCATCTTCGCTTGCTAAAAGTTTATGGATCCTCATCCACTTGCTAATCTCTTTAAGAGATCCAATTATGATGAACCTATTGCTAGTGAATTGAGTGCACCAGATTATCTTTATGAGGTTTTGCCTGAAATTCGTGAATCTAAAAATTGTGATGAAGTACTTTATGAAGCGATTCACGATAGGTCTTTGAATAAAAAGCATGATTGCAATGATTTTACTATAAATTCTATTGATGTCAATTGTGCTAAAAATATGCAAAACCCTAAGCTTGGGGATGCTAGTTTTTCTATGTCCTCTACTTGTTGCAATGATCATGATTGGGGTGATTCTTCTTATGATCTTGAAAATTTATTTAATCCCCATGATGAATATGAGATTGATAATAGTGTTTGCAATAATATTGAAAGTGGGTTTGGAAGAGTGTCAACTTTAGATCCCACATATTTGGATAATGTTCAATCTTATGAAGTTTTTTATAAAAGTGGGTTTGGAGAGGTGATGACTTTAGTTAATATTAATCCCACTATTTCGGAAGAGTGTAAACTTCGCATGCATGTGGATCGTGTTGAGAATATGTTATGTGATAGCTATATTGTTGAATTTTCTTATGATCCTACATGTAATTATTATGAGAGAGGAAAATATGGTTATAAAAATTTTCATGTTACTAAATTACCTCTCGTTATGTTAAGATTGCTATTGTTCCTTTCCGCTTCCTTGCATATGCTAGTTTTTGCTTGCTACGATAATGTGTTTGCCTATAATATGCCTATGCATAGGAAGTATGTTAGACTTAAGTGTGTTTGTCACATGTTTTATGATGCTCTCTTTGTGCCTCTCTTGGCTTTCTTGTGAGCATCATTGAAATCTCAATACCTAGCTAGGGGCGTTAAACGATAGCGCTAGTTGGGAGGCAACCCAATTTTCTTTATGTTTTTTTTGTTTTTGTTTCTGTTTAGGAATAAATAATCCATCTAGCCTCTGTTTAGATGTGGTTTTATCTTTTAATTAGTGTTTGTGCCAAGTTAAACCTATTGGATCTTCTTGGATGATAGTTATTTGATCTTGCTGTAATTTCCAGAAACTTTGCGCTTAGTGCCCGAATTGTTAAAAATCACCAGAACGTGATAAAATATTGATTCCAATTGCTTCTGATCAATAAGAAAATTGTATAAGTCTTATAATTTTGGTAGAATTTTTTGAGTTCCAGAAGTTTGCGTTAGTTACAGATTACTACAGACTGTTCTGTTTTTGACAGATTCTGTTTTGCGTGTGTTGTTTGCTTATTTTGACGAATCTATGGCTAGTAAAATAGTTTATAATCCATAGAGAAGTTGGAATACAGTAGGTTTAACACCAATATAAATAAATAATGAGTTCATTAAAGTACCTTAAAGTAGTCTTTTGTTTTCTTTCTCTAACGGAGCTCACGAGATTTCTATTGAGTTTTGTGTTGTGAAGTTTTCAAGTTTTGGGTGAATTCTTTTGATGGATTATGGAACAAGGAGTGGCAAGAGCCAAAGCTTGGGGATGCCCATGGCACCCCAAGATAATCCAAGGACACCAAAAGTTAAAGCTTGGGGATGCCCTGGAAGGCATCCCCTCTTTCGTCCACTTCCATCGGTAATTTACTTGGAGCTATATTTTTATTCACCACATGATAAGTGTTTTGCTTGGAGTGTCTTGTATTATTTGCGTCTTTGCTTGTTAGTTTACCACAATGAGCCTTGCTGTACACACCTTTTGAGAGAGCCATACATGAATTGAAATTTGATAGAATACTCTATGTGCTTCACTTATATTTTTTGAGCTTGATAGTTTGCTCATAGTGCTTCACTTATATCTTTGAGCGTGATAATTTTTGCTCTAGGGCTTCACTTAGATCTTTTAGAGCACGGTGGTGGATTTGTTTTAAAGAAACTTGATCTCTCATGCTTCACTTAGATTATTTTGAGAGTCGTTAATAGCATGGTAATTTGCTTAATGTTAATATACTTGGTATTTAAGATATGTGAAACTTTCTTTTGAGTGCGTTGAATGCTAAGATAAGTTTGATGCTTGATAATTGTTTTGAGATATGGAGGCGATAATATCAAAGTCATGCTAGTTGAGTAGTTGTGAATTTGAGAAATGCTTGTGTTGAAGTTAGCAAATCCCGTAGCATGCACGTATGGTTAAAGTTGTGTAACAAATTTGAAACATGAAGTGTACTTGGCTTGTGCATCCTTATGAGTGGCGGTCAAGGACGAGCGATGGTCTTTTCCTACCAATCTATCCCCCTAGGAGCATGCACGTAGTACTTGATTTTTGATGACTTCTAAATTTTTGCAATAAGTATATGAGTTCTTTTGAGTATTGTTGAGTCCATGGATTATACGCACTTTTACTTTTCCGTCGTTGCTAGCCTCTTCGGTACCGTGCATTGCCCTTTCTCACCTTGAGAGTTGGTGCAAACTTCGCCGGTGCATCCAAACCCGTGATATGATACGCTCTATCACACATAAACCTCCTTATATCTTCCTCAAAACAGCCACCATACCTACCTATTATGGCATTTCCATAGCCATTCCGAGATATATTGCCATGCAACTTCCCACCGTTCCGTTCATCATCATCATGACATACTTTACTTTTGTCATATTGCCATTGCATGATCATGTAGTTGACATCTTATTTGTGGCAAAGCCACCATGCATTATTTTTCATACATGTCACTCTTGATTCATTGCACCATCCCGGTATACCGCTGAAGGCATTCATATAGAGTCATACCTTGTTCTAGTTTCGAGTTGTAATCCTTATTTTGTAATCAATAGAAGTGTGATGATTATCATTATTAGAGCATTGCCCAAATAAAAAAAAGAGAAAGGCCAAAAAGAAAAAAGAAAGGCCCAAAAAAAGAAAATGAATAAAAAGGGCAATGCTACTATCTCTTTTTCCACATTTGTGCTTCAAAGTAGCACCTTGTTCTTCATGTAGTGAGTCTCATATATTGTGCTTCAAAGTAGCACCATGTTTTTCATATAGTGAGTCTCATAAGTTGTTTTTCTATACTAGTGGGAATTTTTCGTTATAGAACTTGGCTTGTATATTCCTACGATGGGCTTCCTCAAAATGCCCTAGGTCTTCATGAGCAAGCAAGTTGGATGCACACCCACTAGTTTTCTTTTGTTGAGCATTCATAGCTCTAGTGCATCCGTTGCATGGCAATCCCTACTCCTCATGTTGACATCAATTGATGGGCATCTCCATAGCCCGTTGATTATCCTCGTCAATGTGATACTTTCTCCTTTTTTGTCTTCTCCACACAATCCCCATCATCCTATTCTATTCCCCCCATAGTGCTATATCCATGGCTCACGCTCATGTGTTGCGTGAAGGTTGAAAAAGTTTGAGATTATTTAAGTATGAAACAATTGCTTGGCTTGTCATTGGGGGTATAGAAGTTGGGAACATCTTTGTGTGTCGAAAATGAAGCATAGCCTAACTATATGATTTTGTAGGGATGAACTTTCTTTTGCCATGCTATTTTGAGAAGACATGATTACTTTGATTAGTATGCTTGAAGTATTATTATTTTTATGTCAATATGAACTTTTGTCTTGAATCTTTCGGATCTGAATATTCATACCATGATTAAGAAGATTTACATTGAAATTATGCCAAAGTATCACTCCGCATCAAAAATTCTCTTTTTATCATTTACCTACTCGAGGACGAGCAGGAACTAAGCTTGGGGATGCCTGATACGTCTCCAACGTATCTATAATTTTTGATTGCTCCATGCGACTTTATCTATTGTTTTGGACTATAATGGGCTTTATTTTCCACTTTTATATTACTTTTGGGACTAACCTATTAACCGAAGGCCCAGCCCAGAATTGCTGTTTTTTGCCTTTTTCAGTATTTCAAAGAAACAGAATATCAAACAAAGTCCAAACGGAATGAAACCTTCGGAAACGTGATTTTCTCATCGAACGTGATCCAGGAGACTTGGACCCTACGCCAAGGAACCAAAGAGGCGG
The DNA here is from genome assembly GCA_021605145.1 of Aegilops bicornis. NCBI lineage: Eukaryota > Viridiplantae > Streptophyta > Magnoliopsida > Poales > Poaceae > Aegilops > Aegilops bicornis. The sequence goes on from CM038671.1 coordinate 708,018,838, forward strand.
TCACAAGGGTGGGGGGCACGCCCCCTGCCTCATGGGCCCCACGAAGCTCCACCGACGTACTCCATCCTCCTATATATACCTACGTACCCCCAAACGATCAGAATAGGAGCCAAAAACCGCCGTAACTTCCTGTATCCACGAGATCCCATCTTGGGGCCTGTTTCAAAGCTCCGCCGGAGGGGGCATCCACCACGGAGGGCTTCTACATCAACACCATAGCCTCTCCGATGAAGTGTGAGTAGTTTACTTCAGACCTTCGGGTCCATAGCTAGTAGCTAGATGGCTTCTTCTCTCTTTCTGGATCTCAATACAATGTTCTCCCCCTCTCTCGTGGAGATCTATTCGATGTAATCTTCTTTTTGCGGTGTTTTTGTTGAGACCGATGAATTGTGGGTTTATGATCCAGCTTATCTATGAATAATATTTGAATCTTCTCTGAATTCTTTTATGTATGTTTGAGTTATCTTTGCAAGTCTCTTTGAATTATCCATTTGGTTTGGCCAACTAGATTGGTAGTTCTTGCAATGGGAGAAGTGCATTGCTTTGGGTTCAATCTTCCGGTGTCCTTACCCAAAGGATGTAAAGGGTTGCAAGGCACGTATTGTATTGTTGCCATCGAGGATAACAAGATGGGGTATTTATCATATTGCATGAATTTATTCCTCTACATCATGTCATCTTGCTTACAGGCGTTACTCTGTTTTAACTTAATACTCTAGATGCATGTTGGATAGCGGTCGATGAGTGGAGTAATAGTAGTAGATGCAGAATTGTTTCGGTCTACTTGTCTCGGACGTGATGCCTATATACATGATCATACCTAGATATACTCATAACTATGCTCAATTCTGTTAATTGCTCAACAGTAATTTGTTCACCCACCGTAGAATACTTATGCTCTTGAGAGAAGCCACTAGTGAAACCTATGGCCCTCAGGTCTATTCTCATCATATCAATCTCCATCACTTTTATACTTTCTTTGTTTTTACTTTGCTTTTTACTTTTCACTTTGCATCTTTATACCAAAAATACCAAAAAAATTATCTCTATCAAATCTCACTCTCGTAAGTGACCGTGAAGGGATTGATAACCCCTAATCGTGTTGGTTGCGAGTAGCTATCATTTTGTGCAGGTACGTGGGACTTGTGCGTGGCCTCCTATTGGATTGATACCTTGGTTCTCAAAAACTGAGGGAAATACTTACGCTACTGTGCCGCATCATCCTCTCCTCTTCGGGGAAAACTAACGCAAGCTCAAGACGTAGCACGGCCAAACCCCCCGACACTATTTAACGAGTCCGGACTACCCCACAGCATGGCAGTCCAGCTCGTCAGGAGTTCGACTAGCAATTCGGCCTACGTCTCAGTCCCGACCAAATTATGGCATACGTACCGCGCGTACAAAACTACGCACTAAAAATACCATGGGCAAAGACAGAGGCATAACTCGATCATGGTCCACAGTATGACTCGACCTTATCTGGGCACTCATACTTTTCTTTTTCTTTCTACCCTTTTCAGGTGTCTTTTTCACAGGCCCCTCATGGCGGCCTGATTATCGATCCTTTCGAAGGATAAACATACCCCGCAAGCAAGCAACATCGATGTGTGGCAGAATACCTAGATGATCTTCTTGACGATCACTTTACATGTTTTCAGGAGCCACACGCAGATTCCCCTTGGTCTCGGCATGTTAAATAGCCCTATTGCTTATCGCCATTACCTGTACAAAATACGCTTTGATGTATCAATCAGATTATAATGGAAATAGTTTGCGGCCCAACATACGTGGCACTGGCCTACTCCTTCATTATATTTCACTGCTTTTATCGATTGCACTCGTACACATTGGTCCGACCTAAATCGCCAGGGGCTCCATTGCACTCCATACGTTCGCAAACAAGTCCGAACACTTTTTACAGTATAATTCGGCGTCCCGAATATAGCATTATATGCATCGCTCCGAATCATATATTTTGTCAATAGTTGGGTTGCCCGGCTCCTATGCTTGCTACCTTACGTTCCGTCTTATCGGCTAGGGTAGTAAAGGGAGAACTACTGCAATTGTGTTTCTGGTTCATCCGGATAAACACCTCAATAGAGAAATCCGAAAACTGTCTGTCATGATGCGGCGAGAGCTGGTCAGCTATTCGGCGGCTAAATATAAATCTCTTGCGATTTTTTCAGCATTATGCGACGGATCGGCCTCCACCCGATCTTGTGTCTACAGCGCCCTAGTCTGAATAAACAAATACTAACTAGGGGCTGCGCCTACACTCCTATTGTCAAACTCCTATGGCTAAGTGAGGATGATAAAGCCACATAGTCTGATTGCCTTGTTTGATGCACTAAACACCTCCTTCAAGGACCAAACTCTTGGGTCAAGTGTGTTTAGGTTCCAACCCGAACACCCCTGTACTACCTACGTGGGGGCAGAAGCCGACGACTGGCCAACTCTCAGATTTAATAAACGGCCGTACAGGAGGAAATATTTTCACAAAACAACAAGCAATACATTACATATAGGCTTTGTTCCATAATATAGGACTAGATAACATGAATACATTCATTCAAAGATAATGTCCTTCTCACACTGGCCCGCTACAATGTGGGATCCTTCCAGGACATCGTCAACATACCGCTCGGGCGTGCGGTGCTCTTTGCTCGCTGGCGGTCCCTCGGTCGCAAGCTTGACGACGTTCATCTTCGCCCATTGTACCTTGACACGGGCGAAGGCTAGCCGCGCACCTTCAATGCAGACCGGCCGCTTTATGGCTTTAAGCCGAGAGCAGGCATCGACCAGCCGCTTCACGAGCCCGAAGTGGCTACTGGGCATGGCTTCGGCAGGCCACAGACAGATTATCAAATCCCTCATGGCCGATCCAGCCATCCTATGCAGCTCGGTCAGCCGTTTCATCTGATCGCTAAGGGGCACCGGATGCTCTGGCACAATGTATTGCGACCAGAACAACTTCTCCGTTGAGCTCCCCGCTTCGGCTCGGAAGAACTCCGTAGCATCATCAACAATGTTTGGCAAATCCGCAAATGCTCCTGGAGAACTCCAAATCCGGGTCAGTAAGAGGTACCTTTTCTTCACAAATTTGCTCTACATAATAAAGGCCTTACCCGCCGCGATCTGCTTGGCTTCTTGGATTTCCCGGAGGGCGCACTGGGCCTCAACCCGAGCCTTAGCAAGGACCTTAGCAAGTTTGCACTCTTGGACCGTAATCTTGCGCTCCAAGGACTCGCATTTCTTTATGGCATCCTTGAGCTCCTGCTAAACCTCCCCGACCCTTGACTCGTGTTTTTTGTGGGCGGCTTGTTCCTTCTCCGATTTCTTCGGGGCCTCAGCCCGCACGTTCTTGAGGGACTCCACCTCGGCCGCAGCTCCTATGAAAACATCATAATAACATGATCAACACAAACAATTCATGTCATTTTTGATCTGAACAGGCCATTGTTGGGGATCGTTGCAGAAATTAAAAAAATTCTACGCATCACCAAGATCAATCTATGGAGTTTACTAGCAATGAGAAGAGGGGAGTGCATCTTCATACCTTTGAAGATCGCGATGCGGAAGCGTTGCAAGAACGCGGTCGGATCCGATCTAAGCACCGAACAATGGTGCCTCCGCGTTCAACACACGTGCAGTCTGGTGATGTCTCCCACGCCTTGATCCAGCAAGGAGAGAGGGAGAGGTTGGGGAATACTCCGTCCAGCAGCAGCACGATGGCGTGGTGGTGGTGGAGGAGCGTGGCACTCCAGCAGGGCTTCGCCAAGCACTGCGAGAGACGAGGAGGGAGAGGGGTAGGGCTGCGCCAAGAGAGAGGGAGACTCGTGTCTCTGGCAGCCCCAAAACCCCCTGAGGGAGTCCTGGATTAGGGGGTGTCCGGATGGCCGGACTATGACCTTTGGCCGGACTCCTGGACTATGAAGAAACAAGATTGAAGACTTCGTCCCGTGTTCGGATGGGACTTTCCTTGGTGTGGAAGGCAAGCTTGGCGATACGGATATGTAGATCTCCTCCCATTGTAACCGACTCTATGTAACCCTAACCCTCTCCGTGTCTATATAAATCGGAGGGTTTTAGTCCGTACGACGAACAACAATCATACAAAAGGCTAGCTTATAGGGTTTAGCCTCTCTGATCTCACTCTTGTACTACCCATATCATTAATATTAATCAAGCGGGAGTAGGGTTTTACCTCCATCGAGAGGGCCTGAACCTGGGTAAAAACATCGTGTCCCTTGTCTCCTGTTACCATCCGCCTAGACGCATAGTTCGGGAACCCCTACCCGAGATCCGCCGGTTTTGACACCGACGTTGGTGCTTTCATTGAGAGTTCCTCTGTGTCGTCATCTTTAGGCCCGATGGATCCTCTGATCGTCAGCAACGATGTGGTCTAGGGCGAGACTTTTTTCCCCAGACAGATCTTCGTATTCAACAGCTTTGCACTGCGGGCCAATTTGCTTGGCCATATGGAGCATATCAAAAGCTACGCCCCTGGCCATCAGGTCAGATTTGGAAGTTTGAACTACACGGCCGACATCCGCGGAGACTTGATCTTCGACGGGTTCGAGCCGCAGCCAAGCGTGCCGCACTGTCACTGAGGGAGTCCTGGATTAGGGGGTGTCCGGATAGTCGGACTATGACCTTTGGCCGGACTCCTGGACTATGAAGATACAAGATTGAAGACTTCGTCCCGTGTCCGGATGGGACTTTCCTTGGCGTGGAAGGCAAGCTTGGCGATACGGATATGTAGATTTCCTACCATTGTAACCGACTACAGGTAACCCTAACCCTATTCGGTGCCTATATAAACCGGAGGGTTTTAGTCCGTAGGATCTAACAACAATCATACCATAGGCTAGCTTCTAGGGTTTAGCCTCTACGATCTCGTGGTAGATATACTCTTGTACTACCCATATCATCAATATTAATCAAGCAGGAGTAGGGTTTTACCTCCATCGAGAGGGCCCGAACCTAGGTAAAAACATCGTGTCCCTTGTCTCCTATTACCATCCGCCTAGATGCACAGTTCGGGACCCCCTACCCGAGATCCGCCGGTTTTGACACCGACATTGGTGCTTTCATTGAGAGTTCCTCTGTGCCGTCGTCTTTAGGCCCGATGGTTCCTCCGATCATCAACAACGATGCGCTCCAGGGTGAGACCTTTTTCCCCGGACAGATCTTCGTATTCGGCGGCTTTGCACTACCGGCCAATTCGCTTGGCCATCTGGAGCAGATTGAAAGCTACGCCCCTGGCCATCAGGTCAGATTTGGAAGTTTGAACTACACGTGTAACGCCCCGGATTCGATGCGCCAGGTGTCTTCCAGTTACTCGCCGTCGTTGCCATGTCATTTTCTTGCCTGTTGCACTTTGCCATGTCATCATATGCATTTCATATCATGTCATCATGTGCATCTCATTTCGCATTCGTGTTCGTCTCATGCATCCGAGCATTTTCCCCGTTGTCCGTTTTCCAATCCGGCACTCCTATGTCCCCGGCGCCCTTTTACCTCTTTTTGTGTGTGGGTATTAAATGTTCTCGGAATGGACCGAGGTTTGCCAAGCGGCCTTGGTATAGCACCGGTAGACCGCCTGTCAAGTTTCGTGCCATTTGGAGGTTGTTTGGTACTCCAACGGTTAACCGGGTAACCGTAAAGCCTCTTTTGTGTGCAGCCCAACACCCCTTCCAAAGTGGCCCAAAACCCATCTAAGTCTCTTCCATGCTCTCGGTCGTTCGATCACGATCGTGTGGGCGAAAACCGCTCCTCATTTGGACTCTTCTAGCTCTCTCTACCTATAAATGTGTGCCCCTCCCCGATTTTTCGCAGTCCAAACCCTAGAAATTCCCCTCGCGCCGCCGGACACCTTCTCCTCCACCGACGGACATGTCCGCCCGTCGTCCCCGGCGAATCCACCGTCGCCACGTCAGCGCGCCGCCGCTCTCTCTCTCTCCTCGCGCCCGCGCCGGCCTGCGGGCAGGCGAGCCCGCCCGGCCCCACTCCGCCCGCCGCCGTCTCGCCCGATCTCCGCCACCTCGCCCGGCGCCGCCCCGCCCAGCGCGTCGCCTCCGCCCCGACGAACCGCCCGACCAGCGCCCGGCCCGCCCGACGAACGCGCCCGACCCGCCGCCCTGCGCCTCCGGCGCCTCACGCCGCCCGCCGTAGCGTCTCGCCCTCGCCGCCCGCCGCTTGCGCGGCGAGATCCCGGCCGGGGAAGGTCTGTGATATTTTTATGCCATGTTCATTGCATCATAACTTCCTGCATACTGCTCCGTTTCGTGCGTCTAATATGTCAAATCGTTCGTCTCAACGAGTACTTCATTTCATTTGATTGCGTCATGTTCATTTGAGTTCATCTTGATGCCTGAATCTTCGTTGCAAGAGTGCTATATGATGTTAATCTGCTGAAACTGTTATAACTTGCTCATTTGTCATTTTTTCCATGATTGATGTGTGCATCCTATGAGGTTGATGCCTACATGAGTTTTGATCTATGTCATGCCATCATTACAGGGGTGCTATCCATGTATTTTTGTGATTCCTGTAGTGAGTGCATCAAGCTTGTTAAGTAGGGTACTTGCTGTTGCTGTTTTGCATGTCTCAATCTGCTATATCATGATGCTATGTTAACTTGCTGCTACAAGTCATTCTATGCACAATCTGGAGATGTTCACTAAGGATGTTTTCTTCTACATATCATGCTCCATCCATCCATGCCACTGGTTGCATTTATAGATTGCTGTAGCTTGTTGTAATCTTGCTCTCAAATTTCTAAATAATGTTTCTGTCAGCCTGTTAACATTAAGTTCAATGTTGCCATGATTGTTGTTAGTGATCCATGCACTCTATGAACTTGTTATTGCCATGATTAGCTTGATAAACATGTCTTCTTACGATTGGTTGCCTTGACATGCCATGTATTTCTCTGTGGTGAGTGGTTCAAGCTCACCAACATGCCTACTTATTGTTGTTCCTGCCATGTATGAATCTGTGATATAACTTGCTATGTTTACATGGGTGCCATCATATCTTCTGATCATTTTTCGCTCATGGTCAGTAAGGGACTTTTGTTCTATGAAATTAGTAGATTCATTCCATGCCTTTGTTTGCCATGATAAGTTCCTGTAACATGTTGTTGGATAGCTCTAAACATTGCAACCTGATGTTATTTCTGCAAAGTCTTGACACTGTTAATATATGCCATCTTGCCATGTGTGTTTGAGCATGTTCTAGTGATTTCTGGAGATAGCTCAGTGTTCATGTTTTGTCATGATTTACCTGTACATCATGTCCATGCCTTTTCTTCTCATGTTGAGGTGCTGTAGTATAGTGTTTTGATGCTTGCAATATGCCTAATTGCTGTTTTGGACAGATTGTTGTCATGACTTGTATAGGGTGTATGTGTTGAACCGTTGCTCCGTTTTGAGTGTGCTCTATATGAAACTTGCTTGATTTTGCATGTAGTTTCATACTATCATGTTGCATCCTTGTTTTGAGGTGTTTGATTAATGTTTGTGTGCATTTTGCATCAATGCCATGTTCAACTTGTTTTGCTCATATCTTCTAGGCCGTAGCTCCGAATCTAATGAACTTTATATGTAAGTTGACTAGAATTTTGTGTAGATTCTCTTGGTGCATCTTAACTTGCTGTTTAACCACTTGAACATAAGGTTTATTCAGATCTGGACCAATTTTGAAATTTGCATATGAGGACTTACCGGAGTTGTTCTATGTTGTTTCCGGTCTCATTTAAACTTGCCTTGATGTGTTGCTCTTGTATGCATCATCTCTTGCCATGAGTAGCTTCATGTATATTTGTCATGCATCATGCTTGTTGTGCATCGCGCCTTGTTCATGTGTGGTGTGTTTACTATGTTGTGTGCTTCTTCTCAATAGTTCCCGTTTCGTTGCGATCGTGAGGATTCGTTCGTCACGCTTGGTCTGCCTTCGTGGCTTCATCTTCTTCATGGACTCGTTCTTCTTCCTTGCGGGATTTCAGGCAAGATGACCGTCACCTTGGATCTCATTACTATCATTGCTATGCTAGTTGCTTCGTTCTTTCTCTATGCCGCGCTACCTATCATTTGCTCTTCAAGCCTCCTAATTTGCCATGTCAGCCTCTAACCTTTGCACCCTTCCTAGCAAACCATTGCTTGGCTATGTTACCACTTTTGCTCAGCCCCTCTTATAGCGTTGCTAGTTGCAGGTGAAGTTGAAGATTGCTCCATGGTGGACAGGTTTTGGTTGGGATATCACAATATCTCTTATATTATTAATGCATCTATATACTTGGTAAAGGGTGAAAGGCTCGGCCTTATGCCCGTGTTTTGTTCCACACTTGCCGCCCTAGTTTCCGTCATATCGGTATTATGTTCTCGGATTTTGCGTCCCTAACGCGGTTGGGTGGTTTATGGGACCCCCTTGACAGTTCGCTCTGAATAACACTCCTCCAGCAAGGCCCAACCTTGGTTTTACCATTTGCCTCACCACCACCTACTTTTCCCTTGGGAGTCGCTCTCTCGAGGGTCATCTTTATTTAGCCCCCCCCGGGCCAGTGCTTCTCTAAAGTGCTGGTTCGAACCGAGCTGCCTGCGGGGCCACCTTGAGGCAACCTGAGGGCTGGTTTTACTCGTAGCTAGTCACATCCGGTGTTTCCCTGAGAACGAGATATGTGCAGCTCCTATCGGGATTGTCGGCGCATCGGGCGGTCTTGCTGGTCTTGTTTTATTGCTGTTGAAATGTCTTGTAGCCGGATTCCGAGACTGATCGGGTCTTCCCGGAGAAGGAATATCCTTCGTTGATCGCGAGAGCTTATCATGGGCTAAGTTGGGACACCCTGCAGGTTAAAACTTTCGAAAGTCGTGCCCACGGTTATGTGGCGGATGGGAATTTGTTAATATCCGGTTGTAGTAAACTTCAAGTAAACTCTTCTAAAATACACCAACCGTAGCGTAACTGTGAGTGTCTCTTTTCGGGTTGATCGAGAGGAGAACACGGTTTCTGGGTTATGTCTGACGTAAGTAGGAGTTCAGGATCACTTCTTGATCATTACTAGTTGACGACCGTTCCTTTGTTTCTCTTCTCGCTCTCATTTGAGTATGTTTGCCACCATATAAGCTTAGCCGCTGCTGCAACCTCACCACCTTACCCCTTCCTTTCCCTTTAAGCTTTGCTAGTCTTCATAACCATGGTAATGGGATTGCTGAGTCCTCGTGGCTCACAGATTACTACACCAACAGTTGCAGGTACAGGTTTGCGATGATCATGACGCAAGAGCGATGCTTGCTTGTCTTGAGTTCTTCTTCTACTTCTTCGATCAGGGGATAGGTTCCAGGTCGGCAGCCTGGGCTAGCAGGGTGGATGTCGTTTGAGTTTCTGTTTATGATTCATCCGTAGTCGGATGTTGATGTTGTATGTTGTATTGTTGTATTCATGTGACATTGTATGTATTGGATGTATCCCCACTATTATGTAATGTTGATGTAATGATATCCACCTTGCAAAAGCGTCTTCAAGATGCGCTTCTATCCTTGGTGGGACCTTCGAGTTCCTTTAGGATAGGGTCGCATCTTGGGCGTGACAAGTTGGTATCAGAGCCTCGACCGACCCTAGGAGCCCCTTGATTAATCGTGTAGTTTGGCCGTTGTTGAGTCTAGAAGAAAACTTTTTCGGAGTCTAGCTATATCGGAGAGTAGGAATTCTTTTTACTCCTCAGCCCCTTCGTCGCTCTGGTAAGGAATCTTGACGTAGGTGTTTTGGATTACTCCTCTTCCCCTTCAATTTTTTTTCTTTAGGATCACGCAGTTGGTTTTTCGATCGATGTTGTTTCCCCGTCCGAAGTTGTCTTTGTTTTTCCCGCCCTCCCACCCTCTTCTTCCCGGAGTCTGAGTCTTTCTCGAGCATCAGTTTCAGTCGTGTGGAGCTCTTCAGTCTTCCCTCAATCATTTCAACCGGTGAATTCTCGTCTCGTTCGTCATTCTTCATCCCTTTCTTTTTCAGGTGCACTCAATTCAAGTATTCGATGTTGATCATATTCTTTTTCCTCGGCTCAAGTGTTTTCCCCTTGATCGTTTCGTCTCTCGCCATTTAATCCTTCCGGAGTGCTGAAGACATCTCAGAAGATTCGTGTTTGCATTCTATTATTTCGAGGTTGTCACCTCATTCAAATATTTCAATTGTTCTGGTGCATCATCTATCTGTTAAACATCCCTTTCCAACGGTGTTTTTCTCTTCAGTGGGCCCTAACCCACAGGTCTTTCCCAGGATCTTACCTGACTCTTTTAATTTCCCCGGAGCTATTCCCAATTCTTTTCAAGTGTGACGTAAGAATGGATTCCATCAGTAACACGCCTTTTCCAAGATCAATTTCAAATCATTTCATTGTTGACTGAACCTCTTTGCTTTTCATTCTACCGGAGTATCTCAACAATTTTGGTGGTGTTTATCGTCGTCCTTGAAGACCGAAGTAGAGTTTCTCTTAAATCTTGTCCGTTCCCCCGGAGATTCATGGTGCTAGCTCGATGTTATCCTATCTAATTGTTTCCAATCATGCAAATTCTGCTCATCCATCCGGAGTATTTCAGAAGTTGATTTCTATTTCGTTTCACCGGAGGCCATCGTTCCAGAAGAATTCTTCGTCCCCACATTTCAGTTAACGTTATCCAATTATCCCGGTGCTTCGTTCAAGTGTTCTTTAATCAGCTCATGATCTCTTTGTTCTTTTGCATCTAAATCCCCTCTAGCTTATTGGTTCTTCTAATTCTTCCCGGTGATTCATTCTCTTTCGTCAGTCATTTCCGAATTCTTACGGTGGTTCGTTCAAGATTCTTTTCCTTGTTTATCATATTAATCCATTCGTTCTTTCGAATCCTACCGGTGGTTCATGAAGACTTTCTCAAGTTTTGTGCGATGTTTCCCCTTAATCCTTTTCGACAAGAATAAGTAATATGCAGAATCCATTGCTTGTCATCAATTTAATTTGATGAGGATAAGCATAACATAAATCTTATTCTTATTTCCTCAAAGTGTTTAATCCCTTCCTTCAGAGTTTGTTCATGATGAATAATCTCGCGGTTCCAAGTGTTTTCATCTTTTCTTTTCTGGAGTTCAAATTTCCTCCGCCATTTCGTCGGAACCTCCATTTAAATCATCGCAAGGCTCGTCTTATTCTTTCTTCCTTCATTCTATCTCATCATCCTTTTGCCACCGAAGTTCTTCATGGTGGTTCTTCATGATTTAATTCATTCTTCAAGAGTTCATCAAGATTTTGTTGGTGGAGTTCAAGTATCATTTCTTCTCGCATCTCGAAGTACAATTAATTCTCCGTATTATTTTGAAGTGGAGTTTTGCATTTCTTCGTTCTTCTCAGCTATCGAATCATTTCCATTTGTGGCCGGTTATCACCTTATGATCTTGAGATGTTATCCATAAGTCCACAACAAGCTTATTCTTTCGTTGTTGATTTTCTCAACAACTCCAGTCAATCCTTCCTCCTAAGTTCTTTTCATTCAATTCTTCCAATTCTTCCGGAGGTATTGCGTTGCTTATGTCGTCAAGTGTCATTCCATCTTGTGAAGTTCGTGTTCTATTCTTTCCTTGTTCAACCGGAGTGCTGCCTAAAATCTTTCAGTCTTATTCGCTTCTCATCTCGTTCTAACCGGAGTGGTTTCATAGTCTATCCGATTCCGTGAGCTTTCGATTCTCGTCATTCTCGCTGCTCCTCTCTTCTTCTCGAGTGCTCTCGATTCCTTGCTTCTTCTTTGAGTTCTTGTTTCACCTCATCCTTTACCCTTCCGTCTCGGTCCTAAGATCTCGGGACGAGATCTCTTGTTAGTGGAGGAGTGTTGTAACGCCCCGGATTCGATGCGCCAGGTGTCTTCCAGTTACTCGCCGTCGTTGCCATGTCATTTGCTTGCCTGTTGCACTTTGCCATGTCATCATATGCATTTCATATCATGTCATCATGTGCATCTCATTTCGCATTCGTGTTCGTCTCATGCATCCGAGCATTTTCCCCGTTGTCCGTTTTCCAATCCGGCACTCCTATGTCCCCCGGCGCCCCCTTTTACCTCTTTTCGTGTGCGGGTGTTAAACGGTCTCGGAATGGACCGAGGTTTGTCAAGCGGCCTTGGTATAGCACCGGTAGACCACCTGTCAAGTTTCGTGTCATTTGGAGGTCGTTTGGTGCTCCAACGGTTAACCGGGGAACCGTAAAAGCCTCTTTTGTGTGCAGCCCAACACCCCTTCCAAAGTGGCCCAAAACCTATCTAAGTCGCTTCCATGCTCTCGGCCGTTCGATCACGATCGTGTGGGCGAAAACCGCTCCTCATTTGGACTCTCCTAGCTCCCTCTACCTATAAATGTGTGCCCCTCCCCGATTTTTCGCAGTCCAAACCCTAGAAATTCCCTTCGCGCCGCCGGACACCTTCTCCTCCACCGACGGACATGTCCGCCCGTCGTCCCTGGCGAATCCGCCGTCACACGTCAGCCACGCTCTCTCTCTCTCCTCGGCGCCCGCCGCCAGGGCCCGCCATTTCCCGCTTCCGCCCGCCGCCCACGCTCCCGCCGGGCGCCCACGCCTCGGTCGCCGCATCCCCGCCGTCTCGCCCGATCTCCGCCACCTCGCGGCGCCGCCCGCCACGCACTGCCGCCTCGCCTACCGAGCCGCCTGACGGCGCGCCGCCGCCCGCCGAGCCGCGCCCGACCCGCCGCCTCCTCCCGCCGCCGCGTCTCGCCGCCGCCTTGCTTGCCGGCGAGATCCCGGCCAAGGTCCTCGCCACCGGATCCAGCGCCTCAGCGTCCTCTACCTCGTCGGCCGCTGCCGTCAACAACTCCGGCGAGGTCCGTGGATCGGGATCAGATCCACCACCTCGCCCATCCAAACGCGTGTCTCCGCCCTGATCTCCTCGTCCCGGGTCCTCCTCGTCCCGTTTTCGGAGGGTAAAAATTCCACCAAGTCCCCAGATCTGTGATATTTTTTATGCCATGTTCATCGCATCATAACTTCCTGCATACTGCTCCGTTTCGTGCGTGTAATATGTCAAATTGTTCGCCTCAACGAGTACTTCATTTCTCCATTGCATCATGTTCATTTGAGTTCATCTTGATGCCTGAATCTTCGTTGCAAGAGTGCTATATGATGTTAATCTGCTGAAACTGTTATAACTTGCTCATTTGTTATTTTTGCCATGATTGATGTGTGCATCCTATGAGGTTGATGCCTACATGAGTTTTGATCTATGTCATGCCATCTTTACAGGGGTGATATCCATGTATTTTTGTGATTCCTTTAGTGAGTGCATCAAGCTTGTTAAGTAGGGTACTTGCTGTTGCTGTTTTGCATGTCTGAATCTGCTATATCATGATGCTATGTTAACCTGCTTCTACAAGTCATTCTATGCATAATCTGGAGATGTTCACTAAGGATGTTTTGTTCCACATATCATGCTCTATCCATCCATGCCCCTGGTTGAATTTATAGCTTGCTGTAGCTTATTTTAATCTTGCTCTCAAATTGCTAAATAATGTTGTTGTTAGCCTGTTAACATTAAGTTCAATGTTGCCATGATTGTTGTTAGTGATCCATGCACTCTATGAACTTGTTATTACCATGATTAGCTTCATAAACATGTCTTCTTACTGTTGGTTGCCTTTACATGCCATGTATTGCTCTGTGGTGAGTGGTTAAAGGTCACCAACATGCCTACTTATTGTTGTTCCTGCCATGTATGAATCTGTGATATAACTTGCTATGTTTACATGGGTGCCATCATATCTTCTGATCCTTTTTCGCTCATGGTCACTAAGGGACTTTTGTTCTATGAAATTAGTAGATTCATTTCATTCCTTTGTTTGCCATGATAAGTTCCTGTAACATGTTGTTGGATAGCTCTAAACATTGCAACCTGATGTTATTTCTGCAAAGTCTGAAACTGTTAATATATGCCATCTTGCCATGTGTGTTGTAGCATAGTGTTTTGATGCTTGCAATATGCCTAATTGCTGTTTTGGACAGATTGTTGTCATGACTTGTATAGGGTGTATGTGTTGAACCTTGCTCCGTTTTGAGTGTGCTCTATATGAAACTTGCTCGATTTTGCATGTAGTTTCATATTATCATGTTGCATCCTTGTTTTGAGGTGTTTGATTAATGTTTGTGTGCATTTTGCATCAATGCCATGTTCAACTTGTTTTGCTCATATCTTCTAGGCCTTAGCTCCGAATCTAATGAACTTTATATGTAACTTGACTAGAATTTCGTGTAGATTCTCTTGGTGCATCTTAACTTTCTGTTTAACCACTTGAACATAAGGTTTATTCAGATCTGGACCAATTTCGAAATTTGCATATGAGGACTTACCGGAATTGTTCAATGTTGTTTCTGGCCTCATTTAAATTTGCCTTGATGTGTTGCTCTTGTATGCATCATCTCTTGCCATGAGTAGCTTCATGTAGCTTTGTCATGCATCATGCTTGTTGTGCATCGTGCCTTGTTCATGTGTGGTGTGTTTACTATGTTGTGTGCTTCTTCTCAATAGTTCCCGTTTCGTTACGATCGTGAGGATTCGTTCGTCTACGCTTGGTTCGTCTTCGTGGCTTCATCTTCTTCATGGACTCATTCTTCTTCCTTATGGATTTCGTGCAAGATGAAAGTCACCTTGGATCTCATTACTATCATTTCTATGCTAGTTGCTTCGTTCTTTCGCTATGCTGCGCTACCTATCATTTGCTCTTCAAGCCTCCCAATTTGCCATGTCTGCCTCTAACCTTTGTACCCTTCCTAGCAAACCATTGCTTGGCTATGTTACCGCTTTTGCTCAGCCCCTCTTATAAGCGTTGCTAGTTGCGAGTGAAGTTGAAGATTGCTCCATGGTGGACAGGTTTTGGTTGGGATATCACAATATCTCTTATATTATTAATGCATCTATATACTTGGTAAAGGGTGGAAGGCTCGGCCTTATGCCTGGTGTTTTGTTCCACTCTTGCCGCCCTAGTTTCCGTCATATCGGTATTATGTTCCCGGATTTTGCGTCCCTAATGCGGTTGGGTGGTTTATGGGACCCCTTGACAGCTTCGCTTGAATAAGACTCCTCCAGCAAGGCCCAACCTTGTTTTTACCATTTGCCTCACCACCACCTACTTTTCCCTTGGGAGTCGCTCTCTCGAGGGTCATCTTTATTTAGCCCCCCCCCCCCCCCGGGCCAGTGCTTCTCTAAGTGCTGGTTCGAACCGAGCTGCCTGCGGGGCCACCTTGAGGCAACCTGAGGGCTGGTTTTACTCGTAGCTAGTCTCATCCGGTGTTGCCCTGAGAACGAGATATGTGCAGCTCCTATCGGGATTGTCGGCGCATCAGGCGGTCTTGCTGGTCTTGTTTTATTGCTGTCGAAATGTCTTGTAGCCGGATTCCGAGACTGGTCGGGTCTTCCCGGGAGAAGGAATATCCTTCGTTGACCGCGAGAGCTTATCATGGGCTAAGTTGGGACACCCTCGCAGGTTAAAACTTTCGAAAGCCGTGCATGCGGTTATGTGGCGTATGGGAATTTGTTAATATCCGTTGTAGTAAACTCAAGTAAACTCTTCTAAAATACACCAACCGTAGCGTAACTGTGAGTGTCTCTTTTCGGGTTGATCGAGAGGAGAACACGGTTTCGGGTTATGTCTCGACGTAAGTAGGAGTTCGTGATCACTTCTTGATCATTACTAGTTGACGACCCGTTCCTTTGTTTCTCTTCTCGCTCTCATTTGCGTATGTTAGCCACCATATAAGCTTAGCCGCTGCTGCAACCTCACCACCGTACCCCTTCCTTTCCCTTTAAGCTTTGCTAGTCTTGATACCCATGGTAATGGGATTGCTGAGTCCTCGTGGCTCACAGATTACTACACCAACAGTTGCAGGTACAGGTTTGCGATGATCATGACGCGAGAGCGATGCTTGCTTGTCTTGAGTTCTTCTTCTACTTCTTCGATCAGGGGATAGGTTCCAGTGTCGGCAGCCTGGGCTAAAGGTGGTGGATGTCGTTTGAGTTTCGCTTATGATTCATCCGTAGTCGTATGTTGATGTTGTATGTTGTATTGTTGTATTCATGTGACATTGTATGTATTGGATCTATCCCCACTATTATGTAATGTTGATGTAATGATATCCACCTTGCAAAAGCGTCTTCAAGATGCGCTTCTATCCTTGGTGGGACCTTCGAGTTCCTTTAGGATAGGGTCGCATCTTGGGCGTGACAACACGGCTGACATCCGCGGAGACTTGATCTTCGACGTGTTCGAGCCACAGCCAAGCACGCCGCACTGTCCCGAAGGGCATGATCTATCTTTGTCGCCGGACAGTGTCCTGGAGGCCGCACCAGGGTCCGCTCCGACCTTTAGCTCGGAGCTGACCGCGCCGATCGAGGATTGGTGGCTGGACACCGCCTCGGGGGTTGCGATCTCCACGGTGATTGAGCCATCCACCTACCCCGTCCCTTGAGAAGCTCGTGACTCCAAGGCGCCGGACTCCTCTCCGGACTCCGAGCCTTCCGCGCCCCTGCCAACCGAATCCGATTGGGCGCCGATCATGGAATTCACCGCCATGACATCTTTCAAAGACTCGCCCTTTGGTGACATCCTGAATTCACTAAAGTCTCTCTCTTTATCAGAGAGCCCTGGTCGGATTATGGTCGAAGGTTGGGATGCGGACGACGAAGAAAATCAAAGCCCACCCACCACCCACTTCAGAGCCATTGTCGATGATTTAACCGACATGCTCGACTTCGACCAAGACATCGACGGTATGGACGACGATGCAGAGACGATTAAGAACCAAATACCTTGTGGCAATCGGAAGGCCACCTCGTCATATGACATATACATGGTGGACATCCCAAAAGATGGAATGGCGATGGAACAGCGGAGGATGACCCCTCCAAGAACAGCCTAAGCGCCAAGGCGTGGCGCCGCTCTAAATCCCTCCACAAAGAAACGGTGATTCCGCAAGACGGAGATAATAACACCCGGACAAGGTCGAAGACAACCCCTCCAAAGAAGATTCAGCGCAGAGGATGGAGAAGCCAGCCCTCATGAGAGAGCGGCGTAAAAAGAGGTAGAGGACGATAATTACATACCTCCCTCCGAAGATGAGGCAAGCCTCGACGACAACGAATTTGTCGTGCCCGAGGATCCTGTCGAACAAGAGCGTTTCGAACGCAGGCTCATGGCCACGGCAAGCAGCCTCAAGAAAACGCAGCAACAGCTTAGAGCTGACCAAGATTTGCTAGCTAACAGATGGACTGAATTCCTTGCGGCAGAAGAGTATGAACTCGAGCGCCCCTCCAAGAGCTACCCAAGACGCAAGCTGCTACCCCGATTAGAGGAGGAAGAACCTAAACCTACATTACCGGTGCATGATATGGCTGACCGGCCACCTCGTGGTCGCTGACAGAGGCCTCTCGGCCCTCAATTCAAGCCGCACCCCGTCGCCGCTCAAAAAATACAAAGGCACGGGGAAATGCGCCAGACCTGTGAGATATATTGGAGGACAAGGTAAGGCAGACAAGATCAATCTATGGATCGCGTGGGCGCCCCACAACACGTGGCGATAACCGTCACGCCGGATATAGCAACTCCGGCCGGGCCGAACACAGTAGACAAAGCTCATTCGAGCTACGTCGTGATATAGCCCAATACAGAGGCGCCGCACACCCGCTATGCTTCATAGATGAAGTGATGGATCATCAAATCCCTGAGGGTTTCAAACCCGTAAACATTGAATCATACGATGGCACAACAAATCCTGCGGTTCGGATTGAGGACTATCTCCTTCACATCCACATGGCCTGCGGTGATGATCTACACACCATCAAATACCTCCCACTCAAGCTTAAAGGACCAGCCCGACATTGGCTTAACAGCTTGCCAGCAGAGTCAATCGGTTGTTGGGAAGACCTGGAATCCGCATTCCTCGACAATTTCCAGGGCACATATGTGCGACCACCAGATGCCGATGACCTGAGCCACATAATTCAGCAGCCAGAGGAATCGGCCAGACAATTCTGGACACGGTTCCTAACCAAGAAAAATCAAATCGTCGATTGTCCGGATGCCGAGGCCCTTGCAGCCTTCAAACACAACATCCGCGACGAGTGGCTTGCCCGGCACCTAGGACAGGAAAAGCCAAAATCCATGGAAGCCCTCACAACACTAATGACCCTCTTTTGCGCGGGAGAGGACAGCTTTCTAGCTCGTAGTAACACCATGACCAAGAGCCCTGGTAATTCGGATACCAAGGACAGCGATGGCAGGTCGCCGCGAATAGCACAAGCGCCGCATTAACGGCGATAATGCTGAGGATACGGCAGTCAATGCCGGATTCAGAGGCTCTAAACCCGGTCAGCAGAAAAAGCCACTTAAAAGAAATACTCCGGGCCCGTCCAATTTGGACCGAATACTCGATCGCTCGTGCCAGATACATGGAACCCCCGAAAAGCCAGCCAATCACACCAACAGGGATTGTTGGGTGTTCAAGCGGCAGGCAAGTTAAATGCGAAAACAATGACAAGGGGCTGTATAGCGATGACGAGGAGGAGCCCCGCCACGAACAATAGAGGATGAAGGATTCCCGCAAGCGCGGACGGTGAACATGATATACGCAACCCACATACCCAAAAGGGAGTGGAAGCGTGCACTAAGGGACGTATACGCGATGGAGCAAGTCGCCCCAAAGTTCAACCCGTGGTATTCCTGCCCGATCACTTTTGATCGAAGGGACCACCCCACTAGCATCCGCCATGGCGGATTCGCCGCATTGGTTCTAGATCCAATCATAGACGGAATTCACCTCACTAGAGTCCTAATGGACGGCGGCAGCAGCCTGAACCTGCTTTATCAGGATACAGTGTGCAAAATGGGCGTAGACCCATCAAGGATTAAACCCACAAAGACGACCTTCAAAGGCGTCATACCAGGGGTAGAGGCCAATCAGACAGCTCGCCACACTTGAAGTGGTCTTGGATCCCCGGATAACTTCCGGAGCGAGGAGTTAATCTTCGACATAGTCCCGCTTTCGCAGCGGCTATCATGCACCTTTGCTTTCGGACGAACCGCATTTGCAAAGTTCATTGCGGTGCCGCACTATGAATATCTCAAGCTCAAGATGCCAGGTCCTCGAGGAGTCATTAAGGTCAATGGAAACACCGAACGCTCTCTCCGGACGGAGGAGCATACGGCGGCCCTCGCGGCGGAAGTACAAAGTAGCCTCTTAAGGCAATTCTCGAGTCCGGCTATTAAATGCCCGGACACCGTCAAGCGCGCCCGGAGTAACCTACAACAAGACCGCCTGGCACGTTCCGAGCACGCGTAGCAATGCGGCCCCAAGCCCGACCCTCGCGAAATCGCGAAACCAGTATTACGCGTACATAATTACACTCTGGAAATACAATGGGCATAGGGGAAGGAGCACGACCACGGCATGCCCAGAATGCGGCTCAACCACACTAGGGGCTCCCGATCGTGTCATTCTTTTTTTCTCTTTCTTTTTTACTTTCAGGACTCCGTTCTCACGAAGCCCTGTCCGGCATTAGAATCGCCGGACACACAATGCAACAGCCAGGGAAGCAGAAAGCTATGTCGAGTGTCCAGGTGGTCTCTATTACGAGCAATATATCTGTTTTACACAACATCCCGCTGACTTACCCTCGGAGGCGTATATGTTAAAAGTCCCATCCCTTGCTTATCGCACTATTTGTATCATTCTGCTCTTACAGCAGCCCTCTTGAATAAACAATATATAGCTTCTGCCTATTATTGATTTCCCTTATATATATATATATATATATGTTCATTTATGACATTGTGCAACCGTACACTTTGATACGAGCAATACACCAGGGGCTTAAGTACCCCAAAACATGGTGTGATAAGTCCGAACACTTTCACAAGTGCGGCACCCCGAACTTATAGCATTATATGCATCGGCTCCGAATCATGTCTTGGGTCAATAGTTGGGTTTGCCGGCTCCCATGTTTTGGTACCTTACGTTCCGTTATATCGGCTAAGGTAGCCGGGAGAACCACTGAGATTGTGCCCCGGTTGAGCTGGGTTAAGCACCTCAGTGGAGAAAGCTAAAACTGACTGTCATGATAGGGCGAGAGCCGGTCGCTGTTCGAGAGGTTTCGAGTCCCTAAAGACTTGTGTCGCTTAGAGCGAAGAGTCGGCATTGTCCGGCCCAGGCGTGGATAGCGCCTCGAACTCGGTCTTCCGAATACCAGGGGCTTCGCCGAAATTTAAAATTATAGAATTCTATGGCTAAGTGAGAGTGTTCAAGCATTATAGTCTGGTTGCCTTGTTCGCTATGCTGAGCGCCTCCCTCGAAGGACCCAAGAATGGGAACAAGAGCGCTCAAGTTCATCCCGAACACCCCAAAGACTGTGGCATGGGGCTGAAGCCAACGACTCGCCATCTCACAAATTTAATAGACGGCCGCCTGAAGGTAATATTTTAAATTAAAAAGTGTTGCTTAGCGATATGAACAAGTTTTCAGCGTCTGAGGATAACAAATGCGAGTCTACTCAAAAATTATATCTTTGGAGCATTCATCCGCTATAAGGCAGGCACCCTTCAGGACGCCCTCATAATACATTTCAGGCTTGCGATGCTCCTTCTTCGGTGGTGGTCCGTCCTTCACAAGCTTCTCAGCGTCCATCTTGCCCCAGTGCACCTTAGCAAGGGCAAGGGCCCTACGGGAACCTTCGATGCAGACGGAGCGCTTGATGACTTCAACCCATGGACAGGCGCCCACCAGCCGCCTCACCAGCCCGAAGTAGCTCCCAGAATGGCCTCCTTAGGCCACAGCCGAACTATGAGGTCCCTCATGGCCTGTTCGGCCACCTTATGGAGCTCGACCAGTTGCTTCAACTGGTCGCTTAAGCACTGATGTCCGCCTCAAAGATACCGAGACCGTAACACCTTTCTCCGTCGAGCTCCCCTCCTCGGCTCGGTAGAATCTGCGGCAGCATCAGCCACCTTCATGAGGCAGATCTGCGAATGCTCCTGGAGAGCTCCGGATTCGGGTAAGCAACAGATAATTCACTTTCACATGTTTGCTTTGCATATAGAATGCCTCACCCGCCGCTATCTTCTTTATCGCCTCAAAATCCTGGAGGGCTTTTTGGGCTTCGGCCTTAGCGGCCTTGGCGCTCTAAAGGGCTGTGGCGAGCTCGGACTCCCGAGTCTTTGAGTCACGCTCCAAACTCTCGTGCTTTTTCACGAGAGCCTGGAGCTCTTGCCGCACCTCCGCCACCAGTGCCTCCTGCTTTCCTCGCTCGGTGCACTCCACGGCCGCATTGCTTTCGGCCCGGGACACCGCCTCCTTCAGGGTCGCCATCTCGTTCGTGGCCCCTGCAATATTCATGTTATTCTTGTCATGTTTTGCAAACACATCTTTTAAATACTCCAATAAGGTATTACTTACCTTCCTTGTCCTTGAGCTGCTTTTTGGCAAGTCCGAGCTCGTTCTCGGACTGCTCGAGGCTCTGCTTCAATGCACCAACCTCCGCAGCCAAGGTCTTGGCAGAGGTCGCCGCAGCCCTGCATTCCCATATTGACATACTTATGTTAGACTCCTGCGTATATCTTTTTAGATCTTCAGTTCGACTTTTTCTTTCCGAACACCAAACTGAGCATCAGGGGCTACTGTCTATGCGGTAATATTTTTATACATACCTCAAAGCCTGTTAGAAGGCTGGCATGGGATTCAGTCAGCCCGCTCTTGGCGGACTGAACCTTCTGGATCACCACTCATAACAGTGTGGTGCTCCTCGTCGATGGAAGCGCCGTTAAGCGCCTCCATCAAATCATCCGGTGCGTCCGGTTGGACGGAGGTCATCGGCGTCGCAGTCTTGCCCTTCTTACGAAGCGGTTGCCTGTCGGACTCCGGAGCCACTGAAGGTTCCGGTACGGAGTCCGGCGCAGGGCCGGACTTGAAGCCCTTCGGGGTTTTATCCCCTTTGAGCCCGGATTCCGGGAGGTCGCCTTGCGGCGCCTCCATAGCCACCTCCTCTGGCTGGGCCCTTTGGGGCTCCACCGTGTCGTCCCTTGGCGGGAGGAGACGAGGCGGTCGGAAGTGAGGTGCTATTCACCTCCGACGAATCCAGGGAGCCGCTCGATGAATCGTCGAGCCCATCCTTGGGCGGGCTGCATGGTTATATCCGGCAATATAGGATGCTGTGCAACAAATGAAATGCCACGAGTTATTCTGGTGTCCGGACACTTACGATCTCGCCAGGGGCTTGGCCCTTGGAGCCCACCCCTCTTCGCCGTCGTCGGCATTGGCGGTGTAGTCCGGAGGGAGGGTCCTTCCCTTCTTGGACCCTTCGGCCTCCCCGGTGGGGGCGGCCTTCCTTTTCTTCTCTCCCCCCGCTAGGGGAGAGGCCTCTTTTTCCTCCTCGTCTTCGTGGGAGGAGTCCGCCTCGGCGTCATCGGACGATAAGTCCGATAATACCTGGTGCCGGGAGCTCCTTCAAGTTCCCGTGGCCTTCTTCTTGGCCTTCTTTTCCGGCACCACGTGAGGTGCCGGAACCAGCAGCCCCGTCAATTGGGCGTCCGCTGGGTCTTCTGGCAAGGGAGCAGGATAATGATCTGTCCGGACGTCTTCAGCCAGTCCTGTCAAAGGTGAGGGAGTTTTAGATCCTGCGTGAGTCAAACTATGAAAAAAGAGTCCCAGAAGGGTAAAATAACTTACCTCGCTGGCTTGATGTTGCGAGCTGAATCCGCGATCTTCCGTCATGCGGATGCGGAGCTTCGGCGCCCTTGAACAGCACCCTCCAGGCGTCTTCGTACGTAGCGTCGAAGAGCCGGTTCAAGGTTCGGTGTTGTGCCGGATCAAACTCCCACAAATTGAAGTCCCGTTGCTGGCATGGGATAATCTGGCGGATGAGCATCACCTGGATTACGTTGACAAGCTTGAGATTCTTGTCCACCAGGTTTCGGACGCAGGTTTGGAGTCCGGCCAGCTCTTCCGCTGCCCCACGCCAGCCCGTCTCTTTCCATGAGGTGAGCCGTGTGGGGAAGCCAGATCGGAATTCGGGGGCCGCCGCCCATTGAGAGTCGCGTGGCTCGGTGATATAGAACCATCCCGATTGCCACCCCTTTATGGTCTCCACAAAGGAGCCCTCGAGCCATAAGACATTGGCCAGCCATCCTGCCCACCATGGCGCCTCCGCACTCTGCTTGGCGGCCTCCCACTACCTTTGGCTTGACATTGAAGGTCTTCAGCCATAAGCCGAAGTGGGGCTGGATGCAGATGAAGGCCTCACACACGACGATAAACGCCAAGATGTTGAGGATGAAATTCGGGGCCAGATCATGGAAATCTAGGCCGTAGTAGAACATGAGCCCCCGGACGAATGGGTGAAGTGGAAACCCTAGTCCGCGGAGGAAGGGGGGAGGAACACCACCCTCTCATGGGGCCTGGGGGTGGGGATGAGCTGCCCCTCGTTGGGGAGCCTATGCGCGATGTCGCTGGACAAGTATCCGGCCTTCCGCAGCTTTTTGATGTGCCCCTCCGTGACGGAGGAGGCCATCCACTTGCCTCCCGCTCCGGACATAGTTGGAGAAGGTTGAGGTGGGATGTGCGGACTTGGGCGCTGGAGCACGAGTGCCCGGAAATGGATAAGCAAAGGAGGAAGAAGGCGTGTGTGAAAAAGCGGATTCTTATCCCCTTATATGAACGGACAAAGCTATGCGTCCCCACCGGCCTAATAAAACTCGCTTATCTCCCAAGCGCCATAATAAATGGCGCAGTTGGGTTACCCACGCCCGTATTGATGAGAATCTCGGAATAAGGGGACACGATCTCTGCTTTGAGAAGACGTGCCAAGGAAACCGCCTCGCTAAACGCGCTGAGGTTGGGCAGTAAAAACGATTCGAATAAAGGCTTGGCCGTGGTGTGATGTCATGCTGTGGGATACGTCAACAGATTGAACTTGTGTAAATGTTATTCTCTCTACGGTGTTATGTGGAACTTATTTTGCAGAGTCGGACACTATCCTTGTGTTCAAAATCTTCTATGAAGTATTCGGAGTAGGAACCCGCCTTGCAATGCCGAAGACAATATGCGCGCCGGACCCGTCGTCATTGAAGCCTGGTTCAGGGGCTACTGAGGGAGTCCTGGATTATGGGGTGTCCGGATAGGCGAACTATGACCTTTGGCTGGACTCCTGGACTATGAAGATACAAGATTGATGGCGTGGAAGGCAGGCTTGGCGATACAGATATGTAGATCTCCTACCATTGTAACCGACTCTGTGTAACCCTAACCCTATTCGGTGCCTATATAAACCGGAGGGTTTTAGTCCGTAGGAAGAACAACAATCTTAACATAGGCTAGCTTCTAGGGTTTAGCCTCTCTGATCTGGTGGTAGATCTACTCTTGTACTACCCATATCATCAATATTAATCAAGCAGGAGTAGGGTTTTACCTCCATCGAGAGGGCCCGAACCTGGGTAAAAAATCGTATCCCTTGTCTCCTGTTACCATCCGCCTAGACGCACAGTTCGGGACCCCTACCCGAGATCCGCCGGTTTTGACACCGACAGTCACGATGGGCATGATCTAGCTCTGCCGCCGAACAGTGCCCTGGAGGTCGCACCAGTGTCCGCTCCGACCTTTATCGCGGAGCCGACTGCGCCAATCGAGGACGGGTGGCTGGACACCGCACTACTAGGAAAAGGCCTACTAATGGCGCACCGGTTTTGCCTACTAATGGCGCAATACCGGTGCGCCATTACTAGCACGCCATTAGAATTTTTTACTATTGGCGCACCACTGGTGCGCCATTAGTATCTGGTATACTAATGGTGCACCTGGCAGTGTGCCATTAGTATGTAACTCCATGCGCCATTAGTATGCCTCCCGAGGGGCCATATGTAACCATGTGCTTTGTCACACTAATGGCGCATTCTGCCTTGATGCGCCATTAGTATCCTTTGGCATACTAATGGCGCACTCTACCTTGATGCACCATTAGTATGAATATTTGGTTTTTTTTGCTTTTCTGATTTTTGCACAGGTTACAAAATATATTATTGGACAGAATATAGACAGCAGCACACAGCAACATCAGATTCATCGAATACAATAGAAGATTAGTCTCCGAATACAATTCATCATATTAGTCTCCGAATTCAAAAGAGCGAACAAAGATAAAACATTACAAGTCTCAAGACCGCAAGTATTGAGTTTGTCTTCCCATTACAAGTCGATATCGATCATCTAAACTACCATCACATAAAAGAGAGTTGTGGTCATCACGATGAGCATCATCGCGATCAAACTGGTCTTCATCCGGTTCCTCCAACGCTCCTCTCTCTCCCGCTAGATAGCGGGCATATCTAGATTCGCCTCCGCCTAGTGGTGTACCCTTTGTAACTGTTACCGCTGAAGCGGTGACCTGTCTCCGACACTCCTCCCGATCGTCAGAGACTCCGGGAACCTTACCCTTGTACCACGACATAATGCATTTACATCTCTATGCACAAGCCAAACAATGCATACAATACATAAGCAATATGTAAGTATGCAACAAAAGGATCGGAAGAGAAAAGCAAGACATTAATAGCACGATTCATGGTCCTACTAATAAATAGCATCGATTACATCTAAGTTGAACGACTGTCCAAACCAAAGAGACATACAAATTCATTAAAGTTTAATTACAACATGAGCCAATCAATGTTTCAGAACTACACATCACTACTTTCGACTCGACTCATCGGACAGGAGCGTGGATGAAGCCGCCGTCTGTCGTGATGGTCATGAAATCGCGGTCGTTGTCACCTTGCATTTGTAGAATTCCATCTATCTCATTGTTCGACGGTTGATATCTGAGGTAGAACTGCCCCGACGTATGAAAGACATCTTGATGGATGATGTCCGCAAAGTCCGACTGGATGCAAAAGAATTCTTGTCTGAGGTCCGCGTCCTAGATTGCCGACAAGTTCGCGGCCCAATCTTCGAGATTATCTGGTAGCAGAAGTTGATGATGGTCCTCACGATCGCCTCGCATGTGATGGAGGGCGTAGTATGCATCCTTCGACCGCCCGGCTGCTTGATGAGCGAGAACTTCGTATTGTGTGAGAACATGTGCTTGTCGCATTTACTTAACAAAGTCTGGTGAAGGTGCCTCCAGATTTGGCGTAGCCGGGAGAACATCATCAAGAACTTTCTTGACATTTGTGTAGTCTATCTTGGAGTTACGGTTCGGGTCGAAATACGTGGCCATGGAATATTTCGGGCTTAAGAGGATGAGTGTGCAATGTGTGTCACTGCACAGAACACGGAATGTTAGAAAAAAAAAGAACGATCGAAATCTAAGAAATCATATGTTACGGGGCGGTTAAGGGATGACTTACTCGGGAAAGTAAGCCACAAGGAAGTTATCCTTATCCGGGTTTGCCAGAATGACGCCTTCGAGGTGTGAACTCGCAACTTGGCGGTCCCCAGCGCTGCTCAAGTGCTTGGCACGCATGTAGTAGGGGTCGACTATCACGATGTACGGGGTCCTGTCTCTAATGATCCGCATCTCCATACTCAGCGAAAACAGTCGAACGAAGGTGCAGTGCAGCGGATGAAGGTTAAACATAGCAAAGATGTCATCAAACCGCAGGATGATCGTACCCCCGATGTCGCCATCCACAAAGCCCTTGCCCTCTGGCATCTTGGCCACGAAAACCGGGTATGCCACATCCTTCTCTCTGAGACGCCGCTTCTCCTAAGAAAGAACATTGTCGTGCAGACTCCGCATAGCACCGGTTGCAGCATTCAGCATATTTGGCGGTAGCATCGCCCTACCCGCCACATGCACCCTCCTCGAGATATCCTTAGGTGAAGGTGGCCCGTCCTGAGCACGGATTGAACTTGGTGCCGGCTGGCTCGCACCGGCGCCCTTGTTAGTCTTTCGTTTCCGTCCCTTCTTCTAGATCTCCTGTAATGGGACCGAGTTCTGCTCACAGACCGCCTTCTTGAGCGTGTTGGGGCTGATAATATTTCGCACCTCAGCTATCTGAGGCTCGGTGAAGGCGGGAGCTGGAGGCGTCTCCTGAGAACTGAACGCCAGACGACGCCTATTGCAATTGGATTTCTCCGCCGTACCAGCTAGATTGCGGTCGTCTTGGTTGGGTTCTTGAGAAAGAGGCCCGCAGAACTCGTCAGCGTACCCATGTTCGGCAAAGTACTTATTAACTTTGGTAAAAGTACCGTCGTCATTGTCGTCATCGTCCGGATCCTGTTCCATAGGGCTGTCCGGATCCTGTGCCATAGGGATGTCCGACATAGGGATGTCCGGCAGGTCCGGTAGCGTTGCGGCGTTCTTGCCATGGCTTGGCGCCGGCACGACTGGCGGTCTTTTCTATGGGGTGGTGTCTCCCGCCCCCAAACGAATCTGGCTCTTCGGCCAAAGCAGCGGCCAGTTTACGCAGGCGCTGAGGGTCATCTCATCTTCTTCGTCGACCCCTCAGCCGGGTCGAACCGGAGGTAACAGCTCGTCGCAGCCCGGGCAAGACCAACCACTTCAACCCTATACACTGTGGGTGGCATCGGATTACCGTGGAACATGCGGTTGCCGGTTGAACGATTCTGCCCTTGGCGACATCGACCAACTCGGCGCCCACGAAGTGCGTAAGAGTGCAAGGAACGTCGGCGGTGCCCTCATTTAAACATGTATGTGGCGCCGTGGATGCCCGAATAAAGGCAAGGAGATGAAGTCATCGGCCGAGAGGCTTAGTTACCGTGATGCGTCGAGCTCGGCTAATGTCGAGGCACCGCAAACGGCGGGCATGCAACTGACGGAGGGGGCGCTTGCTGGCGAGGTGCCGGCCGACGTACACCCGGGTGCATTAAGCTCCAATGCCCGTGCCGGCGCCGGAGACACGAATAACGCCTCCGCCGGAGACACCAATGGCGCCGCGCCAAGGCTGTCGAAGTTGCTGGCCGTGAAGCCGGGAACCGGGAGGCCCTCTGGCCGCCCGCAATCCTCGTCGCCACCCCATGAATCAACGTAGGCACCATGGCGTTGAGCTTCGTTCCCGCTTGTTGTTCCACTTTCTCTTGGATAAGCTCCGGAATCCGCGCCACTTGTGCCTTGAGTGCTTCAACCTCGTCACGGCTTTCTCCGAGCTGGCCTTTTTTCTCTTCCGCACACCAGCGGTATAGTATGACCCCATTTTGTGGACAAGCCTTTGCCGCCACACGACCAGCCGACGTCGGCTTAGTGAGCTTATCCTTGCTTTTCATTATGTTCAACGCCCTATTTAAAGGGGTGTCGAAGGGGAGCTCGAGATGACCTCGCTTACTACTTTCAGCTTCCTGCGAAAGGAACGTGAACCATTTAGAAATATTGGGGATTAATTAGAGTGCAACCATATGGAGCTAATTACGGGGTGTATTCCTTACTGTAACAAGCTCAAGCGCCCTGGTCTTCGGATCCGTAGTAAGCTCCTTTGTTATAGGGTCCTCCTTGTACCGGGCCCTGACATAGTTCCTGGTCTGCTTGTTACCGCTGTATTTCTAGAAGCGGGGCCGTAGGCCTTGCTCGACACGCTCCGCGTCCTCTTTGTCCCATATAGGCTCCGCCACTCTGTAACCGCCGGGACCAAGTTTGTGTTCCCCTAAGTTCAACTCCCGCATTTCTTTCCCCCACTGACTTGATTCGGAGGTTGCACCTTTGGTCGAGCAGCACTTGATCTTGAACTCCTTGTACTCATCTTCTCTCATCAAAGGATATTTCTCCTTGATCTTCTCATAACTATCACCTTTATCAATCATTTTCTTCACTGCTTCTCCAAGTAGACAGGCCGTGCTCATCTTCGTGAGTGCGGCACTGTTCACTTTATTCCCTGAGAGGCGTGTGTTTTCAAAATCAGCAGGGAACTTGTATCATTCGTGCAGCTTCGTGAAGAGGAGGTTGCGCAAATTCCCTCGGTCCTTATGCCTAAGGTTCTCGGTGTTGATCGAGACGGTGCTCCGGAGAATGCACCCGAGCTGAAACGAAAATTACCCTTGACTATATGTTTGGGCTCGTTGGATTCCCGTCCGGAGTCCACTTGAGTGAATTCCTCCTTGACGGTGCGGAGGAGCGATTGGACGCCGGTCCTTCCTTTGCTTCTTTGATTGGCTGCCATCTGTGTGTGCTGCCATCATCAGTGCTGGCATCCTCGGCGGCACCATCAATGGTGTCATCCCCGACGCCACTAGGGTTGTGTAATCAGGATCGGTGTCTTCCGCGGCGTCCTCATAGCGGTGAGGTTGTTCCTCCATCTCCGGGACAGCTCCTGAATTGCTTCCCGCCCGAACCACCGGACTCATCGTTGTGGGCCATGTTTCGCTCTAAATAGGAAAAAAGTTTGGTCAAAAAGTTGGTTATTGTCAAGAAAGAAGATCATGGTCTCATCATTTAGGGTTTGTCGACACCGAGGCACCCTAAAAGCCTACGCTTTCATCATTTAGGGTTTGTCGACGCCGAGGCACCCTAAAAGCCTAAGCGTAGATCATTTAGGTTCTCATCGACACCGAGGCATCCGGGGCAGCCAAGTTAAGTTTTCATCATTTAGGGTTTATTGATGCCGAGGCACCCTAGGTTGGGCCTAATCACTTGGCACTAATCACTTGGCTCTATTGCCACCTATGGTTTAATACAGCAAGAATAAAGGGGCAGCTGATCCTACTTAATTAAGTACTAAGATACCCCGGCCCATGCATTAGTAGCAAGTACCTCATATGTCTGATTTTTAGCAAAATCATGCTAAAATTCACGGAAAATTTCAGCATGACCTTTGCTGAAAATAGGACATATGGAGTATCTAATTTGCCGGAATGGAAGTTAATCGACATTCCGGCAAACTCAAGGGACTCTCGGGTACCTGAAAAATCATCCACGACACGAAGGGCCTCTCAAGGGCCTCAAGCGATGTGGCGTCTCCCAGACCCCATTTTTGCTAAATTTCTTTGAGCAACAATCGAGCAGAAAATTCAGCATATTTCTATACAACAGACTTTGTAAAGATGAAGAACAGTTCTACAAGAGCCCATTTATATACAATAGCATCTTTGGTCATACCAATTTACGAAACAATTCAAATATGAAGAAATTAACTATTTATAGTTTATTCTTTTTTTACCAGGAAATATTTTAGTTTATTATTTATTGTACCAGTGAGGAATATAACAATCTTTTTTGGTATATATCCTAGTTATACTACTGCAGGAAAGGAGGATCATCATACACATATATATGTGCATAAAAATCATAAAAATTCAAAATCACTTGAAACCTGATCACTCGGACCACACCACATGCCACAGCATACATAGTACATAGAGTTGACAATTCAGTTGCAATCATGTAGTAATGGATTGTCTACCTAGCAGGTTGTTGGAAATGGATTGTTCTACCTAGTAGGTTGTTGGAAATTCAGTTGCTTTTTTCATTAGGGCTGGCAACCAGACATGGTCAAATTTCAATTAAGATTATCTATTGGTTCAAGACTGGCAACAAGACTTGTTCTACAAAATCAATTATCTATTGAGTAGTTCTTGTGCTCATCCAAAGAGTAACATCTTTCATACATGATCAGTAGTCATGTACCAAATTTTTATTTAAACTGAATTTGCAAATCACCAAGAGCTCTGCTAGTTTCAGACTAGATTTACACTAAATACACTAGAGTATTTGACCAGTAGTCAGTTACATTTACACTAGACTGAAGAAATTGCTGCATCACTAGATCAAGAAATTGTGTTGTCGATTAGGGACTGAAGAAAATGTGTTGCAGATTTTGATTTGCTTGTCGATCTTCGTTAACTCCATAAAAGAGTTTTGTACCGATTCGCTTAGCGGCTGACAAGTAACAAAGCATGTTCTAACAGCAACAGTTTCATAGTACTACTCCAAAATCCTCCTAGTTGTAGCTCACCTAAATGGTTGAATTCAAAGAACTACAGTGGCCTTTAGTGATTGAGAGCTTAAAATTTCCAACAATCTGAACAAACAAAGTAAAAAAGGATCAAGATCTCATTTCAAATTTGATTTATTCTTCATAAGCATAGGCTTTGTTTGTTGGAAACTAGCCTGTGAAACTGAAATTTAACGATAAACTGAATTCATCGTCATTTAACGATAAACTGAATTTTAAACTAAAGTCTTGGAGTAAACTTGCTGGAGTACAAATTTATCAACTGGCCATATATCGATAACATCTGAAATCCTGCATTGGTGCAAAGTTGCTCCTGTACACTATAACATCTGAAAGATGGAGATCACAGAGTTGCATCTGAAAGAATCGGGGGCAAGGGGGAAGATGGAATCGGGGGCTCTGTACCTACGGCGGCTGCGGCTTGAGGATCGTCGTCGATTTAACTCGAGGGCGGGGGCACCGGATGCTCCTCTCGTTGATGGGGGAGGGGAGAGGCTGGAGGCAAACCCTAGCCGCCAAGCGCACGAGTGCTGCAGCTAGGTGGAGTAACCTCTGCCGGAGACGACGGAGAAGGTGGCCGACGTCGTGGTTGGTGAGGAGCAGGTGGCCGGCGTCGTGGTTGGTGAGGAGAGCGCTAGGAAGAGCGCCCTGTCCGAGGAGGTGGTTGGTGCCTTGGCCGGGCCGGCGTGAGGCCCGGGAGGATGTGGGAAGAAGGCGCAGACGGGCGAGGAGGAGTCCGCGAGGGTCGGGCGGCAGGGGTGGGGCGCGGGCGGCGGGGTGGAGTCCGGTGAGGGTCGGGCGGCGGCGTCGTGGGCCGGGCGTAGCTGGTGGATCTGGTGGCGAGGAGAGAGGGTCAAGGGGATCTGGCGAGAGGGAGGGAGGATAGCTAGGGAGGGTTCTAATGGCGCACCGTCCCAACAGGCGCCATATAAGTGACTATTCTAATGGCGCACCTCCCTCGGTGCGCCATTAGAATTTTGTTTTAATCTAGCCCACTAACCATATCTACAACCTAACCCTATCTACAACAGAACCCACCCACTAGCCCGACTGGTCAAGATGCAGACACACGCCAGAGGTCACTGGTTCGATTCCCAGGCTCCCTAATATTTTTTTATGCATTTTAAATGTTGTTTTTATATTTATTTGTGTTTAAATATGTTCAAACTTGTTTAAATCATAACAGTAATATTTTTTTATAAAAACAGTAATAAATTTTTATAAAATATGTTCAAATTTCTTACTTGAAAATATCATCGGCGACGGCGGTGGAGCGGGGGAGGGTGCGGGGATCGAGATCGAGATTTAGGGGGATCGAGATCAAGTGTCCTCATGAATTCAAAAAGTGCCCATGAAATTTAAAAATATTCATGATATCAAAAAGTGCCCATGAAATACAATCGACAAATGAAGAATACGATTTAAATACAATCAATCTTAGCTAGATATCTGTTCACAATCTTCTTACCCTTCTTTTTCGCAAATGGAGTTCTTCTGTGGAACGGACGTCCTTTAGGTAGGGTGGTCCGACTTCTTCTTGTGGTGTGTGCTGCTACTTCATCGTCGTCGTCATGTTCGATCTTCGGGTCGCATTACTTGTTGAAGTCTTGCTCATTGGCTACTCCATCCATTCCGATGATCTTCCTTTTGCCTCTCCTCACGACAACACGACTGGGCTTTGGCTGGTCGGTAATGAAGAAGCATTGGTCCACTTGGGAAGCCAGTACCCATGGCTCATTTTTCGCGGTGACGTTTGCGCCCGCGGTCTTGGATTTGGCTTCTTTTAGGACGCTCTTGGCCCATGTGACACGGAACATCGGCACCTTCTCTCCAGCATAGCTCAGCTCCCAAATCTCCTCGATCCTTCCGTAGTATCTGTCCTTGTCCTTACCGGTGTAGGATTCCATCGTTACCCCGGAGTTCTGATAACCATCGCTCTTCATGTCCTTGTCCTCGGTGTAGAATTTGTAGCCGTTGATATCGTACGCCTCATAGGTCATCGAGGTTGTGCTCGGCGCCCTGTGACAAGGCGAATATGAGTTGTTCTTCCACGGAAGAATCTTCATGTAAAGGGTACGACAGAAGCTTCTGCTTGAACCAACGCGTGAAACATGAGTTGTGCTCTTTGAGTATACCTCCGTCCATCCTCTATTGGCCTCGGTCATTGTACGTCTTCTCAATAAAGGTTTTGTGCTTTACCACCCAAGGATCGACCACGTCTATGTGTTGTAGCGCGACTAGGTTTGCTCTTTCAAAGTCGGCGAGTCGACCCTCGAAGTCGACATGCATTTCGCGGCGACCCTCACGGTGACCCCATCCAGCGAGCCTGCCGAGGTGCCTGTTGACGGGCAGACCAACGGGTTCTCGATGCCTAGATAATTCGTGCAGAGAGATGCACTCTTGATCGTAAAGCCCCGGCTATACTTCCTCTCGACGTGACATGTTCCGAACGTATCCTTTGATGACACCATTCATCCTTTCGAACGGCATCATGCTTTGTGCAGGAACGTCGGCCGAGTTGGATGATATCCTCCACGATATTGACCAGCGGATGCACCATAACGTCGAAGAATGCGGGCGGAAGTACATCTCAAGATCGCATAGTATCACCACGATCTCTTCCTCGTAGCCTTCGAGTTGCCTCACGCCAATCGACTTCCGAGAGATGACGTCGAAAAAGTTGCATAGGCCAAATAGCATTTCACGGACGTGCGCGTCCATGATCCCACGGATTGCAATCGAAATATCTGCGTCATCGGCCGCGTGATACCGTGAGACTTCATCCCGCTGAACTTCGCTTCATTGGTCTAGGTATCCGCTTATCTTCCCGCGTAACCGTAAGGAAGTTTTATTCCTAGGAGGCAGGTGAAAACTGCTCGATCTCCTCCTCGACTTAGAGTGAAGCACGCGGGAGGGTAGTCATTTCCGGTCTTCTTGGCCTTTTTGCCTTTGCGACGACTTTACGTGGTCCTGCTTCGCCTCATCATCATCATCATCATCATCATCATCATCATTAGCGTGAAGCTCCTGCCTGATGCCCATTGATTTCAAGTCTGCCCTTGCTTTCGGCCCATCTTTGGTCTTCTCTGGCATGTTGAGCAGGGTACCAAGCTGACTCTCGCACACGTTCTTCGTGATATGCATGACATCTAGGCTGTGAGGCACACGGTGGATCTTCCAGTACGGCAAGTCCCAGAAAACAGACCTCGTTTTCCATACCTTCAATGCGGCTCTGGCCCCTTTCGCTTCTTTCCGGCTCTGGCGCCTTTTGCTTCTTTCGGCGGTGGGCAGTCTTTCCAATTTTTCAACAGCTCGTCTATTTCCTCGCCGCTCCTCGTGACAGGCGTTTTCGGGGTTCGGTTTCACCATCAAACAGATCCTTGCGTTTCCTCCACGGGTCATCGTCAGCGAAGCCACCTTCGATGTCCCATGAACACGGTTTTCAAGACCCGGGATCTCTATCTAGCTAGCGATACGTTGTGTCATCCATGCACCTTACGCATCCGTAAAATCCGTGGACTACACGCCCATGAGATATCCGTAACCGAGATAGTCGTGCACCGTCGTGAGCAGTGCGGCTCTCATAGGGAAATATTCTTTGTCTGCGGCATCCCATGTATTGGCTGGCGTTTTCCACAGCGTGTCTAGCTCCTCCTTCAGCAGCCCTAGATATAGATTGATGCCGTTCCCTGGTTGTTTCGGCCCTTCAATTAGCATACTCATGTGAATGTACTTCCTCTTCATGCACAACCAGAGGGGAAGGTTGTACATCCACACAAACACATGCCAGGTGCTATGTGTGCTTCTCTGGCTGCCAAACGGATTGACTCCTTCAGTGCTCGCGCCAAAGACGATGTTCCTTGGATCCTTCCCAAATTCTGGGTATTCAGTTCAACGCTTGCCATCGCTCGCATCCTTAGGGTGACTCGGCATCTTGTCTTTTTATTTATCTCTCGATCATTTCTGTCATCTTCCCGCTTCTTCTCCTCCCTATCCGCTGCCAACGTAGGAGCTTTGCTACCTTAGGGTCCGCGAAATACCGCTTCTGAGCGAGGAGTGATCGGAAAGTACCACACCGATTTTCGAGGAGCTTTCTTCCTCTTCTTGTATCGAGTGACGCCAAGACACCGGGCATATGGTAGACTCAGCGTGCTCGTCACGATAAATGATGCAATTGTTCATGCACACATGGTATTTCACGTGGCAAATCCAAAGGACACACGATTTTCTTCGCCTCCTCAAACTGGTCGGGCACTTGTTCCCCTTGGGAAGACGTTCATGCGTAATGACATGTTCTCGTCGAAGCATGCGTCGATCATTTTGTGTTTTACCTTCATCTCCGTGAGCCATTAGCGTTACTTTCAAAGCGGGTATCCTCGGGCTGCATCCTTCATACAATGGAGTAACGCGTCTATCTCCATTTGATCCAGCTTGGCTTTCTCTCGGGCGGCAGCTCTTGCGTTATCCGTCTGCTTGCGAAGCAGCTCTTGAATATGAGGGTCCTGCACCCAGCCTCCATCGTCGTCTGCTCCGGCATCTTCATCTTCATGATCATGCCCTTCGTCTTGATCTTCCTCATCATCATGTACGACATCTTCTACATGATGATTGTGTACATCATCACCGTCGTGATCATGTCACCGGAGATTCTTCGTCTTCTCGCCCGCCCTCGCCGCGGTGGTTGTCTTGTTGCCCTTCCTCATTTCTTGCCCGGCCCCCATGGACGACTTCATAGTCATCTTCATCACCTTGCCACCGATAGCCATCCATGAAACCACGCCAGAGCAGGTGGTCCCGCACCTGCTCGGAATCCGGGTCCGCAATAAGGCTCTTCAGCTTGCATCTTTGACACGGACATCTTATCTCCATCTCGTTCTTTTGAAGCATCTCGGCCTTCGCGGAGCTCAAAAACCTATTCACGATGCCTTCGGTCATCGTGCGGACCATGGTCACCTGCGGGGTAGAGCAAAACGATATTTTAGAACCATGAAAAAATTTGGCATGACCTTCCCTAAAAATAGGACCAAAAAGAATGCATAGTGCCAAAATTCTCGCCGAAACGGAAATGAATCAACATTCCAGCAAAATATTGGCAACTATCGCATTTCAAATACCGGTACCTGCAAACACAAACATATATGCAACACCACAAACACAAGCAACACCACAAACATACATAGATCTGGCTAGGCCACAAAAAGTGCATGTGCACGTTGTTGGAAGCGAGCTAGGGAGAAAAAGTAGATCTACATCATGAAGATAGCTTTCCCTTACTTACCTATCAAAAAAAGGTAATTTCACCACTTAATTTTGATGAATCTATGGTGGAAATGAGGTGAGGAGGAGGAGGCAGTCGAGACAGGCTTGGAGGAGGAGGTGTAGAGAATGAAGTGGGGAAAGTGAGTGAGTAGGTGGGCTGTCCAAAATATCTTGTTGGTCCCAGGTTACTAATGGCGCACCACCACAAAATGTGCCATTAGTAAACCTGGTTACTAATGGCGCACCGGCAGGTGGTGCGCCATTAGTACTTTTTGCAAAAAAGTAAAAAAACATATGTATACTAATGGCGCACTGTGGAAAAGTGCGCCATTAGTAGTTTAAACTTGTAATGGCGCACTTTGGCGTAGTGCGCCATTAGTAGGTTTGCAAAAAAGTAAAATATATATATATATATATACTAATGGCGCACTGTCTTGGTCGTGCACCATTACTAGTTCTAACTAGTAATGGCACACTTTGCCATCCTGCGCCATTAGTTTGTATGGAAAAATGGGAAAAAAATCAATAGTAGTGGCGCACCGTGAGCACGGTGCGCCATTAGTGTCTTCCACACTAATGGCGCACGAGCAACCGGTGCGCCATTAGTATATAGTAGTGGCGCACTATTTACGTGGTGCGCCATTAGAATCAGTCCTATCTATAGCCCTTTTCCTAGTAGTGCCGCCTCGGGGGCTGCAATCTCTACGGCGATCGAGCCGAACACCATACCTGTCCTTTGCGAAGCTCGTGACTCCAAGGTGCAGGACTCCTCTCCGGACTCCAAACCTTCCGCCGCTTCGCCAATCGAATCTGATTGGCGCCGATCATGGAGTTCACCGCTGCGGACATCTTCGGCACTACCTTTCGGCGACATTACGAATTCACTAAAATCTCTCTCTTTATCGGAGAGCCCTGGCCGACTATGGTCGGCAAGGTTGGGATGCGATTTACGAAGAAATTCAAAGCCCACCCACCACCCACTTCGTAGCCACTGTCGATGATATAACCGACATGCTCGACTTCGACTCCGAAGACATCGACGGTATGGACGCCGATGCAGGAGACGACCAAGAACCAGCGTCTACAGGGCACTGGAAGGCCACCTCGTCGTACGACATATACATCGTGGACAGCCCAAAAGAAGGGAACAGCGATGTAACAATGGAGGATGGCCCCTCCAAGAAACAGCCTAAGCGCCGGCGTCAGCGGCACCGCTCTAAATACCGCCACAGCAAAAACGGCAATTCCGGCACGGGAGATAATAACACCCCGGACAGTGCCGAAGACAATCCCCTCTATCAAGATTCAGCGCAGGAGGATGGAGAAGCCAGCCCTCATGAGAGAGCGGCAGACAGAGAGGTAGAGGATGATAATTACATGCCTCCCTCCGAAGACGAGGCAAGCCTCGACGATTTATTTAATTTGTCGTGCCCGAGGATCCCGTCGAACAAGAGCGTTTCAAACGCAGGCTTATGGCCATGGCGAGCAACCTCAAGAAAAAACAGCAACAGCTTAGAGCTGACCAAGACTTGCTAGCCGACATATGGACTAATGTCCTTACGGCTGAAGAGTACGAACTCGAACGCCCCTCCAAGAGCTACCCAAAACGCAGGCTGCTACCCCGATTAGAGGAGGAAGCACCTAGACCTACATCACCCAGCAAGATGATGCGGCCGACCGCCACCTCGTGGGTCAAGGACAGAGAGGCCTCTCGGCCCTCCACTCAAGCCGCACCCCGGCGTCGCTCAAAGAATACCAAGGCACGGGGAAATGCGCCAGACCTGCGAGATATATTGGAGGACAGGGCAAGGCAAACAAGATCGATTTATGGATTGCGTGGGCGCCCGACGACACGTGAAGATAAACGTCATGCCGGATATGGTAAATCCGGCCGGGCCGAACACAGTAGACAAAGCACATTTGAGCTACGTCGTGATATAGCCCAATACAGAGGCGCCGCACACCCACTATGCTTCACAGATGAAGTAATGGATCATCAAATCCCCGAGGATTTCAAACCCGTAAACATCGAATCAAGATGGCACAACATATCCGGCGGTATGGATCGAGGATTATCTCCTTCATATCCACATGGCCCGCGGCGATGATCTACACGCCATCAAATACCTTCCACTCAAGCTTAAAGGACCAGCTCAGCATTGGCTTAACAGCTTGCCAGCAGAATCAATTGGTCGTTGGGAGGACCTGGAAGCCGCATTCCTCGACAACTTCCAGGGCACCTATGTGCGACCACCAGACGCTGATGACCTAAGACACATAATTCAGCAGCCAGAGGAATCGGCCAAACAATTCTGGACACGGTTCCTAACCAAGAAAAATCAAATAGTCGACTGTCCGGACGCAGAGGCCCTTGCAGCCTTCAAGCATAACATCCGTGATTTAGTGGCTTGCCCGGCACCTAGGACAGGAAAAGCCGAAATCCATGGCAGCCCTCACAACACTCATGACCCGCTTTTGCGCGGGCGAAGACAGCTGGCTAGCTCGTAGTAATAATATGACCAAGAGCCCTGGTAATTCGGATACCAAGGACATCATTGGCAGGTCGCGTCGCAACAAGCAAAAGTGCCGCATTAACGGCGACAATGCTGAGGATACGGCAGTTAATGCCGGATTCAGAGACTCCAAACTCGGTCAGCGGAAAAGGCCATTCAAAAGAAATACTCCGAGCCCGTCCAATTTGGACCGAATACTCGATCGCCGTGCGGATACACGGCACTTCGAAACCAGCCAACCACACCAACAGGGATTGTTGGGTGTTCAAGCAGGCAGGCAAGCTAAACGCCGAAAACAATGACAAGGGGCTGCATAGCGATGACGAGGAGGAGCCCCAGCCGCCAAACAATAGGGGACATAAGGGCTTCCCCCCACAAGTGCGGACGGTGAACATGATATACGCAACCCACATACCCAAAAGGGAGCGGAAGCATGCACTCAGGGACGTATATGCGTTGGAGCTAGTCGCCCCAAAGTTCAACCCATGGTCCTCCTGCCCTATCACTTTTGACCGAAGGGACCACCCCACTAGCATCCGCCATGGCGGATTCGCCGCATTGGTTCTAGACCCAATCATTGACGGATTTCACCTCACTAGAGTCCTTATGGACGGCGGCATCAGCCTGAACCTGCTTTATCAGGATACGGTCACGAAAAATGGGCATAGATCCCTCAAGGATTAAACCCACAAAGACGACCTTTAAAGGCGCCATACCAGGTGTAGAGGCCAACTTTACGTGCTCGATTACACTTGAGGTGGTCTTCGGATCCCGGATAATTTCCGAGCGAGGAGTTAATCTTCCACATAGCCCCGTTCTCCGCAGTGGCTATCACGCCTTCTTTCAGACGAACCACATTTGCAAAGTTCAATGCGGTGCCGCACTACGCATACCTCAAGCTCAAGATGCCAGGCCCTCGAGGAGTCATTACAGTCAATGGAAACACCGAACGCTCTCTCCGAACAGAGGAGCATATGGCGGCCCTCGCGGCGGAAGTACAAAGCAGCCTCTCAAGGCACTTCTCCAGTCCGGCCATTAAACGTCCGGACACCGTCAAGCGTGCCCGGAGTAACCTACAACAAGACCACCTGGCAAACATTCCGAGCATGCGTAGCAATGCGGCCCCAACCCCAGCCCTCGCGAAATTGTGAAACCAGTACTACGTGTACATAACCACGCTCTGGAAATATCATGGGCATAGGGGGAAGGGCACGACCACAGCATGCCCAAAATGCGGCTCAACCGCACCAGGGGCTCCCGATTTTATCTTTCTTTTTTTTCTTACTTTCAGGACTCCACTTTGCGGAAAGCCTGTCCGGCAGTACAATCGCCGAACACACGATGCAACAGCCAGGGAGGCAAAAAGCTACGTCGAGTGTCCAGGTGGTCTCTATAACGAGCAGTATACTTGTTTCACATCTCATCCCGCAGCTCGCCCCTGGAGGGGGACATGTCAAATAGTCCCATCTCTTGCTTATCGCACTATTTGTATCGTTCTGCTTTTACCGCAGACTTTTCAAATAAACAATACATAGCTTTTGTCTATTATTGCATTCCTTTTTTATAAAAATATGTTCAGTTATGACATTATGCAACCATACACTTTGGTATGGCCAATACACCGAGGCTTACGCATTCTGCAATATGGTGGGAGAAGTCCGAACACTCTCATGAGTGTGGCACCCTGAACTTATAGCATTATATGCATCGGCTCCGAATCATGTTTTGGGTCAATAGTTGGGTTTGCCCGGCTCCCATGTTTTGGTACCTTACGTTCCGTTATATCGGCTAAGGTAGCACTGGGAGAACCACTGCGATTGTGCCCCGGTTGAGCTGGGCTAAGCACCTCAGTGTAGAAAGCTAAAACTGACCGTCATGATAGGGCGAGAGCCGGTCCCTGTTCGAGAGGTTTTCGAGTCCCTAAAGACTTATGCCGCTTAGAGCGAGGAGTCGGCTTTGTCCGGCCTAGGCATGGATAGCGCCCCGAACTCGGTCTTCCGAATACTAGGGGCTTCGCCGAAATTTAAAATTATAGAATTCTATGGCTAAGTGAGAGTGTTCAAGCATTATAGTCCGACTGCCTTATTCGTTGTGTTGAGCGCCTCCCTTGAAGGACCCAATAATGGGAAAAAGAGCGCTCAAGTTTATCCCGAACACCCTAGCACTTTCATGGCATGGGGGCGTGAATTACGACTCGCCATCTCTCAATTTTAATAAACGGCCGCATGTAAGGTAATATTTTAAATTCAAAAGCGTTGCTTAGCGCATATGAACAAGTTTTCAGCGTACAGGATCACAAAATGCGAGTTTTCTCAAAAATTACATCTTTGGAGCACTCATCCGCTACAAGGCCGGCACCCTTCAGGATGCCCTCATAATACATCTCGGGCTTGCGATGCTCCTTGCCCGGCGGTGGTCCGTCCGTCACAAGCTTCTCGTCATTCATCTTGCCCCAGTGCACTTTAGCACGGGCAAGGGCCCTACGGGCACCTTCGATGCATACGGAGCGCTTGATGACTTCAAGCCATGGACAGGCATACACTAGCCGCCTCACCAGCCCGAAGTAGCTTCCAGGCATGGCATCCCCAGGCCATAGCCAGACTATGAGACCCTTCATGGCATGTTCGGCCACCTTATGGAGCTCGACCAGCTGCTTCAGCTGGTCGCTCAAAAAGCACTGGGTGTCCGGCCTCGTATCGAGACTGTAACACCTTCTCCGTCGAGCTCCCCTCTTCGCTCGGTAGAATGCGGCGTCGGGCACACTCCGGGAAGATCTGCGAATGCTCAACGACAGCTCCGGACTCGGGTAAGTAACAAGTAATTCACTTTCACGTGCTAGCTTTGCATAAAGAATGCCTTACCCGCCGCTATCTTCTTCATCGCCTCAATTTCCTGGAGGGCAGATTTGGCGCTCTCAAGCACCGAGGCAAGCTCGGACTCTCGAGTCTTTGAGTCAAGCTCCAAACTCTCATGTTTTTCCACGAGAGCCTGGAGCTCTTGCTGCACCTCCGCCACCCGCGCCTCCTGCTTCTCTCGCTGGGTATGCTCCACGGCCGTATTTTCTTTGGCCTTGGACAGCGCTTCCTTCAGGGTCGCCACCTGGGTTGTGGCCCTTGTAATACCCACGTTGGTCCTGTCATTTTTTGCAACCACATCTTTTTTATATACTTACATAAGGTATTACTTACCTTCCTTGTCCTTGAGCTGCTTCTTGGCAAGGCCGAGCTCGTGCTCGGACCGCTCGAGGCTCTGCTTCAATGCATCGACCTCTGCGGTCGGTCTTGGCAGAGGTCGGCACAAACTGCATTCCCATATTGACATACTTATGTTAGACTCCTGCATATATCTTTTTGATCCTCGATTCGGCTTTTCTTTCCGAACACCAAACCGAGCATCGGGGCTACCGCCTATGCGGTAATATTTTTACATATCTTAAATACATACCTCAAAGCCTGTTAGAAGGCTGGCACAGGCTTCAGTCAGCCCGCTCTTGGCCGACTGAACCTTCTGGATCACCAC
Organism: Aegilops bicornis; assembly: GCA_021605145.1. NCBI lineage: Eukaryota > Viridiplantae > Streptophyta > Magnoliopsida > Poales > Poaceae > Aegilops > Aegilops bicornis. The sequence continues at coordinate 708,061,086 of CM038671.1, forward strand.
ACTCATAATAGTGCGGTGCTCCACGTCGATGGAGGCGTCGTTAAGCACCTCCAGCAAATTATCCGGTGCCTCCGGTTGGACGGAATTCACCGGCGTCGTAGGCTTGCCCTTATTACGTGTGGGCCGCCTGCCAGACTCCGGAACCACTGAAGGTTCCGGTACGGAGTCCGGCCCGATGCCGGACTTCGAGCCCTTTGGGTTTTTATCCCCTTTGCGCCTGGAGTCCGGGAGGTTGCCTTGCGGCGCCTCCAGGACCACCTCCTCCTGGCTTGGCCCCGTTTGGGACTCCACCTCGGCATCATCCGCAGCGCGAGGAGAGGAGGCGGCCGGAAGTGAAGTGCTATTCACATCCGATGAACCCAGGGAGCCGCTCGTTGAAGCGTCGAGCCCGGCCTTGGGCGGACTGCATGATTATATTCGGCGTTGGAAGATACTGTGCAATAGAGGAACGCCGTGAGTTATTCTAGTATACGGATACTTACGATTTTGCCAGGGGCTTGGCCCTGGATGGCCACTCCTCTTCGCCGTTGTCGGCATTGGTGGAGTAGTCCGGAGGAAGGGTTCTTCCTTTTTGATTCCTCCGCCCTGTGTGGGCGGCCTTCCTTTTCATTCCTCCCCCCGCTGGAGGGGGAGAGGCTTCTTCTTCCTCCTCCTCGTCTTTGGAGGAGGAGTGCGCCTCAGAGTCATTGGATGATGAATCCGGCACCACCGGGCACCTGGAACTCTTTCGAGTTCCCGTGGCCTTCTTCTTGGCCTTCTTCTCCGGCACCATGTAAGGTGTCGGGACCAGCAACCCCGTCAAGTGGGCGTCTGCTGGATATTTGGGCAAAGGAACCGGACAGTTGATCTGTCCGGCCTTCTTCTGCCATTCCTGTCAAAGGAACGGGAGCTTAGATCCCACATAGAGTTAAACTATGAAAAACAAGTATCCCATAAAGGGTAAAATAAGCTTACTACGCTGGCTTGGCGCTTCGGGCGGAATCCGCGATCCTCGGTAATGGGAGGGGGAACCTTGGCGCCCTTGAATAGCACCTTTCAGGCATCCTCGCGCGTTGTGTCAAAGAGCCTGGTCAGAGTTTGGTGCTGGGCCGGGTTGAACTCCCATAAGTTAAAAGCCCGTCGTTGACACGGGAGGATCCGGCGGATGAGCATGACCTGGACTACGTTGACGAGTTTAACCTCTTTGTCCACCAGTTCTTGGACGCAGGTTTGGAGTCCGGTCCGCTCTTCCGAATTACCCCACAACATGCCCTTCTCTTTCCAGGAGGTGAGCAGTGTGGGGTTGCCAGATCGGAATTCGGGGGCCGCTGCCCATTCAGGGTCACGCGGCTCGGTGATGTAGAACCACCCCGATTGCCACCCCTTTATGGTCTCCACGAAGGAGCCCTCGAGCCATGTAACATTGAGCATCTTGCCCACCATGGTGCCTCCGCACTCCGCTTGCTGGCCGCCCACTACCTTTGGCTTGACATTGAAGGTCTTCAGCCATAAGCCGAAGTGGGGCTTGATGCGGAGGAAAGCCTCGCACACGACGATAAATGCCGAGATGTTGAGGACGAAGTTCGGGGCCAGATCGTGGAAATCCAGGCCGTAGTAGAACATGAGCCCTCGAACAAACGAGTGAAGTGGGAAACCTAGTCCGCGGAGGAAATGGGAGAGGAACACCACCCTCTCATGGGGCCTGGGGGTGGGCTTGAGCTGCCCCTTGTCTGGGAGCCGGTGCGCGATGTCGTTAGACAAGTATCCGGCCTCCCTCAGCTTCTTGATGTGTCCCTCCGTGATGAAGGAGACCATCCACTTGCCTCCCGCTCCAGACATGGCTGGAGAAGGTAGAGGTGGGAGGTGCGGACTTGGGCGCTGGAGCTCGAGTGCCCGAAAATGGATAAGCAAAGGAGGAAGAAGAAGGCGTAGATGGAAAGGGTGGATCCTTATCCCCTTATATGGGCGGACGAAACTATGTGCCCCCACCAGCCTGGTAAAACTCGCTTATCTCCCAAGCGCCGTAAATTAATGGCACGGTTGGGTTACTCACACCCGTATTGATGAGAATCCCGGAATAAGGTGACACGATCTCTGCTTCAACAAGACGTGGCAAGGAAACCGCCTCGCTAAGCGCGCTGAGGTGGGACAAGAAAATGATTCAATAAAGGCTTGGTCGTAGTGTGATGTCACGCTAAATACGCCGCCACAGATTGGATTTGTGTAAATATTATTCTCTCTACGGTGGTATGTGGAAATTATTTTGCAGAGCGGACACTATCCTTATGTTCAAAATCTTCTATGAAGTATTCGGAGGAGGAACCCGCCTTGCAATGCCGAAGACAATCTGCACGCCGGACTCGTTGTCATTGAAGCCTGGTTCAGGGGCTACTGAGGGAGTCCTGGATTAGGGGGTGTCCGGATGGCCGGACTCCTGGACTATGAAGATACAAGATTGAAGACTTCATACCATGTCCAGATGGGACTTTCCTTGGCGTGGAAGGCAAGCTTGGCGATACAGATATGTAGATCTCCTCCCATTGTAACCGACTCTATGTAACCCTAACCCTCTTCGGTGTCTATATAAACCGGAGGGTTTTAGTCCGTGGACTAACAACAATCATACCATAGGCTAGCTTCTAGGGTTTAGCCTCTCTAATCTCGTGGTAGATCTACTCTTGTACTACCCATATCATCAATATTAATCAAGCAGGAGTAGGGTTTTACCTCCATCGAGAGGGCCCGAACCTGGGTAAAAACATCGTGTCCCTTGTCTCCTGTTACCATCCGCCTAGACGCACAGTTTGGGACCCCCTGCCCGAGATCCGCCAGTTTTGACACCGACACCCCCACTATATATAGGGGAAGGGGAGGGGGCCGGCCCCCTAGATCCTTCTAGAGGCGCGGCCTCGGCGGGGGCAGTGGCCCCCTTACGGTTTCCAACTAGGGGGGCGCCCCCCCCCCCCCCGGGGGGGGGGCAGCGGCCCCTAGGGTTTCCAACCCTAGGCGCCTTGGGCCCTTGGGAGGGGGCGCACCAGCCCACTAAGGGGCTGGTTCCCACCCAACTACAGCCCATTAGGTCCTTCGAGGCAGTTGGACCCTCCCGGTGGACCTCCGGAACCCCTTCGGTGGTCCCGATACAATACCGATAAACCCCGAAACCTTTCCGGTGACTGAAACTGGACTTCCCATATATAAATCTTCACCTCCGGATCATTCCTAACTCCTCGTGACATCCGGGATCTCATCCGGACTCGAACAACATTCAGTGACCACGCATATCTATTCCCTATAACCCTAGCGCCATCGAACCTTATGTGTAGACCCCTACGGGTTCGGGAACTATCTGAACATAATGACCGAGACATCTCTCCGGCCAATAACCAATAGTGGGATCTGGATACCCATGTTGGATCCCACATGTTCCACGATGATCTCATCAGATGAACCGCGATGTCAAGGATTCAATCCATCCCGTATACGATTCCCTTTGTCTACCGGTATAGCACTTGCCCGAGATTCGATCGTCGGTATACCGATACCTTGTTCAATCTCGTTACGGCAAGTCTCTTTACTCGTTCCGTAACACATCATCCCATGACCAACCCCTTAGTCACATTGAGCTCATTACGATGATGTCTTACCGAGTGGGCCTACAGTACCTCTCCGTCATACTGGTGACAAATCCCAGCCTCGATTCGTACAACCCACAGATACTTTTGGGGATACCCGTAGTGTACCTTTATAGCCACCCAGTTACGTTGTGACGTTTGGCACACCCAAAGTACCCTTACAGTATCTGGGAGTTGCACAATCTCATGGTCTAAGGAAAAGATACTTGACATTATAAAAGCTTTAGCAGACGAACTACACGATCTTGTGCTATGCTTAGGATTGTGTCTTGTCCATCACATCATTATCCTAATGATGTGATCCCGTTATCAATGACATCCTATGTCCATGGTTAGGAAACCGTAACCATCTATTGATCAACAAGCTAGTCAACTAGAGGCTCACTAGGGACATGTTGTGGTCTATGTATTCACACATGTATTACGATTTCTGGATAACACAATTATAGCATGAACAATAGACAATTATCATGAACAAGGAAATATAATAATAACCATTTTATTATTGCCTCTAGGGCATATTTCCAACAGTCTCCCACTTGCACTAGAGTCTAGTTACATTGTGATGAATCGAACACCCATAGAGTCCTGGTGTTGATCATGTTTTGCTCGTGGAAGAGGTTTAGTCAACGGATCTGCGACATTCAGGTCCGTATGCACTTTACAAATATCTATGTCTCCATCTTGAACATTTTCACGAATGGAGTTGAAGTGACGCTTGATATGCCTGGTCTTCTTGTGAAACCTGGGCTCCTTGGCAAGCGCAATAGCTCCAGTGTTGTCACAGAAGAGAGTAATCGGGCCCGACGCATTGGGAATAACTCCTAGGTTGGTAATGAACTCCTTCATCTAGATTGCTTCATGTGCTGCCTCCGAGGCTGTCATGTACTCCGCTTCACATGTAGATCCCGCCACGACGCTTTGCTTGCAACTGCACCAGCTGACTGCCCCACCGTTCAAAATATACACGTATCCGGTTTGTGACTTGGTGTCATCCAGATCTGTGTCGAAACTAGCATCGACGTAACCCTTTAGGACAAGCTCTTCGTCACCTCCATAAACGAGAAACATATCCTTAGTCCTTTTTAGGTACTTCAGGATATTCTTGACTGTTGTCCAATGTTCCATGTCGGTATTACTTTGGTACCTTCCTACCAAACTTACAGCAAGGTTTACATCAGGTCTGGTACACAGCATGGCATACAAAATAGACCCTATGGCCGAGGCATAGGGGATGACACTTATCTTTTCTCTATCTTCTGCCGTGGTCGGGCATTGAGCCGTGCTCAATCTCACACCTTGCAATACAGGCAAGAACCCCTTCTTGGACTGATCCATATTTGTAACACTCCAAAATTTTTGATTTGGTTTTTATCAAATTCTTTAATTGATTGGAAGGAGGTTATTTAAAAATTTTCTAAAAGACTCTCCTTCTCAAAAAAATTCTTTTATGACAAGTATTTTTATGGGTTCTTCCCAACCTTGATTTTGGTCTTGATGATTTTTCATCTTGGGTTGGCTCAACACAAATAATTTTGGAAGGTTTTTACAATTCCTTATTATTAAAAATGATTCCTAAAATTTATGGATTTATTCTTCCCCATTCAAAAATTTCTCTCTTGCCATGACCTATGTTGAAAACTTTCTTCCAAAACCCACCTCCCTACTTTGGGTCAAGTCAAGCATCAAGTCCAGCAAGGTTCAACTTCTCCTTGATTTTATTTCTATTTGTTTTAACCTCAAAATCTTTTTCTGCCATTTATTTGGACCTTAGTGATTTACAAAAGAATTACTAGATTTCCTTTGAGTTTTGGTTCCAAATAAATTCCTCTGGCTAGTCCTTAGTGCCCTCAACCTAGATCCATCAAGATCTGCTAGTCCACAGTTCAAAATTTCAAAATTTGCTTGCTGCAAGTTTGGACCAGATTTGCCATTTTTGGTGAAATTCATTCTTTTCCTTTTTCAAAAATTATGAGAATATTCAGGCCGTCTCTGGTTGCATCAAGAGGCCATCCCACCAAGTTTCAGCTCAAGAAATATTTTCCACGTGCATAAATCATTTCGACGAACAGGTGGTCGGCACTGTTCCTGTCAAGTTTCAGAATTCAGTGTTAAGTTTCAGCGGCAGTGTTATTTTCTTCAGAACCTCGGTGTCGATCTCGCCAGTGCAAGCGCTGGCACCTCGCTCACTACTCCCCTTCTTATCCAAAGGTCGCCAGACGGTTGCTTGGCGATTATGCGGCGTCGGTGGCGGCGTGTCGCGCGTCAACTCCGACGCCTCCCGCGGTGGCAGAACCGCCTGTGGCGGCCAGCAGGGGCCAACCCTGTAGTACGGCGCCGTCCAGCACCGCCCACACCACCAAGAACCTCCGCGTGGCCGTCCTCTTCTCTGTGCGCGCTGCAGAACCGTCGTTGTGGCCTGAGAAGCGCAGAGCGCGCTCTCTACCGCCGACGAGCCTGTGAGCTCCGTTCCGTCGAAGCCACGGGAGCAGGCCAAATCCGATCAAGCTTAGATGTTGAATGGAGCCAGTGGACCAATCCGCAGCTGCCCAGTCACCTAAGCCGTCAGCTCGACCACCTCCTCGCCGTAATTACTCGCCGGAGAAATCCCGTTCTCGGCAACCGCCTCGGGCCGGCTATAAATGGAGGCCCGTAGCTCGCCTTCGACCCAAAGACCACTCCTCCACCTCACTGTAATCAAGGCCAGCTAGGAGGACCTCAAGGAGGCCTTCTTCCCCGACTCCGGCTGCCCCGATCCACTTCGGGCTCCGGCAAGATTCTCTCTAGTGAGTGCACCCCCGCTCCCCAAACTGTGCCAGTAGCATCCTAGTGCACCCGCTTGCCTGACCCGCGCTTCAGTTTGGGGTTTGCAGCTCCCTTCGGAGAGAATCATCCTCGACCGAACCATCGTCCGCCGGAGTGGAGGCCGTCATCGAGGTGGTGCTCGCTGACGACCAACTCCACCACCCACAGACGCGGGAGAACTCCATGAGTCCGTAGGTACCTTCCACTCCCCCTACCTCGCCGTGGATGGACGCCGGCAACCACCGCGAGCCTCGGGCGCCTGTGGGACTCTGTTCTGAATTTCAAACCTGATGGGTGGGACCCCCTCGTCAGCCTCACCCTCCCCCTTCGAACCATTTTCCGTTGGCACCTTCGGCCCGGATACGTTTTCCCCTCTAGAAGGCGTATTCCAACTGAAGCATTTTCTATTTTTCTAAACTAGCCCCTAGAAAGTTTCTGTTTCATCACAGATTAGTCCCTGGACTAAAACCTTTATAACTTTTAAACAAAAGATGATTTTGATCTGATTCTTTTTCTGTCATCTTTATTTTTCTATCTAGTTTTTTATCATATTTATTTGAAAAATATTTGGAAAATTTTTTATGCACGCACGGTATTCACGTTAGCATCCGATTTCTTGTATAACATAGATACCGAAGGAGGTGACGGTGCCGCAAACTTCGCCGAGCTAGACTCCGACTACTCCGAACCAGGCAAGCATGTTTGAACCTTTGATATGATGAGTGTTTTTCATGATTGCTTTAGTGGTTTCATCATGACATGTTTATATAAGCATTTGGGAATGTTATATTTCATGCCAAGCAAGCTGCAAGTGAGCTTCAAAATTTGATGTGTTCATATGATGGTGAGATAACCTGATCATGTGGTGGCATGATAGGTTGCAAGCTGGTATTGTTGAAGCATGCCTGTTTTGTGTCAACCGTTTAACTCCAGTATTAACGTGGACCAAATCATGTTCCCGTTCGTCCCCTTTTCGTGCCTCTACATGTCTTCTGCAAAGAATGCGGTTTAGTCAGTTGCAAACCTCTTTCCTTGTACACACCAAATAGAGGGACCGTGATGAGGGTTCCATGGCCCTGGATTAAAGCCCGTCATCCGGTCAGGGGGCGTGGGTGTTTCCGGTTGGGACCGAGAGGGGCACCCCTTAGAGCGTGTAATATAAATTTGATCCCATGCTATTCGAGGTTGTAGCCTCCCCGTCTTAGAGTTTTTCTTGAACGTTGCCTAGGGTGATTCCTGGCAGCGGAATGTGGAATGGTTGTGTACTCGTTAGATGTGTTTCTCCTAAAATACCGTAAACGGAACTAGTCCTTTGTGACTACTGAAATCCGTTGGCTGTGGTTAAAGAGTACAAACTCTGCAGAGTCAAAACCATTCGAGTAACCATGTCCATGGTCAAGGACTTTGATCAACATATTAGTGTCAATCTCAGTGTCAGTCTCAATGTCAGTCTCAGTGACAGTCTCCGGAAAATAAGCATGAAATTGAGAGTGGTAAACCCGGCTGAATGTTATTCCTGTGGATGGACTAACCAATTTATTATCATGTACCGAGTATTCCGTGGAATGATGTTACCTTCATGAGCTACTTGAAATCGAATGATGAGATATAAGCCCTTTATGTGATGTCGCTCAGACGTCCGACTGTGGCATTCTTGTTATTTATTTTTGATATAAGCCCTTTATGTGATGTCGCCGACGTCCGATCGTGGCATTCTTGTTATTTACTTTTGATATAAGCCCTTTATGTGATGTCGCCAGACGTCCGATCGTGGCATTCTTGTTATTTACTTTTGATATAAGCCCTTTATGTGATGTCGCCAGACGCGCGATCGTGGCATTCTTGTTATTTACTTTTGATATAAGCCCTTTATGTGATGTCGCTCAGACGTCCGACTGTGGCATGCTTGTTATTTACTATAAATATAAGCCCTTTTCGAGATGTCGCTTAGACGTCCGACTGTGGCACGTACTGTCGTTTACGTTTCAATATAAGCCCTTTATGTGGTGTCGCCCTGACGCCTGACTGCGGCATGTTAATTTATTTTACCTTTCAAGGCGTTGCTTCTGACACCCGATCGGTCTTCAACTATTTTATTGGGATTTCAGGAGGACTACCGCCTGACTTCCTTTTTATTTAACAGCAGTGCAAATTTATTATCTGAGTGTGCATTACTAGTCTGCTCATGTGCATCATGTTTGCATTTGTTATATCTTATGTCCAAACTGTCTTGCGAGTACATTCAAAGTACTCACCTGGCTTGTTGATTTGGCCGGGCTGACTGTAGGAAGCCACTAGGTGCGATCGCTAATCGGTTATTAGCGTAATAACTGCTATTTTAACATTTTGCAAATGTAGCAATTTTCTATTAGTCATCATAAATTTAGGATTTGACTATTCGGAATTTTTGTCTACCTTTGTAGATGGCTGGCAGCGACTGTGAGTCACAGGTGTTCGCCAATGTACCTGAAGGGTTTATCAAGCTTCTCGTCTCCATCACCAAGGTCGCGATCGGGCCATCCGCTTGTCCGGAGTTCACACTCTACCAGCACAAGATCAGCGACAGCGTGTCTATGCACCAGGCCGCGGTGCAATTCAAGGGAGGACGTTCTGAGTCACGCCGCTTCCGATTTGTGATATGGGCCATGCCTACGGAGAGGCATGCCATGTTGATGGCTGCCCGTGAGGCGATAGCTCGTCTCCATGATGCCCTCCCTTTGATGAAGGCTCGTCGCTACCGTTACCTCCCATGCCACGTGCCATACACATGTCACTATGCTGTCGTTATGCTTAGGGGGAGATGAGGCTATTGAAATGTTGGTTGAGTATCTCAAAGCTCTTGAGGCAGCTTTTGATAACCTCGTGGAAAACTTTGTGGCTGCTCGTATGGACTCAGTTCAGGGCTGTTCCGCCAACAGGAGGGAGCTCCTCCATACAGCACCACCACTAACTTACGCCTCGTCCTCAGCATCCTATACACCTGCCATCTTAGCCACCGCTCGTCGCCTGCCTACCACTGAGGAGTTTGACCAAGTCATTGCTCCTGCTCCAGTCAGTGCTGCACCACCTGCCGCGCCCGCACCAGCTCCTCAACCTAGTACTTCACGCCTGGAGCCTATTAGTGAGGAGGAGGTTGAGTCTCCAGCATCACTGGGTCATACCCTCGGCAGGCCGAGGGAATTTTTTACCATCTCCGACTGAGTGTGCCTAGCAGCCGTGCGATGTACCAGGTTGTATGATATGTTCATATGTATATAGGTTTGGTGAGAAGTAGTTTGTGTGCGCATCATGTAGGAACTCGGAGAAGTGCACTAGCCTAAATAACATGTCAGGAATGTGTACGCACATCCTGAGTGATGTATTGAATAATTACGGCTTGCGTGTAAGATATGTACTGAACGGTCCTTCTCCATGTGCAATCAAGTATTTTCTTGAAAAATCTTGAAAAAAAATTCTGCCTTTGCAATATTATTTATTTTTGCTACTCGGTTTTTCTCATGAGTTCTGCAAAATACCCCAGAGTGGAAAATGCCTCGTCCCTGGACTCGTTCCATGCCAAGTCCGCCGGAAGAAAATTATGGTACCTGCATAAGTAACAATTTCACACAGGCGATCAAGTCAAGAAGGCAAAGGAAGCAGCATTTTCTCAAGTGTGCCGCCTTTATGAGCAAAGCCAGCAGCAGCATCAAGAAATGATGAATCATGTTATCAATATGGGAAATCACCGTGAACCATATTAGCAGCATTCCAAATTGACTGAACTACAAAAGGCACGTCCCCCAACGTTCTCTCACACTGATAGACCGCTTGAGGCCGATGATTGGCTTTGAGACATTGAAAGTAAGTTAATTATTGCACAATGTTCGGACCGTGAGAAGGTACATTATGCACCTCACTACCTCACTGGAGCAGCTGCATCATGGTGGGAAAATTTCCTACACATGCACCCCCAATGAAAATAACATCACCTGGGAAGAATTTAAAGAAGGTTTTTGTGGGGCGCACATTCCCAGAAGCATTATGAGGATAAAGAAAAGGGAGTTTGATGACCTCAAGCAGAGAAGCATGACAGTGACTGAGTACAATAGTCAGTTTACTCAATTATCTCGTTATGCCAACGAAGAGCACATAACTGACAATAAAACGATGGAAAAAATTCTGGAAGGTCTGGCACCAGCACCTAAATGCCAGCTGGTCGTACACACCTTTCCGGAATTCAAAACACTTGTGGGAAAAGCTATTACATTGGAAAATGAGTGTCGTAGCTTGGAGGATTTTCGCAAGCGCAAAAGGGACAAGACTATTCATGCTCGCAACAACCGGAACAAGTCTAATTTTCAGAATATTGGAGCAAACAAATCCACAACCATTGTTCCACGCCCAAACGAAAATTTTCATGCAAGGGACAAGGATTTTACATATCACCCAGGTGTTACTTGCTACGCTTGTGGAGAGGAAGGACACTATGCCAAACAGTGCCCAAAGCCAAGAAACTCGGCCCCCAAGCCGAACAACAGTGGAAATAATTCAACACCCAAGCGTAACAACTTCAACCCCAATAAAAATCACAAGAAGGGTCACTTGAACCATGTGACCAAGGAGGAAGCACGGAATGCCCGGATATCATACTCGGTCGTTCCTGTCAACACAATACCTGCCACGGTTTTGTTTGATTCTGGAGCTTCTCACTGTTCATTTCAAAGAAATTTGCTTTGCAACATGATTTTTCGATGCTTCCTTGGAAAAATCCATGACCATCAAGTCCCCGGGATTAAGCAACTCACTCGGAAGTTACTACCAAGGTGTGGTTATTGAGATTGAGGGACTAAAGTTTCAGAAAACCTCATTGTATTGGAAAATAAGGGACCGGATGTTATCCTAGGAATGGACTGGTTAACCACCAACAAGGGATTTATCGATCGCTTCAATAAGACTGTAATTCTTACTCATCATCACGGGAAGACGATAAAAATTGCAGCTCAAGAAAGACCAATATCACGGCAACCAAGGTTGAACAAGGTGGACATTTCAGAGTTAAGAAAAGTTCTAGTGGTGTGTGAGTTCCCTGACGTATTTCCCGAAGAACTACCAGGCATGCCACCAGACTGAGAAATAGAGTTCATCATTGAACTAGCACCTGGAACCATCCCCATTTACAAGAAACCCTATAGAATGGCACCCTCTGAGTTGGTAGAATTAAAGAAGCAAATAAAAGAATTGCTGGACAAAGGATTTATACGAGCCAGCTCCTCACCTTGGGGTTCACCTATATTATTTGCCAAGAAAAAGGATGGGACACTGAGAGTATGTATAGACTATCGAGCACTCAACATGGTCACCATAAAAAACAAATATCCGATGCCACGGATAAATGATTTATTTGACCAGATCGCACAAGCCAAGGTTTTCTCAAAAATTGATTCAAGGTCGGGGTATCATCAATTAAAGGTACGGACAAAAGATATCCCTAAGACAACATTCACCTCCAGATACGGATTATATGAATTTACAGTAATGTCGTTTGGACTGACAAACGCCCCCGCATATTTTGTCCACCTCATGAACAAAGTGTTTATGAAATTTATGGACAAATTTGTTGTGGTGTTCATTGATGATATTCTGGTATACTCTAAGACACTAGAAGAACATGATGAACATCTCAGAATTGTACTGGGAGAATTAAGGAAACATCAATTATACGCCAAATTCAGCAAATGTGAATTTTGGTTAAGACAGGTTGGTTTTCTAGGCCATGTATTGACCCAAAAAGGTGTTGCCGTGGACCCAGAAAAAGTCAAGGCCGTACTTGGCTGGAAACCACCAGCCAACATAACAGATGTACGAAGTTTCCTGGGAATGGCAGGATACTACCGAAGGTTTATTGAAGGGTTCTCCACCATAGCAAATCCAATGACACAATTACTCAAGAAGGATAAGAAATTTGTATGGACTGAATCTTGCAAGAAAAGTTTCCAAGAACTCAAAAGGAAATTAACAACAACACCAGTATTGGTTGTGCGTATATACACAAAAGTTTTGAAGTGTATTGTGACGCATCCCGGAAGGGCCTCGGATGTGTATTAATGCAAGAAGGCAAAGTCTTCGCATACGCTTCCAGGCAACTACGAAAGCATGAAGAAAATTATCCTACTCATGACTTGGAATTGGCAGCAGTCATTCATGCACTCAAAGAGTGGAGGCACTTTTTCCTTGGGAATCGTTGTGAAATACGGACCATAAAAGCCTCAAATATATTTTCACACAACCCGAACTCAATTTATGACAACGGCGCTGGTTGGAATTAGTGAAAGATCATGATGTTGGCATTCACTACCATCCAGGAAAGGAGAATGTAGTGGCAGATGCTCTTAGTCGAAACCCCAGCTCGGGCAATGACAGTCTACAGAACTTGAGACCTGAATTTCAGCAGGAGTTCGCCAAACTCAACTTGGTGATGGTCACTGAAGGCAATGTGTCAAATTTGGAAATACAGCCCACCCTAATGGAACAGATTAAGAAGGCTCAAGCATGGACACCCCAAAGATCAAAGGCATAAAAAGAAAAGTGAGTCCGGGCAAGGCTTTAATTTGTCGAGCGATTTATAAGGGAATATTATGGTGCGGCGACAGACTTTGCGTACCAAATATAGAGGACCTCAAACAGCAAATTCTAGCCGAAGGCCACACCGCTCCATATTCAATCCACCCTGGAGGAACCAAAATGTACAAGGACATTCAGGAAAAAATTTGGTGGCACGGTATGAAGAGGGATATAGCCACATTCATTGCATGTTGTGATTCATCTCAACAAGACTAAAGCTGAGCACCAAAACCAGCAGGACTATTACAGCCAATCAGGAGACCTGAGTGGAAATGGGACGAAATTGGAATGGATTTTATTGTCGGACTACCTCAGTCACGACACGGAAATGATGCCATATGGGTCATCACAGAGGTGGCACATTTCATCCCAGTAAAGACAACCCACACCACTCAGAAGCTTGCCAAACTTTATCTCTCCTGTATAGTGTGTCTGCATGGAATTGCAAAGACTATAATATCCGACAAAGGCACTCAATTTGTCTCTAGATTTTGGGATCATTTACAACAAGCTCTGGGAACTCAACTAGTATTCAGTACAACATACCACCCCCAGACTGGAGGACAAACTGAACGTGTGAACCAAATTCTAGAGGACATGCTAAGAGCATGTGTTCTCACCTATGGAACCAGTTGGGAAGAAAGCTTGGTGTATGCCGAGTTCGCATACAACAACAGTTACCAAGCCAGTCTACAAATGGCACCTTTTGAAGCCTTGTACGGGCGAACATGCCGTACCCCATTAAATTGGTCAGAAATAGGAGACAGTCGTATCTTCGGCCCAGTCATGCTCAAGGAAGATGAGGAGAAAGTTAGACTAATCAGGGATCGACTCAAGATAGCCCAGAGCCGACAAAAGAGTTATTAAGATCAAAAACATCGTGAAGTCAACTTTGAACCCGGTGAATATGTGTATCTACGAGTATCTCCTATGAGGGTCCTGCAACGACTCAAAGTTAAAGGAAAGCTAGCACCACGGTTTATTGGACCCTTCTGTGTGATTGCACGAAGAGGCACAGTGTCCTACCAGCTAGACCTACCCGAAGAACTGTCAGACGTCCACGACGTGTTCCACGTCTCACAGTTGAGGAAATGTGTAAGCAACCTAGAGAAGCAAAGATCTCATGCGAGCATTGACGTACAACCAGACCTCACCTACACGGAACATCCAATAAAAATATTGGAGGAGTCCGAAAGGAGGACCCGTCAGAAAACAATTAAGTTTTTCAAGGTTCAGTGGAGCAATCACACCGTGGATGATGCAACATGGGAAAGAGAGGATTTTCTTCGGACAGAGTACCCACACCTATTTGAGGATCAGTTGAAATCTCGGGGACGAGATTTTTCCTAAGGGGTAGGTGTTGTAACACTCCAAAAATTTCGATTTGGTTTTTATCAAATTCTTTAATTGATTGGAAGGAGGTTATTTAAAAAAAATTCTAAAAGACTCTCCTTCTCAAAAAATTCCTTTTATGACAAGTATTTTTATGGGTTCTTCCCAACCTTGATTTTGGTCTTGAAGATTTTTCATCTTGTGTTGGCTCAACACAAATAATTTTGGAAGGTTTTTACAATTCCTTTTTATTAAAAAGGATTCCTAAAATTTATGGATTTATTCTTCCCCATTCAAAAATTTCTCTCTTGCCATGACCTATGTTGAAAACTTTCTTCCAAAACCCACCTCCCTACTTTGGGTCAAGTCAAGCATCAAGTCCAGCAAGGTTCAACTTCCCCTGGATTTTATTTCTATTTGTTTTAACCTCAAAATATTTTTCTGCCATTTATTTGGACCTTAGTGATTTACAAAGGAACTACTAGATTTCCTTTGAGTTTTGGTTCCAAATAAATTCCTCTGGCTAGTCCTTAGTTCCCTCAACCTAGATCCATCAAGATCTGCTAGTCCACAGTTCAAAATTTTCAAAATTTGCTTGCTGCAAATTTGGACCAGATTTGCCATTTTTGGTGAAATTCATTCTTTTCCTTTTTCAAAAATTATGAGAAAATTCAGGCAGTCTCTGGATGCATCAAGAGGCCATCCCACCAAGTTTCAGCTCAAGAAAAATTTTCCAGTGCATAAATCATTTCGACGAACAGGTGGCTGGCACTGTTCTTGTCAAGTTTCATAATTGAGTGTTAAGTTTCAGTGGCAGTGTCGTTTTCTTCAGAACCTCGGCGTCGATCTCGCCAGTGCACGCGTTGGCGCCTTGCTCACTGATCCCCCTTCTTATCCATTGCGCCGCACGGGTGCTTGGCTGGTTCCGAGCATCGGTGGCGACGTGTCGCGTCAACTCCGGCTCCTCCCGCGGTGGCAGAACCGCCCGTGGCGGCCAGCAGGGGCCAGCCCTGCAGTACGGCACCGTCCAACACCGCCCACACCACCAGGAGCCTCCGCGTGGCCGTCCTCTTCTCTGGGCACACTACAGAACTGTCGCTGTGGCCTGAGAAGCGCAGAGCGCGCTCTCTGCCGCCGACGAGCCCGTGAGCTCCGTTCCTTCGAACCCACGGGAGCAGGCCAAATCCGATCAAGCTTAGCTGTTGAATGGAGCCAGTGGACCAATCCGCAGCTACCTAGTCACCTAAGCCGTCAGCTCGACCACCTCCTCACCGTAATTACTCGCCGGAGAAATCCCGTTCTCGGCAACCGCCTCGGGCCGGCTATAAATTCAGGCCCCGAGCTCGCCTTCGACCCAGCACCACTCCTCCACCTCACTGTAATCAAGGCCAGCCACTAGGAGGACCTCGAGGAGGCCTTCTTCCCCGACTCCGGCCGCCCCGATCCGCTCCGGGCTCCGGCAAGATTCTCTCTAGTGAGTGCACCCCCGCTCCCCAAACTGTGCCAGTAGCATCCTAGTGCACCCGCTTGCCTGACCCGTGCTTCAATTTGAGGTTTGCAGCTCCCTTCGGAGAAAATCATCCTCGACCAAACCACCGTCCGCCGGAGTGGAGGCCGCCATCGACGTGGTGCTCGCCAACGACCAAATCCACCACCCACAGTCGCGGGAGAACTCCGTGAGTCCGTAGGTACCTTCCACTCCCCCTACCTCGCAGTGGATCGACGCCGGCGACCACCGCGAGCCTCGGGCGATGGTGGGACTATGTTCTGAATTTCAAACCTGACGGATGGGATCCCATGTCAGCCTCCCCCTCCCCCTTCGAACCGTATACCATTGGCACCTTCGGCCCGGATACGTTTTCCCCTCTGGAAGGCGTATTCCAACTGAAGCGTTTTATGTTTTTCTAAACTAGCCCCTGGAAAGTTTCTGTTTCATCACAGATTAGTCCCTGGACTAACACCTTTATAACTTTTAAAAAATAGATGATTTGGAGATGATTCTTTTTCTGTCATCTTTATTTTTCTATCTAGTTTTTTATCATATTTATTTCAAAAATATTTGGAACAATTTTTATACACACACGGTATTTACGTTAGTATCCTATTTCTTTTATAACGTAGATACCGAAGGAGGTGACGGAGCCGCAAACTTCGCCGAGCTAGACTCGGACTACTCCGAACCAGGCAAGCATGTTTGAACCTTTGATATGATGAGTGTTTTTCATGATTGCTTGAGTGGTTTTCTCATGAAGGTTTATATAAGCATTTGTGAATGTTATATTTCATGCAAAGCAAGCTGCAAGTGAGCTTCGAAATTTGATGTGTTCATATGATGGTGAGATAACCTGATCATGTGGTGGCATGATAGGTTGCAAGCTGGTATTGTTGAAGCATGCCATTTTTATGTCAACCGTTTAACTCCAGTATTAACGTGGACCAAATCATGTTGCCGTTCGTCCCCTTTTCGTGCCGCCACATGTCTTCTGCAAAGAATGCATTTTAGTCAGTTGCAAACCTCTTTCCTTGTACACACCAAATAGAGGGCCCGTGATGAGGGTTCCATGGCCCTGGATTAAAGCCCGTCATCCGGTCAGGGGGAATGGGTGTTTCCGGTTGGGACCGAGAGGAGGGCACCCCTTAGAGCGTGTAATATAAATTTGATCCCATGCTATTCGAGGTTGTAGCCTCCCCGTCTTAAAGTTTTTCTTGAACGTTGCCTAGGGTGATTCCTGGCAGCGGAATGTGGAATGGGTGTGTACTGGTTAGATGTGTTTCTCCTAAAATACCGTAAACGGAACTAGTCCTTTGTGACTACTGAAATCCGTTGGTTGTGGTTAAAGAGTACAAACTCTGCAGAGTCAAAACCATTCGAGTAACCATGTTCATGGTCAAGGACTTTGATGAACATATTAGTGTCAATCTCAGTATCAGTCTCAGAGTCAGTCTCATTGACAGTCTCCGGAGAATAAGCATGAAATTGAGAGTGGTAAACCCGGCTGAATGTTATTCCTGTGGATGGACTAACCAATTTATTATCATGTACCGAGTATTCCGTGGAATGATGTTACCTTCATGAGCTACTTGAAATCGAATGATGAGATATAAGCCCTTTATGTGATGTCGCTCAGATGTCCGACTGTGGCATTCTTGTTATTTATTTTTGATATAATCCCTTTATGTGTATCGCTCAGACGTCCGACTGTGGCATTCTTGTTATTTACTTTTGATATAAGCCCTTTATGTGATGTCGCTCAGACGTCCGACTATGGCATTCTTATTATTTACTTTTGATATAAGCTCTTTATGTGATGTCGCTCAGACGTCCGACTGTGGCATTCTTGTTATTTACTTTTGATATAAGCCCTTTATGTGATGTCGCTCAGACGTCCGATTGTGGCATCCTTGTTATTTACTTTCGTTATAAGCCCTTTTCGTGATGTCGCTTAGACGTCCGACTTTGGCACGTACTGTCGTTTACGTTTCAATATAAGCCCTTTATGTCGTCACCACGAAGCCCGATCAAGCGGCATGTTAATTTATTTTACCTTTCGAGGCGTCGCTTCTGACACCCGATCGGTCTTCAACTATTTTATTGGGATTTAGGGTGGACTACCGCCTGACTTCCTTTTTATTTAACACGCAGTGCAAATTTATTATCTGAGTGCGCATTACTAGTCTGCTCATGTGCATCATGTTTGCATTTGTTATATCTTATGTCCAAACTGTCTTGCGAGTACATTCAAAGTACTCACCTGGCTTGTTGATTTGGTCAGATGTTGACGAAGGCGATCTTATGGATGAAGAGTACGATAGAGGGTCCGACGCCTAGAGGAGTCCCAGTCAGTCCCGTGCGATCCTGGAGTTGGTTACTTGTATTATATACGCTTCCGCTACCCTAATAAAATCATCGAGCCTCACTTTGGCGCTTGATGAGCTGTAAGATTTTGGAGTCATGTCACCTACTTCACTGTGACATATCCACCACCACTTTTATTACGAGTCAGTAGTTATGCCACCATACCCTTTGTGTCATATCTGCCTTTATGTGTAATATCGGCGTGCTTGTAATAAATTGTTGAGCAGCCTCAGCTCAACCCTGTATAATATTTAGTACTTCTGGATTTCTGTATCAAGGATTTGTCTACCAGTAAGGAGGATTTTTCTATACTGGTCTGATAAAATGGTCGATTTTTCAATAAATATTTTATTGGAAAACAGGTCCTGACAATATTGAACTTCTTCAATATCTTGTCAAGGTACGTGCTTTGTGAAGACCAATGAGGTGTCTCGATCTATCTCTATAGATCTTGATGCCTAATATGTAAGCAGCTTCTCCAAGGTCCTTCATTGAAAAACACATATTCAAGTAGGCCTTTATGCTTTCCAAGAGTTCTATATCATTTCCCATCAATAGTATGTCATCCACATATAATATGAGAAATGCTACAGAGCTCCCACTCACTTTCTTGTAAACACAGGCTTCTCCATAAATCTGTGTAAACCCAAACACTTTGATCATCTCATCAAAACGAATGTTCCAACTCCGAGATGCTTGCACCAGCCCATAGATCAAGCGTTGGAGCTTGCATACCTTGTCAACATTCTTAGGATCGACAAAACCTTCCGGCTGCATCATATACAATTCTTCCTTAAGGAAACCATTAAGGAATGTTGTTTTGACGTCCATTTCCCATATCTCATAATCATAGAATGCGGCAATTGCTAACATGATTCCGACAGACTTCAACTTAGCTATGGGTGAGAAGGTCTCATCGTAGTCAACCCCTTGAACTTGTCAATAACCCTTAGCGACAAGCCGAGCCTTATAGATGGTTACATTACCATCCGCGTCTGTCTTCTTCTTAGAGATCCATTTATTTTCTATGGCTCGCCGATCATCGGGCAAGTCAGTCAAAGTCCATACTTCGTTTTCATACATGGATCCTATCTCGGATTTCATGGCTTCAAGCCATTTGTCGGAATCCGGGCACGCCATCACTTCTTCATAGTTCAAAGGTTCACCATTGCCTAACAACATGATTTCCAGGACAGGGTTGCCGTTCCACCACTACAAAAAAATACACTTCCGTGATGATACGTGTTTGTCACAGTAGGTCGCGTTTTTTGTCATGCATGTACATCCATGACGATTTTATGACAGAATCAAGATGGTCATACCTGTGCTATCATAGAAGTGTTCCATGACATTACCAAAATTATCATCACGGAAGTGTCCACTTCCATGACGATAAATCGCGCGTCACAGAAGTCTTTCGTCAAGGGTGACCGACACGTGGCATCCACCGTAACGGAATGCTGTTAAGCTATCGGGTCGGGTTTTGGATCCGATAACCCATTAACAGCCCCGACCAATGGGGATTTTCCATGTGTAAAATCATCATTGGCTGGAGGAAACATGTGTCGGCTCATCATTGGGACAGATGTCATCCACTCCTTTCGGGATGTATACGCCTATGATACGTCGACACGTGGCACGGCCCATCAAGTTTAAATGGGCCGGCCCAACTAAAGGCCCCCAAGATTTTGCGGACCATAATGGGCCGGCCCAGCTAAAGGCCCATGAGATTTTGCGGACTATAATGGGTTGGCCCAACTAAAGGCTCACAAGATTTCGCGGGCCATAATAGGCTGGCCCGGGAAAGGCCCACAAGATTTTTGTGTGCCATAATGGGCCGGCCCAGGTAAAGGCCCACAAAATTCTTGCGGATCATAATGGGCCGGCCCAGCTAAAGGCCCACGAGATTTCGCCGACATTAATGGGCCAGCCCAGCTGTAGGCCCACAAGAAATTTGAGGACCCTAGTAGGCCGGCCCATTAACTGGCTGCCATGTTTTGGGCCAAATGCCGACCCATATTTGATCCGGTCCATTAATGGCCTGCCATGTTCCGGGCCTAATAATGGCCCATATAAGATCCGACCCGTTCAAAAGCCTCCCACTTTCGGGGCCAAATCACGGCCCAGATCAGGTCCGACCCTTTAAGAGGCTTTGGGCTCAGTTATGGCCTATATCAGATTCGGCCCGTTAATTGGACGCTATGCTTTTGGGCCCACTTGCTAAAGGCCCATTTAGTAATTCGGCCTGATATTAGTTTCGGCCTGTTAAGGGCCCATTTAACATTTCGGCCCTATATTAACTTCGGCATGTTAAAAGCCCGTCAAATAGTTGGGCCTAACTACGGCCCGGTTTGCATCCGGCTTGCTCGCAGCCGATATCTGATTGGGCCAAACAAGGACTGAGACAACTTTGGCCTGTTAAAAGCCCGTGAATTGATTCGCATAATCATGGGCCAGGGTCCATTTCGGGCTGCCGCCCATGAGCTATTCGCACGCTTGTGCCCAACCTACTTCTCACCTCCTAAAAGCTCATTGAGTTTTCTTTGCGAAAAGAGGGTCAGTTACTCGGCCTATTAAAGGTCTGAATCTACTAGTGGGCCAGTTTGACGGGGCCCATGATGCGGATCATACATCGTGATTGCATGACGGCCCGATTATGTACCGTAATTTTACGGTTTGTCGGTTTACTGCGAAGACAGGATATATATACAGTAAAATAACTGCAACATCGTGAATAAGAAAAAACCTAGACTATACAATAAAGAAATTACGGCATATTACATCTACTGGGCATCAAAGTTTGCCACTATGATAATAAAGCACAAGCATGACAGATTACATACACTAGGCATCAAAGATCGCCACCAAAGGCAAATAAAGACGCCGACAAAATAATATACAAAACCGACAAAGACTACAATAGAGTTCAAGAAAGGTTAGCCCTCATTGAGAGCTGCAGTATAAGCAGCTAAGCAAGATGATGAGATCAAGGCTTGTTCAACACTTATATCTTCCTCACTCAAAGATAAACAAGCGAAGACATGATGACAGGTTTTGCACATAAAAGTATCAAGGTCGACAATTCATCACATTTCTTCTTGACGAAAAAAGTGACACAGTTTAAAATTGCATTAACACAATATGGTATTGTTCAGGTCAAGACATGGCAGGAAATGACATTGTGAAGGAGTTGGCAGCTTCACGACACCACAGGATTACAGATCAAGAACTCATAAGTATCAATGGTTAGTGTGCTGTCAATTTATCCCATTTCAGATTGGCAAATAAAGAGACGGTTTAAATAATAGTAGAATGATATGACATTGCTCATAGTTAAGACATTGCAGAATATGACATTGTCTTTGTAGTGGGTAGGTTCACCACACCACCGGATTACGGATGAAGAATAGAAGCATACATGCAAAGGCAAAAGAAGATCACTTGCTCATATAGTTTAATTTACATGGTATGAAGAAGGAACTTGGTTGTATAGCTGAAAACTTAAATTGAGAAGGACAAACTTTTGTTGATGAACTACATAATAAACTTTAAACATGCAATTTGATGCAAACACCAAAAATAAACAGATGTTGCATTCATGCCTAACCTAATATACACAACAAAGTTTGAAGGCTTGAGAAGGACAAACTTACATTACTGGTGAAGACAGGCTCTATAAAGCCCTTGTCCATGCTGATGGGGGGCAATTCAAGAAGTTTAGCACGTAATCTTCTTCATAAGCATTGCCTTTATTCTACATTTTGTTAAGAGTAAATGTAGATGTGATAATATACGAAAAAATGGAGAATATTTAAGATAAGATGAAGAGTGATGCTACATAACCAAGTAGCTATAAATGTATGTGCAGCGATACAGGAAAAAGGCACAGCCAAGAGCAATGCACAGCTAATCTTCCAACCTTACGGTAAGAGTAAATATAGATCTGATGTGTAGAAAATGGAGGGCAAAGGAAAATAAGCTGCAAATTGATGGTACATGAACAACTACTTGTCAATATAAGTACACTGATAAAGGACAACATGTACTTACAAGAACAATGCAGAGCTAAAAAATTCATTGGCATTGGATATATTCTACACTAATGTGACCATTCATACAGATCAGATAATTTGGAGCGAACAATTGATAAGCAAGCTATCATGCATACTGCTATCACATAATGAACTAGATATGTATGCAAGTACAGTGATACAGGACAATAGGTACTAACAAGACCAAAGCAGCGGGCAGCATATTTGCGATATCCTGTCGTTCTTTTCAAACCAGAATTCTTCTTCGAGCAGATTTCCTGCAAAAAAGATCCGTAAGGCACATGCGGAAAAGTAGAAGTTCAAATTGTCATGTGATTTCATAGACAGTAGCTCATCCTGGTAATGATACTAGTGCATAACAAGGTTTTTCCATTCAATGTCTTCTAAATTTAGCACAGGAGACTTCACCGGAAATTCGTTTATAGACTTGCCATCAAAGTGTGATTTCCTCAGGTAACACCGATACTGCTGCAATGCTTCCTTGAAAAGCACAAGCAAGCTTTGCTCGTCATGACTATCCAGATTGACCCTCGCCTAGTTACAACAATGTAATGTAAATCATTGATGTGTTCGATCAGCGTAAAACAGGAAAATAATAACCATGAATAATAGCACTTACACGTAAGTTGGACAGAAGATGTGAAAATGGTGTTTGTCTTCACTATAATCTTCCCATGATGGGAATATATGCACGTAGTCCCTAACAACATTGAAAGCATTGTCTTTTAAACTAGGAATAAATAGAATGGGGTTCCGATCTGCAGGAATTGGCCGTCTCTGCAGTTGGGATAGGTCTTTGGCCGGTGGACTTGTTGTACTTTTTGCTGGAGTGGGATTTTTCTGTGGTACGGCTGGTGCTATGGCAAATGAAATCGGTATACCTTTTGTTGGAGTGCAGGTCCTGTGTGGTGGGGCTAGTGGTGTGGCCAGTGAAGTATGGGTACAATCTGCTGGAGTCAGTCCTATGTTTTGTCTCACTGGTTGTACAGCCAATATAAGTGGGGCGCTGTCTGATTTCTCCGGCACCACCATGTTTTTTAAGGACTTTGCTGGTGCTCCTTCAGGTTTGGCAATCACCCTCTTCCTTTTTGATGTTTGATGCACAAGAACAACATTTGAGTGGAAAAACATGGTATGATGACAGATGGAATATGTATTGATAATGGTTGGGCATGGCATCTCGAGTTATATGATGAGTAAACTAAGTAGATGGCGGTGCAACAAAGTAGAAGAAATGAAGACAACATATGCAAGATACGCACAATCAATAAAACCTTGCCAAATTAGAACAGGCACCTTGATGGGTGAACAGGACAGGCCATCTGCCTTTGACTCCTCGAGGTTAGAATAGTCATTAGGATGATATTCTCAACAAGAATCAACAGGTGGGGAGCGTACGAGTTTCATTGCTTCCAGAATGGCACTTAATGCCTTGGTGCCAATTTTGTAAGTCATTGCAGTGTTCCACAATATTCTTCTGATGCACGGATTCTGACACTAGTAGAAAAACACCTATTAGTCCCGGTTCACACCTTTTAGTCCCGGTTCGTAAGGGCCTTTAGTCCCGGTTCATGAACCGGGACTAATGGGTCGTTACAAATACCTCCACCCATTAGTCCCGGTTCAAACACGAACCAGGACAGATGTGCCTCCACGTGGCTGGTCCGCCGAGCCCAGTCAGGGGGGCCTTTGGTCCCGGTTGGTGGCACCAACCGGGACCAAAAGTCCATGTTTTTTTTAGAAAAGTGGTTGCTTTAGGGGTTTTGGGGGTTATTTTTAGGTTGTTATTAGCTAGCTAATAGAGAGAAGTGTCCTCTCTTATATCTTTGTCCTTGGTTTATCAACGCTGCTGCTATGTTCATTTCAACCGCTGATATAACATGCTTATGCATGCTCGCATCATATATACATCATCATATATAATAACAAGTCCTACTAATCATGCATGCATCATCATACAACTTCTACTCGTTATTAATAATAAGTCATACGATCATCATCCTCATAGTCATCGAACCCAACCCTACATAATTGTTCTTAGCACATGATCATCAAGATCGTAGGACCTAATTAAACACCCTTAAGGTAAAATAGCATAAAACAATATAGACCCCGACTCTCCATTATGAAGAATGGAGATCATCCTGTCTCCAATTCTTGCGCTTCGCTTCCTTTTGCTTCCAAGAAGCTCCTTACGACTGTCCATACATTTTTTCCATTCTTTGATTGTCATGTCTCCACTTCTTTTAGAAATCCGGTATGGACAGTTGAGATTCATAGGATGACCTGGATATATGTTGAAAACATTAAGGCTGCCATTCTCATACATCAAATGAGGCACACAATCCTCTGGGATTCTCTGTTGAAAAACATAGTAATAACTTCATAGTTAGCAATGATGTACTAGTTTTATAAGTATGCAAAAAGATGCACGGATGTCGTAATAGTAAAAAATCTTACCAGGTATCTCCATGGTAGTTATCAGAGTTCAACACGTGCACTAGTGGCACGTATTGACCATAATGTTGAGGAGTTCGATTGTAGACATTGTAATTCTCAAGATCCCTACAAAATGCGATCAGATGATTTTTCTCCTTATAAGTTGATTCGGAGCCATCGGTGTCGTGGGTTTTGTCTACCATCTTCCGCATATTCTTTGAACAATCAAAATAAGCTGTCAATGGAAATAAGTTGTCAACTATTTTGAAATAAACAATATAAATTACTTAATAACTATGTTAAGCTCACATGGGGGAAGAATTGGAGGTGTATCCACAAGGACCCAAATCGAAGGTGTCTCTTGCTCTATTGTAGGATCACCAAGATCCATGGTGACAAGCATACCCTCATCAAGACCATACATCTTGCAAAGTGCTTCCCAATCTTTGCATCCAAAATGGGTTACACTCTCAGCATTGTACAGCTTTACTTGAAAATCCACACCATGATGGGTACTTAGGATAATTTTTTTGGTTTCAAAACTTTCATGGTCTTCAAAACCCATCCTCTCCAAGATATAGCGTCTTGCAAAGCATGGGATAAGCTAGTCGACTTGGAAAAGATGAAAATATTGTCATGATTAAAATAGTTGAAGTCATGATTAATTACGAAAAAAACTATTGTCATCGCTATGCATCAGATGAACATCGAAGCTCTCGTCGAGCTTAATGCTGAAGCGCCGATCTTCGCTCTAGCTCAATGAACCTGTCGCAGATACCTCGGTTGTCGTGGCACCGATAGCACTCCCCAGTGCGGTTTTTCGCCGTCCGAGTACGACATTTCCGCCTATATTCATAATTCAAATGAAGGAGAACTTATCCAATATGAGCATTCAATAAGCAAAACCAAATCATAAAATAAGCAAAACCAAATCATAAAATAAAGTAGTATTCAAATTGGCATGCATTCAATAATTGTAAGCAAAAGTACATCATCTCTTGGTGTTCGTACATCGTCGAATATTATCACTAATATAGCATCACTAATACAACTAGAACCGTGGCGCCCGACGGGTATCGACGCAAGCGGTGGACACCCAAAGATAAGGAACCATCACAGGATCATAGCTCCAAAGTGAGATCCTCAAGAACCTGCCAGGTATTGTCGAACCTGCCCTCCAACGCAACCATGTAGCGACGGACGTGCTCGTCCTCCTCGCTGACACGGTGACGTACCACCTCAGCGGTGTCCGGAAGCCTCAGCACCGTCACTGGCCCACGCGACTGCCACCAAACAAGGTTCTGGTCAACGACGAGCTGGCTCCTCACCAAGCTACGCCCTGCGGAAGGTAGCACCTCCCAATACCAGCCAGTGAGCCCAGGTCCGAACATGGCCTGATCAAGCAAGCCTCCACCGCCCGAGTCGACGGCAGCGAGGATGTGGGATAGGCATCGCCCGACGTCGATCTGAGGAACTACTTATATATATAGTTAAATAAAGTAGTTTCATTAATTAAATCAAATATGTAGTTCAACTACTATACTAATCATTTACTATAAAGTAGTACTTACTATAAATAAATAAAGTAGCACTTACTACAAACTACTTGTATATATAGTTAAATAAAGTAGTTTTATTAATTAAATCAACTATCTAGTTCAACTATACTAAGCACTTATAACTATAAATAAATAAAGTAGTACTTACTAAAAACAAAGTAGCACTTAGTATATAGTACTTACTAAAAATAAACTAGTATTTTTCTAACTAACTCATATTTTTCTAACTAATTATATTACCAAAAATCTAAATAAAATAGAAATTATATTTTTCTAACTAGCTAGTTCAATTATAGTACTTACTAATTCAACTAATTAAGAACTTATTAATTTTCTTACTAATTTAACTAAGCACTTACTAATTCGTCTAACACTAATATATCTAATTCATCTATAATAATAAACATAAAAAACTAACTCATCTAATTAGCATTAATTAATATCTAGCTAATTCATCTAACATTTGACATTAATATCTATAATTTTTCTATCTAATTATCTAACGAACGGATCGGAAAATACACGGGGCCGGCGCCCGACGACGGGCCGGGGCTTAACGGGCGGCGACGAGGCGGAGGCCGCGAGACGGCGATGACGGGACGTCGACGACGGGCGGGTGTCGGACGGCGGCGGCGACGGCGGCGCAGACGGGCGGCGACGGGACGCGGGCGATGATGGGGACGGCGACAGGCCGGGCGGGCGAGGCGGCGCGCGGCGTCGGGAGATCGAGGAGGAAGGAGAGATCAAAGTGGGGATGCGGTTCTGAAATTTTCGTTATATAGCAAAGCCTTTAGTCCCGGTTGGCGGGACCAACCGGGACTAATGCCCCCCTTTAGTCCCGGTTGGTAGCACCAACCGGGACCAAAGGCCTCTTTTCAGCAGCCCAAAGGGCGGGAAGCAGAGGGCTTTGGTCCCGGTTGCTGCCACCAACCGGGACTAAAGGGTGGGCATTGGTCCCGGTTGGAGCCACGAACCGGGACCAAAGGCTTTGTGCTGGCACGGTGCGGCACGAAAGTTTAGTCCCACCTCGCTAGCTGAGAGGGGCGCGCAGTGGTTTATAAGCCCCACTGCCGCTCCCCTCTCGAGCTCCTCTCCATAGCAGGCTTACGGGCCTACTTACTACTGCTTTGCCTCATGGTCCTAATGGGCCACCTGCGGGCCTAAATCCTGGCCCATGGTGGGTTTCTAGTCGTATCCAGGCCGTGGGGGCCCAGTAGGAGGCATTTTTTTCTTTACTTATTTATTTTATGCAGCTGTTTTTTTAGTCCACTCGCCAAGCGAGAGGCACTCGCAGCTATTTATAAGCCCTGAGTGTAGAGACGATGAAGAAGAGGCTCAATGCTTATGTTGGTTCGCTTCAAGCCTTGAGGAATAGGGTAGACTGCGAGCTATGTGCGATCAGTTTACACTATTCCGAAAGGCTTGAAGCGAATTAACTAGCATTGCACCTCTTTTTTATTTTTAATGACTTATTACCACAAGGAAAAAAAGAAAAAATATATAGCAGAAAAGAAAAAAACTATATAAAAAATAGTTGTGATTAACTTTACTAAAAAATGAGCATAGATGCTTATTTTAATGACTTATTACAATTCAGAAATAAATAGAAGAAAAAATAGTTGTGATTAACTTTACTAAAAATGAGCATAGATGCTTATTTTTAATGACTTATTACCACACGTAAAAAATAGAAAAAATAAATATAGCAGATAAGAAAAATTCTATAAAAAACTATTAAAAAATAAATAGAAGAACAAATAGTTGTGTTTATCTTTACTAAAAATTAGCATAGATGCTTATTTTTAATGACTTATTACAATTCAGAAATAAATAGAAGAAAAAAATAGTTGTGATTAACTTTACTAAAAATGAGCATAGATGCTTATTTTTAATGACTTATTACAACTCACAAATAAATAGAAAAAAATAAATATAGCAGAAAAGAAAGAAAACTATATAAAAACTATTCGGAAATAAATAGAAGAAAAAATAGTTGTGATTAACTTTACTAAAAAATGAGCATAGATGCTTATTTTTAATGACTTATTACAATTCAGAAATAAATAGAAGAAAAAATAGTTGTGATTAACTTTACTAAAAAATGAGCATAGATGCTTATTTTTAATGACTGATTACAACTCACAAATAAATAGAAAAATAAATATAGCGAGAAAAGAAAAAACTATATAAAAACTATTCAGAAATAAATAGAAGAAAACATAGTTGTGATTAACTTTACTAAAAAATGAGCATAAATGCTTATTTTTAATAACTTATTACAATTCAGAAATAAATAGAAAAAAAATAGTTGTGATTAACTTTACTAAAAAAATGAGCATAGATGCTTATTTTAATGACTTATTACAACTCACAAATAAATAGAAAAAATAAATATAGCAGAAAAGAAAAAAATATATATAAAACTACTCAGAAATGAGCATAGATGCGCTTATAGAGAATTCAACCTAAATTCATAATAAATTTCTACTAACTTCAGAGAAATTCAAGATGAATTTAGGTTAAATTCTCAGATAAGGGCATCTATTTTCATTTTGAGAGGAGCTCAACATGGCAGAGAGGGAGGGGCTTATAAACCGTCTCGATTCCCCTTCTGGTTGGCAAGGTGGGACTAAACTCCGTCAAGCAACGAGGACCAACCCTTTAGTCCCGGTTGGTGGCATGGACCGGGACTAATGGGCAGCCTTTGGTCCCGGTTCAAGCCATCAACCGGGACCAATGGTGGTGGGCCAGGAGCGAGGGCCATTGGTCCCGGTTCGTCCCACCAACCGGGACCAAAATGTCCAGACGAACCGGGACCAATGGCTCACGTGGCCCGGCCGGCCCCCGGGGCTCACGAACCGGGTCCAATGCCCCCATTGGTCCCGGTTCTGGATTGAACCGGGACTAATGGGCTGGACCGGCCTGGACCATTGGCCCCTTTTCTACTAGTGTGATATTCACTGTAATTGCGTATAATATCTGAGAACCATGAAAACATAAATAGTTGTGAGATTATCTTTGTAATGCAGATGATATTCTAATATAGGGCCCTGTAAACACTTATGTGCTATCACGGATTACGATGAGAGAGCTCATGTGTGCTGTAATATGGTGCGTGCATTTATATAATCCGCACAAGTACACAAAAAATAGGCTCCGAGTAAGGATAATTTGGCGGATGATAGGTTCATAATATACTGTATAGAGAGTTTATTGCCAAACCATGATAACAAGAGCACACATCAACTAGGCAGATCATATTGTACATAACAGGGGTACACCATAACCACGATATATAACTCGGGAAAGTGGAGCTGGCTTGAAAATACGGTGTTGTATTGCCGCTAGTAATTGAAAGCCTATCGATCACGTACAGGCCAGCTCTATCGAACATGATAAAGAAGAGCAAGCAAATTTTCGATAATAAAATATTGGTTGCGCAGTGCCCACACATGATGAACCAGAGCACATTAAGAATGCAACTCCCAGCTGTCTCTCGACCATTTCAGGCGGTTGGATGAAGATCCTACATCTCCTAACCCTTCTTCTTCCTCGTCTCTGATTCTTCCCGTATAGAACACCGCACGGGGCGCCGGACGGACCACCGGCCCCCACCGCCAGGTTCCTCCGCCACCCCACCCCCACCCGCGCCCAACCCCCACCAGCGTCGAGTTTTCTTCATTCGGCGAGGCCCTGTAACCACCCGAGCCCTTCGATCGCACCGCGAACTCCGTGAAGCTCAAAAATCGACCCAACCCAATTTTGAAATTTAGTCTATTGTGATTTAACTGTGTGGAATATAAAAGGGGAAAACCATAAGCATTGGGAGCATAGTGTTGAGCGTGCCATGGCGGATCTGAAGGTGCAAACCGGACAAAGGAAACTTCGCAACCAAGACAAGAAATCAGAGTAAAGCAGTGGCGATCTATTTTCTTCCTGCGATAAATAAGTTGAGCAGATACGAAAAAGTATCGCCTCTGGTGCGGCGCCGTGTACGCATCTGCTGAGAATTTGACGGTGTTGCGGTAGCGATGACTGTTGGCGGCGTGGAAGCAGATCTAGGAGGGTAGACGGTGGCGGCGGGGCACGTGGACGAGACGGTCGTAGGAGCGGCGCCGGCAAGGTGGACGATGGCGGGGATGAAGCGATAGGATGGGATGCAAGGATCCCGGTCCGAAGGCATGGATGAGAGAGGTCGATCTCTTGTAATGGACGACGGCGTCGGGGTATCAGCTCCGGCATGGTGGAGGAGGACGGCGGTGGATGGGGTGGCGGACGGCGGCGGACGGAGGAGGGTGGGGTGGAGAGGGTGTTTTGGCGCCCACGGAGTACGAAAGGGGGGAACCATGTATTCAGGGCGCGCTTGTCTCAAATGCGAGGAAATTTACAAACTTAGCCCCCATTTCAAATTTCTACTACATCACAACAACATTAGTCGGTTGGGGATAGGACGGTAATCTCGCATACACCGAATATTTGCTGACGAGAGTTTGTTTTTGGCGCCCACCGTGTATGAATATGAATCGGGGAGGGAGTCTTATTTGGCCGAGGACACACTGCGTTTTGGCGCCCATCGTGTATGAATCCGGGTGAGAGGCGGTTACGTCACGTTTGGGTGAAATTACAAACCTACCCCTATCGAAGCCTATAGAAATCCAGCACATAGGCTTTGCGTGGCAGGGATAGGCAGTAGTGATTTCCATCTCGTAGATTTTGGTTTCGGGCGGTTACCGCGACTTCCCCGCTTCATTCAAATTTTGCAGAGTGCACGTTTACCGTGCCAACTCAATTCGAACCCCGTTTGTATTCTATTTTTTTCCCAAGGATCCATTTTCAATTGGAATTACATTCTATATACATCATTTTTTTATATATACTTTCAAAAGCACAACACCATTTATACATAAATATGGTTTACAAATGGCATGATCTCAGATTCATAAGGTTGTATCCATCAATTTGGATTTTCAAATATTTGAAACCACTTTATGTTGAAATCCAATGTATGCATTCCTCGCTAACTGTCTCCAATTAATGTGTGTTTCACGCGGGTTTTTTTTACTTCTCAAACATGTATAATGTGTTTCACACACGTAACATATAGTGTAATCCCGTTTAGACATTAATTGTATATAAACCATGCATTGTTTGTAATTGAAGAATCTATGGATCACCAATATTGATAAACTATATAACATTACACATGTGCCCAAATTCAAATGAATATGCATGTTTGATACACCAATTTGCGTTATGATATTATCGATGTCGTGATCTCCAGTTTAAATATTTGAATCCCCTTTAATCCAGATATTTGTCTCATATAGCTATCACTCATACTTATATAGGACTATCTCTCTGGACCTATACGCGTTCATCGTCTCTCAGGTATCTCTCGTGCTACCTGTATGTCGACAATGATCTTTTATCTTCGTAACACAATCGACGGTACTCTCTCCCTCGACCTTCATCACTCTATCTCTCTCTAAGTATATCTCGCTCCCTGCTATGTGTCTCTAACTATGATTCTCCATGTGGAATCTCTTTCTCTCACACAAACACAAAACTTTGTCTTCCCGGGTCTCATTTCTCTCTACTATTCCCATGTGTGCCACTCGCACACCCCTCATACAGAGATGTCTTTCGCTCCTTAGATATGAGAACCTACGACTCTTCCTCTTCAATATATCTTTCTCACACACAAACACAAACTCTGTCTCCGAGGGTCTCGTATTTCTCCATTGTTCTCTTGTATGTCGCTCACACACACCCTCTCTCCCTAGAGATATCTTGCGTTCCCTCATATGTCTCTCTAGCTATCACTCTCATTGTGAAATATCTTTCTCTCTCCAAGACACAAAACTCCGTCTCTCTGGATCTCATTTCTCTCTGATATCTGTTTGTATGTGACTCACATGCACCCTCTCTCTATCTCTCTCACACCCACACACATAACCTAGCCTTCTGATCCACTCGACTCCTATCTCTAACGCACACTTGCTAGCATATTTATATTTCTATTTATCTGTTTCTCCATCAACCTTCTTTCTCGCCCTCACTCTTGATTCCTATCACGCACACTACATATGTTTCTCTCTACATGCATTCAAGTGCCCTCTCACACACATATATAACTTCACCCTTTGAACCACCCGACGATCATCTCCAACACCCAAACTAACGGATGTCCCTCTAGCTAGCATCTCCATCTCTGTATCTATCTGTAGTTTCTCCGTCAACATTTCTTTCTCGCACGGAGTCTTGCTTCCTATCAGCCACACTATATATGTCTCTCCATACATATGCATTCATAGGTTGATCTCTTTTGCACAATCGTTGTGCCTCACCCCCTCTGCTCGCCATAGATGCATGCTCCAACCCACACCACTATCTCTTAAAGACAAAAACACATGCTCAATTGTCGGGCCTTCTTCCCTGCATTCTCACATGCATGCATATTGTCATACCTCTCTCCCATGTCGTTGATCTTATGACTTATGTCTTATTTCTTTTATCTCGATCATGCGCGCGCACACACACACATCCCACGTATACATGTATACCTCTCACACATGCACGTTCAAGGACTCTATGTCTCCATACGTAGTTAATTACCCTCAATCCTAACGCCACATCGAATCGTTCTCCTCTTTTGTGCACATAACTTCCGCCTGGATGGGTAAAACACACACTCACACTTAACAATCTCCTTCTAGCTACCCCCCCCCGCCTCTCACTCTTCCCCTATATCCCCGAAACCAATAAGACCATCCCTTTGTTTAATTCCCGCCTACATGCACCATCGATATATAGTAGTATTCCTCGGCGCCTCGAACAAACATGTTCTCTCGATGTCGACTCCTCTCACGCCAAGACGCACCTTCTCTTCCCTCTCTACGGGCATTTTCTCTCTCGCACCCCATCGTTGGTGGCCTATGCCATACACATCACATCTCTATGATGATGCCATGCACACTTAAATTACTTCCTACACAGAGGACCCCGCGACACACACACACACACACACACACACACACACACACACACACGCACGCACGCACCCCCCACCACACACACACTAAGACTCCATCTATCTCTCTCTCTCTCACACACACACACACACGCACCCCCCCCCACACACACTTAAACTCCATCTCTCTCTCTCACACACACACACACACAAATTAAGACTCCATCTCTCTCTCTCTCTCTCACACACACACACACTAAGACTCCATCTCACACACACATGCTCTAGGCGGAGCATTTGTTCCTACCACCCTTCATCCAACCTTACCCGTATGATAAACAGTCACCTTTATTTACTTGCATAACATGGAAAAATTCCACTTTACTTTAGTAGTCAGCAAACTTATCATATGTACCCTTATAAAAAACAAGTTGGCGATGATGGTGTGCCTGCCATCTTGTAATACAGACCGTATGATCTATATCTGACGGATAGAAAGCAAACTATGATAATTTTACAAAAGATACCCGCACCTCTCTCCACATCATTATCTCCCGCAACCTCATTGCTTAGCAATTAAAAAAGGAATAAGTCTCTGGAACAATCTAGCATGCATGGTGGCCGCTGCCACATGCCGGCGCCGTTTATCCCCATGCCTCCGCCCATTCCGACCACCAGTCACGACCACGCTCCACTCCTCCTCGCCTTATCTCTCATCTTTCATTTTTTCGATGACATTCTCGAGATACCAGTTTTCCGATAAAATTCTCGAGATATCATTAGTTTTTACACATGGGATTACTCCTGCATGGGTCAATCACAACAGGTGTTTTGTAAAAAATGCATATTGATGTTTCGTTCAATGCACGAGAATCTTGCTTGTAATTATATAACGCAAATCACGAGAAGGAAGTGACTTTTTTTGACACAACCATGTTAGCATGGCCATGTAAATCACTAGCTAAAGTAAATACCATTATACTTATATCCCGATGCAAAAGGTTGAGTACATGTCCGAAGAGTAGAGTCGCACACACGTACTCTGTCTCACAGAATCTCTCTCACGCACACACACACACCAGTTACGTGATGCCCACTTAAGCAGACACGAGTATGTTACAATTTGTGCACCCGCGGGTACACATGATGCTGCGCATTTATTTAAGCCGAAAGGCGAACCTAAACAGTAGCTGCATTCATTCCCCTCCCGCCGCCTCTTCTCTGGTCACCGTCGCCCGATAGCCATGGGCCGGCCGAAGGTAACAACATACGCCATACTCCCGGAGCGGGCGCTTTAATATGGAAATTTTAGTGGTCATGCATGCATCTTTTGTGCTAGCACTCCTATATAAAGGTTGACCGGTCGCTTCCCGCGGACGTGCGCGGGCGGTGGAAGAGGAAGGAGAAGGGAAGCGGGTTGTGGAGTAACGTTTTTTACCACAATTTCTTAGGAAACTGAGTGCAATAATTGAGTAGTTTTGCAAACTACCAGTACTACACCAGAAACGGTTCAAAACCTATACTCCCTTGCCAGCGCGCGCTTCCCCGTTAAACAGTCAGCGTCGCCCTGGAGCGTTAGTGCCGCATTAATGCCCGGCCAGAGCGGAGGCGACCTCTCACTGTCGCTGGCTTTGAAGTGGCGCAACGGTCGAGAGAGCGCCGCTTCCCGGTGGACGCGACTGCTCCGCGTTGAGACTGGCCATTGGCCCTGTTTGGATCCATGGGTTAGAGTTAGTTTGAGCTAGTTGAGGCTCAAATAGCCCTAAAGTATCCAAGCATGAGGGTTTAAATTGGAGCAAGTTGCACCGAACCCACCAAAAAAATATCCCACCCAAGAGGTGCTAACTAGAGATAGTTCTCATTGGGACCACTGAAAAATCACTTTTCTCTCTCCATGAAGTGCATTTATTGTCAATCTAACCCTGTCACCCAAACACCTCTTTGGCTACAATTAGTTCAGGGTTAGTCATGAGTTAGTCTAACCTCTAGCTAAGTTAGAGTATCAAACAGAGCAGTATAGGACACGCAAGTTGCTCAAAGCATACAGGAAAATTAAATGCGTGAAAGGATTTTATTCTTTTTGAAAACGGAACATGAAAGGAATTTTTTTTAGAATGCTCTTGGCATGTCGCTAACATGTGATAGTTAACCGACCTCAATAGACGGCAGAAACGCCAGCACGCCGCACTTTGATAGAGACGAGGAGGGAGAAGCGATACAGGCTGCTAGATTACTAGAGATAGGTGTCGCACGGAAGCCAAGAAATATGGTGATAGCATGGGTTAGCCATGTACTAGTATGATGTAACTACACTGGGCTGCCCTGTTTTGTACTCTTCCAAATCCCTTTGTGGAGATGATTGGTTAATTTTATATCGCTGAATAATATTAAACATTATGAGTGCAGACGCTCCACCACGAGGTTCCTTGCTCCTTCTCGGTCGTCCAGAATCTATGTTCTTCCACTCTATTTTTTACGTGAGCTTTGTTCATCCTTTTGCCAACACGCGAGACATCTAGCATCAAGGTGCACGTGTTATGCAAGGATCGCTCCATCTATATGAAGAACACGTGGGACCGGAACTACGAGACGGGCATGTACCTGTGGAGTGGACGTACAAACCTGAGTAATGTAGCGCAAAGAAGTGAAGTAGAAAGGCACAAATGGTATGAACATGCGTGGCATATAGGGTGTCTTGGTTGCGTTCTCGTCTCAAAGATAGTTGTTCCCTCTTCATGCATGCTCAACTCAACACCCCTCTTCATGCATGCTCTCTTCATGCATGCTTCTAGTGTATTTGTGCTAAACTAGTGTGGACTCATGCACCCTCCATATACTCTACCAAACACCCAAAAATAGGTCGAGAAGGGAACTCTTGGGCGGCATTTGTCTCTTACTACGTACTACCACTAAATGTTGTACGTGCAATGCACGGTGATGTTATGGAGTACGTGCCTAAGTACTCTACTACTACTATATTAGTTGGAGGCACATATTAACTTTTATATTTGTTTACGTGTATGCCCAGAAACCTTCCAACTAGACGTGTATTTCTCTCCAGGTCGCACTTTGTATCGTTCATACCACTAAGTACTACTATGTGTGGTCTCCGACCCAGAAGTGGAACAAGTGGAGACGCTCTACCACGCTGGTTTTTTTTACGCTGGGCTCTACCACGTTGTTCATGTCCCACTCCTTTTTCTGACGTGTGGGACATCCAAAGACGTGCCGTGTTTGGCACCCTTCATCGTAAGAGTTGAAACGCTAGCATTCATCAAAAATAAAAAATAATTATAAATCGGCAGTGATACTATTTTTTTGCGAACCAATCAGCAGTTATACTATACCACGCGGTTTCCTTGCTCCTCGATATCAGAAAGAATACTTACGTTCGCCAACATGTGGGACGTCGACCATCCTGGTCCACTTGCCATGCACACAGAACTCCAAGGGGGAGTCACCCAGGTCGTCGCACCGCAGTAACAATGACTAATGAGCCGTCAAATCACAGGCCCACTTCCCACTTTGAAGTTGCTCGGACGAAGGAACCATCATGACTTCCTTGAATTCCGCTTCTTGAAGAAAACTACTGTACCAGCAGTACTGCTAGCTACAGTATTTACTCCAAAAGAGGCCTCCTTTCGTTCATAGGATAGGAATATGAAAATCATAGGAAGTGAGATGACATGCATCTCAATTCCTATAGAGAAAGAGATGCCATTTGATGCTTAGGATAGGAATTTTTCCATTTAGTCTAGGCTAATGTACTGGTAATTTTCTCTAAAAACTACAGTAGTAACTAGTAGTACTGCTACATGCTCGTACTCGCATACGACACACACTAACTACTAGTACTACTACTTCTCACATGCTGGCCAGACGCCATCGTTCTCCTTCCCGGCTTTGTCGGCGACACCCCACCGTGCTTGGATCTCCGCCGACCTCTCCGCAGCAGCGCGTGCGTCCTTTTCTTTCTTGCGGCGGCGGGCCTCTCTTTTCTTGAGTGCTTTCTGACTTTTCCGCTCCCTCTGTGCGGCTTTGGCCGCCTCTTGCTCTACCGCCCATTCGGCCTTGGCATCTTCAAATTCCTCCCACATAGTTGTGAGGTTGCGAGCGGCGATGAACTCGGCACGGCGGGATGCCATCGCTTCCCTACCATTTTGTGTGCGGTCATGGGCGACGAGGAACTGGCGCGGCGGGATGCCATCGCTGCCTTACTAGTTAGTGTGCGGCACGGTGGCATGAACGACACTCGGTGAGAGCTCTGGGTGGAGTGGCCGGACAACCGTATAGTGCATTGGTTTGTCAAGAGCTCAAGGACAGAAGACGAAGCAAATTAGGATTCCCCTTCAATCCTGGTCATTTATTACCGAGTAAAATGCATTGGCGGTCATCGAAATTGTCTTGATAGCTCACTTTGATCATTGTATACGAGATATGGTGATTATACGGTCACCGCTCGGTAAGACGCTTCAGATTTGTATGGTTGACCAGTCAAACAGTCCGCATGCGCCTAATCAGCTCATGTTCTTTATCTATCTACGCGGGCCTACCTGTGAATGGAGAAAGAAATACTGTAAAAACCAAAATTATGCGTATGTGGGGAATCAAACCACGGACTCGTCGCTGCAACGCACCCTCGTCAGCCAAATGAAAATGAAATACTTCGCGTCAGACACTCACGCTCACGCTGTCAAAGCATGCTAATGCATGCACGTCACCCTCTAAATCAAAGTCCTGCTCATGGCGCAACGCAAACGGCGAGCCCATCACCTGCGCGCCCCGGCGGTGCCTGACATTACTGTTTAGACGTTTGATGGAGGCCTACGCGAACGCCGAGCATGTATTCACCTGGCTCAACACCAACGGTCATACTCGGACCGCCTTGCTCATGTATATCGTCCATCACAACGACAATCTATAAAATAGCCTAAGCTAGAGAGGGTACTATGGTAGTATGGTACGGAGTATGTACTATCGTGAGCGACCGATCTTAGTGCCACTACACACCGAAACCCCTTCCATCGCTAGCGCGTTCTTCCCGCCTAAAATTGTCACCGTCTCTCTAGAATGTCAATGCCGCATTCACCGGACTTAACTGCAGGTGCAATTGGTGTGTCACTGACATGCGGGCCATACGCCGCCACGACCACGAAACCGGCGCGCGTGCGTAGGCGCAACCGACAGCGAGGAAGAGTAGTACACGTTAGGTCGCCACTGCTCTGGTCCCGGGAAGGGCACCACTACTCCACTCAGTCGACGCCAAGCTTGGTGGGGTAAACATTGGTGGCCCATTAGCCGCTTGACGGCGACCTGGAGGCGGAAATCTTCAGAACCTTGTGCTCCTGAGGAGGAGGTTATCGAGGCGGATGAGGAGGAGGCAAAGCAATGGCCGGCTTTCTTGGGTTCATGGCCGGACATGGTGGTAGGGCGCCGGTGATCGTTTAGATTAGGTTTACAGTAGGTCTAGTATGGTTTGTGCGAAATATGTAATGAATTTCATCCGACTAATTTGAAATTTGCTTTGTTTGCACGAATTTTGTCCGGTTAGTTCATATAGTTGTCGAAAGGTATGCGGGCAGCATCGGATGGCATCCATCAGTGTCCTCGGACAGATGCCGGTGTAAATTTGTGGGACAGCGCTGGAGATGCCCTAACTATCATGCTATAATCGCTAACAATCCTCCATTATTTGGCAGGGAACAGTTATCCCTTGATCAAAATCAGATCCGCGGTGTTTCGCACTCCTCCCGCGTAAGAGTGTAAACTCTTGCTTACATAAAAATGGAGCAAGTGGACGGCACTGTAGCACGTCATATCACTCGAACTAGCCCGCCTAACGAGCGGGAAAGCACCGCCCTCGTCATTTTTTTCTGGATTTCTATCGATCGATCGCGTGAAAATGTTATGCTTCTCAAGTTCTAAAGGAAAAGGCGGCACACTTACGACTCATACGCGTCGCAGCCCCAACGGTCCGGCTCGCACGCCGCTCACCAGAGGGGACACGCGTTGTCTTGCAATTTCACTGAAATGTGGGACCGTAATTGAATAAACCGTCTATAGCCGAAATCTAATCGCTCGTGAGCGTCGGTGAGAAGAGAGAAAGCAGGGGAGGGAGAACAGATCGCCCGCCACGGCGCCACGGACT
Organism: Aegilops bicornis; assembly: GCA_021605145.1. Taxonomy (NCBI): domain Eukaryota; kingdom Viridiplantae; phylum Streptophyta; class Magnoliopsida; order Poales; family Poaceae; genus Aegilops; species Aegilops bicornis. The sequence goes on from CM038671.1 coordinate 708,100,458, forward strand.
CCAAGAAATATATGGTGATAATGTGAGGTGGGCCATGCCGAGTCCGGACCGCTTTGAGCCCGCTCGCCACCCCTGGCCCCTCAAGACGCCAAATGCCCGCTGCATGCATAACAAGTAGTCCCCGCTTATGTGGAGGAGAGAGAGGCATTGACAAAGTGAAGGAGTAACAGTGGAGACAATAGCTTTCATCAAAAATAAACAATGAATACTCGTTGCTCGTCCTCTATATCAGAAAGAATACTTTCATTCGCCGCCATGTGGGACGTCGACCATCCTGGTCCACCTGCCATGCACAAAATTATCCTTGTCTACCCCGGTCGTATCACAGTCCCAACCTTTCCCACTGTAAGTTGTTCGGACGAAGGAACCATCATGACTTCATTGAATTCCGCTTCTTCAAGAAAACTTACTGTACCCGCAATACTGCTACCACACGCAAGGTCTGGACGGCACTGTACCACGTCATATCACTGAAACCCACTAGGCCAAACTAGGCCGCCTAGGTCATCTATTTTGGAATGGAGAGTACGCGTCTACTGCCTTTGCTATGATTTTGTGTTGCACGTTCTCTGTACTTTTGCTACGATTTTCCTACCCTATGAACCAAATGAGGCCTGAATGTATGTCGACTATTGTCTGATCGATCACTAAGCCTACAATTTTAGGAGCTAGGGCTATTGGTCGATCGACGAGGGATAAGTATAAGCGTACCATGAGCTCATCAGCCCCAACATTTCTCTTCGGTGAGTGTTTTGCAAGTACTATAGCTCACACAGTAGCTAGCCTACTAACACCAAGAATCATCAAACAAGCCCTGCTGATATGATAAACAGTTCAAACTTACATCTAAGCATGCCATATGTTACATCAAAAGCTGGTGAGGATACATCTGTTTCCATAACTCGGAGAGGGTTCGCATGATTCATCGCATGATTCACTATCAAACAAAAGTAGCAAGATCCGCCCACACAAGACAGTGCTCTAGCCCTAAGATGGTTTGATAACACGCATCGTTCTGGTAATTAAACACAGGGCAATGCAAACTACCCTGAAGGATTAGCGCGACCAACTATTTCTTGTCATCGATCTCTCGGGCAATGACCACAGCACGGACGGCGGCATGGGAATCGATTTCTGGGGCGATGTCCACAGGACTGACCGCGACATCGGAACCAATCTCTGGGGCGATGTCCATAGGATGGACAGCGGCATCGAAATCGATCTCCGGGGCGATGCCAACAGACGGGCCACGACATCGAATCATCAAGGACAACCACCGCACTGCACAACCCTAACATATTAGCAAGCACATTGTAAATAATCAAAACCACAACTATGGTAATAAGCCATTATTTTTACCTTGTGCAGCTCACCGGGGATCTCATCCTTCGGGGGCCATCTCCTCATCCTCGATGGGGGCCATCACCTTGCCAGGGGAATATTGCTTCTCAACGGCGACTATCTCCTCAAACTCGGTCTTGAGCCTCACATAGGTGGCAATCAGAGTTCCTGGGGTAGGCACGGTGGGGCCCTTGCTGTTCTTCCAACTTTCTTTGAGGAGTTCGTCCGCCAACGTCCTCAACTCTTTGGCCAGTGCTTGTTTCTTGGAGTTCTTCGTCTCCATGGGTTGGCCCGCCAACATGGTCAACTCGTTGGTCGGTGCTCGCTTCCTGGAGATCGTTGCCTCTAGTGGGTTGTCCGCCGGCAACTCTTTGCCTAGTGCTCCGTGATCCATCAATGAACCGACAAACAAAAAGCAATCGAAAAGGAAACCACAATCGCAATGAAAACAGGAAAAGAATAGGATGTGAGAATCGGTCGGTGCTTCGCAAAAGAAGATTATTGGAATGAAAATATAGCAGCATAACTCGATTCGCCCACCTTTCCTTCGTCGATGTAAGAAAAATGGCGAAGTGAGTAGCACAGAGTGAGGTTTTCTTCAAGAAAGGGAATAAAGGGCTTGAACGAGCGTTCCAATGAAATGCTGGTTGCTTCGTCCAGTCCAACTTGGAGGCCACCTTACCACTGCTGGTAAAGGTGTGGGTTTTGTGATATGACGGGTCATGACGGCCACACCGGGGTGACAGGTGAGTCTCGACTGTAGCACCTCGCTATGATTTGGTGGATGGCACGCAGGCCCGGATGCTTTGAAATGTCCCGCATGTAGATAGAGTGGCTAGTCATATAGGAGTGCTCATCAATATTGTGCACCGCGACCAAAGCAGAGAGGAAAATGAGAGAACTACTAATTAATGCATGAGTTTAATTAGGGTAGTTTTGTAAAGTACGAGATACATTCCTCCAATCACAAAATGCCTTGGTTCATGAGATTTGAGATTTGAGCCCTATAAACCGGAAGGGAGGGGGTACTGCACACGGTGTAGTCTAGTCACTTATTGAAATCTCTAGAAAGGCAAATACTCCTTTCCGGTTTACAGGTCTATACTACTCCCTCCGTCTAGGTGTGTAAGTCATCTTACGAAAACCAATTAGTCCCAAAACACTTAGGCGCGATGCATTAACTTCTACCTTGTTTCTTGTTTCTTGACATATCAACCAATAAGAGATGAGAGGTGTGCATGCTTTTAATGACTTGCAATGGCTAGTTCATTGCATGGAATGCTATTAATTAGCAAATAAATATTGGTGACCCTGTGAGGAAAGCGGTGCTAAGCGGCGTGGACCTATGCAGAATGAGTATCAACCAATGGATAATGGAGTTTAGTTGTTAAACAATACTCCCTCCGTCTAGGTGTGTAAGTCACCTTACGAAAACCAAATAATCCCAAAATACTTAGGCACGGTACATTAACTCCCTCCTCGTTTCTTGTTTTGTGACATATCAACCAATAAGAGATGTGGGCCATGCATGCTTTCAGTGACTTGAGACTACCAAACATGACATGCAGTGGTTAGTTCATTGCATGCAATGATATTAATTAGAAAAAAGACATTAAGTTTTCTCGTTTTCTTATCCGCTTTGGTCGCGGTGCACAACGTAAGATGACTTACACACCTAGACGGAGGGAGTAGCAATTTTGTCTCATGCAAGAGCCTGGCTAGTACTCCAAGGAACCGCACCACGCGAGCGTTCGCAACTGCCACGTTCGGTTTGTGCTTGGCTCTTCGCCTCTTCGAGAAGACGAACAATGATGTTACTCCTACTTCTACAGTATCGAATCCACTGCTGCATGTCCATCCACCTTGTGCGGGAGGGATAGCGTGTAGCGAAAGCTTCTACTTACTGCTCCTGCCTTTGCGTCTATGACAGGTGGGCCCAACAGGTGGTTGGCCCTCCTGTCATGCAGCCAAAGGCAGGTGTAGTTAAGGCACCGGAGCTCAGTCCGCGAGGGAGAGGGCATCGTGGTAATCAAATTTCTCGGTCTTGTACGAGTTGACGCGACACATCAAAGCACTGCACTCGATAAAAGTCCTTTTACACATTTCAAATGGGCTACTTCGTACGTATGTAGGAGTAGACATATTCTGCATCGTATGTAGTCACTTGTTGCAATCTCTAAAAAGACTTATATTTGAAAATGGAGGGAGTACAACGCATGCATGCATGCCGTGACTTTCCTTTTGATACTTGCATGTGTTGATTTGATGCACCTTGACAAATTTTGACAATAAATTTAACTAACCAAATTTTCATGCATGTCACAAAAAATTACGGGGCTGTTTGGATTGTGACTATGTTTGTCTTATGTTGCCACATTATTTTTCCCACACTTGCCACACTTGCCTAACCTGAGTTGCTCAAATTGTTAGACACACTTTGGCTTGCCTAAGGGAATCTTGCCACAATTTTTGTGTCTATGACATGTGGGGTTCACTACTAATAAAAAAATTCTTGTCTTAGGTGTGGCTGATAAAAAAGACTTATATTTAGGAACAGAGAGAGTAGAAAATATAAATAATAATGCATGTTGGGGCAACCCACGTTTCCGCTAATTTTAGCCGTGGGCTTGTTCACAATTTTTACGAGGGGGTGGTTGTTCATTTAATGGAGGGACTTGTAGTACCAGACTTGAACGATACAAAGTGCGACCTGGCACGCCGTAACACTACTTGGAACAAGCGGGTAGCTATCTCAAAAAACAATCAACAACTAAAAAAACCCTGACCTGGCATGTAGTAGTAGACAATTTTAAACGATTGTTTTGATGGAGTGAAAAACGAAAACTACCCCAGTACTTATATATAGGTCGGAGCCTCGCGCTTGCTTGCTAGGGTTGCTCTATTCACACACTCTCATCCTCTCCAGATCTAAACAAGATAGGGGTAGTAACACTGTCTTTCTCCCTTAAAAAAACACTGGCTTTCTATCCTCGCCGCTGGTTATAGATCCGGACGTATCCCCCTCCGCCGGTGAAGGGGAGGAGGGGCAGCATTTAGGTCGTCGTCGAAAGTGAGGGAGGAGACCCACTGTCGGCCACACCGTTATCTCTGGCCGAGCGCCGGTGCGGGAGGTACTCCGATCCCTTCGTCATTGCCTGTGGGCGGATCCGGCCTCCGGCCGCCCACCTATCCACATCCCAACGACCTTCAGGTATATCTTCGTTCGAAACCGCCTTAGCTCTACTTCCCCAGCTCGCTACGTCGCTGCATGTGCATCATTTTTCTACCTCTCAGCCCCTCTCAATCGGATGGTCCAACGTCACCTTTTTTTCTATTGTTAGAGGTAAAGCTACTTCATGGAGTCGAATCTTGTACTCCCTTCGTCCGAAAATACTTGTCATTGAAATGGATGTATCTAGATGTATTTTAGTTCTAGACACATCCATTTTGATGACCAGTAATTCCGAACGGAGGGAGTACTTGGTTCAAACAAGAAATAAAGTGGGGGTGAGGGAATTTAGTATGTACATCGGACTTGGTACAAATAGGAAGGAAAGGGGGTGAAAGTAGTACAGACTGGTCATCCAACCGGTCTCTTGGTCGAAAAGGGAAATATAGGGGTAACGCTGTACACAGTGGTATGACCAGGACTAGATTTGCTATCCACACATAGCAGTAGGTGGCTAGAGTGAAAAAAATGGGACCAACCCAGATATGTTTCTTGGATGTTTGTTTCTCGGGGCAACAAACTATGAATCACCACTTTATGCCCCTGTTTACGTACATGGTGTTGTACTGCTGGTGCACCCACTGTCCCATGCCCTTATACAAAATATTTAGGCTACGGTCGGAATAAAGGGGCAGAAAACATAGGTCTTGATGAAAATAGAGGAATAGGAAAGGAATGTAGGTATAAAACTATGGAACAGCGAACCGGAGGAAACTCTCAAGAGAATGTGTTCGGATGGACTACGAAATGTATAGATTTATTTTTTTAGAGTAGCATGCTTGGCAGTATGAGATGCTATTTGTTTATTCAGCTGCACAGTGACTACTGATGTCCTCACCTCACGTACCACACATAGGTTGATTTTTTTATTCCCGCAAACACAGCACACCAACCTGTCTAACGCATGGCAGCGAGCGCCTGCCTCGGGCTTCCGCCCAAAAAATGAGCAGCGCGTGGATGTTTCTAATCCGATGGAATCAGTACTACCAGACCAGCTTTCCTATGAAACACTATTCACCTTTCCCGTGTTTCGAACGGTTGGAAGGGAAAGAATACCGTAGGAATTGTGTTCCTACGAAAATCCTGCACCAAACCTGTGAACCGAACGCAGCCTTAGCTGTTCTTAATATAATGTCCCTGGTAAAAATGAAGCCATGCCACTGTTTTTACCTGTAATTGTTTGAGACTCTGACAAATTTAGCCAAATGTTTTTGCTTGTAATTGTTTGAGACTCTGGCTGTTCCTCTGTGCCTTTTTGTGCAAACAGGGATATCCAATTCACACAGTTCTTTGTTGTGACCTTTTGGTGCACCGCACAAAACTCTTCTTAAAAGAAGTGACTTTTGTGCCGTTTAAGCTGGAATGTCGAATGGAACAGTTGGTTCATTTTGGTGGAACTGCACAAAGGGAGATCTGTGTTCCAATCCTCATCATCCATATTGGCGCCATAACCTTCCTTTAGGTAAGAATGATATTTAATGAATGTGTTCATCTCTATTTTCCGACTGCCATGAGAAAATAATGTTGTTTTTTACAAGTACACTTGTACTCCCTCACTGACAAAACCAATTCTGAATTAGAAGGCCAATCATGTACTTGGTTTCACCAACTGGTGAGGAGAAAGAGAAACAGAACATGAAGAGGAAGAACAAGAAGAATAAACAGTGCCAAGGCGATCCTGCTGAAGCAAGAGGCCTCAGTCGAGGCTATTCAAGGGCTCCGGCAATGACTACTTACATGTGAGACGATCCTCCAGGGAGCCCTTCCACTTCTGTTGTCTCACTTAATTAATTAGGAGTACTTAAGTACCACTAATTTATTACTGCCTAATTTTCCCGTTGGAGTTAAACAAATCTTTAGTAGGACCCTATGCTGAATCATGTACGTGTGAATGTTTGTCTATGGAGGTGAATCATGTGGTGGAGCAGGGAGGGAATATTATTAGTGTCATGACATAATAGTGCTATTGTTTTGCATGTCAATTTATTGCCATTGGTTCAATGAGGCAATGTTTTGCATATTTTCCGTCATGAATTTGATGCTACTGTTTGAGTAATATGCTAATGTCTTCCTATCCTTTCTCACTAAGCTAATGAAGGTTTCACCTTGTTCCTACTTGTGCAAATAGGGATCATGTTGTGCCAATCATACATTTTAGTGGAACTACACAAGACAATACAATGAACTGTATCCCAGCCAGTGCTTTAACTCTGCTGGAAGTTCTTGATAATCTTTCGATATAATCTCAACACCGATAAACAAGAGTGATTTCAACCATACATTTGAAGTGCACAAAAATATATACTATTGTGTGATTCCAGTGAGTGCTTTATCATCTCTTATGGGACTACATGAATAAGCTTTTTTTCTTAGGTTGGTACGGCCTAAGGCCTTCATCCATATTAGTTTCTTTGTCATCTCTATTTGTATCGTGCTACTGTCATGAGAAACTCCTTTATCTTTGCACTTTTAAGTTTTGCAACCTAAGATAAATGGCAATGCTTTGAGTGTTGAGTTGAGCTAATTGGCACTGATTAAATAAACTAATACCTCACTTTAAGCAAGACTACTATGTTGCTAACTTTACCCATTAAGATAATGAGGGTGCTTCTATTTGTTAGTGTATGTTTCATCAACTAGTCCCACTATTATAGTAATCTCACTCTCTCAATATATGTACCAACAGGATGCTCGATTTTGGTGGAACTGCACAAAAACTTTGGGTGCTTCATTGCCTCGGCAGCTTCTATCCTTTCCATCGTTCGCTAATCTCCACTTGCTTTCTTCCTTTGATGTCAGTCGCTTGGCTTATCTCGGCTTCCAGTCAAAGGAAATAGTAATTGATATGCTACCTCACACAGGTTGGTACTGGTCTTTATCCTGATTATTGTGCATGTCATATGTATTGGTAATTTGGTATTGTGCTACTGTTTGCCGATTTCATAAAGGAGTAATTTGGAGCCTGAACTCGCAGGAAAATCATTACATTGGGTGATCTCAGTAGAACTACACAAAATGATCAGATGGACAGGTACTTATGTTGCTGCTATGTACTCCAAAGTTCACTCAGACAAGCATCGATGTTGACAAGAAATGCCTATATTCATTCGAGTATCAACCGGCGTCAACCAATTGTTAAACTCCAAGTATTAGGAGAGTGAACGCCAAAAATATTGCTTGGTGCATAGCCCGTAAAAACGCAGATCTAGTCTTTGGTCCCAACTTGTGCCTTTTGGTTATCGGCACATATGGAAGCGAACTATATGGCATGGAGTCTAAAGATTCTAGACAAGTTGGTTGACGCGTATATTCATCTGGCACTTAATCACTCTGCACGCCAAGGATGCTCCATTTCAGTTGAACTGCACAAAAAATTTGGGTGGTTCATTTTCTCAACCGCCTCCTTTCTCGTCTACAATGTAGAATTTTGGCGAGATACAGGACCAAGATGAGCCAAGAACTAGTTGGATGAAAGTAGTGGCCAAGTTGCTCAAACCTCCCTCGGCACGAGGCCACTATTTGAGGATAAACCTACAAGCAAAGTTCAGGTTGTCTGTGCTGCCTCTTATGTACTCGAAAGTTTACTCGTACAAGAACTAATTTTAGCAAGAAGTACCTCCGATTGAACATCATTTACCAAATTGTACCCTAGGTAATTAAAGTTCGTCCATGGATCATATTGGCTATGATCTCAATCATTTGGATGCATAAACATACTGAACATGTGTATATCTGAATCTTTTTGTGAATTATGTATGAATATTGTCGTGTGATCTATCAATCAGTTGGATGCATAGATATGCTGAGCTTGTGTATATATGAATCTTTTGAGTTGTTGATAGTGAATGTTGGCTATGAATATGAACGTGTCCTGTGAACCTGAGTTTGATATGCATGTTTACCTTTTCTGTTGTATTTGTGTGTGAACTTGTTAGTATGCATACTGTAGGGTATAAAACGCAGGTCTCTTATAAAAGTAATGTTGTGTCCAATTTATGTTTTCCCTTCTAACCACATTATATATATTTATATTATTACTATTATCGTACATTTTATAGAGACTTAGATATACATTATAAAAAGATCCACGTGTTATTAACTTATAAAAGTATATGTTTAACGGAAAATCCTGGTTGTTTTTGACTCACGGGCAAGAAAAATCCTCGTGATTGTGTACAAAAGCTTGCGAAGATTTTAAGGACCAATTTAATAATAACACGCTCATTTTTATTTTGAGCAATAACTCACTAATTTCTTAATTTTATATATATATATATAATGTGCCTCTCTGGTTTATTCTTTGATATTAATTGCTCCTTCTAACATAACATTATATATATAACGAGCCCACCTAATACGTGTATTTCAAGGAAGTGCAAATGGGCTGGGATTTCTTAGAAAATATAAATGGGCCAGATTGACGCGAAATTATTTGTTCACCCAGCCCAGCAAATGGACTGTACATTCTCGAAAACATGGGTTAAATATATGCCACATTTTTGCAGTCTAACATGTGGGCCAATAGGTCGAAGCCTACGCAGGGCGTTGTCAACTTGGTCAACAAATGATTGTGTCATCCACAGCCATTGGATTTATATCCAACGGCCGGCATGCACCTTCAATCTCTTGTCTTCTTCCTCCAGCGTCGCCGGGACCGCCTGGTCCGGCCTCCGGCGGCTAGCGGCTCTACTTAGCACGCATCGCTGCGAAGCGCTACCCCACCGCCGGCCAGGCTATCCCTCCACCGGTCAACACCTCCTGTTATTCTCCACAGACTACAGCCCCATGCCGCAACAGAACCAGTTATAACCCTTCTCCTCCTCTCAATCTACGACTCCACTGCCGCGTTTTCCCATCTCCGAGTCGTTCCCGTTCGGGGCCTCACCGTCGTCCATCGCCTCGCTGTGTTTGGTGCGGCGTGGTCAACAAATGAGAGTCAACGGAAGAAGACTGTACATGGAGAGCCTGACGGCTGGGACCCACGAGGTCCATGGTCGCACGCAAGGAAAGTTCCTCCTTATTAAGCTGAAAAAAAATGTTTCCTCCACCTGATAGCTGGGACCCACCGGTTGTATCTTCGCACGGAAGGAAGTGCCTCCTTGTTTTGCGAAAAAAATTATTCATCCCGTTGACAGCTGGGACTCATCAGATTTGGTGACTGACTTGTGGGCCTACTGAGCGGACGTGTACGCACGGCTATGTCAACTTAATCAACAAATGATTCTAGCAGCTGGACCATTGGATGTTAATCCAACACTCGTGCTCCTTCTTCAACCTCTGTTCTTGCTCCTGTCTCCCGTGGGCGGCACCGTTGCTGTGCTACCGCGCACCCGAACCAGTGAAGTTTCCCACTCCTCTCCATCTGCGACTCCACTGCCCCGTCTTCCCCATCTCCGGGTCATTCCAGTCTGGGTGCGCTCGGCACGGTGTGGTCAACGTGGTCAACAACCGAGAGTCATCGGAAGATGACTGTACGTGAGAGGCTGACAATGGGGACGCACCACGCCCATGGATGCATGCATGCAATGGAACACGGCGAGGTCAACGTGGTCAAGGAACGACTTCCATCGGAAGTATACTGTACGTGGAGAGTCTCAGCTGGGTCCACGGCCTCAGCAAGTAAGTGCCTCCTTATTACACGGAAAATAATGATTCCTCCAACTGACAGGAGGGACCCACTGGACGGGCCACCGTATTTTGCGGAAAAAACGTTTGCCCCCTGACTGCATGGACCCACCTGACGAGCCACCGTATTTCGCGAAAAAAACGTTCCCCCCGCTGTCAGCTCGGGCCCACCGGAAGTGCCTCCTTATTACGCACAAAAAATGAATGCTCCCCCTGCTAGCTGGGACCCACCTTGGTGGGAGGCTGACTTGTGGGCCTACTAAGTTGACGGGGATGAAGGGCTTTTTTAACTTAGTCAATATGAACGATTCTAGCTCCAGTGACCGTACGATGTCCATCCAACGGTCGTAGTGCTTCTTCAACCTCTGGTCTTCTTGCTCCAGCCGCCCAAACCAGCGCCGGTCGGGCCTCATGCTCCTGCCTCCCGTGGCCGGCTGTGCTGCCGCGAAGGCCTCACCGCCCCCTTCTATTCCCACCGCTGGCCGAACGCTGCGGCGGCAGCCTCACATCACGGCCGAAGCAGTGAACCCTCGTACTCCTCTCCGCGACGGGCTTCCACCGCTGCGTCTTCACCAGCTCAGCGTCGTCCCCTTCCTAGGCCTCATTGCCGTCCACCGCCCGTGGTGCTCTCCAGCAGCATGGTCAACGTGGTCAAGGAATGACTTCCATCGGAAGAGTACTTTATGTGGAGAGGCTGACAGCTGGGTCCACAGCCACAGCCAAGATTTTTTGTGATTTGCCAAGTAAGTCGCTTTGTCGGGCCTGTTGGGCTGCAAATCTTTCAAGACGAGGAGAGCTTTCATTCGGCTGGCCGAGAAAATGGCCCATCAGTAATGAGAAATGGGTTGTACATTTTTAAAACACATCAAACCGGCAACTAGTTTCAAATATCTTTTTTTTCATTTCGAGATTTTAAATTACATTAATTTTTATGCGTGGAGAATTTGTTGGATTTTATGTTGATATACATTTATTTTTAAAATCAGTTTGAATGTGAGTCGAAATTTTAGGATTAAAAACAGTTCGAACCGCACCGAAGTATGCAAAATTTCGTATAATTTTTTAACCGTGGCCAGAATATGGGCTGTAATGCTAACAAAAAGAATATGGGCTCCAAAAAAACCTTAAGAATTAGCAAATGAGCTGTAAATTATTAGAAATAATGGCAGATGGGTTGTATGCTGTTTTCCACAGATTTGAGGCTTTCCTAAAAAAAGGTTCAAGCAATGACTGTTGGATGGCCATCCAACGGCCATCGTGCTTCTTCAATCTCTTCTCTTCCTACTCCAGCCGCTCAAACAAGCGCCATGGACTGCTCGCTTCCTTCTCCCTTGACGGCTCTGCTTGCCACAGACCTCACCGCCCAACCGTACTCCCATCGCAGGCCTAGCCATCCCTCTACTCACCCACACCTGCTGTTATTCTCGGGCGACGGCAGACGAATCAGTAAACTCTCGTACAGTCGTACTCACCTCCGTGTGGGAAACAACTGCCGAGTCTTCCCTGCCTCTGTGTCGTCCCCTTCCTAGGCCTCGCCGTCGTCCACCGCCACTGGTGCTCTCGGCCTTGACCTGGTCAACATGGTCAACGACCGACATGCATCTGAAGTGGATCATGCGTAGAGAGGCCGACAACTGGGTCCACGGCCGCACGCAAGGAAATGCCTCCTTATTACGCGCAAAATAATGATTCCTCCACCTGACATCAGGGACCCACCGGAAGGGCCTCTGTATTTCATGAAAAAAACGTTACCGCCGTTGACAGCTCGGACCCACCAGCTATATCTTCGCACACAAGGAAGTGCATCCTTATTACGCACAAAAAAATGAATACTCCGCCTATTAGCTGGGACCCAGTATAGTGGCAGGCTGACTTGTGGGCCTACTTAGTTGACGGGGACGGAGGGCTTTGTCAACTTAGTCAATATGCATGACTCTAGCTCCAGTGACCGTACGATGTCCATCCAACGGCCATAGTGCTTCTTCAACCTCTGGTCTTCTTGCTCCAGCCGCCCAAACCAGCGCCGGTCGTGCCTCATGCTCCTGCCTCTCGTGGCCGGTTGCGATGCGGCGGAGGCCTCACCGCCCCCTACTACTCCCACCGCTGGCCAGGCCATCCCTCTACTCACCCACACCCCCTGTTATTCTGCGGCGACAGCAGCCTCACGCCGCAGCGAACCAGTGAACCCTCGTACTCCTCTACGCGTGAGCATCAACTGCCGCGTGTTCCCCAGCTCCGCGTTGTCCCCTTCCTAGGCCTCTCCATCGTCCATCGACCTGGTGCTCTCGGCGCGGCGTGGTCAACGTGGTCAAGGAACGACTTCCATCGGACGTGGACTGTACGTGGAGAGGCTGACAGCTTGGTCCACGGCCACAGCAAGGAAGTGCCTCCTTTTTTAGGTGCAAAATAATTATTCCTCCACACAGCAGGGACCCACCGTATGGGCCACCGTATTTCGTGAAAAAACAATTCGCCCCCCTGACTGCTGGGACCCACCAGCTACATCTTCGCACGCAAGGAAGTGCATCTAGGCAAAAAAAACGATTCGCCCCCCTGACTGCTGGGACCCACCAGCTACATCTTCGCACGCAAGGAAGCACGTCCGGGCAAAAAAAACAATTCGCCCCCCTAACTGCTGGGACCCACCAGCTACATCTTCGCACGCAAGGAAGTGCCTGACAGTCGAGACCCACCTGGTCGAAGCGTACGTAGCATTGTCATTCTGGTCGCGAACGTCTACATACATATATACTGGTCGATGTAGAGGCGCGCACGTGTTGTAGTAGAGGCGCGTACGTGTCGTAGTAGAGGCACGCACGTAGCATGTACACGTACGTACAGCGGCCAGGGTGCAAGAAAGAAAATACAGCCATGTATGTGTACGTACGGCCAGGGCTCGTGTACATGGCTGGGTCGGAACGAAGAAACAGCATTGTCGTCGTGTTCATCGGGAGGCAACGGAATGCCTCGTGTTCATCGGGAGGCAACAGAACGCGTGGGAGCCAACCGGCTGGGTCGGAACGGAATGCGTGGTCGGGTTCATCAAGAGGGCTTGGACGGAACATGCGATGGAAACGAGGCCTGGCGTACCGCACAACGGAGGAAACGGACCTCCTACGTTCGGAACGGGGTCCTGTTGATCGGGAGGGGTGTGGCGTACCGCAAAACAGAGGAAACGGACCTCCTATGGTCGAAACGGGATTCCTGTTGATCAGGAGGGGTGTGGCGTACCGCGAAACGGACTTCCTACGGTCGAAATGGGGGTCCTGTTGATCGGGAGGGGTGTGGCATACCGCAAAATGGACTAAATGGACCTCCTACGGTCGAAACGGGGGTCCTGTTGATTGGGAGGGGTGTGGCGTACCGCAAAACGGACGAAAGGGACTTGTGTTGAAGCGCTACGATCGAAACAGGGGGTCATGTTCATTAGGAGGGGTGTGGCGTACCGCAAAACGGGAGTCCACGGGATATTGTTCATCTCCACCGTCGACCTCCTCTAGCCTCCACGGGCTACCGTCGACCTCCTCCAGCCTCCACGAGATCCTGTTCATCCAGCCTCCATCGCGCGCTACTCCACCGGCTACTGTTCAACGACCCCTCCACCGTCTACTGTTCATCCAGCCCTCCACACCACGGGGTCCTGTTCAACCACCCATCCACGGGCACCCCTCCATCGTCTACTGTTCATCCAGCCCTCCAAACCACGGGGTCCTGTTCATCCAGAGGCAAACGCCACCACTCACTGTTCATCCAACCCCCCCCCCATAGCGCTCACTGTTCATCCAATCGATCGGCTTGATTAGCGGCAGATGCGAAGGAATCGCTCGATCGGGTTCAGTTAACAGCCATCGATCGATCCCTCGGGTTCAGTAACGCGTAGCCTGTAGTGCAATCGCTCGAGTTCAGTTAGAGCCCAACGCCTCACTCGGGTTTAGTTAGAGATAACGCCTCGCACACACGCCCGTACGTGTACGAGAGAAACGCCGCATCGCTCGGCCCCCGACCGCCCACCGTAACCGGGAACTCCCCGAAATTTTCCTCGCCCTCGCTTCTACCACGGTTTTTTCCATCATGGATGGCCCAAAGAATGTCATGCAGCTGCGTCTCCGGCCCACCCAGGTCGAAAAGCCCATTTTCTGTCATGATTTTTTGTCATAGAAGTAGGACCCACCACATCTATGACTATACCGGGTTTTCTCACAATTATCGTCATAGAAGTGTCATATGTATGACAGGAAAAAAATTCGTTCGGCCCAAAATATCACGGATGTGTCTTTTTTTGTAGTGCACTCTGGTGCGAAACGTGTCCTTGTGGACCTACGAAGTTCAGTAGTAACTTGATCTGAAGTTCCTTGATCATCATCATTAACTTCCTCTCTAGTCGTGCAGGCACCACAGAAACACTTTCTTGAGCTGCGCTACTTTCCGGTTCAAGAGGCAGTACTTCATCAAGTTCCACTTTCCTCCCACTTACTTCTTTCGAGAGAAACTCTTTCTCCAGAAAGGATCCATTCTTGGCAAAAAAGATCTTACCTTCGGATCTGAGGTAGAAGGTATACCCAATAGTTTCCTTAGAGTATCCTATGAAGACGCATTTTTTCGACTTGGGTTCGAGCTTTTCAGGTTGAAGTTTCTTGACATAAGCATCGCATCCCCAAACTTTTAGAAACGATAGCTTAGGTTTCTTCCCAAACCACAATTCATACAGTGTCATCTTAACGGATTTCGACGGAGCCCTGTTTAAAGTGAATGCGGCAGTCTCTATAGCATAACCCCAAAATGATAACGGTAGATCGGTAAGAGACATCATAGATCGCACCATATCCAATAGAGTGCGATTACGACGTTCGGACACACCATTACGCTGAGGTGTTCCAGGCGGCGTGAGTTGTGAAACAATTCCACATTTCCTTAAGTGTGTGCCAAATTCGTGACTCAAATATTCCAATCCATGATCTAATTGTAAGAACATGATTTTCCTGTCACGTTGATTCTCAACCTCACTCTGAAATTCCTTGAACATTTCAAAGGTCTCAGACTTGTGTTTCATTAAGTAGACATACCCATATCTACTTAAGTCATCCGTGAGGGTGAGAACATAGCGATAACCACTGTGAGCCTCAACGCTCATTGGACCGCACACATCAGTATGTATGATTTCCAATAAGTTGGTTGCTCGCTCCATTGTTCCGGAGAATGGAGTCTTGGTCATTTTCCCATGAGGCATGGTTCATACGTGTCAAATGATTCATAATCAAGAGACTCCAAAAGTCCATCTGCATGGAGTTTCTTCATGCGTTTGACACCAACGTGACCAAGGCGGCAGTGCCACAAGTATGTGGGACTATCATTATCAACCTTACATCTTTTGGCATTCACACTATGAATATGTGTAACATCACGTTCGAGATTCAATAAGAATAAACCATTGACCAGCGGGGCATGACCACAAAACATATCTCTCATATAAATAGAACAACCATTATTCTCATATTTAAATGAGTAGCCATCTCGCATTAAACGAGATCCAGTTACAATGTTCATGCTCAAAGCTGGCACTAAATAACAATTATTGAGGTTTAAAACTAATCCCGTAGGTAAATGTGGAGGTAGCGTGCCGACGGCGATCACATCGACTTTGGAACCATTCCCGACGCGCATCGTCACCTCGTCCTTCGCCAGTCTCCGCTTATTCCGTAGCTCCTATTTTGAGTTACAAATATGAGCAACCGCACCGGTATCAAATACCCAGGAGCTACTACGAGCGCTGGTTAGGTACACATCAATAACATGTATATCACATATACCTTTGGTATTGCCGGCCTTCTTATCCGCTAAATACTTGGGGCAGTTCCGCTTCCAGTGACTGTTTCCCTTGCAATAAAAGCACTCAGTCTCAGGTTTGGGTCCATTCTTTGGCTTCTTCCCGGGTGTTGGCTTACCGGGCGCGGCAACTCCCTTGCCGTCCTTCTTGAAGTTATTTTTACACTTGCCTTTCATGAACTTAGTGGTTTTATTCACCATCAACACTTGATGTTCCTTTTTGATCTCCACCTCCGCTGATTTAAGCATTGAATATACCTCAGGAATGGTCTTTTCCATCCCTTGCATATTGAAGTTCATCACAAAGCTCTTGTAGCTAGGTGGAAGCGGCGAAGGATTCTACATCGATCACAAGCGTCATCCGGGAGATTGACTCCCAGCTGAGACAAGCAGTTGTGTAACCCAGACATTTTGAGTATGTGCTCGCTGATAGAACTATTCTCCTCCATCATACAATTGTAGAACTTGTCAGAGACTTCATATCTCTCGACTCGGGCATGAGCTTGGAAAACCATTTTCAGCTCTTGGAACATCTCATATGCTCCGTGTTGCTCAAAATGCTTTTGGAGCCCTGGTTCTAAGTTGTAAAGCATGCCGCACTGAACCAGGGAGTAATCATCACTACGCGACGGCCAGGCGTTCATAACGTCTTGAGTTGCTGGGAAAACAGGTGCCTCACCTAGCGGTGCATCAAGGACATATGCTTTCTTGGCAGCTATGAGGATGATCCTTGGGTTCAGACCCAGTCCGTGTAGTTGCTACCATCGTCTTTCAGCTTGGTTTTCTCTAGGAATGCGTTGAAGTTGAGGGCAACATTAGCATGGGCCATTTTATCTACAAGACATATTGCAAAGTTTTTAGACTATGTTCATGAAAATTAAGTTCATCTAATCAAATTATTTAATGAACTACCACTCAGATAGACATCCTCTAGTCATCGAAGTGATACATGATCCGAGTCAACTACGCCGTGTCCGATCATCACGTGAGACGGACTAGTCATCATCGGTGAACATCTTCATGTTGATCGTATCTTCTATACGACTCATGTTCGACCTTTCGGTCTTCCATGTTCTGAGGCCATGTCTGCATAAGTCAACCTAAGTGTATTATGTGTAAATCTGGCTTACACCCATTGTATTCGAACGTTAGAATCTATCACACCCGATCATCACGTGGTGCTTCGAAACAACAAACCTTCGCATCGGTGCACTGTTAGGGGGATCACTTTCTTGAATTTAATTCGAGTGATCTTCTTATTTAAGATACCATCGTTCTAAGCAAATAAGATGTAAAACATGATAAACATCACATGCAATCAAATAGTGACATGATATGGCCAATGTCATTTTGCTCCCTTTGATCTCCATCTTCGGGGCGCCATGATCATCATCGTCACCGGCATGACACCATGATCTCCATAATCATGATCTCCATCATCGTGTCTTCATGAAGTTGTCTCACCAACTATTACTTCTACTACTATGGCTAACGGTTAGCAATAAAGTAAAGTAATCACATGGCGTTTTCATTGACACGCAGGTCATACAATAAATTAAGACAACTCCTATGGCTCCTGCCGGTTTTCATGCTCATCGACATGCAAGTCGTGATTCCTATTACAAGAACATGATCAATCTCATACATCACATATATCATTCATCACATCCTTTTGGCCATATCACATCACACGGCATATGCTGCAAGAACAAGTTAGACGTCCTCTAATTGTTGTTGCAAATTTTACGTGGCTGCTATAGGTTTCTAGCAAGAACGTTTCTTACCTACGCCAAAACCACAATGTGATATGCTAATTTCTATTTACCCCTCATAAGGACCATTTTCATCTAATCCGATCCGACTAAAGTGGGAGAGACAGACACCCGCTAGCCAACTTATGCAACTAGTGCATGTAAATCGGTGGAACCTGTCTCACGTAAGCGTACGTGTAAGGTCGGTCCGGGCCCCTTCATCCCACTATGCCGCCGAATCAAGATAAGACTAGTAACGGCAAGTAAATTGGCAAAATCGACGCCCACAACAATTTGTGTTCTACTCGTGCATAGAAACTACGCATAGACCTAGCTCTGATACCACTGTTGGGGATCGTTGCAGAATTTAAAAAAATTCTACGCATCACCAAGATCAATCTATTGAGTTTACTAGCAACGAGAAGAGGGGAGTGCATCTTCATACCTTTGAAGATCGTGATGCGGAAGCGTTGCAAGAACGCGGTCCGTGGAGTCGTACACGAAGCGATTCAGATCGCGGCCGAATCCGATCTAAGCACCGAACAACGGTTCCTCCACGTTCAACACACGTGTAGCCCGGTGACGTCTCCCGCGCCTTGATCCAGCAAGGAGAGAGGGAGAGGTTGGGGAAGACTCCATCCAGCAACAGCACGACGGTGTGGTGGTGGTGGAGGAGCGTGGCACTCCAGAAGGGCTTTGCCAAGAACTGCGAGAGACGAGGAGGGAGAGGGGTAGGGCTGCGCCAAGAGAGAGGGAGACTCGTGTCTCAGGTAGCCCCAAAACCCCCACTATATACAGGGGAAGGGGAGGGGGCCGGCCCCCTAGATCCATCTAGAGGGGGGGCGGCCCCTCGGGGAGGGAGGCAGCGGCCCCTTAGGGTTTCCAACTAGGGGGGCGCCCGCCCCGGGGGGGGCAGCGGCCCCCTAGGGTTTCCAACCCTAGGCGCCTTGGGCCCTTGGGGGGCGCACCAGCCCACTAAGGGGCTGGTCCCACCCAACTACAGCCCATTAGGTCCTTCGGGGCAGGTGGACCCTCCCGGTGGACCCCCAGAACCCCTTCGGTGGTCCCGGTACAATACCGATAAACCCCAAAACCTTTCCGGTGACTGAAACCTGGACCTCCCATATATAAATCTTCACCTCCGGACCATTCCGGAACTCCTCGTGACGTCCGGGATCTCATTCGGGACTCCGAACAACATTCGGTAACCACATACATCTATTCCCTATATCCCTAGCGTCATCGAACCTTAAGTGTGTAGACCCTACGGGTTCGGGAACTATGCAGACATGACCGAGATATCTCTCCGGCCAATAACCAATAGCGGGATCTGGATACCCATGTTGGCTCCCACATGTTCCACGATGATCTCATCGGATGAACCACGATGTCAAGGATTCAATCAATCCCGTATACGATTCCCTTTGTCTACCGGTATAGCTCTTGCCCGAGATTCGATCGTCGGTATACCGATACCTTGTTCAATATCGTTACGGCAAGTATCTTTACTCGTTCCGTAACACATCATCCCGTGACCAACCCCATAGTCACATTGAGCTCATTACGATGATGTCTTACCGACTGGGCCCAGAGATACCTCTCCCGTCATACGGAGTGACAAATCCCACTCTCAATTTGTGCCAACCCAACAGATACTTTCGGGGGATACCCGTAGTGTACCTTTATAGCCACCCAGTTACGTTGTGACGTTTGGCACACCCAAAGTACCCTTACGGTATCCGGGAGCTGCACAGTCTCATGGTCTAAGGAAAAGATACTTGACATTAGAAAAGCTTTAGCAGACGAACTACACGATCTTGTGCTATGCTTAGGATTGGGTCTTGTCCATCACATCATTATCCTAATGATGTGATCCCGTTATCAATGACATCCTATGTCCATGGTTAGGAAACCGTAACCATCTATTGATCAACGAGCTAGTCAACTAGAGGCTCACTAGGGACATGTTGTGGTCTATGTATTCACACATGTATTACGATTTCCGGATAACACAATTATAGCATGAACAATAGACAATTATCTTGAACATGGAAATATAATAATAACCATTTTATTATTGCCTCTACGGCATATTTCCAACAGCCATTGCATACCTTGCTTGTCCTCTAGTTGTTTTTTGACGCGGCCGAGTTCTTCATCGGCCTGCTCCAGACTCTGCTTCAGTTTGGAGACTTAGGCAGAATGTGAGGTTGCAGTCAGCATCGACGCCTGCTTATTCATATAGACATATAAGATTAGTATCCTGCAAAAATTATTTGATCCTCTGTCCGGCCTTTATTTTCGAACACCGGTCAGAGTCTCAGGGGCTACTGTCTATACTACGGCAATCTTTTTGCATAAATACGTCACATACCTCAAAGCCTGTTAGAAGGCTAGCGCAGGCTTCGGTCAGCCCACTCTTAGCAGACTGAACCCTCTCAACCACCGTACCCATTAGGATGCGGTGTTCTTCTACAATGGAAGCACCTTCAAGCGCTTCCAGTAGAGTATCCGGTGCCTCTGGATCGACAGATGTCACCGGTGGAATAGGTGCACCTCCTCCTTTCGGAGGAGGCTGCTTACCTGATTCCGAAGCCGTATTGGCCTCCGGAATAGTATTCGGCTGGGGGCCGAATTAGGTATGGCCCCCATCGCCAGTTTCCAAGGGGGTCCGCTCCCCCATGTGTCCGGCGGCCGAGGTATCACCCTCTGGTGCCACCCTGACAGCCTCCTGTACCTCTCCCCGGCCTGGGAGGGTCCTTCTGGACAACACTTCAGCGTCGTCCGTAGTCTTGGGAGAGGAGGCCGGCGGAAGCGACCCGCTGTCCATCACATTTGGATCTAGCGAATTCCCCGAAGATGAGGATCGCTGGAGGTGGACGTGGGCCGGACTACAGGGCATGATTCAACATGTTAAAACCACAAAACAAAAAGGAGCTGGATATATATGTGCATATGTGCCTTTGAGTATTTACGATCCGGCCTGGGGCTTCTCCCTCGGACGCCACTCGGAGCTGCTATTGGAGTCCAATTCGGGATTGTCCGCAAGGGAGACCCTCCCTTTCTTGGACGCCTCCGCCTCTGCTTCCAGATCCGTGGAGGCCGCCCTTTTCTTCATTCCCCCCTCGGGGGGAGAATTGCTCTCCTCCTCGTCGTCGTTCTCGGCGGGGGAGGAGTGGGTTTCTGCGTCTTCAGACGTTGCGTCCGAAGTGCCTTTACGGCGGAGGCTGCTTCTTGCCTCCCGGCCCTTCTTCTTGGCCTTCTTCTCCGATGCCTGGTAGGGCGCCGGAACCAGCATCTTCGTCAGAAGTGGGATAGCTGGGTTTCCGAGCAGCGGAGCCGGACACTGAATCCGCTCCGCCTTCTTTATCCAGCCCTGAAAGGACAAATGGAGAAGCTTAGACATCTTCCTTGAATGCAGAGGTAGAGATACACCTTGTAGTATGAAAAACTTACCAAACTAGCTGGTTGTGTCAGGTTATGTCCGCGGTCCTCGGTCTTCTTCGGCCACGTCTGATTGGCCTTGAAAAGCACCTTCCAGATACCTTCGTGCGTGGTGCCGAAGAACTTTTGCAAGGTGTGGTGCTTGGCCGGATCGAACTCCCACAAGTGGCAATTCCGACTTTAGCAAGGAAGGATCCGGCGAAAAAGCATCACCTGAATCACATTGACAAGCTTGATGTTCTTGTCCACCATGCTCTTGATGCGCATCTGTAGCGCCGACACTTTGTCTAACGACGCCCAGTCCAGGCCCTTTTTTAGCCAAGAGGTAAGCCACATCGGGGGCCCGGACTTAAATTCGGAAGCCGCGGCCCAGGTGGTGTCGCGGGGAACCACTTTTGGTGCCACCCTTTGACGGTCTCCACAAAGGTGCCTGCGGTCCATGTGACGTTAGACAGTTTGCTCACCATGGCGCCTCCGCACTCTGCATGTTGACCATCCACCACTTTCGGCTTCACATTGAAGATCCTTAGCCATAATCCGAAGTGGGTGGGATGCGGAGGAAGGCCTCGCACACGACAATGAATGCCGAGATGTTGAGGAAGGAATTTGGGGCTAGATCATGGAAATCTAGCCCGTAGTAGAACATGAGTCCACGGACGAAGGGGTGGAGTGGAAATCCTAATCCGCGGATGAAGTGGGGGATGAATACCACCCTCTCGTTGGGCTCCGGGGTGGGGATGATTTTCCCCTTGGCCGGAAGCCGGTGGGCGATCTCCTGGGCCAAGTACCCCGCTTCCCGGAGATCCGTGATGTTCTCCTCCGTGACTGAGGAGGCCATCCACTTGCCCTGCGCTCCAGATCCGGACATGGTCGGAGTGCTTTTTGGGGGCGAAAAGGATGGAAGCTTGGGCGCTGGAGCTCAAGGATGGATGGGCAGAGAGGAAGAAGGAGTGGGTGAAAGAATGGATCCTTATCCTCCTATAAAAGCAGTGAATATCAAGCGCCTTCTCACTCGCCTTAAAACTCGCCTATTCCCCAAGGGTCGTGCGAATGGCGCGGTTTGATTACCCATGCCCGTATTGATGAGAATCCCGTGATAAGGGGACACAATCTCTGCTTCGACAAGACATGCCAATGAAAACCGCATCTCGAAATGTGGAGTGGGAGGCTAAAAACGGTTTGAAATAATGACCGGGCAGGGACGTAATGTCTCGCTACGACAGTTGTCAGTTGATGGGACTTGTGAAATATTATACTCTCTGCGGTTGTGTGTGGTACCTATTTTGCAGAGCCGGACACGTTTTCTATGTTTGAGGACTACTTTGAAGTATTCAGAGGAGGAACCCGCCTTGCAATGCCGAAGACAATCTGCGCGCCGGACACATCGTCATTGAAACCTGATTCATGGGCTACTGAGTGAGTCCTGGATTAAGGGGTCCTCGGGCGTCCAAGATATAGGACGTGGTCCAGACTGATGGGCCATGAAGGTACAAGACAGAAGACTTCCTCCCATGTCCGGATGGGACTCCCCTTGGCGTGGATGGAAAGCTTGGCGTTCGGATGTGAAGATTCCTTTCTCTGTAAACCGACTCTGTATAACCCTAGGTCCTTCCGGTGTCTATATAAACCAGAGGGTTTAGTCCGTAGAGGCAATCATAATCATAACCATACAGGCTAGACATCTAGGGTTTATCCAATACGATCCCGAGGTAGATCAACTCTTGTAACCCCATATTCATCCAAGATAATCAAGCAGGAAGTAGGGTATTACCTCCATCAAGAGGGCCCGAACCTGGGTAAACATCGTGTCCCTGTCTCCTGTTACCTTCGATCCTCAGACGCACAGTTCGGGACCCCCTGCCCGAGATCCGCCGGTTTTGACACCGACAGCGGCGGCTGGTGCTAGCGGTTCTGCACGCTCGCCGGCTCAAGTTCTTACAGAATTGTTGGAGGATCTGGCGACTTTGATGGGGGTAGAGGTGACCCCGGACAACCAGGAACAGCATAAGGTTGATGTGGCAAAGCTGCGAGATGAGATCGCTCAAGTCAAGCAAGAGCTGGCGGCTGAGAACACAAGGATGGCTGTAGAACGGGCTGCTTTGGACGCCCAGGCACAGCGGATTCAAGCGGATTCCTTCCGGCTCACATTGGATCAGAACGCTTCAAATGAAATCATGAGAAGGAGGCATCAGACTCGTTTACCTTCGGTTTATGTGGCGAGAAACCTCTTTAACACGCTTGGAGCAAGGACGAGTAACCCACCGATAGTGAGCCGGGCGGTCGAAGCGCCAGGGACTGGAGCGCCGATTCAGCCACGGGCGATGGACCCGCCATGTTTGAATAATACTCCGCCCCAGGATGTTCCGACACCTCTGGGTCATTATTCTAACCCTTTGGATAATATGATTGCTGCGGCAACACGATTGGTGCCTCTACCAGTTGAAGGCGAGTCCCCAACGACAATAGAGACACGGAGGGCCAGAGAACTACTTCAGACATCATTGGAGCAGCAATCGGCTTATTCTTATAGTCGCAAGCGGGTGCACTCAACCCCTCTTCCAAGCCGGAGTTACAGCAGGCACATTGCGTCACCGGCGGTTTCAAGCAGTGAACAGCACCGCAACCAGCCTTGTGGACATGACCCGGCGCGTGGTGGTGCCAATGCTTAGACTCTGGTGGATCAGGGTAGAGCACGTCCGGAGGCTGAGCAGGCGGCTCAGCACGCGGCTCATCAACATTCTCCGGCTTATCCGACAACTTCGGTAGAGGCAGGCGTGACCTCTAGAACCTTGGGCATGCCATGTTTAGTGTCGGCTCTGCGTAACGAGCGTTTTTTGAAGGATTTCAAGGGTCCTCGCAATGTGTCTAACTACACAGTTGATCTACCCCCTGAAGCATGGGTTGAGAGTTATGAGATGGCCACGGATCTGCTGGATGTTAGCGATGCTGCGTGTGCTAAGTATTTCACCATGATGTTGGACGGGACGACTCGTTATTGGTTGAAAGGGCTGCCTGCCAACTCTATTGAATCGTGGGCCGAGCTAAAAGCCCGATTTATCCAGAACTTTAAAGATACGTGCAAGCAGCCTATGTCTATCGTAGATTTGGACTCCATTGTCCAAGAAGAGGGCGAGTCAACAACCCATTGGGTGCGCCGGTTCTCAGCCATGCTGCACTCATCAGATTGCATCAATGCCGGTTCAGCAGTTCTAATGTTGGAGAAAAACTGCCGTTTTATGCCTCTTAAGCAGATGTTAGGGCGGCTCAAACGCCACTGCACTGACATGGGGGAGCTAATGGCAGCCTTGGTCAAGTATGCCGACTCTGATAGTACCAAGGACCCCGAGTCTGATGATGAAAAGCCGGGAAAGGGAAAGAAGAGAAGCAACACCAAAGGGCAGCAGCATAACTCGGCGAGTCAGGGGGGCAATGGTAAGCACAAAGCTGATAATAGTTTGGATTTTGTAGCTAACACCAATACGCAGAATAATGGTCAGCGTCTTAAGGGAAAGCCACCTCCTCGGTTTGGAGGGCCAAATTTCAATCTTAAGGAGCTGATGAATCAGCCCTGCTCGAAGCATGGTACACGGGGAAAGTCAGCCACTCACCTCTGGATGGATTGTTTCATTATGAAGGAGTATAGAAATTCCCATTTTTTCCAGAACAATCATGGGCCGAACGACGGCTTAGGTTCCGGCCCTCACGGTCCGGGTTACGGTCGTGGCGGTTCTATTTCCGGTTTCCAGGGCCAAGGCAATCAAGGTGGTTTTAATCAACAGTCTGGTTAGGGAAATCAACAGCAGCTGTCTAGTTATCAGAGTAACCCGAAGCAGTTGAATAGTGGGCAGTACCACGTCTTCACCATGAGTTTATGCAAGCGGGATCAGAAGCTCCATAAAAGGGCAGTAAACGCCATTGAGCCGCCGGTTCCCCGTTACTTGCGATGGTCTGAACACCCTGTTCTCTGGAGTCGTGAGGATCACCCGCCCCGGGTTGATAATCCAGGTCACTTGGCGCTGGTGGTGGCACCTCAGGTTGGAGGGTACAAGTTCACTAAAGTACTCATGGATGGAGGCAGCAGCATCAATATCCTTTACTATGATACTTCTCGTCGCATGGGATTGACCGACAAAAATCTTAAACCGTCCAATACTGTTTTCCATGGAGTGGTGCCTGGTAAGTCGGCGTATCCTGTGGGCAAGATCACTCTGGAGGTAGCCTTTGGGAATGAACATGATTCCAGAGCGGAGACTTTGACATTCGAAGTTGTCAAGATTCAGAGCTTGTATCATGCTCTGTTTGGACGGCCGGCTTATGCTAAGTTCATGGCGAGGCCGTGTTATGTTTATCTGCAGCTTAAGATGCCGGGTCATAAGGGCACTATCATAGTACATGGGAGCCGGAAGATAGCCTTGGAGTGTGAAGAGGGCGATGCTGCCTATGCCGAGTCTGTTTGCGCAACAGAAGAGTTAAAATTTTACAAGGATAGTGTTGACCCGACGGATATGACATCTTTGAAGAAGCCAACTACGAAGCATGATCCTCTGTTGAAGCTTAAGTTGGCAGACAACACTAAGCTAGTTGATTTTGTCCCTGGCGATTCATCTAAGCAGTTCAGCATCAGTGCTAATTTGGATCCGAAATAGGAAACTGCGCTCATTGAGTTCATCCGTGAGAACCGGGACATCTTTGCATGGAAACTTTCTGACATTCCAGGTGTACCGAGGGAACTCACTGAGCACACTCTTAATATTGATCCGAAGTTTAAGCCGGTCAAGCAATTCCTTCGTCGATTTAATGAAGAGAAGCGTAAGGCCATTGGTGAAGAAGTTGCCCGGCTCTTAGCGGCTGGGTTCATTGTCGAAGCCTTTCATCCTGAGTGGCTAGCTAACCCGGTGCTTGTGCTTAAGAATAATGGCACTTGGCGTATGTGTGTGCATTACACAGATTTAAACAAGGCTTGTCCGGCTGATCCTTTTGCTATCCCCCGTATTGATCAGATTATTGATGCTACGGCGGTTTGTGAGCATTTGAGTTTTTTGGATGCTTATTCTTGTTATCATCAGATCAAGATGGCAGTTAAGAACCAAGAAAATACAACCTTTATCACTCCCTTTGGAGCCTTCTGCTATGTGTCGATGCCTTTTGGGCTCAAGAGTGCCCAGGCGACTTACCAGCGGTGTGTACAAAATTGCCTTCATGATCAGATTGGGTGCAATGTTCATGCTTACATGGATGATATTGTGGTGAAGTCCAGGAAGGAGACCCTGATAGATGACTTGAAGGAGACCTTTGGCAATCTCCGGGTCTACAAGATGATGCTTAACCCGGCCAAGTGTGTTTTTGGTGTGCCAGTAGGCAAGCTCTTGGGATTTCTGGTTTCTGAACAGGGTATTGAAGCTAACCCGGAGAAAATTAAGGCTATTACTTCCCTGGCTAAGCCGACGTGTATTAATGATGTTCAGCGTCTGGCGGGTCGAATTGCGGCCTTAAGCCGGTTCATAAGCCGGCTGGGTGAAAAGGCTATCCCTCTTTACCAGATGATGGAAGACAGATCACTTTGTCTGGAGTGATGCTGCTGATCAGGCGTTTGAGGCCTTGAAGAAACAGTTAGCTGAGCCACCGGTTCTCGCTGCTCCTATTGATAAAGAGCCCTTGTTGTTATATGTGGCTGCCAATAGCCAAGCTGTTAGCGTGGCCATTGTGGTGGAAAGGAAGGAATCAGGCAAGGAGCATCCGGTTCAGCGGCCGGTTTACTACATCAGTGAATTGTTCATTGAATCCAAGCAGCGATATCTGCATTGGCAGAAGCTTGTACACGGGGTGTTCATGGCTAGTCGAAAGCTCAAGCAGTATTTTCTGGGTCATCCCATCACTGTGCTCAGTTCTACCCCTTTAGGGGATATTATTCAAAACCGAGAAGCCACGGGTCGGGTAGCCAAGTGGGCCATTGAGCTTGGACCCCATGGTTTGAAGTATATGCCTCGCACAACTATCAAGTCTCAAGCACTTTTGGACTTCATAAATGATTGGAC
Source organism: Aegilops bicornis (assembly GCA_021605145.1). Lineage (NCBI taxonomy): Eukaryota > Viridiplantae > Streptophyta > Magnoliopsida > Poales > Poaceae > Aegilops > Aegilops bicornis. Next base: position 708,127,706 of record CM038671.1, read on the forward strand.
AGAGATACAGATGCCTGAGGAGAAGCTGGATAACACATATTGGACTATTCACTTTGATGGGCCCAGACACTTGGAGGGCTCGGGGGCTGGAGTTGTCTTGACTTCCCCACGAGGTGATAAATTTTGTTATGTTTTAAGGTTGATGTTCCCTTGTACTATTAATGCAGCTAAGTATGAAGCCTTGCTCCATGGTCTTTGGATGGCTAAGGAGATGAATCTAAGCCGGGTGAGGTGTTTTGGTGACTCGGACTTGGTGGCTCAGTAAGTTTCTGGCACTTGGGATTCTAAGGATCCGCTCATGGCGGCTTATCGCCGCGAGGTTGATATTATGCTCGTCATTTCAAAGGTTATCAAGTGGAACATGTTGATCGCAGGAAAAATGAGGCGGTTGATGCTTTGAGCCGGCTAGGGTCCTAGTGTAAGCCGGTGCCACCTAATGTTTTTCTGTATATCCTGCATAACCCTTCAGTTAAGTTGCCCACAGAGGAAGATCTTGCTATTCATGACCCGGAGGCACAATTGGTGGCGGCTCTTCATGTGATTCCTGATTGGACAGTTCCATATTTGGTTTATATGACCCGGGGCGAGTTACCTGAAGATGAAACTCTAGCCAGACAAATAACCCGACGGTCTAAGTCGATGACAATTGTCAACGGAGAGCTACACCATTGCAGTGTTACCGGGGCATTTCAACGTTGTGTTTCTCCTGAGGAGGGTTGTGAGATTCTTCGTGAGATTCATGAAGGAGATTGTGGTCATCATGCCGGCTCTAAGTCTATTGTGGCCAAGGCTTTTCGTCATGGATTTTATTGGCTGACAACTCATGCTGATGCAGAGGACTTGGTCAGTAAAAGTGATGGTTGTCAGAAATTCTCACGGCGAGCTCATGTGCCGGCTCAAGAATTGAGGATGATTCCAATTGCTTGGCCGTCTGTAGTCTGGGGGCTTGATATGGTTGGGCCTTTCAAAAGGTCCAAGGATAAAAAGACCCATCTTTTGGTGGCGGTTGACAAATTTACAAAGTGGGTTAAAGCAGAGCCGGTTAGTAAGTGTGACGCGGCGACGACGGTTCAATTCATCAAGAAGGTGATTTTCGGTTTTGGTTTTCCCCATAGCATTATAACTGATAATGGCACTAATCTATCCAAGGGAGCTATGAAAGAATTTTGTCAACATGAGCATATTCGACTTGATGTATCATCAGTGGCTCACCCCTAGTCCAATGGTCAAGCCGAGAGAGCTAATCAAGAAATTTTGAAAGGCATCAAGCCCCGGCTTATGGTCCCTTTGCAGAGGACGCCGGGTTGTTGGGTGGAGGAGTTACCTTCAGTGCTATGGAGTATCAATACTACCCCCAACAGATCTACGGGTTACACGCCCTTCTTCATGGTTTACGGAGCAGAGGCGGTTCTCCCTAGTGACATTCATCACGACTCGCCCCGTGTGGCGGCTTATGTTGAAGCTGATAATGAAAAAGCACGTCAGGATGCACTTGACCTGTTGGATGAGGAGCATGACCTTGCGATGGTTCATTCGTTGATTTACCAGCAAGATCTGCACCGTTATCACAGCCGCCGGGTTAAAACAAGAACCTTTCAAGAAGGTGATTTGGTGCTCCGGCTTATCCAGGATCAAACTGATATGCACAAGCTATCCCCACCTTGGGAAGGGGCCTTTGTGGTTAGCAAAATTCTAAAAAATGGGTCATACTACCTTATCAATGTTCGAGACCACAAGGATTCACGCACGTCGAAGGAGGAGACCCGCCAGCCGTGGAATATTGCTCATCTTCGGCCTTATTACACCTGAGCCACTAGCTCTTGTGATGTACATATTTTGACAATGTATATATTATGATGAATATAATAAAGCCGACATCCCTGATAAGTCAGGGCCTCGGTCGTTTCATTTCTGAGAATAATGAGTCTTTATTATCACTACATATGGTCACTTGGGGGCTTCCTGCTCATTGAGCATAGCTATGATTACCCTTTTGATCCGGCTTCTACGCCATGATTACAAAACACTTGGGGGCTTCCTGCTCATTGAGCATAGCTATGACTACCCTTGTTGATCCAGCTTGTGTGCTTGGAATGAAATATTACTTGGGGGCTCTTTGTTCAACGGACAAGAGTTTTTATGACCCTCGTAATAGGCTTGGAAGCCAGGTGTATTCACCTAAAAACCCAGGTTATCCTGCCTTTTTAACTCTGCCACTCCGCCCAGATTGACTGGAATGACTCACTGTACTTTTGACAAGTCAATCTTATATAGACCCTAAACTTGTAAAAGTTCAACTGACGATTGATCATGTGAGGCCCGGCTTATAAGGTTGCATGAAGGTTTAACTCAGCGGCTGTGCAGCCCTTTGAAAGCACTTGATTTGAAGGTTTGGCAGCCTATGAAAGCCTTGTTTTTGTTTTTTGATTTATATTTGATTTGAACATTTTTTGAAGTTCATCTCTTGTGACATGTTAATACACGGTTGAAAGCCGATGAGGGTTATAATTCCTTATGGTTCATATATGAATTTACCCGACGTTTATTAACCCGGCCTGGCTTTGGACTATATGTCGCCAGTGTATGATGATCTTATATACTTAGAAGTGATGTGCTCTAAGTTTTGGGATATTACCCCTTGCTGCATACGGTGTTGTAAGCCGACGGTATATGTCAATTGAACAGGGCATTGTGCGCTCAATCTCTTAGGTTGTAACCCTTACTGCACTTGTATAATAAGCCGGCAGTATGAGCAAATATCACAGGTATGATACTTTGTTATGATTATATATGGTTATGATTAAACTGGACCTGGTTATGGACTGTTTTAGTCACCAATGGTTTTTATATAGGGTGTTATGACCCGCTCTATGGTAAACAGCCAGAGCACTTGTGATTTGTTTATTGCAGGAAAAATAAAGTCTGCTCTACATACTTGATGATATCATAAGCATAAATGGCAGATCTTTAATTGGTAGATCAGCAGTGTTATGCAAAACAAAATGTGCACGATAGCACAGCAGATCTAGCCTATTACAAGGCATCTGATGGCCCAAGGAGAATAAATGTTGAGATGCCAACACAGCAAAGTATTTTTCTTATTAAACCGGTTCATTACTATTGGCGGGTTGAAGCCTCCGGATCATCCTGCACCTCTTCTTTATCTTCAGCTCCTTGCTTATCCGTCAGCTGGAAGTCAGGCGTAGCCCAGTTGATATTGGTCAATGCTCTAAACACAGCTTCATCATCAATAAGGTTTGATGGATCAATATCATGAGCGAAGGTATGCTTACAAATCGGCGGGATGAGATCCGTTGGATGATGAACCGATGCTCTCACTTTCTTGTTTTCAGTATCATAAGCCGCCTGGTAAAGATTGGTTTCATCAGCCAACTTACTTGCTAAGGGGCGCATTACTCTTGCTATTTCTGCAAGGTCATCAGCACTGTAGGCAGATCCATCTTCTTTGACGCTGGGGCAGCCATTAGCCAAATCTTCAGGATCAAGATCCTCTTGCCATGCCTTTGCCCGGCTTAAAGCAGTCAAGGCACCGGCTCTCGCAGCTCCCCGTTTTAAATCGTCAATCCTTTGGGGCAGCATGGATAACTGGTCTGGTGTGTCTTTGATGAGTGTTGAGGGATATTTCTTGTGCAGTTGTCGGTGTACTAGAGTAGGGGTACCCTAGTATCCCGTACTCGTGCAGCAGACGATTCTTGACACCCAGCGAGGTTTGCCTCGTCACCGCCAAGATCCTCCGTGGCTCCTTTGGAGCCATTCAAGAACAAAGTATTTGATTAAGAAGACAAGGCCCGGCAAGAGGAGCTTGCCGGAAGGCCACTCAAGGCATGCAGAAGACAAGGCCCCGGCAAGAGGAGCTTGCCGGGAAGGCTCGGAGCGCGACAAGCCTCCGGACGCGGCAAGGATTCGAAGGCGCTTGCCGCGGCAAGCAACCTCTCTCCATCTCCGCTCCAGCTCATCCAGCAACGTGTCGCCATGGGACCATTCCATGCGCGCGTGTCGAGAGGCTGTGCAGCCAGCGGAGAGCAGCGATAAGCGGGCTGACAAGCTTGCCATCGTGGCGAGCGGTGGCGCACCTGACGGTCTCTGTTGCACTGTTTGGGCCACACTGACGGGCATTTATTGCTTTTATCCCTTGCCGTGGGAGTTAGGTATTTTGCATCGTACACTGCTCGGTAGGTGTACCAACTCCCGTTTTACATTTGTACCCTCGCCTATGTTGCCACCTGTCGGAGACCCCTTGAGCATATAAAAGGAGGCCCATGCAAGCGTAGAAGAGGTTCGAGGTTCAGTTCATTCGACTCACTAGAGACCGGATACGCTCACGCTTAGGTTTTGTAGCTCGCATCGCTCCCCGGCAAGAACACAATACATCAAACAAGCAGCAGTAGGAGTTTTATCTCTCAGGAGAGCTCCGGCTCGATGTAAACTGCTCGTGTGCCTCGCCTCGATCCTCTCTTCGTGCGATCTCCGCACCCCTCCGAACCACAAGGGGCCTGGTCCGACGGCCCCATAGGTGTTCGTGGGTACGATCACCCTCCCCGACATCTTTGGCGCGCCATGTAGAAGCGTCGAGGCCGTGTGAATCTGATCCGACGTTCACACGAGCAGCGTCCTCAACATCTTCCCCAACATGCCACCGTAGAAGAAGGCTTCGGCGGCAGCAGAGCCGTCCGCGTCGTACTCACCCTCACCGCAGCAAACGGGTGGTGGGGCAGACGCCGACGGAGGAACGGGCGCCGACGAAGGTGTTCGCGACGTTGCCAAGTGCAAGGACAAGGCCCCGCAAACCTCGGCGTCCGCGCATCCCCCGCGCCCATCTCAGAGACGGGACCAACAACATCATGGCGTTCACAATGCCATACATTCGTTGGATCGAGACCCTCAAGACCAGCATGCAGCGCCAACATGTCTTGCACGAGTGAGATCTGATCGCTGACGGGTGCTGCTCCTTCTAATGTAGTTAGAAGTCCGAGCATATCCCGCTCCTCGCACCGTTCGCCAATGCCACCCACTACTCCAGCAGAAGCTCTGGCGAGAGCTCAGCTGCTCCTCGACTACCCTCCAACGGCCAACAAGGTCGACGAGTGGAGGGCCACTATCGAGAGCCTCATCGGCTTTGCCAGCGGCGCTCGCGCCAACCAACGCCATCATTGCCGCGGCAAGACGACAAAACGCGAGCCGGTGGCGGCAGAGACTGTCGGAGGTGCAACCACCATGCACTCTCCGCCCACGAAGGCCAAGATCGCCGACTCACCGGATCCACCTCGGCAGCGACTCCACGCGTCGCCGGATCCGCGAGCTCGCCGCGATCAGCTCCAAGTTCTTCATGAGCGACAACAAGAGGGCGCTCGAACTCGCATCGAGCGCCGGAGAGAAGCGCGACGTCAGTCCGACAAGCGCGTTGGGCCTTCTGTTGACATGCGTGCGCCGGAGGAGCCAGGCGACTTGCGTCTGTGATGTAGGTTGCCCTGCGTTCACTCGTGAGCTGCGGCAAGTCCAAAGGCCCAGCCAGAAAAACTTCAAACCAGACGTGCCGGAGAAGTATGATGGCGGGGCGCATCCGTCGAGTTCCTCAAAGCATCTACACCATCGCGGTGCAGGCTGCGGGGGCGGGACGACAAGATCCTCGCCAACTACTTCCCGCCGTGCTCAAGCCCAACGTCAGATCTTGGCTCATGCACTTGCCGGACAGCTCCATATCCTCTTGGGCAGATCTGTGCCATCGGTTTGTTGGCGCCTTCATAGGTGGCCACAAACCTCATGGCCAAGAGAGTGACCTTCATCTGCCGCCGTAAGGAAGGAGAGTCCTGCGCAAGTTCATTCAGAGATTCAGCCGTGTGCACTACAACATCCCGGATGTCCACCCTGCCGCGGTGATCGGTAGCGTTTCATCGAATATGTGCGGAACCGCAGGATGAGGGAGGAGATGGCGATGTGCAAAGTCAAGGACGTCGGTGAGCTGTATGCCTTGGCCGACAAGTGTGCACGCTACCGAGGAAGGGAGGAGACTCCAGAGAGAATGCGGAAGCGAGCTCGACAGTGAGGAGGCCGCCCGGCAAAGAAGGGCCGGGCGAAGCAAGCAAGGAAGAAGAAAGGTAGAGAAGTGCTAGCTGTTGAGCAGTCCGCAACGGAGGTGGCGACAAGAACGCTAAGGGTGGTGGCTCCGCCAAGGAGGTTGCACGACGCCAACCACCGGTCGGTGGCGGCCGCCGACAAGCAGGGGACGGCTCCGGCAAGCGATCGCAAGATCCACCGCACCAAGGGCCACGACCTCTAGAGCTGCAAGAAGGTCGAGCAGCTTGTCGAACAATGCAGAGGGCTGAGTACGGCGGCGCGACAAAGAGAAGGCCAGAAGGTGCTGTGGGAGTAAGCAAGAAACGTCCGGCCGGGAGGACGCCTTGGGCAAGGCCAAGCAACGGCAAGGAGACAGACCTCCCAGCGGCGCGACAAGGATGAAGATGATGATGACGACGAAGATATGGAAGACGCACGACGCCGATGAGCAGGAGTTTCGCAGCCACAGAGGTCCTCTGCATTGGCGGAGGTGCTTCCTGCATACCTCCCACCGCCAACTCAAGCAATGGATGCGGAGGTCAATGCAGCGGAACCATCCGTAGAGTCACGCAAGCCTCACGAAGTGGTCCAAAGACGCCTATCATCTTTGATATTGAGGACCACCCTGATCGCATAACTGCGGTCGGGTGCTTGCCGATGTTGGTCTCACCAACCATCCGCAACCTCAAGGTCACCAAGATGCTAGTTGACGGCGGGGCCGGCTTGAATCTGATCTCCTCCACGGTGCTCTAGAAGCTTCAAATCCCCGACGGCGAGCTCGAAGAGACCGGCACCTTCCAAGGAATCAATCCGGGAAGGAGCAAGCCGAAGGGGAAGATTACGTTGCTGGTAACATTTGGCAGCGAGCTGAACTTTAGGACTGAGAGGGTCACATTCGACGTTGCCGATTTCCCATTGCCTTACAATGGGATACTTGGCCGTCCAGCACTCGCCAAGTTTATGGCAGCCTCTCACTACGCCTACAACTTACTCAAGATGCCAGGCCCGATAAGCGTCATCTCTGTCCATGGCGACAAGAAGGATGCCCTTATCTGTGCCGACAAGATCTACCGGGATGCAGCAGCCGCGACAGATTGCCAAACACTTGCCGCGGAAGCTCCCGGGGGGAAGAAGACAAAGTCCAAGTCCGGCAAGAGCTCTGATGCTCACTCCGGCAAGTGCACCTCTTCGGAGTGCTGCGCTACCGTCGAGGACGCACCATCAAGCTCCACCGGCAAGTGCAAGAAGATGGTGGCTCCGCCAAAGACGAAAAAGGTGCCCGCGAAGGAGGACGGCACTGGTGGTACCTTTACCATCAGTGCCTCTCTCGACCCTAAATAGGAAGGCGCGCTCGTTGCTTTCCTGCGGCGAAACGTCGGCGTGTTTGCATGGCAACCGTCGACATCCCGGTGTTCCTGTGAAAGTGATTGAGCACCGCCGCCGTTTGTCCTCATGCACGGCCCGTCAAGCAAAAAGTCGTGAAGCAAGCGGTGGAACGCCAAGAATTCATAGCGTAAGAGATCAAGAAACCGGAAGCAGCAGGCCTTGTCGAGGAGTGCTCCATCCCTCGTGGTTGGCCAATCACAGTAGTCGTCGCATAGGCAAATGGAAAATGGAGACTTTGTATTGACTTCACGGATGTTAATAAAGCTTGTCCCAAAGATCCATTTCCCTTGCCGCGCATTGACCAGATTGTTGACTCACGGCTGGATGTGATTTGCTTTCGTTCTTGATGCATACTCGAGATACCATCAGATCTTCATGGCTGAAGAAGATGAGGAGAAGACCGCATTCATTACACCATGTGGCACATATCGTTTCATATGGATGCCTTTCGGTTTGAAGAATGCTGGTTCAACATTTGCAAGGGTAGTCCATGGCGCTTTTGAGCCGCAAATGCACAGAAATGTAGAAGCCTACATGGATGACATAGTGGTCAAAAGCAAGGACAAAGCAACTCTGGTTCAAGATTTGGACGAAACCTTTGCAAATCTGCAAGATCAACCTCAAGCTCAACCCCGAGAAGTGCGTGTTTGGAGTCCCTTCCGGCAAGCTTCTCGGGTTCTTCGTGTCTCAACGAGGGATTGAAGCTAATCCCGACAAGATCAAGGCCATTGAGCAGATTGAAGCACCAAAGCGCGTCAAGGATGTACGAAGACTTGTCGGCTGCGTGGCTGCTCTCAGCAGGTTTATTTCTAGGTCTGCTGGAGCATACTGCCGCTTTTTCAAGATTTTGAAAAGGAAGGTCCAATGAAATGGACTCCGGCGGAGGCTGCGCTGCAGGACTTAAAGAGATACCTGTCCTCCACTCCAACACTTGTCGCACCTAAACCACAAGAGAAGTTGCTGCTATATATAGCAGCAACCAATCAAGTGGTTAGTGTTGTTGCGTTAGTAGCGGAGAGGAGGCGGATGACGAGCCAAGAACCACGGCAAGCACATCCAAAGTGACAAGCGAGGGCTTCGCCGACAAGCTCTGGTCCCGACAAGGACGAATCCGCTGCAGACACATGACCGAGATCTGAAAAGGATGGTGCAGCGCCCAGTCTACTTTGTCGGTTCCCTCCTGCAGGGGCTAGGTCAAGGTACTCTGGTGTGCAGAAATTGCTTTTCGGCCTCCTCATGGCCTCGAGAAAGTTGCGCCATTACTTCCAAGCACATGAGATCACAGTTGTCACTCGCTTTCCGCTGAAGAGGATACTGCAGAATCCAGAAGCGACAGGCAGGATTGTCGAGTGGGCATTGGAACTGTCAAGCTTTGGTCTCAAGTTTGAAAGCACATCAACTATCCAAAGCGAGGCGTTGGCAGAATTCATAGCAGAATGGACGCCAACGCCGGATGAAGAGATTCCGGAGACGAGCATTCCCGTCAAGGAAGCAAGCAAAGAGTGGCTGATGTACTTTGTTGGTGCCTTCTCGCTGCAAAGGCGCCGGTGCGGCGTCTTGCTTATCGCACCCACCGGAGAGCACCTCAAGTACGTAGTCCAGATGCACTTTCCCAAGGAGCAAGCAACAAACAATACTGCAGAGTATGAAGGTTTGCTCGCTGGTCTCAGGATCGCAGTGGACCTTGGGATCAAAAAGCTTATTGTCAGGGGTGACTCGCAACTTGTCGTCCGCCAAGTGAACAAAGATTACCAGAGTCCGTTGATGAAGTGAGGAAGCTAGAAGAGCACTTTGACGGCCTGCAAATGGAACATGTTCCAAGAGCTCAGAATGATATTGCTGACGGCCTGTCAAAGTGCGCTGCACTTAAGTTGCCTGTGGAACCAGGGATTTTCGTGCTCAAGCTGACTCGATAACCGTAACACCATCAACTGGACAAAGCAAGAAGAGGAAGTTGATCTCTGGTGACTACTTTCCGCGAGCTTCCGGCCGTCGTTGTGAAGGTCCCGTGATCAACACCAACAATCTTGAGGCGATGCTGCTCCGACAAGCCCTGTGGTTTGTTTCGTTGAAGCGACGCTTCCGACAAGTTTTGCTCCGGCAAGCTTGCCGGGAGCATCAAGCTCCGGCAGAGCCGCGGGTTCTTGCCGTGAGAAGCTGATGTTCCGCAGCAGCAGATGTGCCTTTGGTCCTTGTTGTCGAGCCGCAAGCTCCAAAGATGGGCGCAGCAGATTGTCCATTTCCTTCAGACAGAGAACTTCCGAAGAGCGAGAAGAAGCGGAAAGAGTAGCCCGGCGATCGGTATGTACCGGTTTGTCGACAGACATCTGCATGTAAGAAGACTCAACGGTGTGAAATTGAAGTGTATTCACCGGGAAGACGGACAAAAGCTGTTGGCAGAGATACATGGAGGCATATGTGGTCACCACATTGGCGCCAGAGCACTTGCCGGCAAAGCATTCTAGCAAGGTTTCTTTTGGCCGACAGCCCTCCAGGATGCAACTGCACAAGTAACCATGTGTGAAGTGTGCCAGTTCCATTCCAAGCAGATACATCAGCCAGCTCAGGCTCTCCAGACGATCCCTTTGTCCTGGCCATTTTCGGTCTGGGGGCTCGACATCCTCGGCCCTTTCCCCCGAGCTGTCGGGGGCTTTGAATACTTGTACGTCGCCATCGACAAGTTCACAAAGTGGCCGGAAGTGGAAGCAGTGAGGAAGGTGACAGCGGTCGGCAGTCAAGTTCTTCAGGTCGATTGTTTGCCGTTTCGAATCCCTAACAGGATCATCACCGATAACGGCACACAATTCTGATCGCACCTTCATGCAAGACGCCCAAGATCTTGGCGCCAAGGTCTGCTTTGTTTCCGTTGCTCACCGAGAAGCAACGGTCAAGCGAAGAGGGCAAATGCTGAAGTGTTGCGCGGGCTCAAGATCAGAACTTTCGGCAGTGCTGCACAAGTGCGGAAGAAAGCTGGATCGAGGAGCTGCCGGTGGTTCTTTGGTCGATCGTGACGACGCCAAATCAAGCCACCGCCGGACACCCTTTGCTCTAGTCTATGGAGCGAGGCAGTTCTCCCCACGGAACTCGTGATACGGATCACCTCGAGTGCTCGCTTATGATGAGCTTGAGCAAGAGCAGCTGCGACAAGATGACGCGCTGCTCCTTGAGGAGGATCGTCTTCAGCCATTGTCGCGAGCTGCTCGCTACCGACAAGCTTTGCGTCGCTACCATAGCCGCAGAGTTAGTGCCGAAGTCTCGAGGAAGGCGACCTTGTTCTTGGCGTGTTCAATCTGCCAAGAATTCAAACAAGTTGACGCCAAAGTGGGAAGGCCCTTATCGGGTGAAACGAGTCACTAGGCTCGGGCGCTGTCATGCTTTGAGATCAAGATGGCATCCCGGTGAGCAACTCCTGGAACATTGAGCATCTTCATAAGTTTTACCCATAGGGCGCGGTTGCCGGAACCCGTTCCGGCAACCACCTTTTGTACAAGTCTTGCCGCTGTTGCATGTAATCCTTTGTACAAAGCCGGGTGCAGACCCCGTGCATCAGTAAAGCTCATGTGTTGCGCACAACTTGTCAAATTCATGCTTTCATCATTTTATTGCATGTTTTGGCTAACACTTTGTGCAGCAACCACACCCGGTAAGCAAAATCGAGCCGCTGGGCTCCATAACTTTATTTCCTCTTCTTTCTCTTTTCTCAAAGGAAGGAACGCTCCCTCGCGCACAAGTTAACCAGGGGGGAAGGAGAAGATAATACTATGGACCAGGCACCGCTCGAGGAAGTTTCGCCTCATCGGGAAGCAAGAGACAGAAAAGCTAAGTTGCCAAAGTTTGAGCAATCAATTTTTAAATTTTTAATTTATCTTCCTCGAACGATAGTACTTTGTATGGAAAACCTGTGCGCAGAGGAACCAACTCGCTGGCTAGTCGCGCCCTTACTTTGTTTCGAGTCTGCTCAACAACTTAAGTGAGCTGCGGCTAGTCGCGGCAAGGTTGCTTGTCGGAGGCGGCACTGCCAAAGAAGTTGCCGACGTTCGCACTCGGCGCCATGACAAAGGTGCCCGCACCGACAAGTCCCCAATTGCGTGAGGGCAGAAACGTGCAAAGGAAGGAATCAAGTAGAGGAAATAACGTTGCATTGATCGCCTAAGATAGAGTATATTACAAAATAACTTGTCGCTGATCTAACAAAGTGTTCTAAACATGATCAGCAGCGACAAGGGAAAGATAAAATGGTGGCCTAGTCTACGCGGTCGCCATCAATCCGCTTTTGATCTTGTTCACCTTGTCCACAATGGGTGCGACAAGGGCTTTGAAGCTCCTCCACGTTGGCATCTGGCGGCAAGGATCTGAGGGGCCGCGTTAAGGTTGAGGCCCGGATTGCGGAAGGCCACCTTTATCAACACCTTCTCGAGGGCTCCTGCACAGATCTGGCGTGATTCCTCGGCCAGCTGCTTTGGGACCTCTTCCGAGTCGCTGGAGACCCGTCACCACGCCTTTGAAGAATAAACTGAGTTTGGCGCTGGGTTGGAGATGCTCGTCGGAGGAGTATGCAAGGTCCGCCATCCCCAGCTCCATCAGCTCGTTGTGGATGTCGGCGGTGTCCACAAGACCTTCAGTCCAGTGCTCCACGCTCTCCCTCAAGGTGCTCTGGGTGGAGGCAGCATTCGCTAGCAGCTCCTCCTTGGCCTTGGTCGTCTCCAACAAGCCCACCTCCCGCTCCCTGGCGCCGTCCAACGTCTGCGTCAGAGTGGTCAGCTTCAGCTCAAGATCCGCCTTGGAATCCTTGGCGGCGTCGAGCTCCTTGCCCCTATCAGCGAGATGACTCTGCAGCTCGCCAAGAGTGTAGGCGTCCTTCTCGCGCTCATGCTTGAGCGCGGCAAGCTCTTCGCCGCTCTTCTTGAGGCTGGCCTCCAGCTGTGCCACCTTCGCCTTCAACTCTTCCTTGGCGGCCTCGGCGGCTGCAGCAGCATCCTTCGCTTCCTTAAGCGCCCCGCCAAGTGACTCCTCGCGCGCGGCAAGGTCTTCTTCGTGGCTGTCCAGGTTGACCTTCCGCTGCGCCAGCTCGCTTTCCTGCGCGGAGAGCTTCTCGGCAGCCAGCCGCTGCTCCTCCTCAGCTGCGGCCTTCTCAAGGATGAAGGCCGTGCGCTCTTCTGCAAGTTGCCCCCGCGCTTCTGCTACGTCGCGGAGAGTTTCTTGGTTGGCGCTCCGGAGCTCTTCTGCGCGCTTCTCCATGTCCGCTCCTGCCCTCGCGACAAGTGCTTCCCGGGACTCCAACTTGGCTTGCCGGGCGCGGTAGAGCGACAGCAGCTTCTTCAACAACTGCTCCTCCTCAGACTCGCCGCTGCTGCTGCTTGGCGCGTCCACCAGCGTCGACCAGCGAGGCGAGTAGCTCGCCGTCAAGGTCTCTCCTTCGACCGGCGCCTGAGCTTGGTTCCCGGGGAGTTTGATGAAGACACCCTCGCCCGGCCTTCGTAGGCGCCCGGGCTGGGGCTCCTCGAGCTGGCCTGCAGCGGCGGGGGAGTCGGCTGTCGGTGTAGCGCCTGGCGCTCCTGCGGCCTCAGGGCCGTCAGTGCGATCGCCCGACCCCTCGCCAGCTTCTGCGTCGGCAGCCTCGGTGGCCTTCTCGCCAACAGGCTCGTCGGCGACGGCCTCTTCTTCCACAGCAACGACCTCTTCTTCCACGACGGCGGCCTCGTCGGTGTTGCCGCGCGCTTCCTCCTCGCCGGCAGCCTCGACCTCCATCGGCTCTGCGTCAGACGAAGAAAGAGCAGTCAAGCAAATGTTCAAAAAGAGAAACAAAAGAAAGCAAGCCCGAGGGAAATTTTCGTGTAAGGAAATTACCAGCAACGGGATCCGCAGCCATGGCCTCGACCACTGGAGGGTCACTGGCGCTGTCCCTTGCTGGGGTAGCCTCCCTTGCCGGAGTGGCCTCCCTTGTCGGAGGGCGCTCCCTTGCCGGAGAATCCTCCCTTGGCGGCGTGGTGGCAGCAGACAGGATTTCGGGGGCGGCTTCCGAGCCCTCCTGATGAGGCTGCTCTGCTCCTACACAAGCAAACAATCAGGTATCAACGAAAAAGGAGCACCCCTGCACACCTAATAGTAAGGAGAGAACCGCACACTTACTTTGGGGGCTGTGCTGGGGGCTGCTCTGAGGAAGGGTTTCCGGGTCCGGCAAGGGGGTCTCGGACGCGTCCCCTATTGCCACGGGAGAATCGTCCTCAACGACGATCGCCGGGATCTTGGCCCTCTTCGATGCTCTTCGGGCCAGCGTCACGAAAAGGAAAGAGTCGAGCAAGCAAATCAGATTCAAGATGAAGCAATAAAATTGAAGAAATACAAGCACAATCTCAAGAGCTTACTCTTCGCCTTCCTCCTCGGAGCTGGCGCGGAGAAGTCAAACTCCGGCTCGCCTCCGGTGCGACGAGGCGAAGTGGGCTCTCTTGGCCACTTGGCGGAGGCATCGGCGGTGGCTCGAGAAGATCCCGCCCAGCTTGTCGCAGCAGTGAGGCGCTCCAGCAACATCGCTGTCGCGGTAGAGCGCGTCATGGCGCTTCTTCTTGTGGGCGATCTGCCGCCCGACTCGTCTCCGGCCTTGCGGAAACGCCTCTTGGCGGAACCGGGGCTCATTGGCGGCAAGTCGCTGGGTGGTGGAGAAGAAGCGCCCTCGGCGGGTCCACTCGACCCGGCCTCGGGCTCGACAAGCTCGTCCTCGCCGGCGATCTCCCTTCGCTCGGCAAGGCTTGCCGCCTTCGCAGTGTCCGCCTCCTCCACGGTATACCCGAAGGCTCCAGCGGCAGCGGCTGTTGCCGCCTCCTCCACCCTGGTGGCAATACGCGCCATCTCCTCGTCGGTAGTGTCGCGAGTGAGCCTTTTCTGCTCGTCGGAGCGGATCGGCACTTCTTCCAAGTCGTCGAAGAACTGTTGCACGACCTCGTCGGGGGGCTCCTGCCAGGTTGGAACGATCCCATGGGAATCGCACAACAGCATCATGGCGCGGATGCGGTCGAGCGCCGAGTTGTTGCACAATGGGACGACCCCCCTCGGCAACCTAAACCACTCGGGGTGATCGGGTCGTTCTTGAACAGCTCTAGCAAGCATCGCATCCAACTCCAAGACGGTGAAATTCCAGTTCAGGCCCGGCGCAACCTCATAATGTCTGCCGCATTTTGGAACTCCCAAGCAGGCCTCCTCCTCTCCTGCAAGGGAAGCGTCGCGGCGAAGGAAGTCTACGCCAACCGCGCCTCACGGTTAGTCCGGCAAGCCCGAGGCGCAAAATCCGGTCACAACTATCTTCAACCTCGCATCCTCCGGCGCCAAGTTACTCCAATCTCTGCAGCGCACTATTGGGGTTTGGCGCCTGGCGGTGAAAGGGCTGCGGGTTCTCCTCTCGACCCAACACCAATTGGCTCTCCACTCCTCCCACTTGTTGCGGAACTCTCCTTCCAGATAGGCTTCTTTCTTGCCGATCACGGAGACCCAAGCTATCCCTCCGCAAGTGGCTCTCCTCTCTCGGCAGGGCACGAAGAAGTGGCGGAAGAGTGCCACATTTGGGTGGACTCCGACAAAGTTTTCGCAAAGGTCTTGCGAAAACTGCCATGGTCAAGACGGCGTTGGGGGTGAAATCAAGGAGGCGGAGGCCATATGTGTTCATGATATCGCAGAAGAACTTCGGAAAAGGGCGGGCAAAGCCTGCAATAGAAGAAAAGGGCAAAGAAGGGTACCCAGTCGGGCCAAATCAGAAGCGGAGGCGGGAGTACCTTCGTGCGCGGATGCGCACGCGTCTCCGTCGACCAAAAGAGATAGAAGACATCCCGCAGCTCCCTTGCGCCGAGCTGGGGGGGGAAGATGGCCCGCTCCTTGCACAGTGCCGTGAGCCGCTGCGCCTCGGCCGACTTGACGCCCTTCTCCTTGTCGGCTTTCGGAGCCATGGTGAGGGCGGCGGAGGAGGCCGACGGCGGTGAGCGCGCTTGTGGCGAAAGGGGGCGGGGCGCTGCTCTCTTCGCACTGGAGAAGAAGGGGGGAGCGGCGGTGGTTTTCTTGACAAGACAACAATGGCGGAGTGGACGGCCTGCCCCTGTTTCCTCCGCTTATAAAGAGGGGGAGGGGGCGGACGTTCCGCTTTTCCTAATAAAGAAACCCCCACGACCACGCCCACGATCTCTCGCACGACGCCACGCCCGGTGCGTGCCGTTAGTGGGGGTCGTGGTGGGTCCGGGGCGAGTTGCGACGTGATCAAGGCCGCGTGTGACCGTGCACTGTTTTGGGCCTGGCCCGACAGCGCTTCGGCACTGTCTGACGCCCAGGCCGGGGCTCTGTCGGTGTACTAGAGTAGGGGTACCCTAGTATCCCGTGCTAGTGCACGCAGACGATTCTGACACCAGCGGCGAGGTTTGCCTCGTCACCGCCAAGATCCTCCGTGGCTCCTTTGGAGCCATTCAAGAACAAAGTATTTGATTAAGAAGACAAGGCCCGGCAAGAGGAGCTTGCCGGAAGGCCACTCAAGGCATGCGAAGACAAGGCCCGGCAAGAGGAGCTTGTCGGGAAGGCTCGAGCGCGACAAGCCTCCGGACGCGACAAGGATTCGGCCGCGGCAAAGCGCTTGTGCGGCAAGCAACCTCTCTCCATCTCCGCTCCAGCTCATCCGGCAACGTGTCGCCATGGGACCATTCCATGCGCGGCGTGTCGAGAAGGCTGTGCAGCCCAGACAGAGCAGCGATAAGCGGCAGCGACAAGCTTGCCATCATGGCGGCGGTGGCGCACTGACGGTCTCTGTTGCCTTTGTTTAGGCGACACGACGGGCATTTATTGCTTTTGTCCCTTGCCGTCAGAGTTAGGTATTTTGCACTGTACACTGTTCGAGTAGGTGTACCAACTCCCGTTTTTACATTTGTACCCTCGCCTATGTTGCCACCTGTCGGAGACCCCTTGAGCATATAAAAGGAGGCCCATGCGCAACATAGAAGAGGTTCGAGGTTCGGTTCATTCGACTCACTAGAGACCAGATACGCTCACGCTAGGTTTTGTAGCTCGCATCGCTCCCTGGCAAGAACACAATACATCAAACAAGCAGCAGTAGGAGTTTTATCTCTCCGGAGAGCTCCGAAGCTGGGTAAACTGCTCGTGTGCCTCGCCTCGATCCGCTCTTCGTGCGATCTCCGCCCCCTCCGAACCACAAAGGGGCCTGGTCCGCCGGCCCCATAGGTGTTCGTGGGTACGATCAGCCTCCCCGACAGCAGTGTAGCAGCAATGGCTCGTTGGGCGCCAGTATATAACTGTTCTACCAAAGTATAGACATCTTTAAGCCGGACGCGCATATCTGAGCCCAACTTCGCGCTCCGAGAATCTATATCAGTAAAGTTATGGGTAAGCCGGCAGCCGTTTATAATATAATTATTGAGGTACAAGGGAGACATGTGCTTACCAAAGATAGTTGATGACATGATATGGATCTGTTGATTTAAGCCGGATAACTCGTCAGTCACTGGTTTAAGTGCGGCTTCAGCATCTTCTGCTCTCTTCAATCGAGCTGCTTTTTCAGTTTCCCAGTCGTCTTTGTCAGTATTGAAGTTTTGCTTGAGCTGCTCAATGTTCTCAAAGGCAGTCTTCAATTCTGATTTGGCCTTGGACATTTCAGATTGTTGAGTTTGTATATTGGCCTTCAAATCATTCAGCTGTGAGTCCTTCTCAGAAAGTTTAGCCTGCGGTGTAAGCATGGATAGATATTGTGAGTATGATTATTGCTGAAGTCCCAAGCACAATACAAGTATTATAATTGGCACTTGGGGGCTAATGCATATTGCTTTTAAGAAAATTTTGAAGTCCCAAGCACAATACAAGTATTATACTTGGCACTTGGGGGCTAATGCATATTGCTTTTTGTTCAGACAGAATTATTGGCTGACCCGGACAAATGATGTGATCCGGTTTATAAAGACTACAGATTGGATTGATTTCAAATAGGATGATTAGTCCCAGTTTATTCATGCCTGATTAAGCCGGCCCTTGGGGGCTACAAAGGCAAAGATGATTTTTTGTTACTTAAAGTCCCGGCTTAACATACTTAGCCGACCCTTGGGGGCTACGATGCAAAGTTCATAGCTACTATTTAAAGTCTCGGCTTAACATGATGATTTAAGCTGACCCTTGGGGGCTACTAGTGATGTTGCGCGGATCTTTATGGAAATTGGAAAAGTCTAAAGCATATTCAAATTCTATCATATCCTATAGACTTGGCGGCTGATAGACAGATAATTATGAAATAGAATGGTGATGGCATTACCACATAACGTTCCTTCATCAAATTGATCAAGCCGGCTTCGAAGTCACGGCTGGTGTACAGACGGTTCAAATAACCAGAATGGATGTCTTGGGCATTGAACTAGGCGTAGCTCTCCAAGTCTACCTTCCACTTGCCTTTATCTTCAGCAGATATTTCTTCCTTGGTGTTGGTGCTTGGATAAGACAGTAGGTTGACCCGGGGCTGTGAATCCAAGTCCAGTGACGACAACATCATCAGTTTTTTCCTCAGCAGGCTTAATCGGGCTTGGCAGCTTAGAAATAACCGGTTCAACGTCCATATGATCTATGGAGACATCATGGTCTTGTGGTGGTGGATCATTAAGGGTGGCTTCTGCAATTGGATTAGAAGGTTCTGACTGTTGTTTTTCTGGTTCAGACGGGTTGGATTCATCGATCGGCTTATTCAGCTTTGCCTTCTTGCTGGGTTAGGCCTGGCCCCTGGAAATAAGAAGCATAAAGAGGTCAGAATAATAATAAGGCGTAAGGTTTGAATGATTGAATATATTCTTACCCAAGTACAGTCTTGAAAGTTGGGATTTGAGTTCCCGTTGACTCGCCAAAGGAGGAATGAGAAGTCCCCTGATAGTTTGAATCAGACGGGTTAAGAGGTTGTTGGAAATAACCCGCCTTGGGATAAAGTATATCAGGAATATGTAAGACCTATGGGCGGCGTTTGCGAACCAGTGTATTTGGTAAGCCGGAAGAAGTAATCACACCACCATTATGCCGGGTGGTGCGGCGAGCTTCGTGTTGTTGTTTCTTCAAAAGGAAGTTGGGATCCAAGTGAGCTAAGGGTGATAAAAGCTTACTTTCCGGCTTGCTTGTCGGGTTTTCTGTGTTAGCAGAGGTTCTGAGCCGGAGGAAAGAATAATTACCTCTGCATCCTTTACACGGCTAGCTTCTGCATCATCCTGATAACAATCATTGTCAATGAGATGTATAAAAAATGAGCCAAGAGAATCAAGTTCTAACTCCGATTCATCTTCATCATTGTCATCATCCAAGCTTAAATCGATGCGCTCGGTGGTCTTCTTCTTGGAAGGCTTCTTGGTGGCTTTGGTTTTGGTACGAGCCGGTTTGGCCGGCTTATCTTGTAGCTTCTTCTACCAAAATGGAGAGTCGGCCTGTTGAGGTTAAATAGGATCATAAGTGGGCAGTATCAAAGCAAATGTGGTTGAATGGAAGTGATACGTCTCCATCATATCTACTTTTCCAAACACTTTTGCCCTTGTTTTGGACTCTAACTTGCATGATTTGAATGGAACTAACCCGAACTGACGCTGTTTTCAGCAGAATTGCCATGGTGTTATTTTTGTGCAGAAATAAAAGTTCTCGGAATGACCTGAAACTTCATGGAGAATATTTTTGGAATTTATAAAAAATACTGGCGAAAGAATCAAGACCAGGGGCCCACACCCTGTCCACGAGGGTGGGGGCGCGCTTGCCCCTCCTGGCGGGCCCCCCTGCCTCGTGGGCCCCCTGGTGCTTCATCGACCTCAACTCCAACTCTATATATTCACGTTCGGGGGAAAAATCAGAGAGAAGGATACATTGCGTTTTACGATACGGAGCCGCTGCCAAGCCCTAAACTCTCTCGAGAGGGCTGATCTGGAGTTCGTTCGGGGCTTCGGAGAGGGGAATCCATCGTCGTCGTAATCATCAACCTTCCTCCATCACCAATTCCATGATGCTCACCGTCGTGCATGAGTAATTCCATCATAGGCTTGCTGGACGGTAGTGGGTTGGATGAGATTTATCATGTAATCGAGTTAGTTTTTTTAGGGTTTGATCCCTAGTATCCATTATGTTCTAAGATTGATGTTGCTATGACTTTGCTATGCTTAATGCTTGTCACTAGGGCCCGAGTGCCATGATTTCAGATCTGAACCTATTATGTTTTCATGAATATATGTGAGTTCTTGATCCTCTCTTGCAAGTCATTAGTCACCTACTATGTGTTATGATCCGGTAACCCCGAACTGACAATAATCGAAACCACTCCCGGTGATGACCGTAGTGTGAGGAGTTTGTGTATTCACTAAGTGTTAATGCTTTGGTCCGGTACTCTATTAAAAGGAGGCCTTAATATCCCTTAGTTTCCAATAGGACCCCGCTGCCACGGGAGGGTAGGACAAAAGATGTCATGCAAGTTCTATTCCATAAGCATGTATGACTATATTCGGAATACATGCCTACATTACATTGATGAACTGGAGCTAGTTCTGTGTCACCCTATGTTATAATTGTTGCATGAGGAATCACATCTGACATAATTATCCATCACTGATCCAATGCCTACGAGCTTTTCACATATTGATCTTTGCTTAGTTACTTTACCGTTGCCACTGTTACAATTACTACAAAACTGCTACTGTTACTTTTGCCACCGTTACCATTACTTCCATATCACTTTGCTACTAAATACTTTGCTGCAGATATTAAGTTTTCTAGGTGTGGTTGAATTGACAACTCAACTGCTAATAGTTGATAATATTGTTTGGCTCCCCTTGTGTCGAATCAATAAATTCGGGTTGAATACTCTACCCTCGAAAACTGTTGTGATCCCCTATACTTGTGGGTTATCAAAACTATTTTCTAGCGCTGTTGCCGGGGAGCATAGCTCTATTCTTTGAGTCACTTGGGATTTATATCTGCTGATCACTATGAGGAACTTGAAAGACAAGAAAACAAAGATTTATCCCTCAACTACGAGGGGAGGTAAGGAACTGCCATCTAGCTCTGCACTTGATTCTCCTTCTTTTTTGAGTAAACTTGCGACACCTAAACCTGCTTCTGCTATTAATTCTGATATGTCGCATGTTATTGATGATGCCACTTCTACTATGCATGATACTTATGATGAAACTACTTCTATGCTTGATAATACTGTGCCACTAGGTGAATCTCCGGATGAACAACTTGCTAGGGCTAGAGAGCATGAAATTATTGAAACTGAAAATATTGATGAAAGTGATGATGAAGATTCTCCCCCTAGATATGAATTGCCTGTTGTGCCTCAGGGTTATGTTATGGATGAAGAAATTGCTAGAGATTTTCTTAGTTGCAATGATAGATATGATCTTCAGAAATTATTAGCTAAGATGAAAGAAAAGTCTCTGAATGCTAGAATGAAATATGACCCTGCTTTTGCTACTTCACCTATCTTTATTACTGATAAGGATTATGATTTGTCTGTCGATCCGGAGATAATTACTTTGGTTGAATCTGATCCTTTTTATGGCTATGAATCTGAAACTGTTGTGGCACATCTTACTAAATTAAATGATATAGCCACCCTATTCACTAATGATCAGAAAACTCGTTACTACTATATCCTTAAATTATTTCCGTTCTCATTAAAGGGTGATGCTAAAACTTGGTTTAATTCTCTTGATCCTAGTTGTGTGCGTAGTCCCCAGGACATGATTTATTACTTCTCTGCTAAATATTTCCCCGCTCATGAGAAACAAGCTGCCTTAAGGGAAATATATAATTTTGTGCAAATTGATGAAGAGAGTCTCCCACAAGCTTGGGGAGGATTCTCCAATTACTTAATGCTTTTCCTGATCATCCTCTCAAGAAAATGAAATACTTGATATCTTTTATAATGGACTAACAGATGCTTCCAGAGACCACCTGGATAGTTGTGCTGGTTGTATTTTCAGGGAAAGAACAGTTGATCAAGCTGAATTGCTATTGAATAATATGTTGACTAATGAAAAGAATTGGACACTTCGTGAACCAACTCCTAAGCCAACTCCGAAGAAAAGGGGTATTCTATTTCTCAGTCCTGAAGATATGCAAGAGGCAAAGAAATCTATGAAAGAAAAAGGTATTAAAGCTGAAGATGTTAAGAATTTACCACCTATTGAAGAAATACATGGTCTGGATAACCCACACAGGTAGTAAAGGTAAATTCTCTCTATAGATTTGATGAAGGTGATATTCCTTGTTATAAGCCTGCTAGCCAATGCTTGGATGAGTTTGATAATTTTATTGTTAAACAAGAAAACTTCAATGCTTATGTTGGTAGACAATTGAAACGTAATGCTTATATGATTGAACACTTGAGTGATTATATGTCTAGAGTTAAAGGTGAACTTAAACTCATTAGTAAACCTGCCTCTATGGTTACCACTCAAGTAGAACAAGTGCTTAAAGCTCAAAGTGATTTGCTCAATGAATTAAATAATAAGAAAAATGGTAATGATGTTAGAGTTATGACTAGAGGGGGTAAAATGACTCAGGAACCTTTGTATCCTGAGGGCCACCCTAAGAGAATTGAGCAAGATTCTCATACAACTGATGTTTATGCACCTAGTCCTTCTAAGAGGAAGAAAAAGAAAAATGATAGGAGTTTGCATGCTTCTAGTGAACCTGTTGTTGACACACCTGAGAATCCCAATGATATTTCTATTTCTGATGTTGAAACACAATCTGGTAATGAACATGAACCTAGTGATAATATTAATGATGATGTTCATGTTGATGCTCAACCTAGCAATGACAATGATGTAGAGATCAAACCTGCTATTGATCTTGATAACCCACAATCAAAGAATCAATGTTATGATAAGAGAGACTTTGTTGCTAGGAAGCACGGTAAAGAAAGAGAACCATGGGTTCAGAAACCCATGTCGTTTCCCCCTAAACCATCCAAGAAAAAGGATGATGAGGATTTTGAGCGCTTTGCTGAAATGATTAGACCTATCTTTTTGCACATGCGTTTGACTGATATGCTTAAAATGAATCCTTATGCTAAGTATATGAAAGATATTGTTGTAAATAAAAGGAAGATACCAGAAGCTGAAATTTCCACCGTGCTTGCTAATTATAATTTGAAGGGTGGAATACCAAAGAAATTAGGATATCTAGCAGTACCAACTATACCATGCTCCATTAAAAGAAACTATGTTAAAACTGCTTTATGTGATCTTGGAGCCGGTGTTAGTGTTATGCCTCTCTCTTTATATCGTAGACTTCATTTGAATAAGTTGACACCTACTGAAATATCTTTGCAAATGGACGATAAATCAACTGCTATACCTGTTGGTATTTGTGAGGATGTGCCTGTTGTAGTTGCAAACGTTACTATTTTAACAGACTTTGTTATTATTGATATTCCCGAGGACGATAGTATGTCTATTATTCTTGGAAGACCCTTTTGAATACCGCAGGTGCTGTTATTGATTGCAACAAAGGCAGTGTCACTTTTTCATGTTAACGGTAATGAGCATACAGTACACTTTTCGAGGGAAGCAACCTCAAGTCCACAGTATCAACTCTATTGGAAAAATTCCAACTATTACTATTGGAGGTTTTGAATTTCCTCTTCCTACTGTCAACAAGAAATATTATATTCTTATTACTGGGGACGTGCATATCCCCGTTGAGGTAACCTAGTGCTATTTGAAAATTCTCCGGTTTCATGCGATTCGGAATGAGTTTGTTAACAAGACTTGATCAACCTTGTTAGTGGATTCCTTTTGATGAACATGAGATGGATGAAGTTAGAAAGCACAACTCTCTGTATTCTCCTTTTACTTTCTGTTATTTAGATTAAATAAAGCAAAAATATTATTTTCTGTCTGTTTTCTGAATTATCCTTGTAATAAAAAATACCCCAAAATAAAAGTTCTCCAAATGCCCTGAAATTGAAATATGTTTTTTTCTAGAATATTTAAGAATATCTGGCACTGAGTACACATCAGGGGGAGCCACCACCTGGCCATGAGGGTCCAGGGCGCGCCTGCCCCCCTGGGCGCCCCTTGCCTCGTGGGTCCCATGTGGCCCCCTCCACTTATTCCAGCACCCACACACTTCGTCTTCCTCTAGAAAAAATCCACAAACAGCTCAAACTCGTGTTCTAGCTCATTTTGCTACGATTTTCGATCTCCTTGCTCAAAGCTCCACTCACAAAACTGCTTTGGGGGATTGTTCTTCGGTATGTGACTCCTCCAATGGTCCAATTAGTTTTTGTTCTAGTGCTTTATTTATTGCAAATTTTTGCTGCTTAGGTGACCCTGTTCTTGAGCTTGCATGTCAAATTTATTTGGTCCCAAGTAGTTCTAATGCTTGATATAATCACTAGGCACTTGTGTGAGTAGTTGCTATCAATCTTGTTGAGTTTAGTTCACTTTTATTTTGAGTCACTAAAAATTTCAGAAATTTTTCAGAGGAAGAAATATATTTAGGAAAATGTAACAAGGTGGTTATTCAAGGAAGCAAGGACCCAGGCCTGCAATACGTGAGCCGGACCATGAACCACCAAGAGAAGCTCAAGTGCGGCCTTGTGAATGGCCGTCAGAAAATTTCATGGTACAAGAAGGAATTAAGGATGAATTTGACGCGTATGTGCGTAATGCTGAACTCGAGGGTTGCGTGTCAGATAAGTGCCCCCAACATTACTACCTAACTGACTCCTTTGTGAGGAGGTTTAAATTTACATCATCACGCAATTCTCACATGGTCCTGTTTGATCTTTATGATAAATCTTATACCATGGATTTAGAGGATTTTAATACTGCTTGTAAACTCCCGCAGTGGGGTAGTGCTAGTGAACCTCGGAAATCTGAATATGAAGACTTTCCAGCTAGTATAACTATGGGGGAATCTAGGATCACGCAAGCTACCATAGGGAGTATTCATTTTCCTGCCATGCATTATTTTGCTCTTTTTGTAGGTAGATGCATTAACGGTAAGGATGAGGCATGTCACATATGTGTTCCCGATCTTAGTGTTCTCAAGGGTGCTGTATTAGGAGATAAACAATATAACTTGGGAGCTATTGTTGCACGAAGGTTGCATCATAACAGTATTAGCAGAGATTTGTTTGGTGGAATTTATGCAACCCGTTTAGCTAATTTTCTTGAGGTACCCATTCATGGAAATGATATGGAGTTGCCTCCTGCTTATCTAGATTTTAATGCTATGGTTCGTCATCAGTTTGTTGAGAGGAATGAACAGTCTCTCCAGTATCGACTAATCTTTGTGAGGCGTCGTCTTTGTCCATATTACTCTCCCTGTTCCTACTTTCTTTAACTTTCAGGCAAAAAGGAGATATGTTATAACCAGCGAGGAGGCAAACGAGTACGAGAGGAGGACGGAGGCATCTCGCCTCCAAGCTGCAGCCCTTGAGGCAGTAGCTGCTGCATCTCAGTACGACCCCAGTTACAACTTCGGATATCCGCCATGCCATCCATGGGCATAGACCAACTTAGGCCAAGAGCCTAAGCTTGCGGGAGTACGTATTTCTCACCAACATTACATTCATGTTCACACACTCATTCTAGTTGTCGGTACTCATACTTTTTCATTGTACTATCCATGCTAGTTTATTTT
This sequence comes from Aegilops bicornis, assembly GCA_021605145.1. Lineage (NCBI taxonomy): Eukaryota > Viridiplantae > Streptophyta > Magnoliopsida > Poales > Poaceae > Aegilops > Aegilops bicornis. Next base: position 708,152,813 of record CM038671.1, read on the forward strand.
TGTTTTTCTCGCTTTCTTCTTGTGTGTTTGAAAAACCTTGAGAAAAAACCAAATAAATTTAGTTGTAGCTTTTAGCTAGTTTACTTTTCATGCCTGTAGTAGTAATAATTAAAAGAAAACCCAAAAAGATTTCTCGTTCTTCTTTTGCTTGTTGGGAGCTTTCCCGTGTAAATAGTTTTATTTTATTATATTTTCTTTGGGGGTCGAGAGGAGAAGACCATGATGAAAATGTTGAAGTGGCTCTTATATGCATTATTATTGATTTAACCAAGAGCCCATATTACCTTGTCTTCTCCCTTGAATTAAATGCTCGCAGATTCCAGCTTAGTCCAATGCACGTGCACTATTATTATTATCCACACCATTCGGTCGTGCAAGTGAAAGGCAATAATGACGATATATGATGGACTGATTGAGATGAGAGAAGCTGGTATGAACTCGACCTCTCTTGTTTTTGTAAATATGATTAGTTCATCGTTCCTGATTCAGCCTATTATGAATGAAACATGTTTGCAATGACAATTAGAGATTATAGTTGCTTATGCCATGCTTAATTAGCTAGGAGTTTATAATGGTTTACCTTGCGTGCCAACATGCTATTAAAAAGGTTGTGATGTGGTATGATAGGGTGGTATCCTCCTTTGAACGATTCGAGTGACTTGACTTGGCACATGTTCACACATGTAGTTGAAACAAAATCAACATAGCCTCCACGATATTTATGTTCATTGTAGATTATATCCTACTGATGCTTGCACTCAATGTTTATTAATTTTAATGCATGTTCATGACTGTTGTCGCTCTCTAGTTGGTCGCTTCCCAGTCTTTTTCTAGCCTTCACTTGTACTAAGCGGGAATACTGCTTGTGCATCCATTTCCATGAACCCCAAAGTTATTCCATATGAGTCCACCATACCTTCCTATATGCGGTATCTGCCTGCCGTTCCAAGTAAATTTGTATGTGCCAAACTCTAGACCTTCAAATGAAATTCTTTTTGTATGCTCGAATAGCTCATGTATCAACTAGGGCTGTCTATATCTTCCATGCTAGGCGGGTTATTCTCAAGAGGAGTAGACTCCACTCCTCACTCACGAGAAAATGGCCGGTGGCCGGGATGCCCAGTCCCATGCTCAAACCAAATCGAAATAATTGCAAACAAAACTCCCCCGGGATTGTTGTTAGTTGGAGGCACCCGTTGTTTTAGGCAAGTCATGGATTGATGCTTATTGGTGGAGGGGGAGTATAAACTTTATCATTCTGCTTGGGAACCGCCTAGAATGTGTGTAGCATGGAAGATATCGAGATCTCTCAGTTGTTATGTTGACAATGAAAGTATGCCGCTCAAAATATTATTTATCCCTATTTCAAAATCGAGCTCTGACACCTCTACAAATCCCTGCTTCCCTCTGCGAAGGGACTATCTATTTACTTTTATGTTGAGTCATCCTCCACTTATTGAAAAGCACCAGTTGGAGAGCACCGCTGTCATTTGCATCCATTATTATTAATTTATATTGAGTATGACTATGATTGGATCTCTTTTACCATGAATTACAATGTCTAGACAGTCCTTGATCTTCAAAGGTGCTCTGCATTTCTGTTTTGCAGTCTCAGAAAGGGCTAGCGAGATACCATCTTGTTATATCGTATTATGATTGTTTTGAGAAGGTGTTGTCATCCGAGATTTATTATTATTGCTCGCTAGTTGATTATGTCATTGATATGAGTAAACATGAGACCTAAATGTTATTGTGAATATGGTTAGTTCATAATCTTTGCTAAAAACTTGAATGCTGGCTTTACATACTTGCAACAACAAGAGCAAACAGAGTTTGTAAAAAAATTTCTTTAACACTTTTAGTTTGTCAATTGAATTTCTTGAGGACCAGCAAAGGTTTAAGCTTGGGGGAGTTGATACGTCTCCATCGTATCTACTTTTCCAAACAGTTTTGCCCTTGTTTTGGACTCTAACTTGCATGATTTGAATGGAACTAACCGGATCGACGCTGTTTTCAAAGAATTGCCATGGTGTTATTTTTGTGCAGAAATAAAAGTTCTCAGAATGACCTGAAACTTCACGAAGAATATTTTTGTAATATATAAAAATATTGGCGAAAGTATCAAGACCAGGGGGCCACACTGTCCACGAGGGTGGGGCCCCCACCTCGTGGGAACCCCCGTGCTCCACCGACCTCAACTCCAACTCTATATATTCACGTTAGGGAGAAAAAATCGTGAGAAGGATTCATCGCGTTTTACGATACGAAGCCGCCGCCAAGCCCTAACCTCTCTCGGGGGGGCTGATCTGGAGTCAGTTCGGGGCTCCGAGAGGGGAATCCATCGCCGCCGTCATCATCAACCTTCCTCCATCACCAATTTCATGATGCTCACCGCCGTGCGTGAGTAATTCCATCGTAGGCTTGTTGGACGGTGATGGGTTGGATGAGATTTATCATGTAATTGAGTTAGTTTTGTTAGGGTTTGATCCCTAGTATCCATTATGTTCTAAGATTGATGTTGCTATGACTTTGCTATGCTTAATGCTTGTCACTAGGGCCCGAGTGCCATGATTTCAGATCTAAACCTATTATGTTTTCATGAATATATGTGAGTTCTTGATCCTATCTTGCAAGTCATTATTCACCTACTATGTGTTATGATCCGGTAACCCCGAAGTGACAATAATCGGAACCACTCCCGGTGATGATCGTAGTGTGAGAAGTTCGTGTATTCACTAAGTGTTAATGCTTTGGTCCGGTACTCTATTAAAAGGAGGCCTTAATATCCCTTAGTTTCCAATAGGACCCCGCCGCCACGGGAGGGTAGGAAAAAAGATGTCATGCAAGTTCTTTTCCATAAGCGTGTATGACTATATTCGGAATACATGCCTACATTACATTGATGAACTGGAGCTTGTTCTATGTCACCCTATGTTATAACTGTTGCATGAGGAATCGCATCCGACATAATTATCCATCACTGATCCAATGCCTACGAGATTTTCACATATTGATCTTCGCTTAGTTACTTTACCGTTGCCACTTTACAATTACTACAAAACTGTTATTGTTTCTTTTGCCACCGTTACCGTTACTTCCATATTACTTTGCTACTAAATACTTTGCTGCAGATATTAAGTTTCCAGGTGTGGTTGAATTGACAACTCAACTTCTAATACTTGAGAATATTCTTTGGCTCCCCTTGTGTCGAATCAATAAATTTGGGTAGAATACTCTACCCTCGAAAACTATTGCGATCCCCTATACTTGTGGGTTATCAAGAAGGTGTGCAAACACTTACAGCTAGCGGCTTGTTGAAGGTGCAGAAAGGACTAAGTCCTGTTTTACTACATTCTTTCCGAGATTCGTTCAGCAGCGCCTTGGTGGCTTGAGTGATTTCAGCGTCAGATAGTTGGATGCCGCAGTGGCGCTGGGGATCTTTTAAATCGCGAGTATATTCGCACATTAAGCCAGGGTGACAGCTTAATGGCAAGATCCTCCAGGGGACCCAGCACCGAACAAGGTTGGCGCCAGTTAATCCATTAGACATAAGGGCTCTGAGCTTTGAAAAGGATGGTGCATATTTGGTCCGCTCTTTCACACTGATTCGTGAGGGGAGTGGATGTGTGTTGCTAAGCCGGTGGTCGCGGTAACCTGGTAGAGGACTCATCTGCTGGAGATGTATCTTGACAGTAGAACCAAGTTTGGTTCCAATCTTTGGGATGAGTCGGCGGTTTGGCATAGGGAAAGCTTACTTCTTTCCTCTTCTTAATTGAAACACCACCGAGTTCGGTGTTGGGCCCGTCAGTGAATTCTGTCTGGCGGTTTAAATAGTAAAATTCTCTGAATAATTCAACTGAGGGCTCCTCTTGAATATAAGCTTCATAGAATACTTGGAAGTTGCAAATATTGGACATGGAATTGGGTCCAATATCTTGAGGGTGAAGTTGGAAAAAATGAAGTACATCGCGGAAAAACTTTGAGCCGGGCGGGCTAAACCCCCGGATCATGTGGTCAGTGAAGACAATCACTTCACCGTCCTTGGCCACTGGATGATTTTCTTCGCCTGGGACCCTCCAGTGGATGTCCTCTTTCTTGGCTAAGGTGCCAGTTGCAACGAAGTTGTTCAGGTCTTCTTCAATGACCCGGGAGTGGACCCAGTTGCACGCAGTGTATGTCTTAGCCATTTTTTCGATGATCTGAAAGAAATAACTTTGCCGGTTTTGAAGGAAATATGCCCTAGAGGCAATAATAAATTTGTTATTTTATATTTCCTTATATCATGATAAATGTTTATTATTCAAGCTAGAATTGTATTAACCGGAAACTTGATACATGTGTGGATACATAGACAAAACACCATGTCCCTAGTAAGCCTCTACTAGACTAGCTCGTTAATCCAAGATGGTTAAGTTTCCTAACCATAGACATGTGTTGTCATTTTATGAATGGGATCACATCATTTGGAGAATGATGTGATGGACAGGATCCATTCGTTAGCTTAGCATTATGATCGTTAGTTTTACTGCTACTACTTTCTTCATGTCAAATACATATTCCTTTGACTATGAGATTATGCAACTCTCGGATACCGGAGGAATGCCTTGTGTGCTATCAAATGTCACAACGTAACTGGGTGATTATAAAGATGCTCTACAGGTATCTCCGAAGGTGTTTGTTGGGTTGGCATAGATCGAGATTAGGATTTGTCACTCCGAGTATCGGAGAGCTATCTCTAGGCCCTCTCGGTAATACACATCATGAGAAGCCTTGCAAGCATAGTGACTAATGATTTAGTTGCGGGGTGATGTATTACGAAACAAGTAAAGAGACTTGCCGGTAACGATATTGAACTAGGTATGAAGATACCGACGACCGAATCTCGGGCAAGTAACATACCGATGACAAAGGGAATTGTGTATGTTGTCATAACGGTTCGACCAATAAAGATCTTCATAGAATATGTGGGAGCCAATATGAGCATCCAGGTTCCTCTATTGGTTATTGACCGGAGAGGTGTCTCGGTCGTGTCTACATAGTTCTAGAACCCGTAGGGTCCGCACGCTTAACGTTCGTTAACGCTAGAGTAGTATTGGGATATTTGATGAGTCATAACCAAATGTTGTTTGGTGTCCCGGATGAGATCCCGGATGTCACGAGGAGTCTCGTAATGGTCGAGAGGTAAAGATTTATATATAGGAAGTCATATTTTGGGTTCCGGAAAAAGGTGCAGTTTTTTCGGTATTGTACCGGGAAGCTTCTAGAAGGTTCCAGAGGATTCCAGAGGGGTCCGTAAGTCCACAAGTGGGTTCACCATGACCCAAGGGCTAGCATGGTCTGCGGGGAGGTGCCCTAGCCTTATTGAGCTAGGCGCACCAAGTCCTCAAAAGCCCATGTGGCTAGGGAAAGGAAAAAAGGAAGGAGTCCTAGTAGGAATAGAATTGGACTTGGATTCCAAGTCCTCCTCCCCCTTGGCTGCGCCTTGGAATTTGGAGGGGCTGTTGCCACGCCACTCCACCTATATATAGAAGGGAGGGGGCGCCCCAAGAGGACACAAAAAGCCCTTGGCGCCCCTCTCTCTCCCGTTACTCCGTAGTTCCACCGCCTCGTCCCGGCGACGCTTAGCGAAGCACTGTCGGTGCTCCACCACCACCATCACCACCACGCCGTCGTGTTGGTTGTCATCCCATCTACTTCTCCTCTCCTGCTTGCTGGATCAAGAAAGAGGAGACGTCATCGAGATGAACGTGTGCAGAACTCGGAGGTGCCGTACGTTCGGTGCTTGATCGGTCGGAACGAGAAGAAGTTCGACTACATCAACCGCGTTGTCAAACGCTTCCGCTTTCGGTCTACGAGGGTACGTGGACACACTTTCCCCCTCTCGTTTCTATGGATCTCCTAGATAGATCTTGCGTGAGCATAGGAAATTTTTGAAATTGCATGCTACGTTCCAACAGGTTTAAGATTATATGGTTAAGCCGGTTGTTGGTTTAAAGGTAAATAATAATGAAGCATGCATGCAAAAGGTGTTAAACCGGAGGATAGCATTGAAGTTATAAAGATGAGCTATTGGCGGCTTAAGTGGGGACTAATGGTACCTGGCGGGTTACGGTTTCTGAGTTAAGCCGCCCACACAATTATTGATTTGCATATCTGAAGAAAAATTGCTAAGTATTGGAAAAATAGATTTCACAGATTGATGCTATGATTTTGGATCTACGGCACTTCAGATAATGGAAAATATCTAGACCTAAATTGCAGTACTTGAGTAGTTCGTGTGTACAGATTGGACTTCTTACACAAAAGGAGATACTCTTATAGCAAAAAGTGAATGCTAAAACTACTTCCGCGCAAGGTTTATATTCTATCCAGATTAAAAGCTATCGAAAATGAAGGAAGAAACGAAGAACAGCAAGAACACCGATGAACTGCCCAAACCCTAATGCGGATCTGAGATGAAAATAGAGATCTTCTTACAGGGGATAAGGAGCAGTGGAGGTTCGACGGAGTTCTCTGGATTAATCAGGTCGATGCAGCGGCCTGCGTTGATGCGGCGGTCGGAGGTCACCGCGGCGAAGCTTGAGCGCTGGTACGGCTGCGCGAAGGAGGAAGACGAAGGAGAAAACGAGGGGAAAATGGTAAAGAACCCCCGTCCCTATTTATAAGGGGGCAGATACAAGGCATGCACGGGAATCGAGGAGGCTGAAACCATCATGTGGCTATATGGATGCCTCGATTTCCGGGATGGTCATTAAGATAAGGATCAATTAATATGTTCTGAACCACGTGCAAAATTAATGCAAAGTGACGTCATGGAGGTTTAAGGAAATTCTGCAAGCTGGCGTCATGGCGGTTTACTGCAAAGGTTTATCAAATGAAGCAATGCAAGACTTTGACAAGTGTTGAAGATTGATATGAACAGGTTCAAATCAACCTGGGGCCTAATGTTGGGGATATAACTACAGGATATGAACCGCCCAGGAGGGGTCGGGTCATACCGCTGGTGGCTTACCAATGAAGATGGCGGATCATATGAGCCTGTTGACGGCCCAAGACCAGAGGTAACTTAAGGCCCAGGAGGATGAACCGCCATGTATGTATGACTTGTATTGTAAGGCAAGTGTGGTTAGTTACGGAGTCGGACACGTTGTGTATGAGCCGGCCGGGACTCCGTGAACCGCCGGGCGTCAACCTGTGTATATAAAGGGACGACCCGGTGGCGGTTTAGGGCAAGAAACAAGAGATCAAAAGCTAGGTCAAGCATATTCGCTCCCTGGAATCGAAACCCAAGCAATACCACCTCAAACTAGATTAGGCCTTTACCTTCACCGCAAGGGGACGAACCAGTATAAACTCTCTGTGTCCTTTGTCCCGTTTAACCCCTTTAAGCTAACCAAGTTGCGATGGCTCCACGACTAAGTCCTTCTGCTAGGACATCTGCCGTGACAATTCCACGACACCTTCCAACAAAGACGGCGACCTTAACCCCTCTTATGTGTTATGCCGTGCTAGTGATGGGCATGTTTATGCCAAATTTGTTGGTTCTTCTTATGAGTACATTGAATGGTCTATTTGGGTTCCTAAGACCCTTGTTGCTAACATCAAAGGACCCATTACAAAATGGGTAACTAAAACCAAGTATTGATCTCTTGTAGGTGTTTGCTTCCGGTGGAGGATCATGGTTGCTCGAGTGGAGCCACAAATCATATGACCGGAAGCAAGGACTTGGTGGTGGACGTGCACAAAGTTTCATTTATACCCACCAATGTCGAATGGGGTGATGCTTCATCTTCTAAGTTACTGGGTCTTGGCAAGGTTGTCATTTCTCATGATCTCACGATCGAGAAAGTCATGCTTGTTGAGTCCCTTGCATACAACTTACTTTCCGTTCGTCAACTTGCACTCATGGGTTTTGCCACTTTCTTTGATATTGATACCGTGGCCCTCTTGTGGAGCAAAACTCTTAAAGTATCCTTTGTTGGGCATGTCGAGAACGGTCTTTATGTGATTAACTTTTCGGAGCGACCCACTAATACCGCGACATGCCTAATGGCTAAAGTTGACGTGGGATGGCTTTGGCATCATTGTTTAGCCCACGTCAATATGAGATCTTTGCAAAGTATTCTCAAGGGGGACCATGTCCGTGGACTAACAAATGTTATTTTTGCCAAAGATCGTGCTTGCAGTGCTTGTATCGAAGGAAAGCTACATGAGAAGGCTCACCCACCCACGACTATCATCTACTCGAAGAGGCCCTTGGAGCTCCTTCACATGGATCCCTTTGGGCCCCCATCCTTTGATAGTCTTGGGGGTAGAAAGTATTGCTTGGTGATTGTGGATGATTATTCAAGATACACTTGGGTATATTTCTTCAAGAGGAAGAGTGAGACCCAACAAACCGTCATCGACTTTGCAAATGAAGCTCAACGTCAACACAATGCAAAGATCTTGACGATAAGAAGTGACAACGGCACCGAGTTCAAGAAATACACCTTGGATGAGTTTCTTAGTGATGAGGGGATCAAGCATCAATATTCCGCACCTTACACCCCTCAACAAAATGGTGTAGCGGAGAGGAAGAACCGTACTTTGATGGACGCGGCAAGAACCATGATGGCGGAGTTCAAGTCTCCATACAACTTTTGGGCCGAAGCCATCAACACCGCTTGTCATGCATCCAATCGGCTCTATCTTCGCAAAGGCTTGAACAAGACTCCATATGAGATATTCACCGGTAACAAGCCCAACCTCAAGTACTTCTGGGTGTTCGGTTGTAAGTGTTTCATTCTCAAGAAAGGTGTTCGTTTGTCTAAATTCGAGGCTAGAGCTCATGAGGGCATATTTGTTGGTTATGCTACAAACTCTCATGCTTACCGTGTCCTCAACAAGTCCACAGGACTTGTTGAGGAGACATGTAACGTGGAGTTTGATGAGAATAACGGCTCCCAAGTGGAGCAAAGTGGTACTTGTGATGTAGGTGATGAAATTCCTCCCCAAGCCATAAGAAGAATGGGTGTTGGTCATATCATACCCATTGAGGAACCCTTTGTGGCCGAAGGATAAGGACAATGTTCCACTCAAGTGGAACCATCACCAACCCAAGACTCACTCGCTTCCGAAGAACAAAGTGAAGGCCCTCAACCACATGAACAAGATCAAGGGAAAGATCAACCTCAAGATGGTGGTGAACCAACAAGAGATGCCCAATGTCAAGTTCTTACCACCGAGAAATTTCAAGATCAAGAGCAAGCTCAAGATCAAGAACAAGCTCAAGAGGACGCTCAAGATGATCAAGTTATCGCTCCTCAACTCTCTCTTGAGGAGGAATTGGAGCGTCGTGCCGCCAAGATTGTGTCTAAGCTCACTACCAAATATCATCTCATGACGAATGTGCTTGGAAGCTTAAGAAAGGGGGTAAGCACTCATAGACAATTAGCAAACTATTGTGAACATCACGCGTTTGTTTCTTGTGTTGAACCCCAAAAGGTCTATGAGGCGCTCGAGGATCCGGATTGGCTTAATGCCATGCATGAATAACTCAACAACTTTGAGCACAACAAGGTGTGGAGATTGGTGCCAAGGCCAAAGGAGAACCATAATTTTATTGGAACCAAGTGGATATTCGAAAAAGCAAGATGCTCATGGGATTATTGTTTGCAACAAGGCTCGTTTGGTGGCACAAGGCTACTCCCAAGTTGAGGGTATCGACTACGGTGAAACCTTTGCTCCCGTTGCCCGCCTTGAATTTATTCGTTTGTTGATTGCTTATGCTTCTCATGATAACTTCAAGTTGCAACAAATGGATGTGAAGAGTGCTTTTCTTAATGATCCTATTAATGAGTTGGTGTATGTCAAACAACCCCCGTGATTTGAGGATCCTGAGTTCCCCAATCATGTGTAACAACTCGATAAGGCACTCTATGGCCTTAAACAAGCCCCGCGTGCGTGGTATGAGCACCTTACCGAGTTTTTGCAAGATCGTGTGTTTGAAATTGGGAAAATCGACCCCACTCTTTTTACTAAGAAGGTCAAAGGGGAGTTGTTTGTATGCCAACTATATGTTGATGATATTATCTTTAGTTCTCCTAACAAAGCTTTCAATGAGAGTTTGCCGCTCTCATGACCTCGAAGTTCAATATGTCCATGATGGGAGAGTTGAAGTTCTTTCTTAGGTTCGAAATCAAACAAAGAAGAGAAGGAACCTTCATCAACCAAGCCAAATACACTCAAGACATGCTCAAGAGATTCAATCTAAGTGATGTCAAGCCGGCTTCTACTCCAATGTCCGTCAAATGCCAACTTGACATTGATCCCAATGGTAAAGCGGTGGATCAAAAGGTATATGGTTCCATGATTGGCTCCTTGATTTACCTTTGTGCATCTAGACTGGATATCATGTTGAGTGTGGGAATTTGTGCATGGTTTCAAGCATCACCTAAGGAAAACCACGTGGCGGTCAAGTGAATCTTTTGATATTTGGCTCATACCCCAAACTTTGGCTTATGGTACCCAAGAGGAGCAAACTTCAACCTCGTGGGATTTTCGGACTCGGATTGGGCGGGAGACAAAGTGGATAGGAAGAGGGTGCCAATTTCTTGGTTGCTCTTTGGTGAGTTGGTCTTCTAAGAAGCAAAGTTGTGTGTCTCTCTCCTCCCCCGAGGCCGAGTATGTGGCCGCCGGTAGTTGTTGTGCTCAACTTCTATGGATGAGGCAAACTTTAAAGGATTATGGTGTCATTTGTGACAAAGTGCCTCTTTGGTGTGACAATGAAAGTGCCATCAAGATTTCTCTCAACCTGGTGCAACACTTCAAGACAAAGCATATTGAGATTCGGTATCACTTCATCTGAGATCACATTAGGCGAGGGGATATTGAGCTCAACTATGTCAACACTCATGATAACCTTGCAGATATTTTCACGAAGCCTTTGGATGAAGCAAGCTTTCACGAGTTAAGGAATGAGCTAAATATCATTGATTTGAGCAATGTGGCTTGAACCTGTGCAGGCATGGACATAGGGGGACTGTTTTTCTATCAATGAACTCTCCCTCCCCCCATTATGCATAAATTGATCAACTCTTTCACATTCGCCATTTTTGATGGTACTTGTGCTTCAAAGACGAGCTTTGGCATGGGCCCAAGGATAATTCTTCGCGGTGCCATACCAATTGACTCAAACATAGGTGGCTCCGGCCACCGCCCTCTCTTCTTGAGAGGTTTTGGTTCGTGTTTGGTTCTTGTTGTCTTGTTGCGTTCTTTTGGGCCGTGTCTATGTTTCAGTTGCTTCGTTAGTGCTCTCTTGCATATCCGGTTGCTCAAGTGTGCATTGCAAAGGCTGTGTTTTTCTGTTCTGTTGAAACTTGCACTTTCTTGGGTGTACGGTACTACAGTGGCTTGCCACAATACTACCACTGGAGGTGAGTGGCATCTGTGCTTGCACAGCTGCGACCATGGCATGGTACTACCGCTTCCATCGCGGCAGTAATTTTTTACTGCCACTGATAGAGCAAGATTATCACCACAGGTGCGGTACTTTCCGGGCGGTACTATCATGATGATTCATGTACTATCTGCTTATCGAGAGCGCGTGGGGGTTCAGTGCGGGTAGGGGGAGTTCCAACTCCCCATACCCAATCATCTCTTCCCCTCACAGCGTCTCTCTCTCTCCTGCCCAAGAACGGCACCGGAGGACCTCGCCGGATCTCCGTCTTTGTCTACTCTCCTTGCATTCCAACTGGTGGGATCAATCCCCACCTCACCCTCTTGCCATGGAACCCGGTATCTCCCTTAGTCCCTCTCTCTTTGCTCCGTTGTTGTGCTTCTAGGTTTTGGGAGATGCATGTGTAGTTCTTGTGATTTTTGGCTAAATCTTTGCAAGAGGAGAGATTGTTGGAGAGTGCTAGTGGAGTAGATATGCTATTTGGTGTGATACAACAACGTAGTTTTGATCAACGGTAGTACCGATTCATCTTCACGGATGTTCTCAGATGCGTTTTGTGCCAGATCCGCCCCCTGCGGTACTACCGCCCTGCTTGGAGCGGTACTGCCGCCCGTTGTGGGCCTCATACGGTACTACCGCTTGACTTTATATTGCGTTGTTTTGTCTCACCTAATCTCCTGTCTACTTTGTTTCCTTCAGTTTTGGCCTTGGTCTTTGCAATAATCCTTCTCGCTCTTCTCGTGTGTTTGTGTTGTGTGTCATAGGTGGTGGCTCCAGTTCCAGTGCTAGGCGCTCGAATCCCAGCCGTGATACAAGCTTGAAGCGCCTTCGCAACCAAGAAGCTCCTGAGGGGTCCAATGCCCCTCAACGCAATGTCAAGAGCACAGCTACCAAGATCAAGGAGCCCACTGTCGGCATGGATGAAATGCCTCAAGTGAAGTTTCTGATTCGAAGAAAGCTCAACCCCTACGTCAAGCCTAGGGAACTCAGCAGGGGAAATGACTTGTTTTGGTATTGAGGGGAACCAAGCAACCAAATCTCATCTTCCTAGATGTGATCAAGGCCAAGCAGAACATCTATGTACCAGTTCAGTGGATTGACATGGACCATCTGAAGAAGAACCAGGCTTATTTTGGTGAGCCTCTCGATTTGGTGGAGCGGTTTGGTATTGAGGGGATCCTCACGTTCCACCTTGACTTTGATCCGGAGATTGTAGCTCAGTTCTTTGCTTCTGTCCACTTCCACACAGATGAGAAGCAGACCATGACTTGGATGACAAATGGGAAGAGGATGTCTGCTGAGTGGAAGGAGTTCATGGATCTGTTGCATGTTCGTGATGAGGGGCTAGATGTGTCGGTTGGTGTCCGCCCACATGCCAACCCCGAGCCTGCCTCCAAGAACAAGCTTCAACCCTACCTTGTTGAGAAGAAGTTACCCAATGGCAAGAAGACTTTTGTGCTGAACCCGTTACTTGACATCATGCACCGGATCTTCTGCAGCTCACTTTTTCCTCGCATAGGTGACAAGGCCAAGGTGCATTCCTATCTTGTGGACATGATGCTCATTTGTGAGGAAGCGCGTCTCCAACAACCTGAACCACTTGATGTCTCTCATATCATGTGGTGTGAGCTTCAGTTTGCTTTGTTCCATCTTAAGGTGCCCATCTATGGACCTTATTTGCACCTCTTGGTCTCGAAGACTTGGGAGAAGCTCTTTCCAGGAGAAGAGTTTCTTGCTACCAACTGGATTCGCCATGAGCCCATCAAGCTGCGCCAAAAGAACAAGTGGGCTAACACCACTACCTGGGCTGAGGCCGAGGCTGAACGCATGGATGTTGATGCTGATGAGATTGAGGAGGAGGTGGAGGACAGTTATGAGGGGTACGCCCCTCCCTCTGCTGAGCCATCTTGCGCTAAGAAGCTCAAGGACAAGATGAAGGCTCTGTTATGCATGCAGGCGAAGGGGCAGTACCAGACTCACGTTGCTCAGAAGGAGAGTCGCCAGCACGACAAGCGGATTTTGAGGAAGCTCGGTGAGCACGTCTAGAGCGGGTCAGAGAAGAACATCACTCTTGAGGTTGCCTGGATGATGAAGCAGTGCTATCAGTGGACTGAATCAGAGGAGGAGTCTATTCCTGCTGCCGAGAAAAATAAGGAGATTGTTGGGTGATCACTTTAGTGGGAGCTACCACCTGTGTCTTAGGTGTCCTCTCTGCCTTTTTGGTGTCTCAATGCCAAAGAAGGAGACAGTGTAGGATTGGCGAGTTGTCTCGTTGCCTTCATGTTTCATTGAACCTTCGTTGCTTTGGTTTGTTGGTTTGTGTTTGTTTGCGTGTGAGACCAGGAGACTTATTCTATCATATGGTGTGAGACATATGCCCTCAAGATTATCCTTTATTGTCTAGTATGTTTAGTAGCTTGTGAGCTTACTTTATCTTGTGCCCTTTACATCATGCTCACTTACTATACCTTGCCTCCATGCTTAGTGTCACTTATTTTGTTGCAAGGATTGCCTTGTCTATAAAATATAGGGGGAGTGTTGATCCTAGTATGTGTGTTGTGCAGTCCAAAGCATATCAATAGAGTGCATACATCTAGGGGGGCCTGTCTATATTTTATAGATTTTGGGTTTGCTTATGTTCATTTTATATCCCTGTGTGCAAATCCCGTATTGTCATCAATCCACCAAAAAGGGGGAGATTGTAAGGGCATATTTCTCCCTATGTGGTTTTGGTGATTGATGACACTGCATTTGTGGACTAATCGTGTGCGCTGAGCATTTCAGATATCTCATGTCTAGGCACAAGACGATTCGGTGCCACTCGGAGCCTATTGAAGACGGCGGTTCTCTACGTTTCTTTTCGGTGGATTTGAGTCGTAGGAAAGCCGTACTGCTAAGAGGGGGTCCGCTTTGGAAAGGATAGGGTGGAATCAACACGTACACATCTGTTCCTTTGCACCACCTTTCCTTCGCTTCGATGGATCACCATCCGGTTATTCTTGTCTCTACAACATGAAGGCTGCCAAGTGCTATAGTCTTTGTGGCATGTGGTAGTACTGCTCAAGGGAGCAGTAGTACCACCGGGGTTCGCGGTAGTATCGCTCAGGCGAGCGGTAGTACCGCCGCCTCCAGCCCAGACACTGGCGCATGCGGTAGTAGGCGCGGAAGTAATTTTTTACTTCCGCCCCCACACGGTAGTACCGCTCCCTGTGAGCGGTAGTATCGTGCCGGAGTTTCGCACGGTCCTAAACTCAGCGAAAGTAGTCACGGATGTAACTTATTAGGCTCGTGCCTTTTCTAGCCCAATAGAGCCCTGCCTTGTGGTAGTACCGCAGGGGCGCGCAATAGTACCGCTCCGGCGGTTCTACCACTCGTTGCCATGTGCACACGCAAGCGGTAGTACCGCACCGTCCAGCGGTAGTACCACGACCTTTGCGGTAGTATCGCAGATGTGTGCAGTAGTATTGCACCACACGGGCTGAGTGAGGGGGTGACGGTTGGATCTTTTCCCCCACTATATAAAGGGGGTCTTCTTCCCCAAGAATACCACCTCTTCCCTTCCCAAGCTCCATTGTTGCTCAAACCTCCATTTTCACCCGACCTCTCTCCCTAGCCAATCAAACTTGTTGATTTTCTAGGGATTGGTTGAGAAGGCCCCGATCTACACTTCCACCAAGAGAAATTTCATTCCCCCCTAATCCCTTGCGGATCTTGTTACTCTTGGGTGTTTGAGCACCCTAGACGGTTGAGGTCACCGCAGACCCATATTCCTTTGTGGTGAAGCTTCGTGGTGTCGTTGGGAGCCTCCAATTAAGTTGTGGAGATAGCCCCAACCTTGTTTGTAAAGGTTCGGTCGCCGCCTCCAAGGGCACCAATAGTGGAATCACGGCATCTCGCATTGTGTGAGGGCATGAGGAGAATATGGTGGCCCTAGTGGCTTCTTGGGGAGCATCGTGCCTCCACATCGCTCCAACGGAGACGTACTTCCTCTCAAAGGGAAGGAACTTCGCTAACACACCCTCGTCTCCACCGGCTCTACTCTTGGTTATCTCTTACCTTTACTTGTGTAAGCTTATATTCTGTTGTATCCCTTGCTTGCTCGTGTGCTTGTTGTTGTTGCATCATATAGGTTGCTCATCTAGTTGCATATCTAGACAAACTATTTTGATGCTAAGTTTACTTTGGTAAAGAAAAGCTAAAAATTGTTAGTTGCCTATTCACCCCCCCCCCTCTAGTCAACCATATCGATCCTTTCACCAGGAAGAAAAATCTCCCCGGAAATAGCATCGTCGCTGATGACAGGTTGAGCCATCGATCCTTCTGTCGACGACACAGTGGAACTCTCAATGAAAGCACCAATGTCGGTGTCAAAACCGTAGATCTTGGGTAGGGGGTCCCGATTTGTGCGTCTAAGGATCAATGGTAACAAGGGACGATGGGGACACGATGTTTACCCAGGTTCGGGCCCTCTTAAAGGAGGTAAAACCATACGTCCTGCTTGATTGTATCCAATGAGTATAGGGGTTACAAGAGTTGATCTACCTCAAGATCGTAATGGCTAAACCCTAGTTGTCTAGCCTATGAGAATTCTGATTATCTCTATGGACTAACCCCTCCGGTTTATATACACAACGGAGAGGCCTAGGATTGTACAGAGTCGGTTTGTAAAGGAAGGAAACATCATATCTGGACACCAAACTTGCCTTTCACGCATACAGGAGTCCTACCCGGACACGGGGGAAAAGTCTTCTGCTTTTGTCTTCACGGCCCATCAGTCCGGCCCATAACAAATAGTCCGGACACCCGAGGACCCCTTAGTCCAGGACTCCCTCGGGCAGGAGCCCCTCCGAGATTGGATCTCTCTCTCTCTCTCTCTCTCTCTCTCTCTCTCTCTCTGTGTGTGTGTGTGTGTGTGTGTGTGTGTGTGTGTGTGTGTGTGTGTGTTTCCTTCTGTTTCTGCGCTCTTAGATTCTGGCCTTTCACCGTTTCTTAAATTTTCGGAGATCAGTAACTCCGATTGGGCTGAAATTTTAACATGATTTTTTATCTAGATATTAGCTTTCTTGTGGCGAAAGAAGGGCACCAACCGCCTTACGGGGTGACCACAAGGGCCCAGGGCGCACCCCCTGCTTTGTGGCCCCCTCGGGCATCGTCTCGCGTTGATTCTTTTTCCCAAAAATCACATATATTCCAAAAAAATCTTCGTAAGTTTTTATTGCGTTTGAACTCCGTTTGATATGGATTTTCTGCGAAACAAAAAAACATGCAACAAATATGAACTGACACTGGGCACTGGTCAATATGTTAGTCCCAAAATTAGTATAAAAAGTTGCCAGAAGTATAAGAAAGTTGTAGAATATTGTCATGAAATAATAAAAAATTATAGATACGATGGAGATGTATCACCCTTCTAGTATTACCTATGCCGATGTTCCATAGTACTTTTGTGTGCCATCTAGTTAACTTGACTACAAACAGTATATATTTTGTAGCTATCATGTGTGATCTCTCATTAGTTTTTGAGTTATCAACTTGGTGCTACTATTTAAGATGACTCTTGTACTATTTAAGTCGACTCCTACAGGCACTCATTACGTAATCTCACTACTAGTTATCTTTCATGCATGTTAGATATTATTGCACACAATCCAACACAATAATCTGTGGGAGAAGGGTGCCTCCTCGCGCTATCCCGGTGACAGCATGCACTATTCGTCCGCTCGTTCGCGATTGGATGTTGGCAATTCTTGTGCAGAGAGATTGGGTGAGCGTGAACCTCCTCACATATACCAGCCCCCACTACTTCATTTCCTTCCCTACGAAGACGACTTCGCATCGAATCCCACACCTACATCCTCCATGCCTCCGCTACCATCCCCTCCGCTTAGACACATCAGCTCCTCCTCTCCCATTCCCTCAATCTGGATCCAAGGAGGTAGCTAGCAGGGACGCTATCGACCTTAGGCTGAGGGGTGGCGACCATCTCGATTCAGAGTTAGCTGGAGTCGCTCGAGGGAGACATGGTCTGGATGGCGTTGCGACATCCTCACCATTCGGTATACGCGCAGCTGCGGCTCCTTGCCCTGGCAAGATCTTCAAGGACGACAAGCTCGTCGAGTACGGGGCCCTCTCCTCGACCGCTCCCCCAACCCCCTCCTCCTCGAATTCGTATATTGTTCCCTTCTATCCCGTCTATTTAAGAGATCCGCATGCCATCTATTTGATGATACGCCCATAAGGACTGTTAGGTTTTGTTTCTTCTATCCAGGTTGCAGGAGTTCATGAGCTGGCACGACTGCTCTTCTACGATAGTTCCTAAAATTTTATTTTATTCTTTCCCTTTCCTTTCTTTTGTCTTCACCTGATTGATGTTGTATTATTCATATGCTGCCGAATTTGTTTTGCAAGTACTTAATCCTGCTATGGAATGAGGCATCACATTTTTGCCAGGCTAGGGTGTCTAGGTACCTACGTTAGGCCATGGTTTCTTTTACTAAGTTTTGTATAGATGTCTCTTACTTAGTTTGATGGTATGCACATATTGTTTGATGTCTCTTGGTTCAGGGTTGTTGTATTGGGCACACACAAAATAAGGATGACGCATGACACATTTCAGGTGTAAATCTATTTCATAGATTGAAAGACATAGGTTGTTCCAGATAGAGTTGTATATTGGTGATGTGCTACCTCTTGAGCATTGCATTGGATTTCCTTGAAGAGGAAAGGGTGATGCAGCAAAGTAGCGTAAGTATTTCCCTCAGTTTTTGAGAACCAAGGTATCAATCCAGTAGGAGGCTACGCGCGAGTCCCTCGCACCTGCACAATACAAATAACTCCTCGCAACCAACACGATAAGGGGTTGTCAATCCCTTCACGGTCACTTACGAGAGTGAGATCTGATAGATATGATAGGATAATATATTTGGTATTTTTGTGATAAAGATGCAAAGTAAAAAAGCAAAGGAAATAACTAAGTGTAGGAAGATTAATATGCTGAAGATAGACCCGGGGGCCATAGATTTCACTAGTGGCTTCTCTCAAGAGCATAAGTATTTTACGGTGGGTGAACGAATTCATCGTTGAGCAATTGAGTAATTGAGCATAGTTATGAGAGTATCTAGGTATGATCATGTATATAGGCATCACGTCCGAGACAAGTAGACCGACTCTGCATGCATCTACTACTATTACTCCACTCATCGACCGCTATCCAAAGATGCATCTAGAGTATTAAGTTCATGAAAACAGAGTAACGCATGTAAGCAAGATGACATGATGTAGAGGATAAATTCATGCAATATGATAAAAAAACCATCTTGTTATCCTCGATGGTAACAATACAATACGTGCCTTGCTGCCCCTCATCACACCGAATGGACACCGCAAGATTGAACCCAAAGCTGAGCACTTCTCCCATTGCAAGAAAGATCAATCTAGTAGGCCAAACCAAACTGATAATTCGAAGAGACTTGCTAAGATAACCAATCATACATAAAAGAATTCAGAGAAGATTCAAATATTGGTCATCGATAATCTTGATCATAAACCCACAATTCAATGGTCTCAACAAACACACCGCAAAAAGAACATTACATCGATTAGATCTCCACGAGAGAGGGGGAGAACATTGTATTGAGATCCAAAAAGAGAGAAGAAGCCATCTAGCTAGTAACTATGGACCCGAAGGTCTGAGGTAAACTACTCATACTTCATCGGAAAGGCTATGGTGTTGATGTAGCAGCCCTCCATGATTGGTGCCCCCTCCGGCAGAGCTCCAGAACAGGCCCCAAGATGGGATCTCGTGGGTACAGAAGGTTGCGGCGGTGGAATTAGGTTTTTGGCTCTGTATCTCATCGTTTGGGGGTACGTAGGTATATATAGGAGGAAGGAGTATGTCGGTGGAGCAACAGGGGGCCCACGAGGGTGGAGGGCGCGCCTGGGGGGGTAGGCGCGCCCCCTACCTCGTGGCCTCCTCGAAGCTTCCTTGACTTAGGGTCCAAGTCTCCTGGATCATGTTCGGTGAGAAAATCACGTTCCCGAAGGTTTCATTCCGTTTGGACTCCGTTTGATATTCCTTTTCTTCGAAACTCT
The DNA here is from genome assembly GCA_021605145.1 of Aegilops bicornis. NCBI lineage: Eukaryota > Viridiplantae > Streptophyta > Magnoliopsida > Poales > Poaceae > Aegilops > Aegilops bicornis. The sequence continues at coordinate 708,172,344 of CM038671.1, forward strand.
GAAATAGGCAAAAAATAGCAATTCTTGGCTGGGCCTCCGGTTAATAGGTTAGTCCCAAAAATAATATAAAAGTGGATAATAAAGCCCAATAATGTCCAAAACAGTAGATAATATAGCATGGAGCAATCAAAAATTATAGATACGTTGGAGACGTATCAAGCATCCCCAAGCTTAATTCCTGCTCGTCCTTGAGTAGGTAAATGATAAAAAAGATAATTTTTGATGCGGAGTGCTACTTGGCATAATTTCAATGTAATTCTTCTTAATTGTGGTATGTATATTCAGATCCGAAAGATTCAAGACAAAAGTTCATATTGACATAAAAATGATAATACTTCAAGCATACTAACTAAGGAATTATGTCTTCTCAAAATAACATGGCCAAAGAAAGTTCATACCTACAAAATCATATAGTTTAGTCATGCTCCATTTTCGTCACACAAGAATGCTCTCATCATGCACAACACCGATGACAAGCCAAGCAATTGTTTCATACTTTAGTAATCTCAAACCTATAAACTTTCACGCAATATATGAGCGCGAGCCATGGACATAGCACTATGGGTGCAATAGAATATGATGATGGGGGTTATGTGGAGAAGACAAAAAAAGGAGAAAGTCTCACACCAACGAGGCTAATCAATGAGCTATGGAGATGCCCATCGATTGATGTTGATGCAAGGAGTAGGGATTGCCATGCAACGGATGCACTAGAGTTATAAATGTATGAAAGCTCAACAAAAGAAACTAAGTGGGTGTGCATCCAACTTGAGGAGGCCCATTGTTGGAATATACAAGCCAAGTTCTATAATGAAAAAATCCCACTAGTATATGAAAGTGATAAAACAAGAGACTCTCTATCATGAAGATTATGGTGCTACTTTGAAGCACAAGTGTGGTAAAGGATAGTAGCATTGTCCCTTATCTCTTTTTCTCTCATATTTTTTTTTTGATCCTTCTCTTTTTTTTATGGCCTTTCTCTCCTTTTTTTTATTCCTCACTTGGGACAATGCTCTAGAAAATGATGATCATCACACTTCTATTTATTTACAACTCAATGATTACAACTCGATACTAGAACAAAGTATGACTCTATATGAATGCCTCCGGCGGTGTACCGGGATATGCAATGAACCAAGAGTGACATGTATGAAAGAATTATGAATAGTGGCTTTGCCACAAATACTATGTCAACTACATGATCATGCTAAGCAATATGAAAATGATGAATGTGTCATGAAGAACGGTATGGTGGAAAGTTGCATGGCAATATACCTCGGAATGGCTATGGAAATGCCATAATAGGTAGGTATGGTGGCTGTTTTGAGGAAGATATAAGGAGGTTTATGTGTGAAAGAGCATATCATATCACGGGGTTTGGATGCACCGTGAAGTTTGCACCAACTCTCAATGTGAGAAAGGGCAATGCAGTACCAAGAGGCTAGCAATGATGGAAGGGTTCGAGTGCGTATAATCCATGGACTCAACATTAGTCTTAAAGAACTCACATACTTATTGCAAAAATCTACAAGCCATCAAGAACCAAAGCACTACGCGCATGCTCCTAGGGGGATAGATTGGTAGCAAAGGACCATCGCACGTCCCCGACCGCCACTCATAAGGAGGACAATCAAATAACACCTCATGTTTCAAATTTGTTACATAATGTTTACCATACGTGCATGCTATGGGACTTGCAAACTTCAACACAAGCATTTCTCAAATTCACAACTACTCACCTAGCACGACTTTCATATTATTACCTCCATATCTCAAAACAATCATCAAGCATCAAACTTCTCTTAGTATTCCAAACACTCATAAGAAGGTTTTTACTATTCTTGAATACCTAGCATATTAAGATTATTTAAGCAAATTGCCATGCTATTTAAGACTCTCAAAATAATCTAAGTGTAGCATGAGAGATCAATAGTTTCTATAAAACAAATCCACCACCGTGCTCTAAAAGATATAAGTGAAGCACTAGAGCAAAACTATATAACTCAAAAGATATAAGTGAAGCACAAAGAGTATTATAATAATTTCCAAATCATGTATGGCTCTCTCAAAAGGTGTGTACAGAAAGGGTGATTGTGGTAAACTAAAAATCAAAGACTCAAATCATACAAGACGCTCCAAGCAAAACACATATCATGTGGTGAATAAAAATATAGCTCCAAGTAAAGTTACCGATGGAAGTAGACGAAAGATGGGATGCCTTCCGGGGCATCGCCAAGCTTTGGATTTTTGGTGTCCTTAGATTATCTTGGGGGTGCCATGGGCATCTCCAAGCTTAGGCTCTTGCCACTCCTTGTTCCATAATCCATCAAAAATCTTTCACCCAAAACTTGAAAACTTCATAACACAAAACTCAACAGAAATCTCGTGAGCTCCGTTAGCGAAAGAAAACAAAAGACCACTTCAAGGTACTGTAATGAACTCATTATTTATTTATATTGGTGTTAAAACTACTGTATTCCAACTTCTCTATGGTTTATAAACTATTTTACTAGCCATAGATTCATCAAAATAAAGGAAACAACACACGAAAAACAGAATCTGTCAAAAACAGAACAGTCTGTAGTAATCTGTAACTAACGCAAACTTCTGGAACTCCAAAAAATCAGCAAAAATAGGAAGACCTAGGAAATTTTTTATTGATCAGAAGCAATTGGAATCAGTATTTTATCACGTTCTGGTGATTTTTAACAATTGTTTTCATGAACAGAAAGTTTCTGGAAATTACAGCAAGATCAAATAACTATCATCCAAGAAGATCCTATAGGTTTAACTTGGCACAAACACTAATTAAAACATAAAACACATCTAACCAGAGGCTAGATCAAATATTTATTCCTAAACAGAAACAAAAAGCAAAAAACTAAAAATAAAATTGGGTTGCCTCCCAACAAGCGCTATCGTTTAACGCCCCTAGCTAGGCATAAAAGCAAGGATAGATCTAGGTATTGCCATCTTTGGTAGGCAATCCATAAGTGGCTCTCATGATAGATTCATATGGTAATTTTATTTTCTTTCTAGGTAAGTGTTCCATGCCTTTCTTTAATGGAAATTGGAATCTAATATTACTTTTCTTCATATCAATAATTGCACTAATCGTTCTAAGGAAAGGTCTACCAAGAATAATAGGACATGAAGGATTGCAATCTATATCAAGAACGATAAAATCTACGGGCACATAATTCCTATTTGCAACAATAAGAACATCATTAATTCTTCCCATAGGTTTCTTAATAGTGGAATCCATGAGGTGCAAGTTTAGAGAGCAATCATCAAAATCACGGAAATCTAGCAAATCGCACAAAGTTTTGGGAATAGTGGAAACACTAGCACCCAAATCATATAAAGCATAAAACTCATGATCCTTAATCTTAATTTTAATAGTTGGTTCCCACTCATCATAAAGTTTTCTAGGAATAGAAAATTCCAACTCAAGCTTTTCTTCATAAGATTGCATCAAGGCATAAACGATATGTTTAGTAAACGCTTTATTTTGACTATAAGCATGAGGAGAATTTAGCACAGATTGCAACAAGGAAATACAATCAATCAAAGAGCAACTTTCATAATTAAATTCCTTGAAATCCAAAATAGTGGGTTTAGCAACATCTAGGGTTTTGATTTCTTCAATCCCACTCTTATCAATTTTAGCATCAAGATCTAAAAACTCCGAATTTTTGGAACGCCTTCTAGCTAAAGGTGGATCATATTCAGTCCCATCATTATCAAGATTCATATTGCAAAACAAAGATTTAATAGGGGACACATCAATAACTTTTACATCTTCATCTTTATTTTCATAGAAATCCGGTTTAGCGGCCATCTTATTAACTAAGGTAGCCTGCTTATCCGATATTTCAGTAGTCAACTTCTCAAGACGAGCAATTTGGGATCTTAAACCGTCAAATTCTTTAGACATATCATCGAGCTCTTTATTCATATAACTCATAAAGCTTTTTTGTTCTTTAAGCTCGTTTCTAAAGAAATTATTATGCTCAAATTGCAAAACCATAAAACTCCTGACGTTGCTTTTGATCTCTTCTAACCTTTTAAGGTGAAGATCACCAAATCTAGGTAGAGCCATTGTGACAAGAAAGCAATCCAACACACGAGCAAACAAAAAGCAAGCGAAAAAGAGGCGAATGGAAAATAGAGGGCGAATAAAACGGCAAGGGTGAAGTGGGGGAGAGGAAAACGAGAGGCAAATGGCAAATAATGTAATTCGGGAGATAAGGGATTGTGATAGGTACTGTGTATGTTGACTTTTGCGTAGACTCACCGGCAACGGCGCCAGAAATCTTCTCTGCTACCTCTTGAGCACTGCATTGGATTTCCTTGAAGAGGAAAGGGTGATGCGGCAAAGTAGCATAAGTATTTCCCTCATTTTTTGAGAACCAAGGTATCAATCCAGTAGGAGACTACGCGTGAGTCCCTCGCACCTGCACAATACAAATAACTCCTCGCAACCAACGCGATAAGGGGTTGTCAATCCCTTCACGGTCACTTACGAGAGTGAGATCTGATAGATATGATAGGATAATATTTTTTGTATTTTTGTGATAAAGATGCAAGGTAAAATAAAAGCAAAGTAAAAAACCAAAGGAAATAACTAAGTGTAGGAAGATTAATATGATGAAGATAGACCCGGGGGCCATAGATTTCACTAGTGGCTTCTCTCAAGAGCATAAGTATTTTACGGTGGGTGAACGAATTCATCGTTGAGCAATTGATGTAATTGAGCATAGTTATGAGAGTATCTAGGTATGATCATGTATATAGGCATCACGTCCGAGACAAGTAGACCGACTCCTGCCTGCATCTACCACTATTACTCCACTCATCGACCGTATCCAGCATGCATCTAGAGTATTAAGTTCATGAAAACAGAGTAACGCCTTAAGCAAGATGACGTGATGAGAGGGATAAATTCATGCAATATGATAAAAACCCCATCTTTTTATCCTCAATGGCAACAATAAAATACGTGCCTTGCTGCCCCTACTATCACTGGGAAAGGACACCGCAAGATTGAACCCAAAGCTAAGCACTTCTCCCATTGCAAGAAAGATCAATCTAGTAGGCCAAACCAAACTGATAATTCGAAGAGACTTGCTAAGATAACCAATCATACATAAAAGAATTCAGAGAAGGTTCAAATATTGTTCATAGATAATCTTGATCATAAACCCACAATTCATCGATCTCAACAAACACACCGCAAAAAGAAGATTACATCGAATAGATCTCCACGAGAGAGGGGGGAACATTGTATTGAGATCCAAAAAGAGAGAAGAAGCCGTCTAGCTACTAACTATGGACCCGAAGGTCTGAGGTAAACTACTCACACTTCATCGGAGAGGCTATGGTGTTGATGTAGAAGCCCTCCGTGATGGGCGCGCCCCATGAGCTCCTAATAGGCCCCAAGATGGGATCTCGTGGCATGTAAGGTTGCGGCGGTGGAATTAGGTTTTGGCTCAGATTCGATCGTTTGGGGGTACGTAGGTATATATAGGAGGAAGGAGTACGTCGGTGGAGCAACAGGGGGCCCACGAGGGTGGAGGGCGCGCCTGGGGGGTAGGCGCGCTCCCCTACCTCGTGGCCTCCTCGAAGCTTCCTTGACTTAGGGTCCAAGTCTTTGTATCATGTTCGGTGAGAAAATCACGTTCCCGAAGGTTTCATTCTGGTTGGACTCCGTTTGATATTCCTTTTCTTCGAAACTCCGAAATAGGCAAAAAAACAGCAATTCTGGGATGGGCCTCCAGTTAATAGGTTAGTCCCAAAAATAATATAAAAGTGGATAATAAAGCCCAATAATGTCCAAAACAGTAGATAATATAGCATGGAGCAATCAAAAATTATAGATACGTTGGAGACGTATCATGATGCCTTCTCATTGGTTTGCTGCATATGTAGTTACAAAGTGGGTCACGCCTTTTCGTCAGGCATCCTCTTGTGCTTCCCACGATGTCTCTCTTTGTTCTTATTGTGACTGCACACAAACGGCTGACCTTGCTATGTTTTCTTTCTAGGTTGGATTTGCAGATAGGACACACATCATGGTTAGCTCCTTGGTCATCAACTGGTCCATGACCAAGGTATGTATTCCCCACTGACTTCTACCAGACATATACATGATCCTTGTAATCTAGGCATAACAGTTCTTTAGAAAAACTGTATGATCGATCTGCGAGGCGCCACTGTTTCCGTTAGACTAGCTGGAGATGTGGTCACCAACTAATACAATGCGAGTATGCGATGATGATTTTGACATATGGATGTTGTTGTTCCAAGTTAAATTTCAAGATATTTGTGAGAGGAATTTCACACAAAATTGCTTCAGCTTAATTCACTATGCTATTATTATTGCATCAGGGAAGGCGTGTATTAGTGTGGTGATAATATGTGTGCATTTCTTATTGTCGTATATTTTCCAATCATTCACTCTATTCCTTTAATGATTAACTGCAAACGAGACTGGTCAGAGCATTGATACTTATGTAGTAGAAACGAAGGTCGGTGCTCACGCTCAGAAACGACATCTCAAAGTCAGTGCAAGAGATGACCACCGCCGTGTTCTCAGCGGAAGGGACAGAGGGGCAGAGAAGTTGCTGACATCCTCATCAGAATTTAGTTCCAAGGAGCTTAGTTACTCTCCGTCCCACAATGTAAGACCCTTTTTGACATTAGTGTACTGTCAAAAATCATCTTACATTATGGGACGGAAGGAGTACTTAATTACGTCCGCTCATGTATCTTCATTTTGATGTCGTGGCTGGATTATGATTATTACAGTTCAGTAGTAGTCATTCTTGGCACCGCTAAATTTTATTTGAAATGTAGAATATATTAAAACAAACAGCAACCGTATATAACTTCTTGTGCATCGATCACCCTATGCTCCACTTCAGGAAGATGTGTTGTGGAAACAAAAGGTTGCAGGTTTGTGCTAAGTGAGAGAGATATGGTGAAAGGAGCGAAAGGGAAAGACTACAGATTGCTGGATTGGGGGTTTGGGACTTTCCCTGCAAAATGATTGTCGGCCTGAAAGGCTAGGATTGGGCACTCCTCTAGGTTGCTCTTTCCTTACATAGGCAACAAAATATATTGCACTTCTGCTAATCATAGTTCATCTCTACATTCTTAGTAGGTACTATTAGATCCTCTGTATCGATGTAGGCTAGTGATTCCGGTGAACCTACCTTCTCCTTTGGTTGACGAGCTCGAGCCGGTGCCGGCCATGGCGAAGTAGTGGCCGGTGGTGGCAGAGAGTGGATGGCGGTGGTGGAGCTTCCCGTGAGCACCGCGCTAACCCTAGATTTGTAGGGGGTGTTGGTGGGGTTTGTGGCAGCGATTATCCTCGTAAGTCATGCCCCGGCCCCCACCTCTGTTTATATAGCGCGGGTCACAGGGGCCCACCAACCATGGTTTGGTTGGGCGCCCCCGATCAGGCACGATGCAAGGGCCCGTTCGATCCATTGTGCTCGAACGGGAGGGATATCAACCTAACATTCTCCCCCTTGATCTCAACTTTACTTTTAACCTTATACTTTCTAATTTATTTGTTTCATCACACATTGGTACATAGAGCATGTTTCATCGTCACAACTTAATTGCCGTTAGAACCATACAGCTACAACATACGTTTTGTTCAGAAACAAATTATGTTCCTTTTGGGCCTATCCAGGAATCATAAGGCTTTCCCTTAAATCCATGTCGGCTAAGAGTTCCTCGAACATATTGGGTGGTAAGCCTTTCGTTAGCGGATCCGCAAGCATACTTTTGTCCTTATATGCTCAAGACTTATAGTTTGATCCTGGATTTTATCTTTCACAACATAATACCTTATCTCTATTGTTTTGGCAGCATTACTCGACTTGTTGTTGTGAGCGTAAAATACTGCGGGCTGGTTGTCACAGTACATCTTTAGTGGTTTGTGAATACAATCTACCACTTTCAAGTCGGGTACACATTTCTTTAGCCATATCGCCTGCCCGGTGGCCTCGAAGCATGCTATAAATTCTGCATACATCATGGATGATGCAACTATCGACTGTTTGGAGCTTTTCCATGAAATAGCTCCCCCAGCGAGGGTGAATACGTATCCTGACGTGGATTTTCTATCATCTCTGTCCCCCACAAAATCTGCGTCTGAATACCCTTTTATCTCTAGGGAATCATTTCTCCTGTATATTAGCATATAGTCCTTCGTGCCTTGTGTCGTGGTTCTAAGTCTGACAGTAATGTAGGGGGGTAGGAATGGAGAGGCAAGATCCTAGCTATGGAGTAGTTGTACACACACGAGTTTACGAGTTCAGGCCCTTCTCGGAGGAAGTAATAGCCCTACGTCTCGGAGCCCGGAGGCGGTCGACTGGATTATGTGTATATGAATTACAGGGGTGCGAACCCTTGACACCGAGGATGGGGGTGGCTTATATAGAGTTCGCCAGACCCCTCCCGCCCTTAGTTATGCAGGGTTTAAGGTACATTTAAGGTTGGGCGTTACTGGTAACGCCTCAAATAAAGTGCTATGATGACCATAAAGGCTACTTAATGACCGACCGTTAGCGTGCGGAGTGACTTTAGATCTCCTGGTTGTCGAGTGGTTGGCTCCATGGTCGAGTGGTTGGCTTCATGGCCGAGTGTCTTCGAGTCTGTCGAGTGGAACACTTCTTAGTCGATTGACAGGTGGTTTCTTCTAAAGATGTCCTTGGGGAGGGTATCTAGGACAGGTCCATGACCCTACCCTAGGTACATAGCTTCATCATTAGCCCCCGAATGGATCGAGGTTTGAGTGGGGAAGGAGTTGAACACACTTCCGACCCATTTTCGTGCTACTAGTATATCTTGCTCTGGATCAATGAACTTAGGTGATGGCACCAACTTCTTTTTCAGTCGCCTTGATCCATTCTTTGTATCCGTCGAGTGAGTTTCTTTACTTGAAGAGCTCCGAGTGATAGAGCGGAGGAGATCTTTCGTCTGACGAGTTGTTCTGTAGCCCACGGATTTCGCGGGATTCGAATTTCAGGAAGCGCGCGGGGCAGAGGAGGCCGCAGTAATCGGATGGGATAAGGCAGGGACGCCTTGATCTCCGCACCACCTTTTTCGCCACGTATCGCGTGCGTGACTGTTGCGGGATTTGACAGGATCGCCCGGGCCTACAAGTCAGTCACTCGGAAGTAACCTCATATAAGACGCCGAACGGGGGTTTTGAACAGTGTGTTCTCATTTCCTCTTCTCTTCCTCAGACTTATCCGCCGCGCTCGCTTCCGTCCCAGCGCCGCGGCCCTGTGCGCATCTCGCCGGCGACGATGGTGAAAGAGAAGACGGTGGCCCTGGAGCGGGCGAAGAAAGCGACGGCGAAGGCGAAGGGGAAGGCGACCAGTCGGGGCGGGTCCTCGTCGAGGGCTGGCCTGCCGCAGGGCTGGATCCAGGGCGACTGGATCCGCTCGACGATTCGTCAAGAAGATTTCGACAACCTGGCCGCTGGAGGACTGATCCCCCAAGGATCAGCGCGGCTTCTGGGGAAGGAGTCTGAGCCGCAGCCTCGGGAGGGTGAGTGCATTCTCTTGGCCACCCATGTCGACCGTGGATTTTCTTTGCCTCCTCACCCTTTCTTTCATGGATTTCTGAATTTCTTTGGGGCGCAACTCCACCACTTCACCCCAACACAATCATGTACCTCGTTGCTTTCGTGTCTTTGTGCGAGAATTTCTTGGGTTGTCGGCCTCATTGGGGCCTCTTCAAGCACATTTTCACCTGTCGCTCCCAGACGGTGAAAAAGGCCAATCCGAGTGACGAGAGAACACAAGTGATTCAGATGTGTGGGGGTCTTGGAGTTCAGATGAGGGGGAAAAGCTCTTTTCCAGCCATGATCCTTCCCGACTCAGTCCGTGGATGGCAGTCAACCTGGTTTTACTGCAAAGACCAGCCGACGCCAGGGCAGTCGACGGACTCCCTCCTTTTTCTATGGACCGAGTGAGGAAGCCTTCCTCTTTGAAGGTGATCCTGGAAGAAAAGGCGCAGGTTAAGATACTGGTCGATCGTGTTGTCCAGCTTATCCGCGACGGGGTGACTGGTATGGATCTTTTGGAAGTCTTCCTTCAGCGATGCATCCAACCACTTCAAGCTCGAGACCATCCGATGTGGATGTATTCGGGCACTGATGACACCACTCGGATCCACCCGGAGGAGGTCGAGGATGCCACGCTGGAGGGGTAGCTGACAAGCATCATCGGGAACAGGGACAACCCTAGGGGAGCCAGGAGAATTCTTCCACTCGACCAATCCCACGTACCGAACAAGGTTCAATTCTGAATTTCCGTAATTTTAACCAATGCAACTACTGATGCTCTGTCGATTGACTTTTGTTCTGCTTGTTTTTCTGCCAGGCTCTTTTCGAAATGTACTCAATGCCCAACGGGGAGCAAGAGCAAGACCCGGAAGGGGAGGCGAGCGGCGGCGAAAGTGGTGAATGGCATTCTGACGGAGAGGAGACCGAGGAAAGTGACGACTCAAGCAGCGAAGAAGAGGTCGAGTCACCTCCTCGCAGGGAGAGGCGATCCAAGCTCGACCAAGACCGGCCGAGTGCTTGTGAAAAAGAGATTGCTCAGACTGGCCCATCTTCAAAGCCCCCTCGGACGTCCTCACCTGCTCCGACTGAAAAAGTGTCAAAGCAGCCCAAAGTTGTAGTGCAAAGGCCTCGGAAGGCGTTGCCGAGGATTAAGATTGACATCCCCTTCGCTTATGCGTGAGTGTCTCCCTTTGTATTCACTCGACGCTCTGTGATGTTTTATTTTTCCCTTGATTTGACCAGATAAACTTTGAAACTAGCAGCGCTGCTACTTCCGGGACTTCAGCTTACAGGGATGAGGATGAGGTGATGGAGGATGCAGTCACCTCCAATCTGGGTACGATTTCTGTCGTTCTGTCTTTATTTGGTTGACTCCACTGAAGTATATTCCATTGGGCGATGTAATTTTGACGACTGGACTTTGAACAGCTCCCAACATTATTGACCTCCCCGACGATGACGATGAAGAGCCCGAGAGGCCTTTGACGAGGAAAAATAGGAAAACTCCTGTAGACAGGGTGCCACAATCGACACCGATAGCTGAACCAGTCGTTCAGGACGCTGGAGATGCCAATCGAGCTTTTGTTACCTTTGTCGTACCACTGTCGAGTGCTCTGCCTTCTTCGTTGACTGCTCAAACTCCTGCCGATCCACCTTCAGCTTTTACCACCCATCACGTCCCAGAGGACGAAGTGAATGCTGCCAAGGAAGCCATACGCCAAGCAGGTATTATGATGAAAAAGATGAAGATGATGCGGGATGTCAGTCAGGCCGCCTATGATGCCAGCTCGGCTCTCCAAAGCAATGTTCAGGTTAGCAGCACGTCGACTGATTTTCTTGGCTTGCTCTGTTAGGATATGCTACCTGAAAACTCTCTTTCCAAGGATCCTTGCATCTGTACACCCACTGGGTGTTTCGACTTGTCGCCGAGCAAATCCATACTGTGAGCTGAATCTTTGTTATTGAAGTTTTAGGCTAGTGGGGGCACGCTGAGTGCACCCACTGGGTGTAGCCTCCAAGACTACGGTGGACTGCGGGCAGTCGACTGTAGTCTTGACATTTTGATTCCTTCACTCGATGCAGTGCAGCCATGTCGAGTGTAAACTGAACCAGTGGGGGCACGCTAAGTGCACCCACTGGGTGTAGTCCCCGAGACCGTGGTCGACTGCTGGCAGTCGACTATGGTCTGAAGAGCTTGTTTGTTGATGTCTTTATATATATATATATATATATACACACACACACACACTCACGCCGAAAAGGTCTCGTCGAATGTTCACTGAATCAGTGGGGGCACGCTAAGTGCACTCACTGGGTGTAGTCCCCGAGACTATGGTGGACTGCGGGTAGTCGACCGCAGTCTTAGTATTTATTGTTTCTGTCGTTTTTCTGTAAAATAACCCATCCTCTCCGATTGTAGAAATCTTCTGACCTTGGAGCTCGCTTTGCTGACTTGGAAAAGCAGCAGATTCAACTCAACCTTGACCTGGAGTTGGCCAAATCAGAGCTGCAGAAGGCCAAAGATGACGCCGATGGTAAAGAAGCTTTGTCGACTGGTTTGTCTTAAACCTGGGTTTCATCCTGCTCTTTCTGAACCAAGCATCATTTCTTTTCGTAAAAACTGAACCAGGCTTTGGCAAAGAAGGATCAAGCTCTGGCTGCTGCACAGAAGAAGGTTGATGACAAAACTGCTCTGGCTGAACAGAAGCTGGCTTCAGTCGGCAAACTGGAGGAGGAGAATGCGAAGATGAAATCTACTCTGGATGAAGCCAACAAGGAGGTAACCCGCTTGAAGAAGGACAAAGTTACTCTCAACGAGAAAATGGAAGGCATCGCTCGCAGGAGGGATGATCTAGAAAGCTATCTGAGGAGCCTCGCCAAGTTGTTCATCAAGCTTGAAGGTACATACCCTGTTCCGACTGGTTCATCTTCGTCGACTCGGCATACGAATATTGACTCATCCTTGGTCTGTGCATGCAGAGCTTTGCTGAGACTTCGAGGAGGAGACTGGGCGAATAGAACCAAATTTGGACCCTATCAATTCTCCCGTGAAGGACGAAACTGCTATGAACCTGCTCCGACTGGAATCCCGCATCGACGGCGTTGTTGACTATTTGGCTCGACTGAAGGTCGCCACGTCGCGGATCGACACAACGCTTTGGCCAGGAGCAACACTCCAGAATGACCTCGAGTCCATGATGACTTGGCTTAATGAGATTCCTGGTCAAGTGCAGGAGTGGAAGAAGTCTTCTGCTCGGTGCGGTGCTGATGTGGCTCTGTCTTTTGTTCGTGACCACTGCAAAGAGGCGCGAAAAGATAAGCTGGCAGCAATCAAGGTCGCCAACACAAAGAAGCATGATTTCCGATCCTCTATGGAGACTTTCATTGCTGCTGCCACTCGGATCGCCGATGGTGTCGACCTGGACGAGTTCGTCAAGCCTGCCAGTCCTCCTCCCGCAGAGTGAACAAACTTTTATGCCTCACCTTTAAATTTGCCTCGGAATGCCGAGTAGATTTTGTAACCGCTAAACTCCTTCGGGCTGAGAGCCCGAGTACTTTGATCTGCGGTTTGGAACCTTTAGGATTTATCTGAACTGGTTTTATTTTTGAATACGCTTGCATTTGCCTTTGGGTGGATTTTGCTCTTCACTCGGAATAGTCTTTGTGTTTGAGACGCAGCTCTGAGGTGGAAGATTCAGTCGACCAGCACGTCATTGCCCTTGCAGGAAGGGATGGAGCGCACGTTGTACTTGTGGCGCAGCTCCGAAGGAGAAGGTAACAGTTTACCTGCACCTCGTCGTCCTTGCGGATCGGGATGGAGCGCACATTGTACTTGTGGCGCAGCTCCAAAGGAGAAGGTAACAGTCGACCTGCACCTTGTCGTCCTTGCGGATCGGGATGGAGCGCATGTTGTACTTGTGGCGCAGCTCCGGAGGAGAAGGTAATAGTCGACCTGCACCTCGTCGTCCTTGCGGATCGGGATGGATTTCATACTTAGGAGAGTACTTGGACTGCAGCTAAGCCTCCGAGTGGGAGGTTTGCTCTCCACTCGGTAGGATTTTTAAATACTTAGGCGAGTGCTGGACTGCAGCTAAGCCCCTGAGTGAGAGGATTGCTCGTCACTCGGTAGGATTTGTAAATACTTAGGCGAGTACTGGACTGCAGCTAAGCCCCCGAGTGAGAGGATTGCTCGTCACTCGGTAGGATTTCTCAAACTTAGGCGAGTACTGGACTGCAGCTAAGCCCCCGAGTGAGAGGATTGCTCGTCACTCGGTAGGATTTCTCAAACTTAGGCGAGTACTGGACTGCAGATAAGCCCCAGTGAGAGGATTGCTCTTCACTCGGTGGGATTTCTCAAACTTAGGCGTAGTCTTGGATCGCAGCTAAGCCCCCGAGTGAGAGGATCGCTCGTCACTCGGTAGGATTTCTCAAACTTAGGCGAGTACTGGACTGCAGCTAAGCCCCCGAGTTAGAGGATTGCGAGTCACGTGGTAGGATTTCTCAAACTTAGGCGTAGTCTTGGATCAAGCTAAGCCCCGAGTCGGAGGATTGCTCGTTACTCGGTGGGATTTCTCAAACTTAGGGAGTCTTGGATCTGCAGCTAAGCCCCAGTGAGACGATTGCTCGTCACTCGGTAGGATTTCTCAAACTTAGTAGTACTGAACTGCAGTTAAGCCCCGAGTGAGAGGATTGCTCGTCACTCGGTGGGATTTCTCAAACTTAGGCGTAGCATCGGACTGCAGCTTAAGCCCCCCAAGTGAGAGGATTGCTCGTCACTCGGTGGGATTTCTCAAACTTAGGCGTAGCATCGATCAGCAGCTAAGCCCCCGAGTGGGAGGCTGGCTCACAACTCGGTAGGATTTTAACAAACTTAGGCGAGTACTTGGACTGCAGCTAAGCCCCCGAGTGGGAGGCTGGCTCACCACGGTCAGTAGGATTTTTAAATACTTAGGCTAGTCTTGGATCTGCAGCTAAGCCCCCGAGTGGGAGGCTGGCTCACCACTCGGTAGGATTTTTTCAAACTTAGGCGAAACGGATTAGCAGCTAAGCAACCGAGTGTGTGGCTGGCTCTCCACTCTTAAGGATTTTTAAATACTTAGGCAGTACTTGGATCGGCTAAGCCCCGAGTGGGAGGCTGGCTCACCACTCGGTAGGATTTTTCAAACTTAGGCGAAACGGATTCGCAGCTAAGCCTCCGAGTGAGAGGCTTGCTCGTCACTCGGTAGGATTTTTTTACAAACTTAGGCGAAACGGATTTGCAGCTAAGCTACCCACTGGGGGGGGGGGTTCTTACGAAATCAAAAGCAACAACAATCACTGGGAAAATTATAACACTCTTGTCTTTGATAAATAAACTACATAGGTATTTCTTATTACATCTCATCTGAGTGAGTACTTAAGTATAAAAGGGGTGGAGCAGCTCCGCATTCCAAGCTCGAGGCTCATCAATCTGGCGGTCGACGTTGTAAAGATGGTACGCCCCATTGTGGAGAACTCTGGTGACGATGAAGGGGCCTTCCCAAGTGGGAGCGAGCTTGTGTGGCTTCTGTTGATCTACTCGGAGGACCAAGTCTCCTTCTTGGAAGGCTCGACTCTTCACATTTCTGGCATGGAATCGACGCAAGTCTTGCCGATAGATAGTCGAGCGGATCAGGGCCATCTCCCTTTCCTCTTCTGGGAGGTCGACTGCGTCCTGCCGGGCTTGTTCCGCTTCATCTTCAGAGTAGAGCTCGACTCGAGGTGCATTGTGAAGCAAGTCACTCGGCAGAACTGCTTCAGCTCCATAGACCAGAAAGAATGGAGTTCGTCCAGTCGACCGATTAGGGGTGGTCCTCAATCCCCAAAGAACTGATGGAAGTTCGTCGACCCATGCACCTGCAGCGTGCTTGAGATCACGCATCAGTCGGGGTTTCAGTCCTTTGAGAATTAGACCGTGTGCTCGTTCCGCTTGTCCATTCGACTGGGGGTGAGCGACTGAAGCGTAGTCGACTCGTGTGCCTTGAGAGGCGCAAAAGGCTTTGAACTTGTCGGAATCAAAGTTCGACCCATTATCAGTGATGATGCTATGCGGAACTCCATATCTGAATATCAACTCTCTGACGAAACTGATAGCAGTGCAAGCATCGAGATTCTTGATAGGTTTAGCTTCAATCCATTTAGTAAACTTGTCGACTGCCACTAGAAAGTGAGTGAAGCCGCTCCTGCCAGTTCTCAGTGGTCCAACCATATCCAACCCCCAAACAGCGAAGGGCCAGACGAGTGGAATGGTCTTTAAGGCCGAGGCGGGTTTGTGCGACATATTGGAATAGAACTGACATCCTTCACACTTGTTGACTATCTCTTTCGCCATTTCATTTGCTCTTGGCCAGTAAAACCCCGCTCGGTATGCTTTAACCACAATAGTCCGAGAGGACGCATGGTGACCACAGGTCCCCGAGTGGATATCGTCAAGAATTATCTGGCCTTCTTCTGGTGTTATACATTTCTGACTGACTCCAGTCGCACTTTCCCTGAACAACTGTCCCTTTATCACAGTAAAGGCCTTGGATCGACGGACAATCTGTCGAGCCTCTTCTTCATTCTCTGGGAGCTCTTTCCTTAGGATATACGCGATGTACGACACCGTCCAGTCGGGAGTGATGACCAAGACTTCCATGATCAGGTCGACCACTGCTGGAACCTCAACTTCAGTCAGATCTGTGGCACTTTTTGGGTGCGGAGCTTCTTCGGTGAAAGGATCCTCTTGAACTGATGGTGCGTGGATGTGTTCCAAAAACACATTGCTAGGAATGGCTTCTCTTTTGGAACCTATTTTGCCAAATCATCAGCTGCTTGATTTTTCAATGGGTATATGACGAAGCTCTAACCCCTCGAATTTCTTCTCTAGCTTTCTCACTGCATTGCAGTAACCAGTCATGGCTGGACTTCTGACGTCCCACTCTTTCATCACTTGATTAACCACCAAATCTGAGTCGCCATAGACCATGAGGTGACGGACGCCGAGTGAAATGGCCATACGCAACCCATACAAAAGTGCTTCGTATTCTGCTTCGTTATTGGAGGAATCAAAGTGAATCTGGAGCACATATCTTAGCTTATCTCCTCGGGGGGAAACCAACACTACCCCAGCACCGGAACCATTCAGCATCTTAGAACCATCAAAGAACATGGTCTAGTGCTCCGAGTGAACTTGAGTCGGCAGTTGTTGTTCAATCCACTCGGCGGCGAAATCTGCTATTGCTTGGGACTTGATGGCTTTCTTTGCCTCAAACTTGATATCTAGGGGAAGGAGTTCAATCGCCCATTTTGCCACTCAACTAGTTGCATCTCACAGTGCGAATCTCGACAATGGAGCGTCGGCAGCGTAATGGAATGGTCAGAGAAGTAATGAGCAACCTTCTTCATGGTCATATAAATCCCATATACAAGCTTCTGGTAATGAGGGTATCTTTGCTTTGATGGGGTCAAAACTTCAGAAACATAATATACTGGGCGCTGAACTTTGAAGGCTTTTCCTTCTTCAACCCGCTCGACCGTAAGTACTGTACTGACAACTTGTCCCGTGGCTGCAATGTAAAGCAGCAAAGGCTCTCTGCTGATTGGGGCAACAAGCACCGGCTGGGTGGAGAGGAGGGCTTTTAGCTCTGCAAACGCTGCATCAGCTTCACGAGTCCACTTGAACTTGTCTGACTTCTTCATCAGTCGGTAAAGAGTCAATGCCTTTTCACCGAGTCGAGAGATGAATCGACTTAAAGCGGCCAAGCAACCAGTAAGCTTCTGGACATCGTGCACACGCACATGACATTTCATTCGGAGTATAGTACCAACTTTTTCTGGATTGGCGTCGATTCCTCGTTCGGAAACGAGAAAACCGAGCAACTTTCCTCCTGGAACTCCGAATGTGCACTTTGATGGATTAAGCTTGATATCATACCTCCTGAGGTTGGCAAATGTCTCGGCAAGGTCAGTCAGCAGGTCGGAACCCTTCCGTGACTTGACCACTATATCATCCATGTAAGCTTCCACATTCTGATTGATTTGAGTGAGCAAACACTTCTGAATCATTCTCATGAACGTGGCTCCGGCATTCCTGAGGCCGAATGGCATGGTGACATAACAGAAGCACCCGAATGGAGTGATGAAAGCTTTTTGATCTCGTCGGGTCCATACAGCACGGATCTGATGGTAACCGGAATAGGCGTCTAAAAAGACAGGCTCACATCCCGGCAATGAAGTCGACTATTTGGTCGATGCGGGGGAGGGGAAAATGATCTTTCGGGCAGGCCCGATTGATATGTTTGAGGTCAATGCACATGCGAAGTGACTTGTCTTTCTTGGGGACCATGACAACATTGGCGAGCCACTCGGAGTGGTAGATCTCTCGGATAAACTCTGCTGCTAAGAGCCGGGCCACCTCCTCGCCAATGGCCTTTCTCTTCTGGACGACGGACCGTCGAAGATGTTCTTTGACAGGTTTCACTTTTGGGTCGACTCGTAAACGGTGCTCAGCCAGCCCCTGGGAACACCCGGCATGTCAGAAGGCTTCCATGCGAAGATGTCCCAGTTCTCACGGAGGAACTGGATGAGCGCTTCTTCCTATTTGGAGTCGAGTGATGTGGAGATATGAGTCGGAGCAGCATTGGGATTAGTCGGGTGGATGTGAATCGGCTTTGTCTCACCGGACGGCTGAAACGCTGATTCCGTAGCGGGCTTCTTGGCTCGCAACAGATCGCTCGGGTCTGCAGTTTTCTGGTATTCCTGCAGCTCTACCACTGCCATCTGAGCATCGGCGATCTTTGAGCCTTTCTGGAAACACTCTTCCGCTTTCTTTCGATTGTCGGTGACAGTGATCACACCTTTGGGGCCTGGCATCTTTAGCTTAAGGTATACATAACATGGTCGAGCCATGAAATGTGCATACGCTGGTCTTCCCAGAATAGCGTGATAAGCACTCTGGAAATCAACGACTTCAAACGTCAACTTTTCTTTGCGGAAATGCTTGGAATCACCGAAAACCACATCAAGAGCAATTTGACCGATTGACTCGGCCTTCTTTCCAGGAATGACTCCATGGAAACTCATGTTGCTGGTACTAAGTCTGGACATCGGAATGCCCATCCCTTTCAACGTATCTGCATATAGTATATTCAGGCCACTGCCACCATCCATCAAAACTTTAGTTAGTCGGGTGCCTTCAATAACTGGGTTGACCACCAAAGCTTGCCTCCCAGGGGTGGCTATGTGCGTCGGGTGGTCAGACTGGTCGAATGTGATGGCAGTCTGAGACCATTTCAAATAATTGGGTGTCGCTGGAGCGACCATATTCACCTCTCAATTGATAACTTTCAATCGACTTTTGCTTTCAACGTCAGCAAAAATAATCAAGTGGAATTGACCTGAGGTTACCCATCATCACTATCTTCCTTGTTCTCAACTTTGTCTGACTCCTTTTCCTTATCTTTGGGTTGTTTCCCATGGAACTGCTGGATCAAGAGTCGACATTGTCGAGTGGTATGCTTTGGGTAAATGAGTTTACCCTCTTCATCTTTCTTTGTGTGAATGTGGCATGGCAAATCCAACACATCATTTCCGTCTTGGTCCTTCACCTTCTTAGGGTTCCAAGGCCCTTTAGGCTTCCCTTTAAACTTTCCTGGAGTCACGGCCAAGGCTTCTCCGGGAGCAGCTGGCTCGGCTTTCCGCTTCTGCTTCCGACTGGAGTTACCTCCTCCGGTTTCGTGGGCGACTGACTTGTGCTTGCCACTCCGGAGCCGATCCTCTTCTTCACCATTGGCATACTTGGTGGCAATCTCCTTCATTCGACTCAGAGACATGTCTCCGATTCGACCGAATTTCAGGTTTAGCTCTCTGTACTTAACGCCTTCCTTGAAGGCACAGACTGCTTGGTGATCAGATACATTCTCTACCGTGTGATGCAATATGATCCATCTGTGGATGTAATCTCTCAAAGTTTCATTCGACTTCTGCACACAAGATTGCAGTTCTATCAACCCTGCTGGTCGCTTGCAGGTCCCTTCAAACGTTCTGACAAACACTCGGGAAAGATCTTCCCAAGTGTAAATGCTAATGGGTGCTAACTGGTTCAACCACGCTCTGGCCGAGCCCTCCAACATAAGAGGCAGGTGTTTCATGGCCACTTCATCATTACCGCCGCCGATCTGAACAGCCACTCGGTAATCCTCAAGCCAAGTATCAGGTTTGGACTCACCCGTGAACTTACTGACCCTAGTCGCCAACCTGAAGTTGGGAGGAATCACTGCGGCCCTGATGGCTCTGCTGAAGCACTCTGGTCCTGAGACGTGCACTCTGCTGCTGGTGGGTGCATCTCTGTCATGTCCTCCTCGGTGAGCTCTGTTCCTGTCGACCAAACCCTGAACGAGAATGGATCTCGCATCAAAGCCTGGTTCTCTAGGGTCGACCGGAATCCTTCTCCCAGCATTGTGAGGGCGCCTGTCATCCTGTTGTCGAGGTACGTGTGACCCACTCCTTGGGGGAGGGGTGGGCCCTCGACGTCGATCATCGCGATTGAATCGGTGATCATACTGCTCACGGTTCCTATACTGATCTCGCCGGTCTTCACGTCCCTCACGCCGAGGGGGCGATCTTGGGCTGTGAGCCGACTGAACTGTATTGGCAACAACGGATTTGCTGGGGATCCTGTTCCGCGATTGCGATACAGCTGAATTCTGGTCTCCTGCTGCATGGGGTAATGCTCAGATCTGCAACAAGCCTCTGCCAGCCTCTGACTGGGAAGGCTGAATCAACTCTGCTATACGGGTCGCAGCTGCTAAATTTTGAATCGGAGTTCGATATACCTGAGTCGGTGGTGGAAAGAGCTGACGTCGACTAGATTCTGGAACCCATGGTCGCGCACGCTCGTCGAGTACTCACTGGAGGTTCTCCAGTCGAGTGCGCTCAACCAAGTTGGCCAAGCGCGCGCCCTCTAAGGCACGAGCCTCGGGAGTTTCTCCAATGATAGGAGTGTGCAGTGCATCCACGTTTCGGCGGTGAAGTTCTTCCCTCTGCAGCGAAGTGAGGGGCTCGGGGAGATACTCTTCATGGGCATGTGACGGTTCGCCTCCGCCGTCGCCTCCGTCAGTGCGGGGAAAACCGGGAGGACTGCGTGGTCCATCGACCATCAGAACCTCTGCCGCTGGATCACTGCTGTCGCACTCGGATGCAGTCTCTGCGGAGCTAGTCGAACAGGCTGTAGAGAGATTCGTCGGGCTCGATCGCCGTGACTTGGGGGGTGGCCTACTAGCGAGCCACCGCATGCCTCACCCACCGCTGAAGTCTCGACCGACCGGAGCGCTTGCGCCGGCGGGAAACCGGAAGGGAGGATGACACAGGGGTCGACCGATACTGGGTCGACGGTTGCCGCAGGAGGACGCCACGGACGCACGCGCAAAAATGCGTCGCCCCGCGGACAGGGAGCGCGTCGACATCGAGTGGAGCCTCCTGAAGCCAAGCGGAGTCGTCAGCGATGAAGGTGAGCGCGCCGAGACGGATCTCGCGGCCCTCAACCAAAACTCCGCCCGAAACCATGATGAAGGAGATCGGAAAAATCACAATTTCTCCAATAAGTCGCTAGGACACCGGCCCCACGGTGGGCGCCAACTGTCGTGGTTCTAAGTCTGACAGTAATGTAGGGGGGTAGGAATGGAGAGGCAAGATCCTAGCTATGGAGTAGTTGTACACACACGAAGTTCTGAGTTCAGCCCTTCTCGGAGGAAGTAATAGCCCCTCGTCTCGGAGCCCGGAGGCGGTCGACTGGATTATGTGTATATGAATTACAGGTGCGAACCCTTGACACCGAGGAGGGGTGGCTTATATAGAGTTCGCTGCACCCTCCCGCCTCGCTATGTAGGTTTTAAGGTACATTAAAGTCGGGCGTTAATGGTAACGCCACAAATAAAGTGCAATTATGACAATAAAGGCTACTTAATGACCTACCGTTAGCGTCTTGGAGTGACTTTAGATCTCCTACCTGTCGAGTGGTTGGCTCCATGGTCGAGTGGTTGGCTTCATGGTCGAGTGTCTTCGAGTCTGTCGAGTGGAACACTTCTTAGTCGATTGACAGGTGGTTTCTTCTAAAGATGTCCTTGGGGAGGGTATCTAGGACAGGTCCATGACCCTACCCTAGGTACATAGCTTCATCACCTTGCGCATAACGCAATGCTTTCTTTACCATCTTCCAGTGCTCTATG
This sequence comes from Aegilops bicornis, assembly GCA_021605145.1. Taxonomy (NCBI): domain Eukaryota; kingdom Viridiplantae; phylum Streptophyta; class Magnoliopsida; order Poales; family Poaceae; genus Aegilops; species Aegilops bicornis. Next base: position 708,194,157 of record CM038671.1, read on the forward strand.
CCTAGATTCTCTTGATATCTACCGAGTACCCCAGTGATAAAGGCTAAGTCGTATGAGTGCACACTTGTGCATACTTGTAAGCTGCCAACTTAAGCATATGGTACTGCTTTCATTTGATCGATCCTGCATCGTTCTTTGGACATTGGAATTTCCCAAAACTATCGCCCTTCACTATAGGAGCAGGTGTGGCTTTACTCGCATGCATATTATACTTTTTAAGAACCTTTTCTAAATATGCTTTCTGCGATAGTCCTAAGACTCCATTGTTCCTATCTTGGTGAATTTCTATGCCCAAAACATATGATGCTTCACCAAGATCTGTTATGTCAAAATTTGAGGATAAGAACTTCTTTGTTTCTTGTGGTAGACTAACATCACTGCTAGCAAGCAAGATATCATCCACATACAAGATTAGGAAAATATATTTCCCATTTTTAAACTTTGCATAAATGCAGTTATCCTCAATATTTTCTTTAAATCCAAAACTTTTAATCGTTTGATTAAACTTTACACTGTCTAGAGGCTTTCTTTAATCCATAAATGGATTTCTTCAGGCGGCATCCCATATTTTCCTTGCCTTCCATGATAAAACCCTTGGGTTGTTTCATGTAGACCTTTTCTTTTAAATCACCATTCAGAAATGTAGTCTTAACATCCATTTGATGTAACTCTGAATCAAAATGTGCAACTAATGCCATTATGATTCTGAAGGAATCCTTACATGAGACTGGGGAAAATGTCTCATTGTAGTTTATCCCTTCTCTTTGTGTAAATCCTTTTGCCACGAGTCGTGCTTTATACTTTTCTACATTCCCTTTAGAGTCATACTTAATTTTGTAGACCCATTTACAACCTACTGTTTTGGCTCCTTTAGGAATTTCCTCTAAGTCCCAAACATCTATGGAACTCATCGATTTTCATCTCGTCTTCCATTGCCTTCATCCACTTTGATGAATGAGGGCTTCTCATGGCTTCTTCATAGAGGTGGGATCTTTTTCTGTATGAACTATTTTCGTGTTATAAACTTTATAATCAGTAGAAATAGCTGACTTTTTGTGTCTTGTAGACCTTCTAAGGGCCTCAGTTTCTGTCACATTCTGTGCCTCAACTTCTGGCACTTCTTCTATAATTTGCTGCTGCACCTCCCTTTCATGCTCAACAACGGGTTCAGTCGGCTCCTGACGGACAGGTTCCGGGTCTACCCCCATAGTTTTCATGGGTGGAGTTGCAATTGGTAGTGAGAATCTTGAATCATCGGATTAGGTGCATTCACCCTCTTCTCCTCAAGATCAATTTTCCGAGCTACCATGCTCCCCCTCATCATTTCGTCCTCTAAGAAGACTGCATGTCTTGTTTCTACAAACTTTGTATATCTGTCTGGACAGTAGAAACGAATACCCTTTGATCTGTCTGGATAGCCAATGAAGTGGCAACTCACTGTTTTGGGATCTAACTTTGCAATGTTTGGATTAAACATTTTGGCCTCAACAGGGCACCCCCACACCCTGAAGTGTTGTAGGGAGGGCACCCTTCCTGTCCATAGCTCGTACGGTGTTTTGGGCACCGGCTTTGTTGGCACTCTATTGAGAATGTGAATGGCGGTTTTAAGCGCCTCCATCCATAATCCCAATGGCAAGTTGGAATAACTCATCATGTTGCGCACCGTATCCATAAGTGTACGGTTGCGCCTTTCAGCTACTCCATTCTTTTCTCCCATTGTGGGATACACTAAAAGCACATGAGTTATCATATCTTTCTCTTGCCATAATTTCTCCCACCATACGGGATTTTTGACATAATATTATGTCATCTTTACCCCGTTAAGGTATTTTCCCAAACTTTTCCCGCCATGCAGGTTTATCATAATCATCTTTTCCCGCCATGCGGGTAATTCCCTGTAAGGGAACATAAATGCCAGAATTGGCTCTTTTGACTGCATATTCAATCATCAAATTTAGGAATAAATCTGAATGCTCTTTGACACACATGCTTGATCCGATGTTGGTCAAATTAAACGTGCATGTTGCTTGTTTCGTCTCAAATCATGTTGACTGAAAAATCTTCTTCATAGAGAGTACATGAAAGACATTCATCAACCAAGACTCTCAATGATCTATTTCTTTTCTTTTGATGTCATTCTTTAGAGAGAACATACTCCCTCACGTTATGACCTTTCTTGGTCATCTTTCGGGTCACAAGTACCCAGCCATTCGCTTTCACGAATGAAAGCATGGAAAAATTTTAGTCTGAGAACACTTAGCCAATAATCAACAATAATGGGCATAAAAATAACCCTACATTGGTCTAGTTAAAAGAAATGCACATTACACTTTTGAAACTTTCTTTTATATTCTAAATCACCGTTGTGGTAGAATTAGAATAAACATCATCCTTCTACATTAACTCCATATCACCGTTGGGCGGAAATGGAAATAATGCATATAACTCATAAACAATGTGATGATAGTATTTCTATTAAACAACTTTGCTAAGAATTAATCATCATCATCAACTTTATTGCAGCGGGAACAAGAAATATACATTTCTCTAGTTCAAGAGCATTTCTTGATCTTTATCCGTTCCCTGAAAATTGATCACTTTGATACAAAATTTATCAGAGATTTAAACTTTGAACATAAGACTCGTAGAATTATAGCACTGTTATCATCAACGTTGGTCAGGAAATAACAATACCATATTTTAACTTTAAAACAAATATATTTCTTTCGTGATAGCGGAAACTATCTGCATCTTATTTCACCCACGGGGAAAAACATTGCTAAGAGCATTTCTTCCAATTAAATTTTCCCGTTGGTTCCAATTTAATTGGAGGGAAAAACTTTAACTTTGCAGCGGAAACTTTACAATATTCTATTCAAAAAACAGTTCTGTACTCTTTTACTCTCTGAGCAATTTTAATCGGTTGGTTCAAAAATGCATTAGAGAAGCAACAATTTAATCTTTTACTTTAGTTCTATCACTTTTAAAAGAGCACTTTTATTTTCAATAATAAAACATTATCATGTTATTAACAACGTTGGTCATAAAAGTAGCATAATCATTCCATTTCAATAATTACTTTAATATGCTCTTTAAATATAATTCTATCTAAACTTTTATTTTCTTTGGAAAAGAGCACTATTAATTATTTATGCAGCGGAAAAACATGAATAAAAATTCATGAACCTTTTATTATTTACACAAAGTTTTCTTTGATCGAATAAAAAATCATGAACTTTTTTAATTTCCTTTATAAAAATTCATGAACATTTCTTTTTCTGAAATTTTTCTATTTACATTTTCAGAAACTTTTTCTGTTTATTTTAGTATTTTCTAAAACAAAATTTTCGTTTGAATTTTTTGCATAGAATAACTATTTATGGAATCTGCCCCAAAAAAACTGGACAAAATTCATCAAAATTGTGCTCTGTAAAAGAATAACAGAGAAAACTGTGCTGGCCTTGCGCCGCTCTGGGCGGTCGACAACGGCCCATTCCGTCACGCCCGCGGACCACAGCCCACTGGGCGAGCGCTGCTCTACAGCCCGCTCGTCGCGGCCCACATCCTGCACTCCGAGCCACGCCACGCGAGCCGGCCTTCCCTCGGCCAGGGCCGCCTCCTCTTTGGGCCAAAAGGCCCGCTGTGCCGGCGCCGCCCAATCCTGGCCGTCGGGTCAAATCCGACGGTCACCCACGTGGATCGGCGGATCAAAATCGATGCCCAGCACCAGCGGGAGAACCCTAGTTCATTTCCGCCAACGCGCCCCCGCTCTACCTCTCGCTCCGCGGCTCTGGTCGCCCCCGCGCCCGCAGCGGCGGCACCGTCAGCCGTTGGTGACGGCGCGGACGCCCCTAGGCCTTTCCCCTCTCCTCCTCTACGTTTCCAAGAGAGAGACAGAGAGGATCCCTCTTTTTCCTTTCCAGCGAGAGAAAGAGGAAGAGGAGCGCGGCAACTCTGCGCCGTGGCCATCCTCCTCGCCGGTCGCGCGTCCTCCCTTTGCAGTGAGCGTGCCGCCGTCGAGGGATTTGGCCGCGGTGGTACCCGACCCCTTTTTTTCTTCCTTTCTTTTCCAGCGAGCAGTGACTAGCTCTGGTGGTTCTTCTTCCGGACGCCTCGGCTTGCCGATGCACGTCCGAATCAAGAGGAACGGCACGGCCTTGCGGCGGCGCGATTACTTTGCCCGTTTGCCCCTCTTGTTCTTTTAGGGTTAGGGTTCATGGGGGGACTCTTTTCTTTCTCTGATTTCTTTTCTTTGTACCGAAAATCTTAGTCTATGTATGGCTCTGAAACCATTGTTAGATCCTCAGGATCGATGTAGGCTAGTGATTCCGGTGAACCTACCTTCTCCTTTGGCTGACGAGCTCGAGTCGGTGCCGTGGCCGGTGGTGGCAGAGAGTGGATGGCAGCAGTGGAGCTTCCAGTGAGCACCGCGCTAACCCTAGATCGGTAGGGGGTGTCGGTGGGGTTTGTGGCAGCGATTAACCTCGTAAGTCGTGCCCTGGCCCCCACCTCTGTTTATATAATGCGGGTCACAGGGGCCCACCAACCATGGTTCGGTTGGGCGCCCACGATCAGGGCGCGATGCAAGGGCCCGTTCGACCCGTTGGGCTCGAACGGGAGAGAGATCAACCTAACAGGTACTTTAATTGAAGAGCTTTTCTCAATTGTGATAGGAATAACCTGATAGATTCAAAAAAATATCTATCTATTTATGTGTAACACCCTGGTTTTTGGCCCCTGCTTTTTCTTTCTGTTGCTTCAGTTGATCTTGTTGGTTCTTTGCTCTGGTTTTTCTCAGTCAACTCATCTGGACTTAACCAACATAAAGCTAAATAAAAACCTCTCTCACTAGCTAGATCTTTTTGTAGGATAGCCTCACTTGCACCCCTACCCCAAAACCCTAAGATCATATTCTTTTGATATATATGCCCTAGAACACCTAAGTTATGAAGCAACCACCACTTTAGTGCTTAGGAAAATTTCTAGATAATTATCATAATTTCTTTGGATCAAATATACTTCAGAAAAGTCCCTAGCTCCACTAGGAACTTTTGCATTTGAGCCCCTCTTCCACTTTTGCATTCTGACCCCTTCTTTCAAGTTGTACAACAAGTACTAGCTAGAGGGGCCCATTTGTTCTGCAAATTTGCATACGCACTCACCCTAGTGACTAAACCAACCACACCAAATCTCACATCCTAACTCTAGTTCATTTGCACTTTGCAAACAACAAACACCTTCTATCCAGAACCTTCTAGAAGAACTTGTACTCACCTCACTCCACCTGCACCCCAACTGCAGCCACACACACGCCTATCTTAGCCCCCTAGCTACTGGACATAGCTAGCAGTGGTGGAGCTTCAACGCGATTTGAGAGGGGGGCTAAATGAGTCTTAAATAGAGTTGAGGGGCCTAATCTAGTGTATTCTATTAAAGTTTGTGTGAATATTATTAAATATTACTATGTGTTTATACAAAGAAATAAATTTGGTGGGGGGGGCATTGCCCCCTTTGACCCTCACTAAGCTTCGCCACTCATAGCCAGACGCGGCCAAAACCACACAGGCGTCAGCACCAGGTGGTGACCGCGAGGTTGGCATGCACACATCATGTGCTCTGTGCAGCGCTCGTGCCATGCCCATGCGGCTGCAGCCCAACTGCGCGTCCTGGCTCCTCTGCCACGCGCAGCCCCTCCCTCGCTCCCCAAGCCCCTCCCCACATCGAGGCGGGCATCGGCCGCCCTCATCCTTTCCTTCCCAGGGCGGGCACTTCGGTCCTGGTAGCACTCAAACTCCGGCGGACCGGTGATGGGGAAAGGAAGATTGGAAGGCTCCTGGGACGACCGCATGATCCAACCCCAAAGGGTTCGAGTGCCCGATGCGTCGACACAATGGACTCGCCTCGAACAGATCCCGCCGTCGGTCGGGCGCTGTCCTCCCAGGAGCTATGGAGTGCAACGCGGACGACTATTGCCTCCTCCAACCCGCACGAGACGACAGACCAGTCGAGGGATCTGGACTAGTCAGAGTCAGGTTCGCTGCCCGCCATGCCGGAGAAGGCTGAAGATCGCCGGACGAGAGCTTGGGTGGAAGAGTGGAGTGGAACGAAGTGGCTAGGGTTTGGTCCGGGGAGCGGATGGGGACGAATATATGTGGGGTCCAATGGACCAGCGTGCGCCGGAGCCAACGTGATGGATGCGCTCGTGCCTTCCCATATTTGGGTTGGATATGAGGGGTGTCTGTCAGCCCGGGCGTATGAGGTTGGTTTGAAGCACCCGTCTGGATTCGGGCTTTTTGACCGGTCAGTGACCAGGCCGTCTACCCGGATGTACGAGGTGGATGGCGGCGGTGAAGGAGGTGTACGACGTGGCGTTCGTCCTCTCCAACTCGTCTTGTTTTTTTGCGGCAACCTGTCCAACTCGTTGATGGAGTACCACCTCCACGTCAAGAAGCCCGGTGATGATGATGAGTAGATTTAGGTTTTTATTATGTTTTTTTTTCGAGGGTACGCCAAAAGCGTACCTTAGTTTTATAGAAGAGAGAAAATATGTACAAGAGGTTACAATAGCGCTGATTAAGAGTCACATCCGACCCTAACCAAGCCTCGACTCCACTCCTCACGCTACTCTACTACTCGGATACATGTTGTCCTCCAAACGCTCCTGCCGTGGCCCAAGTCCTCAAGTCGTCGAAGATCATGTCCACCGTATCCCACTAGTTCTTGATCGGGCCCGATCCGAACACCCTCGCGTTCCTCTGCTTCCATAAAGTCCAGCAGATAAGCATTACGAACGTGTCAAATCATTTTCGAGTTTGCTTGTGTATTCGCTTTCTGGCTTCTGACCACCATTGCACCAACCTAGAATCATTTCTTTGGGCAAAGCTCCATCCTCAATCCCATCCTAGCAATGCAACTAGACCACACTTGTCAGCGAGAACACACACTGCCGCAAAATATGGTCGACCGTGTCTTCCTCCCCGGTCACATAGGCGGCATTTTGAAGTTTGGTCTTGCAACCCATGTCTAGTCCTTCTATTCGTCAGTCCATAATCGATATTGCCTTTGCCCACATGAAGATCTTACACGCAAGAGGTGCCCAACATTTCCGGATGGCTCAAAGAGTGGAAACGAACTCCTCCCTCACAAAGCATCTTATAAAATTTGAAGATGCGAGTAGACTCGGACACATTCCACGCCCGGATGGGGCTGTCCTCGATCTGACGTCAAGTTGCACCTCAAAATGATCTCCCAAAGTCCGATGAACTGGCTAGGCCCTCCGTGCATAAGTTACCCACCACATCATTCATCCATGCATGCATGCACATAGCATCGCCAAGCACCAACCTCTTATTGGCCACTTGGGTGCGGACCGTCGCCCATGACGGAGGGCAATATCCGTAATGGTTGCACCGTGGAGCCACCGATCTTTCCAAAACAATATTTTCTCTCCCGCTCCCACCTTCCACTTGACCAGGCTCCCGAAAGTTTGATTTACCTTTTTGTCCGCGGTCAAGTTGAGACCCTGCCAAGGCCTGGTAGCATCCGTACGTCGGAGCCATTCCCATCTTAATCTTAGAGCAATGCTATGCTTAAAGAGATCAATGACGCCCAATCCTCCCATGTGCTTTGGCCTACATACTCTTGCCCAAGATACCACACATTTGCCACCATTCACTTCCTCTGTCCCGGCCCAAAAGAAGGCCCTACATCCTCTGTCCACTCTTTCTAGAGCCCATTTAGGCGCCTCCGCAATCATGAGATGGTGAGTGGCCCGCGCCCTCATTACCCGGTTGACAAGGATAAGCCTTCCAGGTCTAGTCACCAAGCCCCTTTGCCATCCCGGCAGGATGTGCAAGGCCCCTTTATTATGTTTTAAGCCAGTATGAATTGGCGCGAACTAGTAGTTAAAAAAATATAAATTATGTGGCATATGTTTATTGAATTTGTTTTATATCGTAAACAAAATTCATGGTACCGCTGTTTGCAAGATAGTATATGCTAGAGATGCTCCAAGCTAAGCGAGTACAGTAATTCTTTGCCCTCCTGGTCTGGAATCTGAACTGATGGATCGAGTCACGGCACACCGGCGCACGAGTCGTGCCGTAGTGACGGAATCCCTACTGCCGCACAACCGGCCGTGAACCAAAACTCCAAAAGTTCCAAAGCTGGTTGGGTCCGTAGGGCGGCGCTGCAATGCAGACCGCAGTGGTGCAGCGACGGATGGGAATAGGATAGCGCACTGGAAGGATGCAGCTCGTGATGGACGTGGACCACCACAACCACAGGTGAGATTTGATAATCTGGTAATTCTCTCGCGTCGCGTCACGCGTGCTAATTGGGGAAACTGCACGCCGAGCCTATCTATCTGCCCCTCCTCTCCGTGTTCTGGCCACATCCATCTCGCCCTAGGTGGAAACTGCCTGCTAGATTTGGCGGCCATTATTGATCGTGCTTAGCCTTAAGCCCACTAGCTTCCCAGTGGAATGTTCACCAATCAACACCGATCAAGATCGGCGCCCACTCCCATTTGCGTTAGGCACCACTGCATTTGCATAACTGCAACCGTCTGCAGTACATCCGTGACTGGGTGGCACGATCACCGCCGACCGGCCCACTAGCTCACGCGAGCTCGATTATGTATGCTACCAGGACTAAAAAGCCTACTACTTCACTTTGGGTATCCACTCGTCCCCCTGTATGAAGCTGGCGACGCTGTACACGTCGACGCGCTCCTTGGGCACCTGGCTGCTCCACGCCACCCTGCCGCCTCCCCGCCCGCCGGCGCCGGGGCCAGCACTATCATACTCCCCGTAGTAGAGCGTCTTGAGCGCGAAGTCGCCGCTCCAGGGCATCCACCCCTCGGGCCGCACGATCTCGGCCATCGTGCACCCGACGAACACCGTGCGCGAGTACTCCTTCCACGGCCGGCCGAGGAACACGTGGTGCACGCCGGGCTTCTGCCGGTAGAACCCCATGTACTCGTCGCTGCCGTTGACGCGGCAGCCCCGGAGCACGATCCCCGTGGGCTGCGCCGGGTCGGTGCGGCCCTGCGCCGTCAGCGCGTCCGTCTCGCCCTTCTCCGGCCGCAGCTGCCGGGGCAGCACGACGAGGTCGCTGTCGTGGAGCACCGCCGCAGAGTTGCCGAAGACGAAGTCCACCGTGCCGGCCACGCGGCAGCGGGTGTAGAACTGGCGCATGGCGTGCACGTACAGCGTGTCCTGGTGCCCCAGCAGCTCCACCGTGTCCAGCACCGTGCGGTCGCCCGTGGACCGGAACGCCACCGCCTGGTGCGCGTCCGGCCCCGCCGTGTTGGCGATCGTCAGGTCGCGCGCCATGAAGCCGTCCGCGAGCACGCCTGCAAATGAATGAAAAGCGCAAAGTTACGGCATGGTCGATCACTGTGCTGGTCGAGAAAAATTCGCGGCCCGTGACATGTGGGTCGCAGATTCGCCTGACAAAGTTAAAATTGTGGACCGCGATGCGACTTTTTCTTTGTGATGAAAATCACTCGTCGTCCGGACTGGAGTATTGTCGAAGCGTGTTTTTTTTTCTTGCTTGATAGGGTTGCATAGAGCACGGGAAAGTTCAGTGTTTGGCTCACCTAGGACCCGTGGTCCGCGTCGGCACGTCGCATTGTCGCTTCCGCCGTGGAAGATCGCCGGGCGCCGGTCAAGTTAAAAATCTTAGAAATAGACTGGTTGTTGGTTTTGTTTCGGGCCGCTGAAATCATCCAAAGTATGGCATGGTTGGGTTGTCATTTGGCTACCTAGATCACCGCATATGAGCTTTGTTTTGGGGGATTATTGTTGCAATTTGGCCAAATATTTCCTCCCTAATAATACTACTAGCTGATCCAAAAATATTTCCTAATAGCGTAACTGATTGTAACGCACAAAAGGTAGGAATTGATTGTCCAGATCACAACATGCTTGACGGAAAGCGTTTTGGGTGCGGACAAAGAGCGATGGGCCGGCCGGTCGATCACGAGCGGCGTCTTTAACGCCACCGCATTGATTTCGTGAACGTAGTACGTCTGTACGTGTACGATCGCAGTACAAACGATGCTGGCAAATCCATCGGTATACCCCAACCACGTGACACATGTGGTAAACAATCCAAACAATTCAAAAAAAAACGTACCTATACCCCACATAAATACGTACAAATAAAGAAAGAGTAAAGTGCGTGTGACGGGTGTACGCACCTACGGTGGCCGTGTTGAACGTGGACACGCCGGGCGTGTCGGCGTTGAGGTCGCCGGTGATGACCGTCTTCCCCATGCCGTCGCCGACCAGCACCAGGTTGGTCTTCTCCCACGGCACGTTCACCGTCTCCTTGTACACTCCCTCCTTCACGTACACCACGAACCTCTTGCCCCCGTTGTCCGGCGCGGCCGCCACTGCCTCCCGCACCGTCTTGTAGTCGCACCCGGCGCCGCACACCGTCGCGTCCGCGGGGAGCCCCTTGGGCACGCCGAGCGCGTCCACGTCGGCCCCCGATGCCGCGGGCGAAGGCCAGTAGCCGTCGCGCTCCGTCTGCGGCGGCGCCCAGCGGGACGTGTCGTCGCCGTACCGCTTCAGCGCGGCGAGCATGGAGATGTAGTTGCTGTTGACGGTGATGGTGTCGTTGAGGTACGCCATGGCGTCGTAGATGGTCCGGGAGAAGTTGACGTACTTGTAGGCGGACCAGCAGTCGTAGAGGTGGAGGAGCGAGGCGGAGGCGGGCATGAGCGCCGACGGCGAGGGCGGCGGCGCGAGGCGGTTCGAGGAGAGGGAGAGGGCGGTGAGGCAGTTGGTGGCGGCGGTGGTGAGGTTGACGTTCTTGGAGGAGGCGAGGACGGAGCGCGCGGTGGAGACGGCCGGCGGGAGGCGGGCGCGGAGCGCCGAGAGCGTCGCTCCGAGGAGGTCGGAGGGGGAGGACGCGGCGGTGACGTTGGCGGCGGAGAGCGTGGCGACGCAGGCGGGCCGGAAGCGGGTGGCGTTGCAGGCGAGGAGGACGGGGAGCGGCGCCGCGAAGTTGGCCGCCGGAGGAGGCGCCTTCCGGGGCGGCGGCCCCGGGGCTTTGTGGTGGTGGCGGGAGGAGAGGGCGAAGGGGAGGTGGAGGAGGAGGAGGAGGGCGAGGAGGCGGAGGGGAGGAGGCATTGCTGATGCTGGAATTGTGCGCAGTGGAGTGTGTGTGGATGGCCGGCGTTGTGGGGGTTTGGGGTTGGTTATATCGGCGAGGGTGAGGGGCAGCGCGCTTGGTCAAGGCTTGGACTGGGCTGGGGAAGAAGGATCGAATTAATAGGGAAATATATTTTATGACCAATTATAAAGTCGTATTAAATCTGCGACGTAGAGAGAATTGATGTAGTACTGCAAAAAGAAATCAAGAAAGATCCCCAAAAATCATTTTTGTATGGATATCCAAATAGGTATGCAATTACTCATATTTGAAGTCTTTATCTAACCAAAATAATAAATGTCACACGTGTGGCACGAAACACTCTGGCTTGACGTTTTTTACAACTAAAATTGACATCCAAAAGAAAAAAAAAACAACCCCCCAAAAAAATTGAAACTTGTCATCCAAAAAGAAGTTGTCATACTTGATAACTAAACTTGCCATCCTCGCGTCACTAAACTTGCCATAAAAAACGTTTGGAGTTGCCATTTGTCCGTGCTACACGCGTGTAACTTATCAGGATCCTTATCTAATTGTATTGAGTCCATCCATCATTCTGCCCCTCTCTCCATCTCCCTCTCGTTCATGTAAGTTGTGAGTGAGGTCAGCCTTGTGCTTGATTATGACCACCCTTCTTCCTTCCACCTTCATCGACGTTGTCCGCCGGAGAAGGATGAAAGGAGTGTTGGGGAACGTAGTAATTGCAAATATTTCCCTACGCACACACAGGATCATGGTGATGCATAGCAACGAGAGGGAAGAGTGTTGTCTACGTACCCTCGTAGACCGAAAGCGGAAGCGTTAGCACATCGCGGTTGATGTAGTCGTACGTCTTCACGATCCGACCGATCCAAATCTTGAGCGTCTGACACCTCCGAGTTGACACGCGTTGACTCGATGGCGTCCGCGAACTCCGATCCAGCAGAGCTTCACGGGAGAGTTAAAATCGACGCATGACGGCGTGATGACTTGATGATGTTGCTACCGACGTAGGGTTTCGCCTAAGCACCGCTCTGATATGACGAAGTGGAATATGGTGGAGGGGTACCGCACCAGTGGAATAGATCAATAGATCAACTTGTGTGTCTAGAGGTGCCCCCCCTTTGATATAAAGGACGGGGAAGGGCGGCCGCCAGAGGAGGCGCCTCTTTTCCTAGTTGGAGTAGGAGGGGGAAAGGAAGGGAAGGAGAGAGGGGAAGGAAAGGGGGCGCCGCCCCCCCTCCTTGTCCAATTCGGACTAGAGGGGGAGGGCGCGCGCGGCCAGCCCTAGCCACCCCTCCTCTTCTCCACTAAGGCCCATCTTGGCCCATTAAACTCCCCAGGGGTTCCGGTAACCCCCCGGTACTCCGGTATATGTCTGAAACTCCCCGAAACCATTCCGGTGTCCGCACATAGTCGTCCAATATATCGATATTTACATCTCGACCATTTCGAGACTCCTCGTCATGTCTGTGATCACACCCGGGACTCCGAACAACCTTCGGTACATCAAAACACAAAAACTCATAATACAATCGTCACCGAAACTTTAAGCGTGCGGACCCTACGGGTTCGAGAACAATGTAGACATGGTGACACGTCTCCGGTCAATAACCAATAACGGAACACGGATGCTCATATTGGCTCCTACATATTCTACGAAGATCTTTATCGGTCAAACCGCATAACAGCATACGTTGTTCCCTTTGTCATCGGTATGTTACTTGCCCGAGATTCGATTGTCGGTATCTCAATACCTAGTTCAATCTCGTTACCGGCAAGTCCCTTTACTCGTTCCGTAATACATCATCTCGCAACTAACTCTACAATGCTTGCAAGGCTTATAATGATGTGCATTACCGAGTGGCCCAGAGATACCTCTCCGACAATCGGAGTGACAAATCCTAATCTCGAAATACGCCAACCCAACAAGTACCTTCGGAGACACCTGTAGAGCACCTTTATAATCACCAAGTTATGTTGTGACGTTTAGTAGCACACAACGTGTTCCTCCGGTAAACAGGAGTTGCGTAATCTCATAGTTATAGGAACATGTCTAAGTCATGAAGAAAGCAATAGCAACATACTAAACGATCAAGTGCTAAGCTAACGGAATGGGTCAAGTCAATCACATCATTCTCCTAATGATGTGATCCCGTTAATCAAATGACAACTCATGTCTATGGCCAGTGAAACATAACCATCTTTGATTAACGAGCTAGTCAAGTAGAGGCATACTAGTGACACTGTTTGTCTATGTATTCACACATGTATCATGTTTCCGGTTAATACTATTCTAGCATGAATAATAAACATTTATCATGATATAAGGAAATAAATAATAACTTTATTATTGCCTCTAGGAATATTTCCTTCAGTCTCCCACTTGCACTAGAGTCAATAATCTAGATTACACAGTAATGATTCTAACACCCATGGAGCCTTGGTGCTGATCATGTTTTGCTCATGGAAGAGGCTTTGTCAACCGGTCTGCAACATTCGGATCCGTATGTATCTTGCAAATCTCTATGTCTCCCACCTAGACTTGGTCCCGGATGGAATTGAAGCGTCTTTTGATGTGCTTGGTGAAGGAAACATGCCCTAGAGGCAATAATAAAGTTATTATTTATTTCCTTATATCATGATAAATGTTTATTATTCATGCTAGAATTGTATTAACCGGAAACATAATACATGTGTGAATACATAGACAAACAGATAGTCACTAGTAAGCCTCTACTAGACTAGCTCATTAATCAAAGATGGTTGTGTTTCCTAACCATAGACATGTGTTGTCATTTGATTAATGGGATCACCTCATTAGAAGAATGATGTGATTGACATGACCCATTCCGTTAGCTTAGCACTTGATCGTTTAGTATATTGCTATTGCTTTCTTCATGACTTATACATGTTCCTGTAACTATGAGATTATGCAACTCCTGCTACCGAGGAAAACTTTGGTACTACCAAACGTCACAACGAATCGGGTGATCATAAAGGAGTACTACAGTGTCTCCAAAGGTACTTGTTGGGTTGGCGATTTCGAGATTAGGTTTTGTCACTCCGATTGCCTGAGAGGTATCTCTCTTCTCGGTAATACACATCACATAAGCCTTGCAAGCATTACAACTAATGAGTTAGTTGTGAGATGATGTATTACTTGAACGAGTAAAGAGACTTACCAAGAATCTAGATTGAACTAGGTATTGGATACCGACGATCGAATCTCGGGTAAGTAACATACCGATGACAAAGGGAACAACGATGTTGTTATGCGGTTTGACCGATAAAGATCTTCGTAGAATATGTAGGAACCAATATGGGCATCCAAGTTCCGCTTATTGGTTATTGACCGAGAATGGTTCTAGGTCATGTCTACATAGTTCTCGAACCCGTAGGGTCCGCACGCTTAACGCTTCGATGGCGCTCATTATGAGTTCATAAGTTTTGATGTACCGAAGGTTGTTCGAGTCCGGATGTGATCACGGACATGACGAGGAGTCTCGAAATGGTTGAGACATAAAGATTGATATATTGGAAGCCTATGTTTGGACTTGGAAGGTTCCGGATGAAAACAGGAAGTTATTTAACACCGGGGTTACTGAACTGGGGGTCAATGGGCATTGATGGGCCATAGGGAGAAGAGGAAGGGCCGGCCAGGGCAGGCCGCCCCTCCCTCTAGTCCGAATAGGACAAGGAAAGGGGGCGGCGCTTCTCTCTCTTCCTCCCCAATCCTATTCCAACTAGGAAGGGGAGTCCTACTCCCGGTGGGAGTAGGACTCCTCCAGCGCCGCCTTGGCTGGCCGCATCCCCCCCTTGCTCCTTTATATCACGGGGGGGCACCCCAGACACACAAGTTGATCTACGGATCGTTCCTTAGCCGTGTCAGGTGCCCCTCCACCATATTCCACTTCGGTCATATCGTCATGAGCTTAGGCGAAGCCCTGCCGAGAAGTCATATCGTCATGAGCTTAGGCGAAGCCCTGCGTCGGTGGAGCATCATCATCGTCACCACGCCGTCGTCTTGACGGAACTCATCCCCGACGCTTTCTTTGGATCGGAGCCGGGGATCGCCATCGAGTGAACGTGTGCGTAACTTCGGAGGTGCCGTCGTTCGGTGCTTGGATTGGTCGGATCGTGAAGACGCACGACTACATCAACTGTTGTTATAACGCTTCCGCTTTCGGTCTATGAGGGTACGTGGACAGACACTCTCCCCTCTCGTTGCTATGCCATCACCATGGTCTTGCGTGTGCGTAGGAAATTTTTTTGAAATTACTGCGTTACCCAACACTTGGTCCTCTTGTGAAATCTGGATTCCTTTGCCAAGGCAATTGCACCAGTATTGTCACAGAAGATGTTCATTGGACCTAGATGCACCGGGTATGACACCTAGATCGGATATGAACTCCTTCATCCAGACTCCTTCATTTGCTGCTTCCGAAGCAGCTATGTACTCCTCTTCACACGCAGATCCCGCCACGATGCTTTGTTTAGAACTGCACCAACTGACAGCTCCACCGTTCAATATAAACACGTATCCGGTTTGTGATTTAGAATCGTCCGGATCAGTGTCAAAGCTTGCATCAATGTAACCATTTACGATGAGCTCTTTGTCACCTTCATAAACGAGAAACATATCCTTAGTCCTTTTCAGGTATTTCAGGATGTTCTTGACCGCTGTCCAGATTACTTTGGTACCTCCCTGCTAAACTTATAGCAAGGCACACATCAGGTCTGGTACACAACATTGCATACATGATAGAGCCTATGGCTGAAGCATAGGGAACATCTTTCATTTTCTTTCTATCTTCTGCAGTGGTCGGGCATTGAGTCTTACTCAACTTCACACCTTGTAACACAGGCAAGAACCCTTTCTTTGCTTGATCCATTTTGAACTTATTCAAAACTTTGTCAAGGTATGTGCTTTGTGAAAGTCCAATTAAGCGTCTTGATCTATCTCTATAGATCTTGATGCCCAATATGTAAGCAGCTTCACCGAGGTCCTTCATTGAAAAACTCTTATTCAAGTATCCTTTTATGCTATCCAGAAATTCTATATCATTTCCAATCAACAATATGTCATCCATATATAAGATTAGAAATGCTACAGAGCTCCCCCTCACTTTCTTGTAAATACAGGCTTCTCCAAAAGTCTGTATAAAACCATATGCTTTCATCACACTATCAAAGCGTTTATTCCAACTCCGAGAGGCTTGCACCAGTCCATAAATGGATCGCTGGAGCTTGCACACTTTGTTAGCTCCCTTTGGATCGATAAAACCTTCAGGTTGCATCATATACAACTCTTCTTCTAGAAATCCATTCAGGAATGTAGTTTTTACATCCATTTGCCAAATTTCATAATCATAAAATGCGTCAATTGCTAACATGATTCAGACGGTCTTAAGCATCGCTACGGGTGAGAAGGTCTCATTATAGTCAATCCCTTGAACTTGTCAAAAACCTTTCGCAACAAGTCGAGCTTTATAGATAGTAACATTACCGTCAACGTCTGTCTTCTTCTTGAAGGTCCATTTATTCTCAATTGATTGCCGATCATCGAGCAAGTCAACCTAAGTCCACAGTTTGTTCTCATACATGGATCCCATCTCACATTTCATGGCCTCAAGCCATTTTGCGGAATTTGGTGCTCATCATCGCTTCCTCATAGTTCATAGGTTCGTCATGGTCTAGTAACATGACCTCCAGAATAGGATTACCGTACCACTCTGGTGGGGATCTTACTCTGGTTGACCTACGAGGTTCAGTAGCAACTTGATCTGAAGTTTCATGATCATCATCATTAGCTTCCTCACTAATTGGTATAAATGTCACAGGAACCGGTTTCTGTGATGAACTATTTTCCAATAAGGGAGCAGGTACAGTTACCTCATCAAGTTTTACTTTCCTCCCACTCACTTCTTTCAAGAGAAACTCCTTTTCTAGAAAGGATCCAAATTTAGCAACAAAAGTCTTGCCTTCGGATGTGTGATAGAAGGTGTACCCAACAGTCTCTTTTGGGTATCCTATGAAGACACATTTCTCTGATTTGGGTTCGAGCTTATCAGGTTGAAGCTTTTTCACATAAGCATCGCAGCCCCAAACTTTAAGAAATGACAACTTTGGTTTCTTGCCAAACCATAGTTCATAAGGCGTCGTCTCAACGGATTTCGATAGTGCCCTATTTAATGTGAATGCAGCTGTCTCTAGAGCATAACCCCCAAACGATAGTGGTAAATCAGTAAGAGACATCATAGATCGCACCATATCTAGTAAAGTACGATTACGACATTCGGACACACCATTACGCTGTGGTGTTCCAGGTGGCGTGAGTTGCAAAACTATTCTGCATTGTTTCAAATGTAGACCAAACTCGTAACTCAAATATTCTCCTCCACTATCAGATCGTAGGAACTTTATTTTCTTGTTACAATGATTTTCAACTTCACTCTGAAATTCTTTGAACTTTTCAAATGTTTCAGACTTATGTTTTAATTAAATAGATATACCCATATCTGCTTAAATCATCTGTGAAGGTGAGAAAATAACGATACCCGCCGCGAGCCTCAACATTCATCGGACCACATACATCTGTATGTATGATTTCCAACAAATCTGTTGCTCGCTCCATAGTTCCGGAGAACGGAGTTTTAGTCATCTTTCCCATGAGGCATGGTTCGCAAGTACCAAGTGATTCATAATCAAGTGATTTCAAAAGTCCATCGGAATGAAGTTTCTTCATGCGCTTTACACCAATATGACCTAAACGGCAGTGCCACAAATAAGTTGCACTATCATTATCAACTCTGCATCTTTTGGCCTCAATATTATGAATATGTGCATCACTACTATCGAGATTTAATATAAATAGACCACTCCTCAAGGGTGCATGACCATAAAAGATATTACTCATATAAATAGAACAATCATTATTCTCTAATTTAAATGAATAACCATCTCGCATCAAACAAGATCCAGATATAATGTTCATGCTCAACGCTGGCACCAAATAACAATTATTCAGGTCTAAAACTAACCCCGAAGGTAAATGTAGAGGTAGCGTGCGATTGCGATCACATCGACTTTGGAACCATTTCCACTCAGCGTCGTCACCTCGTCCTTAGACAATCTTCGCAATTAAGTAGTCCCTGCTTTGAGTTGCAAATATTAGCAATGTAACCCAGATCAAATACCAGTGCTACTACGAGCATTAGTAAGGTACACATCAATAACATGTATATCACATATACCTTTGTTCACCTTGCCATCCTTCTTATCCGCCAAATACTTGGGGCAGTTCCGCTTCGATTGACTGATCTGCTTTGCGGTAGAAGCACTTAGTCTCGTGCTTAGGTCCGGACTTGGGTTTCTTCTCTGAGCGACAACTTGTTTGATGTTCTTCTTGAAGTTCCCCTTCTTCTTCCCTTTGCCCTTTTTCTTGAAATCGGTGGTCTTGTTGACCATCAACACTTGATGCTCCTTCTTGATTTCTACCTCCGCATCCTTTAGCATTGCGAAGAGCTCGGGAATCGCCTTATCCATCCCTTGCATGTTATAGTTCATCACGAAGCTCTTATAGCTTGGTGGCGATGATTGAAGAATTATGTCAATGACACTATCATCCGAAAAGATTAACTCCCGGTTTAATCAAGTGATTGTTATACCCGGACATTACGAGTATGTGCTCACTTGTAACTATTCTCTTTCATCTTGCAGTTGTAGAACTTATTGGAGACTTCATATCTCTCAATCCGGGCATTTGCTTGAAATATTAACTTCAACTCCTGGAACATCTCATATGGTTTGATACGTCTCCGTCGTGTCTACTTTTCCAAACACTTTTGCCCTTGTTTTGGACTCTAACTTGCATGATTCAAATGGAACTAACCCAGACTGATGTTGTTTTCAGCAGAATTGCCATGGTGTTATTTATGTGCAGAAACAAAAGTTCTCGAAATGACCTGAAACTCCACGGAACTTATTTTTGGAAAAATATTAAAAATATTGGCGAAAGAATCAAGGTCAGGGGGCCCACCACCTGTCCACGAGGGTGGGGGCACGCCTGCCCCCTGGGTGCGCCCCTGCCTCGTGGGCCCCCTGGAGTTCCACCGACCTCAACTCCAACTCCATATATTCGTGTTCGGGGAGAAAAAATCAGAGAGAAAGATTCATCGCGTTTTACGATACGGAGCCGCCGCCAAGCCCTAAACTCTCTCGGGAGGGCTGATTGGGAGTCCGTTCGGGGCTCCGGAGAGGGGAATCCGTCGCCGTCGTTGATGACCCACAAGTATAGGGGATCTATCGTAGTCCTTTCGATAAGTAAGAGTGTCGAACCCAACGAGGAGCAGAAGGAAATGATAAGCGGTTTTCAGCAAGGTATTCTCTGCAAATCTTGAAATAAGTGGTAACGAGATAGTTTTGTGATAAGATAAATTTTAATGAGCAACAAGTAACAAAAAGTAAATAAAGTGCAGCAAGGTGGCCCAATCCTTTTTGTAGCAAAGGACAAGCTGGACAAACTCTTATAATAGGAAAAGCGCTCCGAGGACACATGGGAATATCATCAAGCTAGTTTTCATCACGCTCATATGATTCGCGTTCGATTACTTTGATAATTTGATATGTGGGTGGACGGTGTTTGGGTGCTGTTCTTACTTGAACAAGCATCCCACTTATGATTAACCTCTATTGCAAGCATCCGCAACTACAACAAAAGTATTAAGGTAAACCTAACCATAGCATGAAACATATGGATCCAAAACAGCCCCTTACGAAGCAACGCATAAACTAGGGTTTAAGCTTCTGTCACTCTAGCAACCCATCATCTACTTATTACTTCCCAATGCCTTCCTCTAGGCCCAAATAATGGTGAAGTGTTATGTATTCGATGTTCACATAACACCACTAGAGGTTAGACAACATACATCTTATCAAAATATCGAACGAATACCAAATTCACATGACTACTAATAGCAAGACTTCTCCCGTGTCCTCAGGAACAAACGTAACTACTCACAAAGCATATTCATGTTAATAATCAGAGGGGTAATAATATGCATAAAGGATCTGAACATATGATCTTCCACCAAGTAAACCAACTAGCATCAACTACAAGGAGTAATCAACACTACTAGCAACCTACTAGCACCAATCCCAGACATGGAGACAAGAATTGGATACAAGAGATGAACTAGGGTTTGGAGATGAGATGGTGCTGGTGAAGATGTTGATGGAGATTGCCCTCTCCCGATGAGAGGAGCGTTGGTGATGATGATGGCGATGATTTCCCTCCCGAGGGAAGTGTCCCCGGCGAGCAGCTCTGCGGAGCCCTAGATTGGTTCCGCCAAGGTTCCGCCTCGTGGCGGCGGAGTCTCATTCCAAAGGTTGCTTATGATTATTTTTCTCATCGAAAGACTTCATATAGGAGAAGATGGGCATTGGAGAGCCACCAGGGGGCCCACGAGGTAGGTGGGCGCGCCCAGGGGGGCGCGCCCCCCACCCTCGTGAGCAGGGTGTGGGCCCCTGGCCTTCATCTTTGGCGACGATTTTTCTTTATTTATTTTAAGACATTCCGTGGAGTTTCAGGACTTTTGGAGTTGCAGAATAGTCCTTCAATATTTGCTCCTTTTCCAGCCCGAATTCCATTCTTGCATTCTCCCTCTTCATGTAAACCTTGTAAAATAAGAGAGAATAGCCATAAGTATTGTGACATAACGTGAAATAACAGCCCATAATGCAATAAATATTGACATAAAAGCATGATGCAAAATGGACGTATCAACTCCCCCAAGCTTAGACCTCGCTTGTCCTCAAGCGAAAAGCCGATAACAATAAATATGTCCTCATGTTTATAGGTAGAGGCATCGATAAAAATAAAATACGGACATGAAGGCATCATGATTATTTCATAACAGCAACATAAATAGATTTTGTCATATGACTACTCATGTTCAAATGATGATCTTTTCAAAGCCAAAGTACGAATCAGAAACCTTATTGAGCACCAACAAATTATACCCTTAGTCATTGAAACAATTGCAATTTATCATAACATCGGAAAGAGTCTATGTCAGAGCTTAAAATCAAGTCCACATACTCAACTATCACTTAGTCCTTCATAATTGCTAACACTCACGCAATACTTGTGGTTACGGAGTTTTAACCGGACACGAGAGAAAGATAGGGGCTTGTAGTCTTGCCCCACAACCTTTTACCTCAGGGGTAATGTCAACAATAATAATTCATGCTCCCCTACATCCAATTAGATATATATATATATATATATATATATATATATCATGTTCTTTCCAACATGCTGAGCTTGCCAAAGGATAAAATAAAAAGGAGAAGGTGAAGATCACCATGACTCTTGCATAAGGTAGAGGATAAAAATAAAAGATAGGCCCTTCGCAGAGGGAAGCAGAGGTTGTCATGCGCGTTTAGGGTTGATGCACAAAATCTTAATGCAAAATAATGTCACTTTATATTGCCCCTTGTATGTGAACCTTTATTATGCAGTTCGTTGCTTTTATTGCGTCCACAACAAGTTCGTACAAAGTTTATTTTCTCTGCACTAATAAATCATGCATATTTAGAGAGCAATTTTTATTGCTTGCACCGATGACAACTTACTTGAAGGATCTTACTCAATCCATAGGTAGATATGGTGGACTCTCATGGCAAAACTGGTTTAAGGGTATTTGGAGTAGTATTTCTACTTAGTCTTTGAGAATTTGGCTAGCATGAGGGGAAAGGCAAGCTCAACACGGTAGAGGATCCATGACAACATACTTTATCTCAGATGTAAGAAAACATAACTCATTATGTTGTCTTCCTTGTCCAACCTCAACTCTTTAGCATGTCATATTTTAATGAGTGCTCCCAATCATAAAAGATGTCAATGATAATATATCTATATGTGAAACCTCTCTTTCCTTATTACTTCCTATTAATTGCAACGATGACCAAAGCTATATTTGCCAACTCCCAACAACTTTTAATCATCATACTCTTTCTATGTAGAGTCATTACTTTCACTAAGATCAATATGAACTCTTTGATTCTTTTTATTCCCTTTTTTCTAATCGCCCAAGATCATGGCCAAATACTCAAGCCCTTGACTCAACACTAATCTTTATTATATAGCTCACGGACTCGATTACAAAGAAGGATCATAAAGCAAAACTCAAACCTAGATCATGCCATGACTTTATTCTACTAAATCAAGATACTACTAATAGGATCGAACTAAGAAAAACGGTAAAGATAGGAGTTGTGATGGAGATACAATACCGGGGCACCTCCCCCAAGCTTGGCAGTTGCCAAGGGGAGTGCCCATACCCATGTGATTATGCCTCCTTTGTTGTTGGTGATGCAGGTGGAATTGTTGTTGATGATGCAGGCTTGCCCTTCTCTTTCTCCAACTTGCGTCTGAGGGTGAAATTATCAATCCTCAACTCACCATCGATCTCAAGCTTTAGTATCCTTTTGCATAATGCCTCTTTGCTTTCTTGCTTGAAGCGAGGGGGAACTGGTTCATCTTCATCTTCCTCATCAGGGTATGTTGGGGATATAACTATTTGTGTAAGCCGCCCAGGAGAGGCCGGGTTACGTAAAGAGGTTACCAGACAGAAGCCCAAGTCCAAGCATGAAGATGGCGTCTCAAAGGGCTTAAGACCCACAGGCGACTTAAGGCCCATTGTAGTAAACCGCCATAATGGCAAGACTTGTATCATAAGGTAGACTTGACTAGTCACCGAGCCGGACATTGTTTATAAGCCGGCCGGGACTCTGTAGGCCACAGGGCGTCAACCCGTGTATATAAGGGGACGACCTGTTGGCGGCTTAGGGCAAGAAACAACCAATCGAGAACCGGGCATAGCGTATCTCGCTCCTCGTCATCGAAACCTCAAGCAATACCAACCCAACTAGACGTAGGCTTTACCTTCACCGTAAGGGGCCGAACTAGTATAAAACCTCTCGTGTCCTTTGTCCCGATTAACCCCTTTAAGCTTCCTAGTTGCGATGGCTCCATGAATAAGTCCTTGCAAGAGGACATCTGCCGTGACAATTCCACGACAGTTGGCGCCCACCGTGGGGCCAGCCGCGATGGATTTGAGTTCTTGAAGGGCAGCTTCGAAGGGCTCAAGGGATACGCAGTGGGCCGGATGACCAAGAGTCGTCGTGGCAAGATCTACATCGACAACGAAGGTTGGGGCCTCGAGGCCGACTCAATTGAGTACGGGTACCGGGTCCCCTTTGGCGGAATCCATGTCTTCATCGGCCGGACTGGTGAGCCGGGCCCAGAGCCGGACAGCTGCGCCGACCTCATTGAGACGGCTCAGCGTGCGAGACCCGCCTGGATTCAATCTACCATGAAACGTGCTTTTGTGGGCTGTATTCACGAGAGGCACTTTCTGAAGGATCTAAAGGTGGCGAAGAGACGGCCGTCCCATCAGATGATGATTCGTCCTCCGGTTCAACAGATTCACTGTATCAGGTCCAAGAAGGCATGCTTGGGGGCTGTTCTGACGGCTCTAGCGTTCCGGATTGCTATGAGCCGCCAAGCTGGGCAGGAGTTTTCATGGCTGGTACCCAACCCGGCCAAAACTCGACGGCTGCGACAGCAATAACGTCCGGGTCAGGAGCGGCCGGGGCAGGAGGCCCAGCGCCCGCCAAACAAAAGTGCTAATAGATCTTATGGACAAGTTGACGGTCTGTTAACCACCACGGTTATTCCCGCAAATCCAGATGAGCATAACACGGAGGTGGCAAAAGTGCGTGAGGAGATAGCCACGGCCAAGGAGGCCTTGGCGGTGAGGACACCAAAGCTAGGCTGCGGAGTGGGCGGCTTTGGATGCAGGCGCAGCGACTCCGGTCGAAGGCTTTCCGACTTAACATGAGTCTGAATGCGTCCAATGAGGTGATGAGAAGGAGACATCGAAGACCCAGTCCGTCTGCCTCCGATTTACGATCCTCGGAATCTTTTCACGACACCGGAGCTGGTCCTAGCAATCCGCCAAGCCAATCAATTTATGACACCCGGAGCTGGAGGGCCGGTTCAGCCTCGAGAGATGGCACCTCTTCACGGGAGCATGACCCCGCCCCGATACATACCAACACCTCCGGGCCACTTTTCCAACCCCATGGAGAACTTGATAGCAGCATCGGCGCGTCTGGTGGCTCTTCCAGTGGATGGTGATGACCCGATGGCGGTGGAAACTCGGAGGGTTAGGGATCTTCTTCAGATGGCCTTGGCACAGCAAGAGACCTATTCTTACAGCAGGGACAGGATTCATTCCACTCCTCAGCCTTGGATAGCACCTCGTCCAAGCCGGAGCCCGAGTTACAGCAGGCACATGGAGTCAGAAGCTTTATCAAGCAATGCCCAGCGTTGTAACCAACCCGGCGGCTATAACCCGGTGCAGGATCGGTTGCGTCAGGAGGATGAATGGGTGGCTCAATTAGAGGCTCAGCAGACGGCATATGATGGTCTCCCAGAGTATCCAATGACTTCTGTTGGAGCAGGAGTGGCCACTAGAA
Source organism: Aegilops bicornis (assembly GCA_021605145.1). Classification (NCBI taxonomy): domain Eukaryota; kingdom Viridiplantae; phylum Streptophyta; class Magnoliopsida; order Poales; family Poaceae; genus Aegilops; species Aegilops bicornis. Next base: position 708,218,847 of record CM038671.1, read on the forward strand.
CCGATGGTGTCCCTTGTCTGGTGCCGGCTCTGAGAGATGTGCGTCTGCCCAAGGATTTCAAGGGACCTCGAAAGGTGCCGAATTACACGGCCGACTTACAGCCGGGGGCATGGATTGAAAGTTACGAGATGGCCGTGGAGTTATTGGAAGTCAGCGACGCGGCAATGGCTAAGTATTTCACCATGATGTTAGATGGAACGGCCCGATCTTGGTTGAAAAGTTTGCCTCCCAATTCCACCAGTTCATGGGCAGAGTTAAAGGCCCGGTTTATCCAGAACTTTAAGGATACTTGCAAGCAATCTATGTCCATTGTGGACTTGACCAATTGTAAGCAGCAGGAGGGTGAGTCCACAACTCATTGGGTGCGCCGGGTCAAGGAAATAATACATTCATCTGATAAGATGGACGCCGCTCACAGACGTATGCTCCATCGTAATTGTCGTTTTGTGTCACCGGGCGAAGCGGGCGCCTTAAGCGTGATTGCAATGACATGGGTACGCTGATGGCGGCTTTGGTTAAATATGTCGATTCTGATACTACCGATGATCCCGCGTCTGAGGAGGAAAAGACAGGGAAAGGAAAGAAGAACGACAATGGAAAAAGTCAGCAGCATCACCCGGTAAGTCACGGTGGCAACAAGCGTAAGCCGGAGGGTAACCTGGCGTTTGTGGCCAAAGCTAATGCCCAAGGTAATAACAAGAAGCGTAAGGGGAGAGCACCCCCTCGATCTGGTGGCTCAGGTCCTTCTCTTGAGCAGCTTCTGAATGAGCCTTGTCCAAGACACGGTACTCGGGAAAATCCTGCCACCCACTTATGGAAGGATCAGCGATCATGAAGGCTTTCAAGAATTCAAACATGTTTGATGAAAATCATGGATCAGGCGGCGGTTCAGGAGCAGGTGGTTTCCATGGCCCGGGTGGCGGCTCAAGTTCCAGTTTTCAAGGCGGTCAAGGTGGCTATAATCAGCGGCAGTCTGGTCAAGGAGGACAGTAGCAGCAGCCAAAGTTATCAGAGCCATCCAAAACAGTTGAACGGTGGGCAATACCATGTGTTTACCACTAACTTGTGTAAGCGTGACCAGAAGGTTCATAAAAGGGTTGTGAATTCGGTTGAGCCGGCGGTTCCCCGTTATCTGAGGTGGTCAGAGCAGCCTATCATTTGGAGTAGGGAAGATCACCCCCTCCGGGTTGATAACCCGGGCCAGTTGGCCTTGGTGGTGGCCCCTCAGGTCGGTGGATATAAATTCACTAAGGTGCTCATGGACGGAGGAAGCAGCATCAATATTCTCTATTATGAGACCTTTCGCCGTATGGGTCTGACTGATAAGGACTTGAGGACGTCTAGCACTGTTTTTCATGGGGTGGTACCTGGTAAGTCGGCATATCCCGTTGGAAAGATTGAGCTGGAAGTGGCTTTTGGAGATGAATATGATTCCGGGGCTGAGAAACTGACGTTTGAGCTAGTCAAAATCAGGAGCCCATATCACGCTTTGTTTGGACGGCCGGCTTATGCCAAGTTTATGGCACGACCGTGTTATGTTTATCTGCAGCTCAAGATGCCGGGTTACAAGGGCACCATCACTGTGCATGGGAGTCGAAAGGTGGCCTTGGAGTGCGAGGAAGGCGATGCGGCTTATGCTGAATCCGTTTGTGCTGAAAAGGAGCTGAAGTTTTATCAAACTAATGTTGACCCGGCAGATATGACCTCTTTGAAGAAGCCAACCACAGAGCAAGACTCGGCGTTGAAATTTAAGTCGGCCGCCGAGACAAAACTGGTTGACTTCACTCCAGGCGACTCTTCCAAGCAGTTCAGTATCAGTACCAATTTGGATCCCAAATAGGAAAGCGCGCTCATCGAGTTCATCCGTGAGAACCGGGACATCTTTGCATGGAAACCTTCTGACATGCCGGGTGTCCCGAGAGAACTCGCTGAGCACACTCCTAATCTTGATCCAAAGTATAAGCCGGTCAGGCAGTTTCTCCGGCGATTCAATGAGGAAAGGCGAAAGGCTATAGGGGAGGAGGTCGCTCGGCTCTTAGCGGGCGGGTTCATCATGGAATTTTTTCACCCGGAGTGGTTGGCTAACCCGGTGCTTGTGCTCAAGAAGAACGGCACCTGGCGGATGTTTGTGGACTACACAGACTTAAATAAAGCTTGTCCGACTGATCCCTTTGCTCTACCCCGCGTTGATCAAATCATCGATGCTACAACGAGTTGCGAAAGCGGTTGAGTTTTTGGATGCTTACTCGGTTATCATCGGATCAAGATGGCGATTAAGGACCAGGAGAAGACGGCTTTCATTACTCCATTTGGAGCCTTCGCTATGTGTCTATGCCGTTTGGGCTCAAGAGTGCCCAGGCGACTTATCAGCGGTGTGTGCAGAATTGTCTCCACAATCAGATTGGGCGCAATGTTCATGCCTATGTGGATGACATTGTGGTGAAGTACAGAGAGAAGGAAACCTTGATCTCCGACTTAAAGGAAACCTTTGATAATCTTCGGGTCTACAAGATGATGCTTAACCCGGACAAGTGTGTATTTGGTGTACCTGCAGCAAACTTTTGGGATTCCTGGTCTCAAGCAGGGCATTGAAGCTAACCCGGAGAAGATCAAGGCGATTACCTCTCTGGCTAAACCGGTGTGCATCAATGATGTTCAGCGACTGGTGGGTCGCGTTGCTGCTTTAAGTCGATTCATAAGCCGGCTAGGGGAGAAGGCTCTACCGCTGTATCAGATGATGAAGAAAACAGACACCTTTGTCTGGAGTGAGGCTGCTGATGCTGCCTTTGAAGATTTAAAGAGACAATTGTCTGAGCCACCGGTTCTCGCAGCTCCAATTGATAAAGAGCCATTGCTATTGTATGTTGCTGCTAACTCACGTGCTGTTAGTGTGGCCATTTTGGTGGAGCGTAAGGAGACTGGTAAGGAGCATCCAGTTCAGCGGCCGGTTTATTACATCAGTGAGGTGCTCATAGAATCCAAGCAAAGGTATGCGCATTGGCAGAAACTTGTTTATGGGGTGTTCATGGCAAGCCGGAAGCTAAAGCAGTATTTCCTGGGTCATCTTATAACTGTGGTAAGTTCAGCCCCTTGGGAGACATCATCCGAGCAGGGAAGCCACAGACGAGTTGCCAAGTGGGCCATCGAGCTTGGGCCTCACGGTTTGAAGTATATGCCGTGCACAACTATCAAGTCTCAAGCCCTAGTGGACTTTATTAATGATTGGACGGAATTGCAGGCACCAGAGGAGAAGCCGGATAACACGTATTGGACTATTCACTTCGATGGGTCCAGTAGTTGGAAGGCTCGGGGCCGGAGTCGTTTTAACTTCCCCGAGGTGACAAATTTTGTTATGTGCTCGGCTTATGTTTTCGTGTACTAACAATGCAGCTGAATACGAGGCTTTACTCCATGGCCTCCGGATGGCCAAAGAGATGAATTTGAGCGGGTAAGATGCTTGGGCGATTCAGACCTCGTCGCTCAACAGTGTCGTGCACGTGGGATTCTAAGGATCCCCTTATGGCGGCTTATCATCGTGAAGTTGATGCGGTGGCTGGGCACTTCAAAGGTTATCAAGTAGAGCACATTGATCGAAGGAAGAATGAGGCGGCTGATGCTTTAAGCCGGCTGGGGTCTCAGCGTAAGCCGGCACCGCCTAATACTTTTCTTGACATTTTGCATAACCCATCTTTCAGAGTGCCTACAGAGGAAGAGCTTACAGTGCCAGACCCGGAGGCGCAGCTGGTGGCGGCTTTCCATGCCATCCCAGACTGGACGGTCCCATATTTCGCCTATATGACCCGGGGAGAGTTGCCTGAGGACGAGACCTTGGCAAGACAAATCATCAGGCGGTCCAAATCCATGACGATTGTTCATGGCGAGTTGCATCACCGCAGCGTCCTTTGGGCGTTTCAACGTTGTGTATCACCTATGGAGGGTCGGAGATACTTCGTGAGATTCATGAAGGTGATTGTGGTCATCATGCCGGTTCAAAGTCTCCGTAGCCAAGGCTTTTCGTCATGGTTTTTATTGGTGACGGCTCATCTTTGTCACGGAGGATCTGGTCAAGAAATGTGACGGATGTCAAAAATTCTCACGACAAGCTCATGTGCCGGCTCAAGAATTGAGGATGATTCCGATTACTTGGCCGCTTGCGATGCTGGGGCTTGATATGGCTGGACCTTTCAAAAGGTCTAAGGATAAGAAGACACACCTGTTGGTGGCAGTGGATAAATTCACCAAGTGGGTTGAAGCAGAGCCGGTTAGTAAGTGTGATGCAGCCACGACGATTCAGTTCATCAAAAAGGTGATCGTTTGTTTTGGTTTTCCGCGATATTATAAGCGATAATGGTACTAATCTCTCCAAGGGTTCCATGGAAGAGTTACATCAACAAGAGCACATCCGACTTGACGTTTTTGTTGCTCACCCCCGCCTAATGGTCAAGCAGAAAGAGCTAATCAAGAGATCTTGAAAGGTATCAAACCCCGGCTCTTAGTTCCCTTACAGCGAACTCCGGGCTGTTGGGTGGAGGAGTTACCCTCTGTGCTATGGAGCATCAACACAACGCCTAATAGGTCTACTGGTTATACACCTTTCTTCATGGTGTACGGAGCAGAGGCGGTTCTGCCAAGTGACATCCGGCATGATTCACCCCGGGTGGCGGCTTACGTTGAGGTTGATAATGAAAAAGCTCGTCAGGATGCACTTGACTTGTTGGATGAAGAGCGAGACTTGGCAATAGCCCGCTCAGCGATTTACCAGCAAGACCTGCGCCATTATCACAGCCGCCGGGTTAGAAGCAGAACTTTCCAGGAAGGCGATTTAGTGCTCCGGCTCATCCAGGATCAATCTGATATGCACAAGTTGTCCCCTCCTTGGGAAGGACCTTTCGTGGTCAACAAGAATTTCAACAACGGGTCATATTACCTCATTGATGTTCGAGAGCACAAAGACTCACGTAAGTCGGAGGAGGAGACCCGCCGGCCGTGGAACATAGCGCATCTCCAGCCCTACTATACTTAAGCCACCGGCTTTCAGTTATATTTGTTTTTCTTTTTTAGCAATGTATATATTATATAAAGCAATAAAGCAGGACCTCTTTCCTTTCCATCCTACAAGGTTTATGTGTCTTCTTTACCGGGTGGTGGAAACGACTAACAGGGAGCGGATCATATCTGAATCCGGTTTTCCCTTTGGTCCGGCTTATGATCATATCTGAATCAATCCATGGTCACTTGGGGGCTTCCTGTTCAAACATAGGTCGTATTCGAACCAAAGAGAACATAGCTGTCGATACCCAATTGATCGGCATACTGCCAAACCCTTGGGGGCTTCTTGATCATATTTGAATCATAGCTTAACCCCTTTGGGTCTGACGTGGATTGTATTCGAATCAGCGTCACTAAACAACTCTCATGTCACTTGGGGGCTTCCTGTTCAAATATAGGTCGTATTCAAACCAAAGAGAACATAGCTGTCGATACCCACTTGATCGGCATCGCCAAAGCCATTGGGGGCTATATGATCGTATCCGAATCTTAGCTTAACCCCTTTGGAACGGTTCTACTGATCGTATTCGAATCAAAGGCCTTTGAAAATTAGGTTTACTTTATTCTATAAGAGTAAATGATATTAAGGGCCAAGTAAACATTATATGTGCCAATTTTCAGAAGTTAAGTTTAACTGTCTGCTTTTTGGGATCACGTAAGCCGGTAATATATGCTTCAATGAGATAACATGTATATTATTATGGTCATGATCATGAACCGGCTGATACTTATGATGTTTTGGTTCATACTCCGGGTTAACATTATTTTACACGACCCCGGATGTGGTGAGACGCCAAAGGAATATTTTGTTTTTATACACAGGGTGAAGCAAAAGGCTTTTGGATGTTAAGAAGCAATTCAAGCAAGCTGACAGTACACAATGATAGCGGATTTAGACATTGTTAAGCACCACAAACATGCGCGAAGGCATGACAGAGTTAAGAAGTTTTTCTACCCTATTACAAGACTCCCCGAGTCTGAATAATGAGGCATTATTTTTTCAAAGACTTAGTGCCAAAGGTTACTCCTTTGGTGGACTTGACGACTCGGGTTATCCTTCCCGCCTCTTAAATGCTGCTTTGTCCTGGAAGGTTGACGAGGTCCAGTCAATGCCGCTTAAGGCTTCAAATCAGCTTCATCATCTATTAAACTGGCCGGGTCAACTTCAGGAGCAAAGGTATGCTTACGAGTTGGAGGGATCAGGCTGACATCATCATAATGCGGAGTTGGAATCCTCTGGTTCTCATTGTCATAACCCGGCTGGTACTTTGTAAGATCAATATCGTTGTCGATGATGGTGGCCACAGGACGTACGACTCTCACACAGGTGGTTTGAATGCAGAGCCGTCCTCCTTTAAGCTAGGATATCCAAGAGCAACATCGCCTAAGTCTAGCTCTGGAACCAACGCTTTGGCCCGGCTTAAGGCGGTTATGGCCCCGACTCTACCAGATGCTCGCCTTAATTCCTGAATCCGTTGAGGTAACACGGCAAGCCGTTTGAGCACATCCTGCAGGAGATAAGGAGTATCATTTGATAAAGCCACAACGGCCAAAGCACGTTGTGACCCGGTGTACAGCTATTCCACTAGAGTGTACACTGCCTTAAGCTTGATCAGCATATTCTGCTTTAGGTTGGTACTCCTGGGACCTGCGTTTATGCATATAAGATTAAGCCGGAGATAATATATGAAACAGTTATCAAATGAATCATGGTGATGTTCAAAAGTTACACATAGTAACTTTCGAAAATTGCTGAGACCGTTTGGGATATCTGGTGCTTTAAGCCGGACAATTCGGCAGTTGCTTCGACAAGAGCTGCTTCTGCTGTCTCGGCCCGGGTCACAAGTGAAGATTTTTCATCCGCCTAGGCCTTCTTCTCCGCGTCAAAATCCTTCTTCAACTTTTCTTGCTCAGAGACGATGAATGCGAATTTGGAGTCGGCTTTTTGAATCTCAAGGTCTTGGGCCGCCAGCCGGGTCTTCAGGTCAGCAATCTGCAATTCGAATTGACTTGTGGAGACCTGCAATAACGCCGGGTTACAAGTAAGGTTATGGTAAGGTATTATTAAAGTCTCAAGCACTTTACAAGTAAAGACCCTTGACACTTGGGGGCTAATGTCTGCTGAAGAAAATTTTACTTTATAATGTCAGATTATGCATATTAAAGTCTCAAGCACTTTACAAGTAAAAATACTTGACACTTGGGGGCTAATGTGTATCGCTTATTTAAAAGTTGCTATATTACAGCCGGGTTAAATATATTTTCTTGTAAACCGGGTGAGCTAACAGTAAGCCGATATCTAAGTCTACGGCATATTTACCTATAAGCAGTAGACTTGGGGGCTGGTACAGTAAGTAAGATTTAGGAGAAATAATATAAGTTATACCTCAGATTTATGCTGTATCTGTTTCACCATGTCAATTTCCAGGTCGCGACCGTTATGCACTTGATTCAGATAGCCTGAGACTATATCGCCAATGCTTAAGTGGGCATAATCAGCGATGTCCTGTTTGGTCTTCTGGCTTTTGACAAGTTCTTCCTTAGCGGTACATCTGGCAAGAATGAGGTCGCCCGGCTCAACATACTGGCTTTTCAAGAATTCAATTTCCGGCTCAGCCGTCCGGACCGGCCTAGGAATTTCCGGCTTATCGGAGCTATCAAGAGTGCCTTCTTTAGGCGGGTCGGAAAGATGGTGTCGGAATTTCATGGGCGGCTCAGAGGAGGTTGATGAGTAGAAGCATCGAGGCGGTGGTTCCGGTTCCGGCTCCGTTGCTACCGGTCTTCAATCGGCTTATTCTTCTTTGCCCTCTTCTTTGGAAGCCGCTTTGCACAATCGTGAATAAAACAAAGGGATGAGTACAAAATATGAGTAAGGCAAAGCATGAGGATAACAAAGGTACATTACCCAGGGGCAGTCTTGAAGGCCGGCATGTTGGATTGCATAGACTCGCCAGAAGAAGGAGAGGTATCCTGATAATTGGAGTCAGATGAATTGAGAGGCTGACGAATTAAACCCGCCAAAGGATAAACAGAACACAAAGCGGAGATGACCTCAGTTCGACGCTTCCTGCTTACGTCAGGTAAGCCGGAAGAGAGCTCTACATCCTTACTTGTCCGGGTTTGCCTCCGGCTCTCAAGCTGTTGTTGCTTCAAAAGAAATTGAGGATCTTGATAAGCTAAAGGATGTGAAAATCTTACTTTCCGGGTCACCCACCGGGTTTTGTGCTTTGGCAAAGGCTCTGAGTCGGAGGAGATTATAGTTACCTCTTCGCCATGAGCTTGGCTGTTTCCAGTGTCTTCCTGAAAGGAGGAAATATCAACAAAATAGTAACAAAGGAGTTAAAGAGAGTAAGGGATTACCTCTTCCTCACCTAAAGAAGAGTCATCCAATTTGAGCAATTCAGAGGCGCTGGGTTTCTTCTTTTTTGAAGTCCCCGTTTTGGCGTTTTTCCTTTCATTTTTCTTGGATGCTCTGGCTTGTTGGGCGGCCTCGTGGTCATATTTGACTTTCCAGAAATCATCACTGGCCTGTGGAAAAGATAAGGAATTATAAGTACAAAGAGGTAAACATATTAAAGAGTATTTATTAAGATTGGTAAACTTACTGCAGGGGCCGGGTTCTTTTTGCAGAAGGGAAGTAACCCGAAGGTATTGTTGATAACAAGACTCTTTCAAAGATGGATCGGGTTGTAGCATCTGCCACATCATCGGTAAGTCGTCACAACTGTGGGCGCATTGGGTCGTTCTATTCGCAGATAGGTGCACATTAAGCGAGCGGCGGCTTAATGGGAGTATACGCCAAGTGACCTGCATCCGGACCAAGTCGATGCCATTTAAACCGTTTCCCAGAAGAGATTTAATCTTCTTGATGGTGGGGTTGAGTGGCAGACGTTCAACAATGGTCAGTTTATCCGCCAGCGGATGGTTGGACTCAAGGCGCAGGGCGCGAAAGCCGGGCAGATGCGGCTCATCACCGGAGAAGTATCTCGACAAGAGAACCATGACTGGTTCCAATATTTGGGGTGACTCGGCAGCTCGGATAAGAAGCAGACAGTCTCTCCGTCATTTGGATTGAGATACCGCCAAGTTCAAGACTCAGCCCGTTAGCACGCCTCATTCTGCCGGTTCAAGTAAAAAGTTCTCTGAACAAGAGCAGGCTTGGCTCCTCCTGTGTACACCTCACGGAAGACTTGGAAATTGCAAAGATTGGACACGGAATTGGGTCCAATGTCTTGATGTCTCATGTCAAAGAAATTCACAACTTCTATGAAGAACTTTGAGCCGGGAGGGGCAAATCCCCGGCTCATGTGATCCGTGAAAACTATTACCTCCCCTTCTTTGGGTTGAGGCTTTTCTTCAGATGGATCAGGGACGCGATAAGACATGACTTCCTTTTTTGGCAAATGGCCAGACTTCACAAATTCAGCCAGTTTGCTCTTAGTGACTGTGGATGGGACCCAGTTGCAGGTTACAGGAGCTTTGGTCAACTTAGGTGCCATGACAACAGATTGGCCTATTACAAAATAAGAAGTTCCGGTTTAAATTTTAACCCGGAAGAAATTATCCAAATTACTGAAGGTAGCGGCTTGAAGGGGCCTAATTACATAAGGATAATTGAGCAACATTATTTTAAGCCGCTACAAGTGTTAGCAACAGTTCAAAACTTTTTAAAAGACCTGAGAAGGCGCCAAGGTTCAAAGATCAAGTGGAATGCATTTAAACCGGATGCCTGGACAGTTATGTTAAAGGCATAAGAATTTTTCCGGGTGATAAAAACAGGTTTCATAATTTTCTGCTATGATTTGAGATCAAAAGTCTGTTCTGATAAGAAATTTTTTGTAGACCTAAAAACCGACGCAGATGCGTTCATAGGCTCGAAGAAGGCCTTCATACAGAGAAAGAGATCTGTTTCGTATCCAAGATAAGGGCGAAAACAACTACCGCAGCTGTTTTATATCATTCTCGGATCGGAAGGGGTGTCTAGGAGAAAAAACTAACAAGGAGATGGCTCTAATGGTGATGAACTACAACAAACTCGAAGAAGCTCTAATGCAGATCTAAGCAGGGAAGGAAAGGAAACTTATGGATCTGGAGGAGCTGCGGAGGTTCGCCGGTGTTTTTCTGGACCGATTCAGGTTGATGCGGCGGCCTGGGTCGGTGAAGACGAGAAGCTTGACGGCGGCGGCGGCGGCGGAGCTTGAGAGGAGGCAAGAGGAGGAAGACGACTGGAAGGGTGAAAATGAAACCTAGGTCGCGCCTATTTATAAGGAGAGCATAACTGAGACGACGCGGGAAACAAGGAGATAAGAAATATTATCCAGCGGCCCTGACGCCTCGATTTCCGGAACGGATAATAAAGACAGAAATCCGTTGGGCGATACGGCGGAATAAAAAGGAAAGATGACGTCATGACGGGTTAACACGGATCCAAAGAATGACGTCACAGCGGGTTAAAGAAAGTCTTTTTGCGCAGTCAGAAGACTGAAGATTTATGTTTTAAGTTATTTTAAGATTGACATGAATAGGTTCAAATCAATCCGGGGCCTAATGTTGGGGATATAACTATTTGTGTAAGCCGCCCAGGAGGGGCCGGGTTACGTAAAGAGGTTACCAAACAGAAGCCCAAGTCCAAGCATGAAGATGGCGTCTCAATGGGCTTAAGGCCCACAGGCGACTTAAGGCCCGTTGTAGTAAACCGCCATAATGGCAAGACTTGTATCATAAGGTAGACTTGACTAGTCACCGAGCCGAAAATTGTTTATAAGCCGGCCGGGACTCTATAGGCCACATGGCGTCAACCCATGTATATAAGGGGACGACCTGTTGGCGGCTTAGGGCAAGAAACAACCAATCGAGAACCGGGCATAGCGTATCTTGCTCCCTGGTCATCGAAACCTCAAGCAATACCAACCCAACTAGACGTAGGATTTACCTTCACCGTAAGGGGCCGAACTAGTATAAAACCTCTCGTGTCCTTTGTCCCGATTAACCCCTTTAAGCTTCCTAGTTGCGATGGCTCCACAAATAAGTCCTTGCAAGAGGACATCTGCCGTGACAATTCCACGACAGGGTACCATATATATGGATAGGTATCCTTGAATATGTTTTTATCTAAAGTCCGGTAAGAAACTGGGCAATCCTCCTCTGAATCTTGAGACGACATGTTGATCTAACCTGCAGTAGGGCAGTTTGAAACAAAAACAGAGGATATTTGCATGATACGTGAGTCAAAACCTTCGGGAGAATATATAATGAATTTTTACCGACCAAAACACGTATCGTGCAAGGAAACGGAGTCCGGAGGGCACACGAGGTGCTCACGAGGTAGGGGTGCGCCCAGGGGGTAGGGCGCGCCCTCCACCCTTGTGGAGGCCTCGTGTCCTCCCTGGACTGCTACTTATTTTTCTATTTTTCTAAATATTCCAAAACGGAGAAATATTGTCTTAGAATTTGTTTTGGAGTCGGTTTACTTACCGTAACACATACCTATTCCTTTTCGGAGTCTGGAACGTTCTGGTAAGTGTCCCCTATGTATTCCTGCGGGGTTACGGTTTCAATAATATTAGTTTCAACATTTATAGGATTACCTCAGATATAGTGTTTGATCCTTTGACCGTTTACCACCTTCGGATTTGTGCCTACGAAGTTGTTGATTTTTATGGCACCGGAACGATAGACCTCCTCGATAACGTAAGGACCTTCCCATTTGGAGAGAAGTTTTCCTGCAAAAAATCTTAAACGAGAGTTGTATAGCAATACATAATCACCTACATTGAACTCACGCTTTTGTATCCTTTTGTCATGCCATCTTTTAACTTTTTCTTTAAACAACTTGGCATTTTCATAAGCCTGGGTTCTCCATTCATCAAGTGAGCTAATACCAAATAACCTCTTCTCACCGGCAAGTTTGAAATCATAGTTTAGCTCTTTATAGCCCAATATGCCTTATGTTCTAGTTCGAGAGGTAAGTGACATGATTTTCCATAAACCATTTTATACGGAGACATACCCATAGGATTCTTATATGCAGTTCTATAGGCCCATAATGCATCATCAAGTTTCTTGGACCAATTCTTTCTAGACCTATTAACAGTCTTTTGCAAAATTAATTTGAGCTCTCTATTACTCAATTCTACTTGACCACTAGACTGTGGGTGATAAGGAGATGCAATTCTATGATTAACGTCATATTTAGCCAGCATTTTACGGAAAGCACCATGAATAAAGTGTGAACCACCATCAGTCATTAAGTATCTAGGGACTCCAAACCTCGGAAAAATAACTTCCTTAAGCATTTTAATAGAAGTGTTATGATCAACACTACTAGTTGGAATATCTTCTACCCACTTAGTAACGTAATCAACAACAACTAAAATATGAGTGTATCCATTAGAAGCAGGAAAAGGTCCCATATAATCAAAGCCCCAAACATCAAATGGTTCAATAACAAGTGAATAGTTCATAGGCATTTCTTGACGTCTAGTAATATTACCAATTCTTTGACATTCATCACAAGACAAAACAAACTTACGGGCATCCTTGAAGAGAGTAGGCCAATAAAAACCGGATTGCAATACCTTATGGGCAGTTCTATCTCCAGTGGTGTCCTCCATAAGCTTCGGAGTGACACTTGCGTAGGATCTGTTCCTGTTCATGCTCAGGCACACAACATCTAATAACACCATCTACTCCTTCTTTATAAATATGTGGGTCATCCCAAAAGTAATGTCTCAAATCATAGAAGAACTTTTTCTTTTGTTGGTATGTGAAGCTAGGTGGTATAAATTTAGCAACAATATAATTAGCATAATCAGCATACCATGGAGTGCAACGAGAAGTGCTGATGACATTTAATTGTTCATCAGGAAAGCTATCATCAATAGGTAATGGGTCATCAAGAACATTCTCTAACCTAGATAAGTTGTCTGCAACGGGGTTCTCAACTCCTTTTCTATCAACAATATGCAAATCAAATTCTTGCAGCAAGAGAACCCATCTAATAAGTCTAGGTTTAGCATCTTTCTTGTCCATAAGATATTTAATAGCAGCATGATCAGTGTGAATAGTTACTTTAGAATCAACAATATAGGGTCTGAATTTATCACAAGCAAATACAACTGCTAAAAGTTCCTTTTCGGTAGTAGAATAATTTCTTTGAGCATTGTCTAGAGTCTTACTAGCATAATGGATAACATTTAATTTCTTATCAACTCTTTGCCCTAGAACAACACCTACAACATAATCACTAGCATCACACATAATTTCAAAGGGTAAATTCCAATCGGTGGCTGAACAACAGTGCAGAGACTAATGCTTTCTTAAGTATTTCAAATGCTTCTACACAATCATCATCAAAGACAAATGGTACATATTTTTGTAATAAATTAGTCAGAGGCCGAGAGATTTTTGAGAAGTCCTTAATGAACCTCCTATAAAATCCGGCGTGACCGAGGAAACTTCTTATACCTTTGATGTCCTTGGGACATGGCATCTTTTCAATAGCATCAACCTTGGCTTTATCAACTTCATACCTCTTTCAGAAACTTTGTGCCCCAAGACAATACTTCATTGACCATAAAGTGGCACTTTTCCCAATTCAAGACAAGATTAGTTTCTTCACATCTCTGCAAAACTCGATCAAGATTGCTCAAGCAATCGTCAAAAGAGGAACCATAGACGGAAAAGTCGTCCATGAAAACCTCACAAATATTTTCACAAAAATCAGAGAATATAGCCATCATGCATCTTTGAAAGGTAGCAGGTGCATTACATAAACCAAAAGGCATACGTCTATAATCAAAAGTACCAAAAGGGCATGTAAAAGTAGTCTTTGATTGATCTTTAGCCGACCACAATTATTTGAGAGAAACCAGAATAACCATCTAGAAAGCAATAATGTGTATGTTTGCATAATCTTTCTAGCATTTGATCAATAAAAGGTAAGGGTAATGATCTTTCTTAGTAGCTTTATTTAATTTATGAAATCAATTACCATCCTATAACTTGTGATAATTCTTCATGAATCAATTCATCTTTATCATTAGGGACAACAAGAATGCCTCCCTTCTTAGGAACACAATGGACAGGACTTACCCACTGACTATCAGCAACGGGATAAATTATACCTGCCTCCAGAAGCTTGAGTATTTCCTTTCTTACCACTTCTTTCATTTTAGGATTCAAACGTCGTTGAGGATCACAAACTAGTTTGGCATCAGCTTCCAAATTTATTTTATGTTGACATAGAGTGGGACTAATGCCCTTAAGATCATCCAGAGTATATCCAATAGCGGCACGATGCTTCTTTAGAGTTTTCAATAATCTTTCTTCTTCATGCTCTGAAAGGTTAGCGCTAATAATGACATGATATATTTTCTTTTCATCAAGATAAGCATATTTAAGATTATCAGGCAACGGTTTAAGCTCAAACACGGGATCACCCTTGGGTGGAGGAGGATCCCCTAGGATTTCAACATGCAAATTGTGTTGCAGAATATGTTCCTGTTTAAAAAATACTTCATCTATTTCCCTTCTTTCATTCATGAACATATCATTTTCATGGTCTAGCAAATAATGTTCTAAAGGATCACTAGGAGGTACAGCAATAGAAGCAAGACCAATAATTTCATCCTTACTAGGAAATTCTTCCTCACGATGTTGTTTACTAAATTTAGAGAAATTAAACTCATGAACCATATCATCCAAGCCAACAGTAACAACATTCTTTTTGCAGTCTATCGTAGCATTAACAGTATTCAAGAAGGGTCTACCAAATATAATGGGACAAAAGCTATCTTGTGGAGAACCAAGAACCAGAAAATCAGCGGGATATTTGGTTTTCCCACACAAGACTTCAACATCTCTAACAATCCCTACTGGCGAAATAGTATCTCTATTGGCAAGTTTAATTGTGACATCAATTTCTTCTAACTCAGCAGGTGCAATTTCGTGCATAATTTCTTTGTATAAGTCAATGGGTATTACACTAGCACTAGCACCCATATCACACAAGCCATGATAACAGGATCTCCTATTTTAATGTAAATAACAGGCACGCCTACCACAGGTCTATGTTTATCTCTATCATAGGGTTTAGCAATTCTAGCAGTTTCACCAGAGAATTGAATGACATGCCCATCAATATTATCAGACGAGAGATCTTTAACAATAGCAATATTAGGTTCTAATTTGACTTGCTCAGGAGGTGTATAAGTTCTAGTATTGCTTTTATGAACAACGGTTGAAGCTTTAGCATGATCCTTCATTCTAACAGGGAAAGGTGGTTTCTCAACATAAGAAGTAGGAACAATAGGATCATTGTAAGTGATAGTCTTTTCTTCAAGTTTAATAGGTGCAACTACTTTTACTTCTATGGGAGGATGATATTTAAACCACTTCTCCTTGGGGAGATCAACATAAGTAGCAAAAGACTCACAGAAAGAAGCTACTATCTCAGAGTCAAGTCCATATTTAGTGCTAAACTTACAAAAAATATCGGTATCCATAAAAGATTTAACACAATCAAACTTAGGTGCCATACCTTACTCCTTACCTTCGTCGAGGTCCCAATCTTCAGAGTTGCGTTTAATTCTATCCAATAAATTCCATCTGAATTCAATAGTCTTCATCATAAAAGAGCCAAAGACAAGAAGTATCGAGCATGGTGCGATTGTTATCAGAAAGCCGAGCATAAAAATTCTGAAGAATTGTCACTTTTGAGAGCTCATGATTGGGGCATGAATATAACATTGATTTAAGCCTCCCCAAGCTTGAGCGATGCTTTCTCCTTCATGAGGCCAAAAATTATATATATAATTGCGATCACGATGAACAAGATGCATAGGGTAATACTTTTGATGAAATTCCAATTTCAATCTTTTATAGTTCCATGACCTCATATCATCACATAGCCTATACCATGTCAATGTGTCTCCCTCCAAAGATAAAGGGAAAGCCTTCTTCTTAACAACATCATCGGGTATACCTGCAAGCTTAAATAGTCCACAAATATCATCCACATAGCGTAGATGCTCGTCAGGATGCTTTGTTCCATCTCCTGCAAAAGTGTTAGCTAGCAGTTTTTCCATCATACCCAAAGGAAATTCAAAAGGAGATTCATTTTCAATAGGTTCAGAAGGTTGAGGAGCAACTCTTTGCTCTACTGGAGGGTGAAGATACCCCGAACAAGCCCCTCAGAGAATTACTTTCCACAGTAACAAGTGACAGGAAATTTCAGCACACTATATAAATTTTTCCTTACCAAATTCCACTTACCAAAGGCGCTACACTCCCGACAACGGCGCCGGAAAAAGAGTCTTGATGAGCCACAAGTATAGAGGATCTATCGTAGTCCTTTCAATAAGTAAGAGTGTCGAACCCAACGAGGAGCGAAGGAAATGATAAGCGGTTTTCAAAGAAGGTATTCTCTTGCAAATCTTGAAATAAGTGGTAACAGATAGTTTTGTGATAAGATAAATTGTAATGAGCAACAAGTAACAAAAGTAAATAAAGTGCAGCAACGTGGCCCAATCCTTTTTGTAGCAAAGGACAAGCCTGGACAAACTCTTATAATAGGAAATGCGCTCCCGAGGACACATGGGAATATCGTCAAGCTAGTTTTCATCACGCTCATATGATTCGCATTCGGTACTTTGATAATTTGATATGTGGGTGGACCGGTGCTTGGGTGCTGTTCTTACTTGAACAAGCATCCCACTTATGATTAACCTCTATTGCAAGCATCCGCAACTACAACAAAAGTATTAAGGTAAACCTAACCATAGCATGAAACATATGGATCCAAAACAGCCCTTACGAAGCAACGCATAAACTAGGGTTTAAGCTTCTGTCACTCTAGCAACCCATCATCTACTTATTACTTCCCAATGCGTTCCTCTAGGCCCAAATAATGGTGAAGTGTTATGTAGTCGACATTCACATAACACCACTAGAGGTAGACAACATACATCTTGTCAAAATATCGAACGAATACCAAATTCACATGACTACTAATAGCAAGACTTCTCCCGTGTCCTCAGGAACAAACGTAACTACTCACAAAGCATATTCATGTTCATAATCAGAGGGGTAATAATATGCATAAAGGATCTGAACATATGATCTTCCACCAAGTAAACCAACTAGCATCAACTACAAGGAGTAATCAACACTACTAGCAACCTACTAGCACCAATCCCGGACTTGGAGACAAGAATTGGATACAAGAGATGAACTAGGGTTTGGAGATGAGATGGTGCTGGTGAAGATGTTGATGGAGATTGCCCTCTCCCAATGAGAGGAGCGTTGGTGATGATGATGGTGATGATTTCCTCCCGGAGGGAAGTGTCCCCGGAACAGCCTCGGAGCCCTAGATTGGTTCCGCCAAGGTTCCGCCTCGTGGCGCGTGAGTCTCGTCCCCAAAGGTTGCTTATGATTTTTTCTCATCGAAAGACTTCATATAGGAGAAGATGGGCATCGGAGAGCCACCAGGGGCCCACGAGGTAGGGGCGCGCCCGGCGCCCCCACCCTCGTGAGCGTGTGGGCCCCCTGGCCTTCATCTTTGGCGAAGATTTTTCTTTATTTATTTTAAGACATTCCGTGGAGTTTCAGGACTTTTGGAGTTGCGCAGAATAGTCCTTCAATATTTGCTCCTTTTCCAGCCTAGAATTCCAGTTGCCGGCATTCTCCCTCTTCATGTAAACCTTGTAAAATAAGAGAGAATAGCCATAAGTATTGTGACATAATGTGAAATAACAGCCCATAATGCAATAAATATTGACATAAAAGCATGATGCAAAATGGACGTATCAGTCGTCATCATCAACCATCCTCCATCACCAATTTCATGATGCTCACCGCCGTGCGTGAGTAATTCCATCGTAGGCTTGTTGGACGGTGATGGGCTGGATGAGATTTATCATGTAATCGATTTAGTTTTGCTAGGGTTTGATCCCTATTATCCACTATGTTCTGAGATTGATGTTGCTATGACTTTGCTATGCTTAATGCTTGTCACTAGGGCCCGAGTGCCATGATTTCAGATCTGAACCTATTATGTTTTCATGAATATATGTGAGTTCTTGATCCTATCTTGCAAGTCTATAGTCACCTACTATGTGTTATGATCCGCAACCCCAAAGTGATAATAATCGGGACCACTCCCGATGATGACCATAGTTTGAGGAGTTCATGTATTCACTATGTGTTAATGCTTTGGTCCGGTACTCTATTAAAAGGAGGCCTTAATATCCCTTAGTTTCCATTAGGACCCTGCTGCCACGGGAGGGTAGGACAAAAGATGTCATGCAAGTTCTTTTCCATAAGCACGTATGACTATATTCGAATACATGCCTACGCTTTTATTGATGAATTGGAGCTAGTTACATGTCACCCTATGTTATGATTGTTACATGATGAACCGCATCCGGCATAATTCTCCATCACCGATCCAATGCCTACGAGCTTTTCACATATTGTTCTTCGCTTATTTACTTTTCCGTTGATACTGTTACAATCACTACAAAACCGAAATATATTACTTTGCTACCGTTACTTCCATATTACTTTGCTACTAAATACTTTGCTGCAGATACTAAGTTATCCAGGTGTGGTTAAATTGACCACTCAACTGCTAATACTTGAGAATATTCTTTGGCTCCCCTTGTGTCGAATCAATAAATTTGGGTTGAATACTCTACCCTCGAAAACTATTGCGATCCCCTATACTTGTGGGTTATCAAGACTATTTTATGGCGCCATTGACGGGGATCATAGCTCTATTCTTTGAGTCACTTGGGATTTATATCTTCTGGTCACTATGAGGAACTTGAAAGACGCTAAAACAAAAATTTATCCCTCAACTACGAGGGAGGTAAGGAACTGCCATCTAGCTCTGCACTTGATTCACCTTCTGTTTTGAGTAAGCTTGCGACACCTAAACCTGCTTCTGCTATTAATTCTGATATGTCGCATGTTATTGATGATGCTACTTATGTTATGCATGATACTTATGGTGAAACTACTTCTATGCTTGATACTACTATGCCACTTGGTGAATTTCTTGATGAACAACTTGCTAGGGCTAGAGAGAATGAAATTATTGAAATTGATAATATTGATGAAAGTGATGATGAAGGCTCTCCCAATAAATATGAATTGCCTGTTGTGCATGAGGGCTATGTCATGGATGAAGAACTAAAAGAGATTTTCTTGCTCGCAATGATATAAGTGATCTTAAGAAATTATTAGCTAAGCTGAAACAAAAAACTCTGAATGCTAGAATGAAATATGATCCTGCTTATGCTACTTCGCCTATCTTTGTTAATGATAAGGATTATGAATTCTCTGTTGATCCTGATATAATTACTTTGGTTGAATCTGATCCTTTTTATGGCTATGAATCTGAAACTGTTGTGGCACATCTTACTAAATGAAATGATATAGCTACCCTATTCACTAATGATGAAAGAACTCGCTACTTTTATATCCTTAAAATATTTATGTTCTCATTAAAGGGTGATGCTAAGATATGGTTCAATCCTCTTGATCCTGGTTGTGTGCGTAGTCCCCAGGATATGATTTATTATTTCTCTGCTAAATATTTCCCTGCTCATAAGAAACAAGCTGCTTTAAGGGATATATACAATTTCATGCAAATTGAAGAAGAGAGTCTCCCACAAGCTTGGGGGAGGCTTCTCCAATTACTTAATGCTTTGCCTGATCATCCTCTCAAGAAAAATGAAATACTTGATATATTTTATAATGGACTAACCGATGCTTCCAGAGACCACCTGGATAGTTGTGCTCGTTCTGTTTTCAGGGAAAGAACACCAGATGAAGCTGAAATTCTATTGAATAATATGTTAAAAAATGAAAATAATTGGACGCTTCCTGAGCCAGCTCCTGAGCCTATTCCTAAAACAACTCCAAAGAAGAGGGGTGTTCTATTTCTCAGTCCTGAAGATATGCAAGAGGCAAAGAAATCTATGAAAGAAAAGGGTATTAAAGCCGAGGATGTTAAGAATTTACCTCCTATTGAAGAAATACATGGTCTTAATTTACTGCCTGTTGAAGAAATATATGATCTTAATTCATCACCTATTGAAGAAACTCATGGTCTTGATAACCCGACACAGGTAAATTCTCTCTATAGATATGATAAAGCTGAAATCCCTCCTACTAAGTTTGCTAGCCAATGTTTGGATGAGTTTGATAACTTTATGGTTAAGCAAGAAGATTTCAATGCTTATTTTGGTAGACAATTAAAACAAAATGCTTATATGATTGAACACTTGGGTGATTATATGTCTAGAGTTAGAGGTGAACTTAAACTCATTAGTAAAAACGCCTCTATGGTTACCACTCAAGTAGAACAAGTACTTAAGGCTCAAAATGATTTGCTCGATGAATTAAATAGTAAGAATAATGACTATGTTGTTAGAGTGGCTACTAGAACTGGTAAAATGACTCAGGAACCTTTGTATCCTGAAGGCCATCCAAAGAGAATTGAGCAGGACTCTCAGAGAAATAATATAGACGCACCTAGTCCTTCTAAAAAAAGAAAAAGAAAAATGATAGGACTTTGCACACTTCTAGTGAACCTATTGCCGAACCACCTGAGAATCCAAATGATATTTATATTTCTCATGCTAAAACACAATCTGGTAATGAACATGAACATAGTGATAATGTTAATGATGATGTTCATGTTGATGCTCAACCTAGCAATGATAATGATGTAGAAATTGAACTCTTTGTTGATCTTGATAACCCACAATCAAAGAATCAACGTTATGATAAGAGAGACTTTGTTGCTAGGAAGCACGGTAAAGAAAGAGAACCATGGGTTCAGAAACCCATGCCTTTTCCTCCCAAACTATCCAAGAAAAAGGATGATGAGAATTTTGAGCGCTTTGCTGAAATGATTAGACCTATCTTTTTGCGTATGTGTTTGACTGATATTCTCAAAATGAATCCTTATGCTAAGTATATGAAAGAAATTGTTACGAATAAAAGAAAAATACCAGAAGCTGAAATTTCCACCATGCTAGCTAATTACACTTTTAAGGGTGGAATACCTAAGAAACTAGGAGATCCAGGAGTACCAACTATACCATGCTCCATTAAAAGAAATTATGTTAGAACTGCCTTATGTGATCTTGGAGCCGGTGTTAGTGTTATCCCTCTCTCCTTATATCGTAGACTTGATTTGAATAAGTTGACACCTACTAAAATATCTTTGCAAATGGCTGATAAATCAACTGCTATACCTGTCGGTATTTGTGAGGATGTGTTTGTTGTGGTTGCAAACGTTACTATTTTAACGGACTTTGTTATTCTTGATATTCCCGAGGATGATAGTATGTCTATTATTCTTGGAAGACCCTTTTGAATACTGCAGGGGCTGTTATTGATTGCAACAAAGGCAATGTCACTTTTCATGTTAATGGTAATGAGCATACGGTACACTTTCCAAGGAAACAACCTCAAGTCCACAGTATCAATTCTATTGGAAAAAATACATCGATTATTATTGGAGGTTTTGAATTTCCTATTCCTACTGTAAAAAAGAAATATGATATTCTTATTATTGGGGATGTGCATATCCCCGTTGAGGTAACATAGTGTTATTCAAAATTTCTCCGGTTCCATGTTAGTCGGAATGACTTTGTTAACAAGACTTGATCAACCTTGTTAGTGGATTCCTTTTGATGAGCATGAGATGGATGAAATTAGAAGCACAACCTTCTGTACCCTCTCTCTACTTTTTGTTATTTAGTTGAAATAAAGTAAAAATAGTATTTTTCTGTCTGTTTTCTGAATTATCCGTGCAATAAAAAATACCCCAAAAATAAAAGTTCTCCAAATGCACTGGCAATTTAATATGATTTTTTATGGAATATTTGAGAATATCTGGCACTGAGAACACAGCGGGGAAGCAAGCACACACAGCCACGAGGGTCCAGGGTGCGCCCACCCCCTGGGCGCGCCCCCTGCCTCGTGGGCCCACGGTGGCTCCCCTCCACTTATGCCAGCCACCACACACTTCTTCTTCCTCCCAAAAAAATTCACCATCCAGCTCAATCACGAGTTCTAGCTCATTTTGCTGCGATTTTCGATCTCCTTGCTCAAAGCACCTCTCACAAAACTGCTTTGGGGGATTGTTCCTTGGTATGTGACTCCTCCATTGGTCCAATTAGTTTTTGTTCTAGTGCTTTATTCATTGTAAATTTGTGCTGCCTAGGTGACCATGTTCTTGAGCTTGCATGTCAAATTTATATGGTTCCAAGTAGTTCTAATGCATGATATAGGCTCTAGGCACTTGTAGGAGTAGTTGTTATCAATTTTGTTGGGCTTGGTTCACTTTTATTTGAAGTTACTAAAAATTTCAGAAATTTTTTAGAGGAAGAAATATGTTTAGGAAAATGTACCAAGGTGGTTCTTCAAGGAAGCAAGGACCCAGGCTTGCAATTGGTGTTGCTGACGATGAACCACCAATGGACGCTCCAGTGCGGCCTTGTGAATGGCCTTTAGAAGACTTTATGGATCGAGCAGGAATTAAGGAAGAATTTAACGCATATTTGCGTAACGCTGATCTTGTGAGCTTCGAGGCAGAAAAGTGCCGTCAGTACCACTATCTCACTAGTTCCTTTGTGAGGAGGTTTGAATTTTCATCTTCACGCAATTCTCAAACTGTCCTGTTTGATCTTTATGAAAATTCTTATACTATGGACTTAGAGGATTTTACCACTGCTTGCAAACTTCCACAATGGGGTAGTACTAGTGAACCTCGCAAATCTGAATTTAGAGATTTATTGCTAGTATAGCTGTGGGGGAATCTAGAGACATAGCACAAGCTACCATAGGGATCATTCATTTTCCTGATATACATTATTTTGCTCTCTTCATAGGTAGGTGCATAAATGGTAAGGATAAAGCATGTCACATGTGTGTCCCTGACCTCAGTATTCTTAGGAGTGCTGTGTTAGGAGATAAATCTTATAATTTGGGAGCCATTGTTGCACATAGGTTGCACCATAATAGATTTAATGGAGATTTCTTTGGTGGAATTTATGCAACCCGTATAGCTAATTTTCTTGGTCTAGCCATACGTGAGGATGATATTGAGTTACCTCCTGCTTATTTGGATTATGAGGCTATGGTTCGTCATCATTTTGTTGAAAGGAACGATCAGTTCCTCCAGTACCGACTAATCTTTGACAGATGACGCACCTATCACGTCGCTCTCCCTGCTTCTACTTTTTTTGACTTTCAGGCAAAAGGGAGATATTACATAACCAGAGAGGAGGCGGAAGAGTATAAGAGGAGGGCTGAGATAGCTCGCCTCCAATCTGCAGCCCACGATGCAATGACTGCTGCATCTCAGTACGACCCCAACTATAACTTTGGGTATCCGCCAGGCCATCCGTGGCAATAAACCAACTTAGGCCAAAAGCTTAAGCTTGGGGGAGTACGTATTTCTCACCGACATTACATTTATGTTTACACACACATTGCTAGTTGTCGGTGCTCATAATTTTTCATTGTAATATCCATGCTGGTTTATTTTCCTCTTTATGCTTTCTTCTTGTGTGTTCGAAAAACCTTAAGAAAAAACCAAAAAAAATAGTTGTAGCTTTTAGCTAGTTTACTTTTCTTGCTGTAGTAGTAATAATTAAAAAGGAAACCCAAAAAGATTTCCCGTTCTTCTTTTGCTTGTTGGGAGCTTTCCCGTGTAAATAGTTTTATTTGTTTTCTTTTCTTTGGGGGTCGATAGGAGAAGACCATGATTAAATTGATGAAGTGGCTCTTATATGCATTATTGTTGATTTAACCAAGAGCCCATATTGCCTTGTCTTCTCCTGTTTATTGAATGCTCACAGATTCCAGCTTAGTCCAATGCAAGTGCACTATTATTATTCACATCGTTCGGTCGTGCAAGTGAAAGGCAATTATGACGATATATGATGGACTGAGTGAGATGAGAGAAGCTGGTATGAACTCGACCTCTCTTGTTTTTGTAAATATGATTAGTTCATCATTCCTGATTCAGCCTATTATGAATAAACATGTTTGCAATGACAACTAGAGATTATAGTTACTTATGCCATGCTTAATTAGCTAGGAGTTTATAATGGTTTACCTTGCGTGCCAACATGCTATTAAAATGGTTGTGATGTGGTATGATGGGGTGGTATCTTCCTTTGAATGCTTCAAGTGACTCGACTTGGCACATGTTCCCACATGTAGTTGAAAAAAAATCAACATAGCCTTCACAATATTTATGTTCATGGTGGATTATATCCTACTCATGCTTGCACTTAATGTTTATTAATTTTAATGCATGTTCATGACTGTTGTCGCTCTCTAGTTGGTCGCTTCCCATTCTTTTGCTAGCCTTCACTTGTACTAAGCGGGAATACTGCTTGTGCATCCAATCCCTTAAACCCCAAAGTTATTCCATATGAGTCCACCATACCTTCCTATATATGCGGTATCCACCTGCCGTTCCAAGTAAATTTGTATGTGCCAAACTCTAAACCTTCAAATGAAAATTTGTTTTGTATGCTCGAATAGTTCATGTATCAACTAGGGTTGTCCGTATCTTCCATGTTAGGCGTGTTATTCTCAAGAGGAGTGGACTCCGCTCCTCACTCACGAGAAAATGGCTGGTCACCGGGATGCCCAATCCCATGCTTTATGCAAACCAAATCAAAATAATTGCAAACAAAACTCCCCCGGGACTGTTGTTAGTTGGAGGCACTCGTTGTTTCGAGCAAGCCATGGATTGATGCTTGTTGGTGGACGGGGAGTATAAACTTTACCATTCTGTTTGGGAACCGCCTATAATGTGTGTAGCATGGAAGATATCGCCATCTCTTGGTTATTATGTTGATAATGAAAGTATGCCGCTCAAAATATTATTTATCTCTATTTCAAAATCGAGCTCTGGCACCTCTACAAATCCCTGCTTCCCTCTGCAAAGGGCCTATCTATTTACTTTTATGTTGAGTCATCACCCTCTTATCAAAAGCACCAGCTGGTGAGCACCGCTGTCATTTGCATTCATTACTATTAATTTATATTGGGTATGACTATGACTGGATCTCTTTTACCATGAATTACATTGTCTAGTCAGTCCTTGATCTTTAAAGGTGCTCTGCATTTATGTTTTGCGGTCTCGAAAAGGGCTAGCGAGATACCATCTTGTTATATCATATTATGATTGTTTTGAGAAAGTGTTGTCATCCGAGATAAATTATTATTGCTCGCTAGTTGATTATGCCATTGATATGAGTAAATATGAGACCTAAGTATTATTGTGAATATGGTTAGTTCATAATCTTTGCTGAAAATTTGAATGCTGGCTTTACATATTTACAACAACAAGAGCAAACGGAGTTTGTAAAAGTTTTTCTTTATCACTTTCAGTTTGTCAACTGAATTGCTTGAGGACAAGCAAAGGTTTAAGCTTGGGGGAGTTGATACGTCTCCGTCGTTTCTACTTTTCCAAACACTTTTGCCCTTGTTTTGGACTCTAACTTGCATGATTTGAATGGAACTAACCCGGACTGACACTGTTTTCAGCAGAATTGCCATGGTGTTATTTATGTGCAGAAACAAAAGTTCTCGGAATGACCTGAAACTCCACGGAACTTATTTTTGGAAAATATTAAAATACGGGTGAAAGAACCAAGGCCAGGGGCCCACCACCTGTCCACGAGGGTGGGGGCGCGCCTGCCCCCCTGCGCGCGCCCCCTGCCTTGTGGGCCCCCTAGAGCTCCACCGACCTCAACTCCAACTCCATATATTCGTGTTCAGGGAGAAAAAAATCAAAGAGAAAGATTCATCGCATTTTACGATACAGAGCCACCGCCAAGCCCTAAACTCTCTCGGGAGGGCTGATCTGAGTCCGCTCAGGCTCAGGAGAGGGAATCCGTCGCCGTCGTCATCATCAACCATCCTCCATCACCAATTTCATGATGCTCACCGCCGTGCGTGAGTAATTCCATCGTGAGGCTTGCTGGATGGTGATGGGTTGGATGAGATTTATCATGTAATCGAGTTAGTTTTGTTAGGGTTTGATCCCTAGTATCCACTATGTTACGAGATTGATGTAGCTATGACTTTGCTATGCTTAATGCTTGTCACTAGGGCCCGAGTGCCATGATTTCAGATCTGAACCTATTATGTTTTCATGAATATATGTGAGTTCTTGATCCTATCTTGCAAGTCTATAGTCGCCTACTATGTGTTATGATCCGCAACCTGAAGTGACAATAATCGGGACCACTCCCGGTGATGACCATAGTTTGAGGAGTTCATGTATTCACTATGTGTTAATGCTTTGGTCCGGTACTCTATTAAAAGGAGGCCTTAATATCCCTTAGTTTCCATTAGGACCCCACTGCCACGGGAGGGTAGGACAAAAGATGTCATGCAAGTTCTTTTCCATAAGCACGTATGACTATATTTGGAATACATGCCTACATTATATTGATGAATTGGAGCTAGTTCTGTGTCACCCTATGTTATGATTGTTACATGATGAACCGCATCCGGCATAATTCTCCATCACCGATCCAATGCCTACGAGCTTTTCATATATTGTTCTTCGCTTATTTACTTTTCCGTTGCTATTGTTACAATCAATACAAAACCCAAAAATATTACTTTGCTACCGTTATCGTTACTTCCATATTACTTTGCTACTAAATACTTTGCTACAGATACTAAGTTATCCAGGTGTGGTTGAATTGACAACTCAACTGCTAATACTTGAGAATATTCTTTGGCTCCCCTTGTGTCGAATCAATAAATTTGGGTTAAATACTCTACCCTCGAAAACTGTTGTGATCCCCTATACTTGTGGGTTATCATGCTCCATGACGTTCAAAACGTCGTTGAAGTCCCAGTTCTAAGTCGTAAAGCATGGCACACTGAACTATCGAGTAGTCATCAGCTTTGCTCTGCCAGACGTTCATAACATCTGGTGTTGCTCCTGCAAGAAGTCCGGCACCTAGCGGTGCTTCCAGGACGTAATTCTTCTGTGCAGAAATGAGGATAATCCTAAAGTTACGGACCCAGTCCGTGTAATTGCTACCATCATCTTTCAACTTTGTTTTCTCAAGGAACGCATTAAAATTCAATGGAACAACAACACGGACCATTTATCTACAACAACATAGACAAGCAAAATACTATCAGGTACTAAGTTCATGATAAATTGAAGTTCAATTTAATCATATTACTTAAGAACTCCCACTTAGATAGACATCTCTCTAATCCTCTAAGTGATCATTTGATCCATATCAACTAAACCATGTCCGATCATCATGTGAGATGGAGTAGTTTCAATGGTGAACATCACTATGTTGATCATATCTACTATATGATTCACGCTCGACCTTTCGATCTCGGTGTTCCGAGGCCATATCTGCATATGCTAGGCTCGTCAAGTTTAACTCGAGTATTCCGTGTGTGCAACTGCTTTTACACACCGATCATCATGTGGTGTCTCAAAGACGAAGAACTTTCACAACGGTGCATACTCGTGGAGAACACTTATACCTTGAAATTTAGTGAGAGATCATCTTATAATGCTACCGTCGATCTAAGCAAAATAAGATGCATAAAAGATAAACATCACATGCAATCAATATAAGTGATATGATATTGCCATCATCATATTGTGCTTGTGATCTCCATCTCCGAAGCAATCACATGATCACCATCGTCACCGGCGCCGACACCTTGATCTCCATCGTAGCATCGTTGTCGCCTCGCCAACTATTGCTTCTACGACTATCGCTACCGCTTAGTGATAAAGTAAAGCAATTACAGGCGATTGCATTGCATACAATAAAGCGACAACCATATGGCTCACATTGCTGTCGATAACTCGGTTACAAAACATGATCATCTCATACAATAAAATTTAGCATCATGTTTTGACCATATCACATCACAACATGCCCTGCAAAAACAAGTTAGACGTCCTCTACTTTTTTGTTGCGAGTTTACATGGCTGCTACGGGCTTAGCAAGAACCGTTCTTACCTACGCATCAAAACCACAACGATAGTTCGTCAAGTTAGTGATGTTTTAACCTTCACAAGGACCGGGCGTAGCCACACTTGGTTCAACTAAAGCTGGAGAAACCGACACCGCCAGCCACCTATGTGCAAAACACGTCGGTAGAACCAGTCTCGCCGTAAGCGTCTGGCGTAATGTCGGTGCAGGCCGCTTCATCCAACAATACCACCGAACCAAAGTATGACATGCTGCTAAGCAGTATGACTTGTATCGCCCACAACTCACTTGTGTTCTACTCGTGCATATAACATTTACGCATAAAACCTGGCTCGGATGCCACTGTTGGGGAACGTAGTAATTTCAAAAATTCCCCTACGCACACACATGATCATGGTGATGCATAGCAACGAGAGGGGAGAGTGTTGTCTATGTACCCTGATACGTCTCCAACGTATCTATAATTTTTGATTGTTCCATGCTATTATATTATCTGTTTTGGATGTTTATGGGCTTTATTAAAAACTTTTATATTATTTTGGGACTAACCTATTTACCCAGAGCCCAGTGCCTCGCTTTTTCCCTTGTTTGATTGTTTGAAGAAAAGGGATATCAAATGGAGTCAACACGGAATGAAACCTTCTGGAGAAGTTATTTTTGGAAAGAACACAACTCGGGAGACTTGGAGTCCACGTCAAGAAAGCAACAAGGAAGGCACGAGGCAGGGGGGCGCGCCCACCCCCCTAGGCGCGCCCTCCACCCTCGTGCCTTCCTCGTTGCTTTCTTGACGTGGACTCCAAGTCTCCCGGGTTGCTTTCTTTCCAAAAATAACTTCTCCAGAAGGTTTCATTCCGTTTTGACTCCATTTGTGTGGGCCCCTCGTGGCTCCCCTGACGTACTTCTTCCGCCTATATATCTCCACATACCCTAAAAACTTCGGGAAAAAGAATAGATCGGGAGTTCCGCCGCCGCAAGCCTCTCAGAGCCACCAAAACCAATCGACCTGCTCCAAGACCTCACCGATATGTCTCCAACGTATCTATAATTTTTTATTGCTCCATGCTACTTTATCTACTGTTTTGGACTATAATGGGCTTAATTTTCCACTTTTATATTATTTTTGGGACTAACCTATTAATCGGAGGCCCAAATTTAATTGCTGTTTTTTGCCTTTTTCAAAGGTTTCAAGAAATGTAATATGAAACCGAGTCCAAACGGAATGAAACCTTCGAAACGTGATTTTCTCACCGAACGTGATCCAGAGACTTGGACCCTCGCCAAGGAACCAGAGAGGTGGTCACGAGGGTGGGCCCCCTAGGCGCGCCCGCCTCGTGGGCCCTCAAGCTCCACCGACGCATTCCTTCCTCCTATATATACCTACGCACTTCCAAACGATCGTAGCAGGAGCCAAAACCTAATTCCACCGCCGCAACTTCCTCAGATCCACGAGATCCCATCTTGGGGCCTGTTCTCAAGTTCACGAGGGGGCATCCACCACGGAGGGCTTCTACATCAACACCATAGCCTCTCCGATGAAGTGTGAGTAGTTTACTTTAGACCTTCGGGTCCATAGCTAGTAGCTAGATGGCTTCTTCTCTCTTTTTGGATCTCAATACAATGTTTTCCCCCTCTCTCGTGGAGATCTATTCGATGTAATCTTCTTTTTGCGGTGTGTTTGTTGAGACCGATGAATTGTGGGTTTATGATCCAGCTTATCTATGAATAATATTTGAATCTTCTCTGAATTCTTTTATGTATGATTGAGTTATCTTTGCAAGTCTCTTGAATTATCCGCTTGGTTTGGCCAACTAGATTGGTAGTTCTTGCAATGGGAGAAGTGCATGGCTTTGGGTTCAATCTTGCGGTGTCCTTACCAAAGGATGTAAAGGGTTGCAAGGCACGTATTGTATTGTTGCCATCGAGGATAACAAGATGGAGTATTTATCATATTGCATGAATTTATTCCTCTACATCATGTCATCTTGCTTAAAGCGTTACTGCTTTTTAACTTAATACTCTAGATGCATCTTTGGATAGCGGTCGATGAGTGGAGTAATAGTAGTAGATGCAGAATCGTTTCAATCTACTTGTCTCGGACGTGATGCCTATAGACATGATCATACCTAGATAACCTCATAACTATGCTCAATTCTGTCAATTGCTCAACAGTAATTTGCTCACCCACCGTAGAATACTTATGCTCTTGAGAGAAGCCACTAGTGAAACCTATGGCCCCCGGGTCTATTCTCATCATATCAATCTCCATCACTTTTATACTTGCTTTGTTTTTTTACTTTGCTTTTACTTTTCACTTTGCATCTATATACCAAAAATACCAAAAATATTATCTCTATCAGATCTCACTCTCGTAAGTGACCGTGAAGGGATTGACAACCCCTGATCGCGTTGGTTGCGAGTAGCTATCGTTTTGTGCAGGTACGAGGGACTTGTGCGTGGCCTCCTACTGGATTGATACCTTGGTTCTCAAAACTGAGGGAAATACTTACGCCATCTTGTTGCATCATCCTCTCCTCTTCGGGAAAACCAACGCAAGCTTAAGACATAGCAAGAAGGATTTCAAGGCCAAGCTGTCGGGAGTCTACGCAAAAGTCAACATACCAAGTACCCATCACAATCCCTATCTCTCGCATTACATTATTTGCCATTTGCCTCTCGTTTTCCTCTCCCCCACTTCACCCTTGCCGTTTTATTCGCCCTCTCTTTCCCAATCTCCTCCTCTTTTCCCGTTGCCTTTTCCTCGTCCGTTTGCTTGTCGTCATGACTAGTCTCTTATCTTCTCTGTTATCTCCCGAGAATGAAGTTCTAAATTTTAAGCAAAGGGAGTGAGAAAATCTAAAAGATGCTTGGTATAGAATTTGCAATGCTCAAAATAGATCTACCAGGAAGCAATCTACTTCAGTTCTTCTTCATAATTTTTACGTAGGTGCTAATCCTTGGTATAGATATATCCTTGATACCATTACCAGAGGGAATTTCTTGGGTAGCCATACTTTTGATTCTTATAATGCTTTAATAGATTTATTTGGCTCACCTCCTCTTTTGGTTAATGGAACTATGTTAACTTTGGAGCATGTTATGCAAATGCTTGAAATTATTGAAAACAAAGTTGCTAACATTGAATCCATTGAAAATCTAGATAAAAAATCCATAATCAAATTACTCAATATGGATCTAAGGTAGGAATGACTTTGAAAAATATTAAGGAGAAGGAACCTATGGTTAATGAGAAAATAAATCTAGATTCCACTCGAATCGATAAACTTGAGGGTATCATTACCAACTTGGGAACCGCTTTTTCTTCCGTAAAGAAAACTCCTAGTCCTCCCACTAAAATTGGCAAGCTTATGTATGTTCCTAAAAATAAGGGTGAATCATCTAGTAAGGAAACTGCGGATCTTAAATCTATAAGTATTCATCTCGATCTTTTTACTATCATTAAGGAACCATTTGCTACAAATGAATTTTTCGATCTTATTCCTAAAAGTTTGATAATTACTAGAAAGAAATAAATCTATAAGAAATATAGATGCCTCATTGAAGAATTGCCTACCAAAGATGGCAATACCTAGATCTATCCTTGCTTTTGTGCCTAGCTAGGGGCGTTAAACGATAGCGCTTGTTGGGAGGCAACCCAATTTTATTTTTAGTTTTTGTTTTTGCTTCTGTTTAGGAATAAATAATCCATCTAGCCTCTGTTTAGATGTGTTTTTATCTTTTAATTAGTGTTTGTGCCAAGTTAAATCTATTGGATCTTCTTGGATGATAGTTATTTGATCTTGCTGTAATTTCCAGAAACTTTGCGCTCAGTGCCCGAATTGTTAAAAATCACAAGAACGTGATAAAATACTGTTTCCAATTGTTGCTGATCAATAAACAAATTTTCCAGGTGTTATAATTTTGGTAGAATTTTTTGAGTTCCAGAAGTCTGCGTTAGTTACAGATTACTACAGACTGTTCTGTTTTTGACAGATTCTGTTTTGCGTGTGTTCTTTGCTTATTTTGATGAATCTATGGCTAGTAAAATAGTTTATGATCCATAGAGAAGTTGGAATACAGTAGGTTTAACACCAATATAAATAAAGAATGAGTTCATTGCAGTACCTTAAAGTAGTCTTTTGTTTTCTTTCTCTAACGGAGCTCACGAGATTTCTATTGAGTTTTGTGTTGTGAAGTTTCCAAGTTTTGGGTGAATTCTTTTGATGGATTATGGAACAAGGAGTGGCAAGAGCCTAAGCTTGGGGATGCCCATGGCACCCCCAATATAATAAAAGGACACCAAAAATTCAAAGCTTGGGGATGCCCGGAAGGCATCCCTCTTTCGGCCCACTTCCATCGGTAATTTACTTGGAGCTATATTTTTATTCACCACATGATATGTGTTTTGCTTGGAGCGTCTTGTATTATTTGCGTCTTTGCTTGTTAGTTTAACACAATCATCCTTGCTGTACACACCTTTTGAGAGAGCCATACATGAATTTAAATTTGATAAAATACTCTATGTGCTTCACTTATATCTTTTGAGCTTGATAGTTTTGCTCATAGTGCTTCACTTACATCTTTTTGAGCGTGATAATTTTTGCTCTAGTGCTTCACTTAGATATTTTAGAGCACGGTGGTGGATTTCTTTTAAAGAAACTTGATCTCTCATGCTTCACTTAGATTATTTTGAGAGTCATTAATAGCATGGTAATTTGCTTAATATTAACATACTTGGTATTCAAGATATGTGAAACTTTCTTTTGAGTGAGTTGAATACTAAGATAAGTTTGATGCTTGATAATTGTTTTGAGATATGGAGGTGATAATTTCAAAGTCGTGCTAGTTGAGTAGTTGTGAATTTTATAAATGCTTGTGTTGAAGTTAGCAAATCCGTAGCATGCACGTATGGTTAAAGTTGTGTCACAAATTTGAAACATGAAGTGTACCGGCTTGTGCATCCTTATGAGTGGCGGTCGGGACGAGCGATGGTCTTTTCCTACCAATCTATCCCCCTAGGAGCATGCGCGTAGTACTTGATTTTTGATGACTTCTAAATTTTTGCAATAAGTATATGAGTTCTTTTGACTAATGTTGAGTCCATGGATTGTACGCACTTTTACCTTTCCGCCTTTGCTAGCCTCTTCGGTACCGTGCATTGCCCTTTCTCACCTTGAGAGTTGGTGCAAAATTCGCCGGTGCATCCAAACCCCGTGATATGATACGCTCTATCACACATAAACCTCCTTATATCTTCCTCAAAACAGCCACCATACCTACCCATTATGGCATTTCCATAGCCATTCCGAGATATATTGCCATGCAACTTTCCACCGTTCCGTTCATCATCATGACATACTTTACTTTTGTCATATTGCCATTGCATGATCATGTAGTTGACATCGTATTTGTGGCAAAGCCACCATGCATTATTTTTCATACATGTCACTCTTGATTCATTGCACCATCCCGGTACACCGCCGGAGGCATTCATATAGAGCCATACCTTGTTCTAGTTTCGAGTTGTAATCCTTATGTTGTAATCAATAGAAGTGTGATGATAATCATTATTAGAGCATTGCCCAAAGAAAAGAGAAAGGCCAAAAAAATAAAGGCCCAAAAAAAAGAAAATAAATAAAAAGGGCAATGCTACTATCTCTTTTTCCACACTTGTGCTTCAAAGTAGCACCTTGTTCTTCATGTAGTGAGTCTCATATATTGTGCTTCAAAGTAGCACAATTTTTTTCATATAGTGAGTATCATAAGTTGTCTTTTTATACTAGTGGGAATTTTTCGTTATAGAACTTGGCTTGTATATTCCTACGATGGGCTTCCTCAAAATGCCCTAGGTCTTCATGAGCAAGCAAGTTGGATGCACACCCACTAGTTTTCTTTTGTTGAGCATTCATAGCTCTAGTGCATCCGTTGCATGGCAATCCCTACTCCTCATGTTGACATCAATTGATGGGCATCTCCATAGCCCGTTAATTATCCTCGTCAATGTGAGACTTTCTCCTTTTTTTCTCAACACAATCCCCGTCATCATATTCTATTCCACCCATAGTGCTATATCCATGGCTCACGCTCATGTATTGCGTGAAGGTTGAAAAGTTTGAGATTAATTAAGTATGAAACAATTGCTTGGCTTGTCATCGGGGGTATAGAAGTTGGGAACATCTTTGTGTGACGAAAATGAAGCATAGCCTAACTATATGATTTTGTAGGGATGAACTTTCTTTTGCCATGCTATTTTGAGAAGACATGATTACTTTGATTAGTATGCTTGAAGTATTATTATTTTTTATGTCAATATGAACTTTTGTCTTGAATCTTTCGGATCTGAATATTCATACCATGATTAAGAAGATTTACATTGAAATTATGCCAAAGTATCACTCCGCATCAAAAGTTCTCTTTTTAACATTTACCTACTCAAGGACGAGCAGGAATTAAGCTTAGATGCCCGATACGTCTCCAACGTATCTATAATTTTTGATTGCTCCATGCTACTTTATCTACTGTTTTGGACTATAATGGGCTTTATTTTCCACTTTTATATTATTTTTGGGACTAAACTATTAACCGGAGGCCCAACCTGCAATTGCTGTTTTTTGCCTTTTTTCAAGTTTCAAGAAACAGAATATCAAACGGAGTCCAAACGGAATGAAACCTTCGAAACATGATTTTCTCACCGAACGTGATCCAGAGACTTGGGTCCCACGCCAAGGAACCAGAGAAGCGATCACGAGGTGAGGCGCGCCCTAGGCGCGCCCGCCTCGTGGGCCCCTCAAGCTCCACCGACGCATTCTTCCTCCTATATATACCTACGCACTTCAAACGACTGCACAGAGCCAAAACCTAATTCCACCGCCGCAACTTCCTCAGTATCCACGAGATCCCATCTTGGGGCCTGTTAGGAGCTCACGGAGGGGGCATCCACCACGGAGGGCTTCTACATCAACACCATAGCCTCTCCGATGAAGTGTGAGTAGTTTACTTTAGACCTTCGGGTCCATAGCTAGTAGCTAGATGGCTTCTTCTCTCTTTTGGATCTCAATACAATGTTCTCCCCCTCTCTCATGGAGATCTATTCGATGTAATCTTCTTTTTTGCGGTGTGTTTGTTGAGACCGATGAATTGTGGGTTTATGATCCAGCTTATCTATGAATAATATTTGAATCTTCACTGAATTCTTTTATGTATTATTGAGTTATCTTTGCAAGTCTCTTCGAATTATCCGTTTGGTTTGGCCAACTAGATTGGTAGTTCTTGCAATGGGAGAAGTGCATGGCTTTGGGTTCAATCTTGCGGTGTCCTTACCCAGGATGTAAAGGGTTGCAAGGCACGTATTGTATTGTTGCCATCGAGGATAACAAGATGGAGTATTTATCATATTGCATGAATTTATTCCTCTACATCATGTCATCTTGCTTAGCGTTACTCTGTTTTTAACTTAATACTCTAGATGCATGTTGGATAGCGGTCGATGAGTGGAGTAATAGTAGTAGATGCAGAATCGTTTCGATCTACTTGTCCCGGACGTGATGCCTATATACATGATCATACCTAGATAACCTCATAACTATGCTCAATTCTGTTAATTGCTCAACAGTAATTTGTTCACCCACCGTAGAATACTTATGCTCTTGAGAGAAGCCACTAGTGAAACCTATGGCCCCCGGGTCTATTCTCATCATATCAATCTCCATCACTTTTATACTTTCTTTGTTTTCTACTTTGCTTTTACTTTTCACTTTGCATCTATATACCAAAAATACCAAAAATATTATCTCTATCAGATCTCACTCTCGTAAGTGACCGTGAAGGGATTGACAACCCCTAATCCCGTTGGTTGCGAGTAGCTATCGTTTTGTGCAGGTACGAGGGACTTGTGTGTGGCCTCCTACTGGATTGATACCCTGGTTCTCAAAAACTGAGAGAAATACTTACGCTACTGTGCTGCATCATCCTCTCCTCTTCGGGGAAAACCAACGCAAGCTCAAGACGTAGCACCTGCCGGAGGGGGGAACCCTCACCGGTGGCCATCTTCATCATCCCGGCTCTCTCCATGACGAGGAGGGAGTAGTTCACCCTCGGGGCTGAGGGTATGTACCAGTAGCTATGTGTTTGATCTCTCTCTCGTGTTCTTGATTTGGCACGGTCTTGATGTATCGCGAGCTTTGCTATTATAGTTGGATCTTATGTTGCTTCTCCCCTCTACTCGCTGGTAATGGAGTGAGTTTTCCTTTGAAGTAATCTTATCGGATTGAGTCTTTAATGATTTGAGAACACTTGATGTATGTCTTGCCGTGCGTATCTGTGGTGACAATGGGATATCATGTGATTCACTTGATGTATGTTTTGGTGATCAACTTGCGGGTTCCGCCCATGAACCTATGCATAGGGGTTGGTACACGTTTTTGTCTTGATTCTCCGGTAGAAACTTTGGGGCGCTCTTTGAGGTTCTATGTGTTGGTTGAATAGATAAATCTGAGATTGTGTGATGCATATCGTATAATCATACCCACGGATACTTGAGGTGACATTGGAGTATCTAGGTGACATTAGGGTTTTGGTTGATTTGTGTCTTAAGGTGTTATTCTAATACGAACTCTAGGGCTGTTTGTGACACTTATAGGAATAGCCCAACGGATTGATTGGAAAGAATAACTTTGAGGTGGTTTCATGCCCTACCATAATCTCTTCGTTTGTTCTCCACTATTAGTGACTTTGGAGTGACTCTTTGTTGCATGTTGACGGATAGTTATATGATCCAATTATGTTAGTATTGTTGAGAGAACTTGCACTAGTGAAAGTATGAACCCTAGGCCTTGTTTCCTAGCATTGCATACCGTTTACGCTCACTTTTACCACTTGTTACCTTGCTGTTTTTATATTTTCAGATTACAAAAACCTATATCTACCATCTATATTGCACTTGTATCACCATCTCTTCGCCGAACTAGTGCACCTATACAATTTACCATTGTATTGGGTGTGTTGGGGATACAAGAGACTCTTTGTTATTTGGTTGCAGGGTTGCTTGAGAGAGACCATCTTCATCCTACGCCTCCCACGGATTGATAAACCTTAGGTAATCCACTTGAGGGAAATTTGCTACTGTCCTACAAACCTCTGCACTTGGAGGCCCAACAACGGCTACAAGGAGAAGGTTGTGTAGTAGACATCAAGCAGTTTCTGGCGCCGTTGCCGGGGAGGTTAGTGCTTGAAGGTATATCTTTAGATCTTGCAATCGAATCTTTTTGTTCTTGTTTTATCACTAGTTTATTCTATAAAATAAAACTACAAAAAAATGGAATTGAGTTTACCTCATATTCTTCATCTTTTTAATATCTTTCGTGAAAATGATGGGAAGGAAAATTGTGCTCAAGTACTAGAAGAAGAATGCATTAGAATGTTTGGCACTAAATATTTGTATGATGAGCATGATTCCAATGTTGTTAGTATGAAATCTTTGAATACCCATGATGCTAATGATATGCAAAGCCGCAAACTTGGGGAAGCTATGTTTGATGAAGATGATATTTTTTGTCCCCCAAGCTTTGATGAGCAAATTTACTATAATGAAAGCATGCCTCCTATCTATGATGATTATTGTGATGACACATATGCTTTAAACAATAATTGTAACCATGAAACTTGTCATCTTGACCTTAATTTTCAATCACATGATAGTTATTTTATTGAGTTTGCTCCCACTACTATTCATGAGAAGAAATTTGCTTATGTGGAGAGTAATAAAATTTCTATGCAAGTTGATCATGAAAAGAATGCTTTAGGTGCTGGTTATATTGTTGAATTTATTCATGATGCTACTGAAAATTATTATGAGAGAGGATCATATGCTTCTACATATTGCAATAATATCAAGTTTCCTCTCTATGTGCTTAAAGTTTTGAAGTTATGCTTGTTTTGCCTTCCTATGCTAGTTGATTATTGTTCCCATAAATTGTTTGATCACAAAATCCCTATGCATAGGAAGTGGGTTAGAATTAAATGTGCTAGTCATATTATTTATGATGCTCTCTTTATGTTTCAATTCCTATCTTTTATGTGAGCATCATTGAAATCATCATGCCTAGCTAGGGGCGTTAAACGATAGCACTTGTTGGGAGGCAACCCAATTTTATTTTAGTTTCTTGCTTTTTGGTTCTTTTTAGGAATAAATAATCCATCTAGCTTCTGTTTAGATGTGGTTTTATGTTTTAATTAGTGTTTGTGCCAAGTAGAACCTTTGGGAAGACTTGGGTGAAGTCTTTATGATCATGCTGTAAAAAAACAGAAACTTTAGCGCTCACGAGATTAGCTTCAACTTTTTAATGAAGAGTGCTATTTAGTTGATTCTTTTTGAAGATGATTACTAGACAAATTACTCAGGTCCACCAATTTATTTTAGAATTTTTGGAGTTCCATAAGTATACGTTTGATACATATTACTACAGACTGTTCTGTTTTTGACAGATTCTGTTTTTCGTGTGTTGCTTACTTATTTTGATGAATATATGGCTAGTAAAAGAGTTTATAAACCATAGAGAAGTTGGAATACAGTAGGTTTAACACCAATATAAATAACGAATGAGTTCATTACAGTACCTTGAAGTGGTGTTTTGTTTTCTTTCTCTAACGGAGCTCACGAGATTTTCTGTTAAGTTTTGTGTTGTGAAGTTTTCAAGTTTTGGGTAAAGGTTCGATGGAATACGGAATAAGGAGTGGCAAGAGCCTAAGCTTGGGGATTCCCAAGGCACCCCAAGGTAATATTCAAGGATAACCAAGAGCCTAAGCTTGGGGATGCCCTGGATGGCATCCCCTCTTTCGTCTTCGTTCATCGGTAACTTTACTTGGAGCTATATTTTTATTCACCACATGATATGTGTTTTGCTTGGAGCGTCATTTTATTTTCTTTAGCTTTGCTTGATGTTTGAATAAAATACCAAGATCTGAAATTATTAAATGGGAGAGTCTTCACATAGCTACATAATTATTTAACTACTCATTGATCTTCACTCATACCTTTTGGAGTAGTTTGTTGTTTGCTCTAGTGCTTCACTTATATCTTTTAGAGCACGATGGTAGTCTTATTTTGAAGAAATAGATGAACTCTCATGCTTCACTTATATTATTTTGAGAGTCTTTATAACAGCATGGTAATTTGCTTTGGTTATGAAATTAGCCCTAATATGATAGGCATCCAGGATAGGTATAATAAAAACTATCATAAAAAGTGCACAGAATACTATGAGAAGTTTGATACTTGATAATTGTTTTGAGATATGAAGATGGTGATATTAGAGTCATGCTAGTTGATTGGTTATGAATTTGAGAAATACTTGTGTTAAAGTTTGTGATTCTCGTAGCATGCACGTATAGTGAACCGTTATGTGATGAAGTCGGAGCGTGATTTATTTATTGATTGTCTTCCTTATGAGTGGCGGTCGGGGATGAGCGATGGTATTTTCCTACCAATCTATCCCCCTAGGAGCAAGCGCGTAGTACTTCGTTTTGATAACTAATAGATTATTGCAATAAGTATATGAGTTCTTTATGACTAATGTTGAGTCCATGGATTATACGCACTCTCACCCTTCCACCATTGCTAGCCTCTCTAATGCCGCGCACCTTTCGCCGGTATCATACACCCACCATATACGTTCCTCAAAACAGCCACCATACCTACCTATTATGGCATTTCCATAGCCATTCAGAGATATATTGCCATGCAACTTTCCACCGTTCCGTTTATTATGACATGTTCCATCATTGTCATATTGCTTTGCATGATCATGTAGTTGACATTGTATTTGTGGCCAAGCCACCGTTCATAATTCTTTTATACATGTCACTCATGAGTCATTGCACATCCCAAAGACATCAAGAGGCATTCACATAGAGTCATATTTTGTTCTAAGTATTGAGTTGTAATTGTTGAGTTGTAAATAAATAAAAGTGTGATGATCATCATTTTTAGAGCATTTTCCCAAGTGAGGAAAGGATGATGGAGACTATGATACCCCCACAAGTCGGGATGAGACTCCGGACGGAAAAAAAGAGGCCATAAAAAAAGAGAAAAAAGGCCCAATTAAAAAAAAGAGAGAAAAAGAGAGAAGGGACAATGTTACTATCCTTTTACCACACTTGTGCTTCAAAGTAGCACCATGATCTTCATGATAGAGAGTCTCCTATGATACCACTTTCATATACTAGTGGGAATTTTTCATTATAGAACTTGGCTTGTATATTCCAATGATGGGCTTCCTCAAAATGCCCTAGGTCTTCGTGAGCAAGCGAGTTGGATGCACACCCACTTAGTTTTTTTTGTTGAGCTTTCATATACTTATAGCTCTAGTGCATCCGTTGCATGGCAATCCCTACTCACTCACATTGATATCTATTGATGGGCATCTCCATAGCCCGTTGATACGCCTAGTTGATGTGAGACTATCTTCTTCCTTTGTCTTCTCCACAACCACCATTCTATTCCACATATAGTGCTATGTCCATGGCTCACGCTCATGTATTGCGTGAAGATTGAAAAAGTTTGAGAACATCAAAAGTATGAAACAATTGCTTGGCTTGTCATCAGGATTTTGCATGATTTAAATACTTTGTGTGGTGAAGATAGAGCATAGCCAGACTATATGATTTTGTAGGGATAGCTTTCTTTGGCCATGCTATTTTGAGAAGACATGATTGCTTTGTTAGTATGCTTGAAGTATTATTATTTTTATGTCAATATTAAACTTTTGTCTTGAATCTTATGGATCTGAATATTCTTGTCACAATAAAGAAAATTACATTGAGAAATATGCTAGGTAGCATTCCACATAAAAAATTCTGTTTTTATCATTTACCTACTCGAGGACGAGCAGGAATTAAGCTTAGATGCCGATATCGTCTCCAACGTATCTATAATTTTTATTGTTCCATGCTATTATATTATCTGTTTTGGATGTTTATGGGCTTTATTAAACACTTTTATATTATTTTTGGGACTAACCTATTGACCCAGAGCCCGTGCAGTTCTGTTTTTCCCTTGTTTCGGTGTTTCAAGAAAAGAAATATCAAGCGAATTAAAGCGGAATGAAACCTTCCGGAGAAGTTATTTTTGGAAAGAAAGCAACCCGGGAGACTTGGAGTCCACGTCAAGAAAGCAACGAGGAAGGCACGAGGCACGGGGGCGCACCCACCCCCTGGGCGCGCCCTCCACCCTTGTGGGCCCCTCGTGGCTCCCCCAACGTACTTCTTCCGCCTATATATCTCCATATACCCTAAAAACTTCGGGAAAAAGAATAGATCGGGAGTTCCGCCACCGCAAGCCTCTGTAGCCACCAAAAACCAATCGGGGCCCTGTTCCGGCACCCTGCCGGAGGGGGGAACCCTCACCGGTGGCCATCTTCATCATCCCGGCTCTCTCCATGACGAGGAGGGAGTAGTTCACCCTCGGGGCTGAGGGTATGTACCAGTAGCTATGTGTTTGATCTCTCTCTCTCTCTCTCTCTCTCTCTCTCTCTCTCGTGTTCTTGATTTGGCACGATCTTGATGTATCATGAGCTTTGCTATTATAGTTGGATCTTATGTTTCTTCTCCCCTCTACTCTCTTGTAATGGATTGAGTTTTCCTTTGAAGTAATCTTATCGGATTGAGTCTTTAATGATTTGAGAACACTTGATGTATGTCTTGCCGTGCGTATCTGTGGTGACAATGGGATATCACGTGATTCACTTGATGTATGTTTTGGTGATCAACTTGCGGGTTCCGCCCATGAACCTATGCATAGGGGTTGGCACACGTTTTCGTCTTGATTACAAAAACCTATATCTACCATCTATATTGCACTTGTATCACCATCTCTTTGCTGAACTAGTGCACCTATACAATTTACCATTGTATTGGGTGTGTTGGGGATACAAGAGACTCTTTGTTATTTGGTTGCAGGGTTGCTTGAGAGAGACCATCTTCATCCCTCGCCTCCCACAGATTGATAAACCTTAGGTCATCCACTTGAGGGAAATTTGCTACTGTCCTACAAACCTCTGCACTTGGAGGCCCAACAACGTTTACAAGGAGAAGGTTGCGTAGTAGACATCATACCCTCGTAGAACGAAAGCGGAAGCATTAGCACAACGCGGTTGATGTAGTAGTACGTCTTCACGATCAGACCGATCCAAGTACCGAACGTACGGCACCTCCGGGTTCAGCACACGTTCAGCTCGATGACGTCCCGCGAACTCCAATCCAGCAGAGCTTCACGGGAGAGTTCCTTCAGCACGACGGCATGATGACGGTGATGATGTTGCTACCGATGTAGGTCTTCGCGTAAGCACCGCTACGATATGACCGAGGTGGAATATGGTGGAGGGGGGCACCGCACACGGCTGGAATAAATCAACAGATCAACTTGTGTATCTAGAGGTGCCCCCCTTCCCCCGTATATAAAGGACCAAGGGAAGGGGGTGGCCGACCAAGAGGAGGGCGCGCCAGGGAGGAGTCCTACTCCCACCGGGAGTAGGACTCCCTCTTTTCCTAGTTGGAGTAGGAGGAGGAAAGGAAGGGAAGGAGAGAGGGGGAAGGAAAGGGGGCGCCGCCCCCCTCCTTGTCCAATTCGGACTAAAGGGGGAGGGGGCGCGCGGCGAGCCCTAGCCGCCCCTCCTCTCCACTAAGGCCCATCTTGGCCCATTAAACTCCCGGGGGTTCCGTAACCCACAGTACTCTGTATATGTTCGAAACTCCCCGAAACCATTCCGGTGTCCGAACATAGTCATCCAATATATCGATCTTTACATCTCCACCATTTCGAGACTCCTCGTCATGTCCATGATCACATCCGGGACTCCGAACAACCTTCAATACATCAAAACACAAAAACTCATAATACAATCGTCACCGAAACTTTAAGCATGTGGACCCTACGGGTGTCGAGAACAATGTTGACATGACCGAGACACGTCTCCGGTCAATAACCAATAGCTGAACCTGGATGCTCATATTGGCTCCTACATATTCTACGAAGATCTTTATCGGTCAAACCGCATAACAACATACGTTGTTCCCTTTGTCATCGGTATGTTACTTTCCCGAGATTCGGTCGTCGGTATCTCAATACCTAGTTCAATCTCGTTACTGACAAGTCTCTTTACTCGTTCCATAATATATTACCTCACAACTAACTCATTAGTTACAATGCTTGCAAGGCTTATAGTGATGTGCATTACCAAGTGGGCCCAGAGATACCTCTCCGACAATCGGAGTGACAAATCCTAATCTCGAAATACACCAACCCAACAAGTACCTTCGGAGACACCTGTAGAGCACCTTTATAATCACCCAGTTACGTTGTGACGTTTGGTAGCACACAAAGTGTTCCTCCGGTAAATGGGGGTTGCGTAATCTCATAGTCATAGGAACATGTATAAGTCATGAAGAAAGCAATAGCAACATACTAAACGATCAAGTGCTAAGCTAACGGAATGGGTCAAGTCAATCACATCATTCTCCTAATGATGTGATCCCGTTAATCAAATGACACCTCATGTCTAATGACACCTCCTAATGATTTGATTAACGAGCTAGTCAAGTAGAGGCATACTAGTGACACTCTGTTTGTCTATGTATTCACACATGTATCATGTTTCCGGTTAATACAATTCTAGCATGAATAATAAACATTTATCATGATATAAGGAAATAAATAATAACTTTATTATTGCCTTTAGGGCATATTTCCATCAAGGAGGGTGTGTCCGTGCATCTCTTTATGAGGCGGTCAAATCCAGATCTTCCCTGGTTCTTCCTCAACCTCCCCTCCCTCTCACCCATGGTGATTAACGTGAGGTGGAAGTTTGAAGAAGCCCAATAGGTGACTCTTATGTTGGCACCTTTTGGTCAGAACCATGGCGATGTGTTTGCTTCGGTCGCCATAGTCCTCACAACCCCGCACCTTTTTCTTTCTTTGAGAGTTTTTTCTTGGTGTCCGCCGGCTGCGCTGGGGGCACTTCGATTCGCTCTCTAGCGACTCTCCAACTTGGTGGGGAGGGATGAATGGAAGCTCATTTGGAAGTTACTTGCACAATAAGCACGACGTCCATGATCTTCACGAAAGGATGCCCCTTCGCTTGTCCTCGAATCTTGGAGCCACCATGGTGGGTAAAGAGCTTAGGAGTTGCGGAGAGCTAGTTTTTAAGGGTTGTGTTGGAGCTCATCATCGATGCCGATCCATGGAGAATCTACGACACTTGCTATGGCGGCTGTTTGCCGGGCTTTGTCACGATGTTATCAGTCTTTCTGGCCGAAAGGTGGCCGTATTTCTTCCTCCCGGCCCAGGAGCCAACAGGGAGGCAACAAAGCTTCTACTCAAAGTCCATGACCTGCTGCTGGTGCTGCTATGGAGGTCATGGCGTACCAAGCGGTTTCGTCTTCAGTGACGTCACGGTTGGTTCTGAGTGGAGGTGGATTTGAAACCAAACTGCAATTTCTAAGTTGCTTGGGGGATTTCTCCTTGTAAAAGTTAGTGACTTATGTGTATATATTTTTGTTTTCTTACGGGTCCTGGTTGTAAGATGTACTGCTCCACCGCTTTGGTCCTTCTAGACCCTTCCCCTATTCAAAAAATGAAAATGATTATCTAATGAATGTATATACCAATATAAAAATACACAAGGGAGATCCTATTAAACTCGGTCATCAAACTATATCAACCCAATGACCTAGATTGCTTCAATGATGAGTGTTCAACATATTTAGCGTGCAATTGGTATCAATACCAAATTACAATGTTGGCACTAAACATGTACTTTCTCC
Organism: Aegilops bicornis; assembly: GCA_021605145.1. Classification (NCBI taxonomy): domain Eukaryota; kingdom Viridiplantae; phylum Streptophyta; class Magnoliopsida; order Poales; family Poaceae; genus Aegilops; species Aegilops bicornis. The sequence goes on from CM038671.1 coordinate 708,263,738, forward strand.
ATTCCTGTATATAAGGCGTATTTTACTTGTCACAGTGATCAAGGCACGAAATTATAGAGAATTTATAGCAAATTACCTTTGGATAATTCGTTTGTTAGCGGCAAGTAAATCAATTAGGCCAGCAATAAAGAGATACATGCAATTGGGAGAGAAATACTTTTCTTTTGTAGAAGGAGAGACACAAAAAGAGATAGTTTCTGTTTTCCTGTAGGGCTAAAAAACAAATTTGAAGGAATTAAATAAATGTACTTTATATATAAAATTTTATCAGAAACCAAATACATACACCTTACATAAAGAAACAAAGGGAGTAGTAATTACCGTCACCCTGCAAAACAATCATGTGATTACTAACGTATCTAATATGGGTGTGTAGTTAATATCTTACGTAATATCAGTATCAAATATGAGCTTGTAGTTAATATCCTACCTAATATCAACGTATCTAATATGAGTATATAGTTAATATCCTACCTAATATTAACGCGCGTACATACTCTCTCTGTTCAGAAACACTTGTCGAAGAAATGGGTGATGTCAAATTTACAAACCACGACGCTGGAACGATGCACGGCTCCTGCTTCAATTTAGACAAAAGAAAACTCTCAAGCGGCGAACTAAATACAATCTTTTCTCCGAGCGTCAAACCACATCCAGCTACCGTCTTCTTCTTTTTGCGGAAAGGGCTAAAGACCGAAAATGATAAATGGAGGACGAGCTACATGGAGCTCTTTATTTTGACATTTTTGAAAATCACATTTTGAAGTTTCATTTTTTTAAATCACGCACATTCATACAGACGTATACTACATTGTGTAAAATTTAAAGATGGTACACATTACGATGAGAACTACAGAAAAAAGACAAAACATGATTTTGAAAATGATGAACGGTACGAGTAGTGTTCACTCTGCACTGTTAAAATGGACGAATTTGTCTTCAACAAAATGCATAAGATTTTTGAATTTTTCAAAAAAAACAAGCTCCATGGAGCTCGTTCACCAAAATGCCCTACTCGCTAAAGACCATATATTAAGTAGCACAAATACTTACAAAAACACCCTTACAAAAATTCAGAAAGACATTTAATTCTTGGTGGTGCCGAAGTCCTTTTCCTTGTGCATCCAACGACAGAGTGCGCTTTGAGCGAAGTTTGCTTTTGTTCCATCCGTGCAATCTCCCCCAACCAACCTCACCCCCCGTTAGTGCCGCCACCTCTAAACTCGTCTGGTCCGATGGGCGTCGCCGCCGGATTAAATCTCCCAGGTCACCAGCACCAGGGGCACTTTTTTCCTGGGAGGCAGCCACTAGGGTTTAGGTCCAGGGGCACTTGAAACCGCAGAACCGCACGGCAGCACGCTTTCCTCTTTGGGTTGCCTTTGCCTCTCGTTGATGGCAACTGGCATCATAGCAGTCGGTTAGGAAAAACATGAATGGATCGCCACGCCGGACAGGTAGGCATGCATACTACTGCCCCTTGCAAGTTGCATCATCTCATTTTCATCATGGAAAACCAACAAACGTGGAGGAGAGAGGTCGGCACCCAGCCGGCCAGACAGCGGCGATGCAATTAGAAATGAATCTCCACGACTGCAAAATATCAGATTTTTGCGCGTATAGCACTCACAGAAGAGCAGGCTTTGTTCAATGTGTGATGCATAGACAAATGATAGGCAGACCGTTTTCGTGCGAGAGATGAATTTCCAAAATTGCATTCCATCGGTTTGTGCATGCAGGTTACAGACTCTGATGTTCTCTATGTCCAAAAAAGATTAAAACGCAAAAACAGACAACAACCTAGTATCTATATGACAGGGGATATGCAGTTCTTACTCAAGCTAACCGAAGAAAGGATGAGGAATGGAGCAACATGATACTCGAGCAGAAAAACAAAAGGTTGAGTGTACAATGTGACTAGTCAGCCAGCCAGCTTTCGCCAACCTGCGGAATTGGAAATGAGGCAGCGTCAGAAGCCATTATTCAACTCCAGAATTAGCAAGCCATAAAGTTAAAGGACATAAATACTTGCAGAACTAAGAAGGAAGCACTGCAAAGTAAGTTTATGAGATGAGAATTTCCGGAATCAGCTGAAAATCGGTTTCCAATTCCTGTAACATATTCATTAGATCTACATTTTTTGTTCCACATCCGAGGCTAATTCTGGATAACTCCGTAACGAGTTGCTTCAGTACTTGAGCATATGTATGCTGAATTCATTCATGCCATACAGGTGAGTCTCTGCTATTGCGATCTATTCTATTTTGACTCTACACAATTGTAAAGCTAAGGTTGACGGCACAGCTACCGAACAATATATACAGCTATCTATGCATGGTCTGTATACAAGGTTCAAGAAATTCCTGGTTCCCTTGCAAGCAGAAACAAGATATCAGACAAACAATATTTTATTTCTTCACTACAAGGTAGTACTTTGTTATCCTAAATAACATCAGGAAAGAATGTTATTATAGATAAGGAACTCACCGTCCGTCAAAAGGTAAGAAAAAATTAGCTCATTCCAAGCATCTGGAACTCCGGGAAGACACCAGTGGCTGCAATCGAGTATGGTAGAAGGATGACTCCAAATACCAATATGCGCATCACTCCTGAAGGCCCCCATCAAAGTCACATTCAGTATAGTGACAGGAACGCTCATGTTCGCAACGACATCAGCAAGTATATCCCTAAATTCACTCCTATCCGTTCCTATGGCCTCGGTTGTAGGTCTTTCTGTTACTTCGCATACCTTTTGGTTCAAGCCACTGAAAATAAGAAGAAAAAACAATTACTGTATGTTTTTCAAATGATAACTTGGATGATGTCTATACTTCACAATCATAGCGGGATCACCTTCCTTTCAAATTGTGGCTAGTCTTATAATGAAGTAATGAAGATAAATAAAATATAATAGGGAAGGAATTCAGTGTATGTGAGAAACTCACCTCCAATGAGATGGCTCATATGTCCGGAAGAAGACACGTGTTCGTTTTAAATCCACTTTTTTCTTGACCCATGAAGCCCATGTTTCCAGTGCCATTTTGAAAGCAGAATTAACTGATGTTCCCAGTTTAAGCAGGCCTCCAGCCTCAAAATAACAACCCCTGTTGTAAAGACCAAGCTAGAATCTCTAAGATTTATGAAAGAAAGGTTACTACTTGATAATTAACAACCCCCGCCAAAAGAATCAAATTTGTTCAATAGTAACAACAAATTCCAACACATATTAAGACCAGGCAATAAAGTTTCTTTGGCATTTACTTCCTCCGTTCCTAAATATGTCTTTGGAGAGATTTCACTATGGACCACATACGGAGCAAAATGAATGAATCTACACTCTAAAATGTATCTATATACATCCGTATGTGGTTTATAGTAGAATCTCTACAAAGACTTTTTTCGATAAAGGGCGTTTTATTAACTCAAAAATGTAGCATCAAGCGGATACAAAGCATTATGAGTGACACCCGGCCTCTGCATAACTAAGATGCACACAGCCAATTCTAAAAAGTTTGACAGAAAGAAAAGAATCAAAATCGACAAAACGGCAACAGTAGAATCTCTACAAAGACTTATATTTAGGAACGGAGGGAGTACAATTTACTCCCAATTTTTGCCATGTTTGTAAGATTTTAACTCCAACAAATAGAAAATGCATAGAAACTTAGCATCATCAAAACATACTCCCGTAGTTAGCATCATTTTTTGCCAGTCATAGCAGGCTTACCATTTTCTGCCACAGCCTTTACAATTGTGGCGGTATCTTACAAACATGAAAAACAGGGCCTAATTTTTATACTAAAAAAGGAAATGATCTGGTATGGATGCATGAAACCTAGCATCATCAAAACATACTCCCGTAGTGAGTAGTGCCTAACCAGCAACCTTCTTCAGGTGAGGCCTACAATTTATTAATATCAGCCTCAGTAAGTTGTGGCATAAGAACCTAACACCCTTAAATGTTGCTTTGACCTCAAGAAATAACTAGAAATGGTACGGAGTTAACTTTGCAGTACAATCCGCTAACTAGAAATGGTACGAAGTTAACTTTGCAATAATACAATCCGGTGATTTATTTTTGTCTATTTGTGACCCTCGGAAGTTTTGCTACAATCAGTCCTGGTCACTGAATCCTTCCAAAGGAACATTCTGGTGCCTGCTTGGCTTACAATGATACACACACTATCAATTATTAAGGATTTTATTTTGAAAAACAGGTATACTTAACCAAAACATACAAACAGATAATTGCAAAGGTTGGTTTGTCTGTAAGTCTACCGTTTTTGTTTCGAGAACAGATATACTAAACCAATATATAAAATCAGATAATTGCAAATCAGCGCGATCGTGAATATAATCCCAAAACAATTACCCACGCACAAAACATGCTAAGAATTGAAGCAAGAACACTCACATATCAAATAATTTGCTGGGAGTCCACCAATGCCCTGAGTTGAAAATAAGCACATCAGCATTCACCCATTTCCTGCTAAGATCATCCATCTTATCGAGCTTGAGGATTGCGCGGACCCTTTTTGTCACATGTAGAGGAGGAGCAGGGGTTTGCTGTACAAGGAACACCGATCGAAAGAACTCCACACTGAGGTTGAATGACTCAAATCTCACTCCTAAAAATCGGATCGTCTTCGAGATCTGGTTGCCATTCACCTCATAGACCTTCTTGGGATCGTCCACCCCTGTCATGAGCATGCAGATGAAGGACTCCCACTGTGTTCGGCTCATTGAATCCCCGACAAACACGACCCTCTTCCCTCTCAGCCACTCCAGCACGCTCCGGGCGCTGAACCGCGGCATGTCGCACTGCCGCGGCTTCCACCGCCACTTGAGGTACTCGGTGTTCCTCCTCCCGTTGGCGAGGCAGTTGAACCCCCTCTCCGCAAACGGGCACTCCGAGCTGTTGTACAAGGGGTACCTCTCATCTCGCACCCAGCTGCCGTCGAACACGTTGCAGGAGTCCAGACTGTCGCCGGCGAACTCGGCCACCGCGCGGCCCTGGCCCTGGCCGAGGTACCGGGAAACATAGAGGTACAAGCCGCAGGAGAGCACGAGCGCGACGGAGGCCAGGCAAAGGGCCAGGGCGACGGTGCTCTCCAAAGACGGGCCGGACGGTGACCCCCACCACTTGCGGTGCGCGGCCGCCGCGGATGAGACCCGCGGGCTGCCTACGCCGCCCCTCGCTGTGAGCCGCGCCGACGTGCTCCGGCTGAAGCTCGCGGTCACCATCTCGCCACCGCGGCCGCCCCCCGATCTCCCATTCGGCAACTGCCCGGCTGCGATCTGCGAGCCGGTTCGAAGTTCGAACCAATTCGCCGCGAAGCCAAGCTCGCAGCGTACCTGTCCCAGTCCAGGAGCTCCGAGGAATCACACCAGATCCAATGTTTCCCGGTGCTTGATTCAGAGTTTTCCCGCACCAGGGGCCGGGATCGGGAACTCACCGGGTTCCGGCGACGGACTCTCCCTCTCCGGCGATCGCCGGAGCGGCTGACACGCTGAAAACCAGCTGGTGGCGAGGTGGTCAGTAACCTGTCCTCGCGACCGGCGGCTGGGTGAGCTCTCGTCTCGCTGGGGGAAGCCAAGTTCGAACAGGAAGAGCCGAGGAAGGAGACGACTGGGAAGGCAAGGGAAGGTGGGTGGGGGGTGGGTGGATGGATGTTCCCTGTCATGTTGACCATGGACCTAACTTGCCGCCACGTTGGCTCCAGGATTGGCGGCCCCGCATGGCAGTTGCCGCGTGTCTCGTGACGTGGCTTGCCTGGCGCGCGCGCGCGTGGTTTCACCTTTGCGCCGACTTGGCATTCGGCTGCGCGGGGAGAGGTGGGGGAGGGCACGCCGCATGGCGGCATGGGGTTTTGATTATCATCGGAAAGGGCGGAGACAGCCAAATGTTGCGTTGCCGGAGAGCGGGAGCAGCAAGGCAAATGCATCCATCTACATCAACGTCGGTCGCATGAGCATATGATCTGGTCAGTTCTGGTCGGAGTTTTGCCATCTTTCAGCTTTTTTTTCCTTCAATAACAATAACTGGTGAACGTTAGCTGGAAGGGAGTTGGTAAGCGAAATCTTGGTTGCAGTCTATGGAGCTGTCCAAGATGAGCATAAGAGGCTATTTAGATCACGCCCAGTCAGCCCCGTCAAAGTTGGCACGCCAAATCTAGATTTGGCGAAGGATTTTGCCGTCAGGATCTAGCCAACGCGCGGCCAGTTTGGATGACGTCCTCGTCCGTTCGCTGGAGTCCATGCCTGAAAACTGCCTGTACCATGTTTGGCTGGAGTCCACAGGAGCAGAAGCTAGCCTGGCCCGGTGACCACAAAATCTTGATTAGCCTGGCCCATGACCCAGGCTACTTGATTAGCCTGGCTCAGGCACAAGGAACCGGTCGCCTGGAGGCAGCCTGGCTACAAGTAGTACTTTATTCAGCGGGTTTTCTTGTGAGTTAGCTCTGAACTGTAATGCTTTTTGCAGTAAACTTTTTTCAGGCCAGGTATGCAACCAAACAGCCCATGCCTGGCCAGGCATAATATTTCCAGTTCCCAGGCTATGTCAAGGCATCACTTTTTATCAGGCACGGAAGCTAAGACGCCTACCAAACATAGAAACTGAACGAGGCGAGCAGAAAATGGGCGTGGTTCTGAATCTGTGGCGCTTATCCAAACGGAACCCGTGATAGCAATCAACGACCAAAAGGTTGATTTGGTGAGCCACGGTTGCAATCCAAACAACCTTTAAATCCGCTTTTCTTCGGAAACTGGTAAACCTGGCTAAGTATATCCCGCATCTGATGATTTACTGGAAGTGACTTTAATATCCTTAGTACCGAAAAGAGAAAAACAATGACAGCTTTGACACTCAGTGGCCTTTCCTATTCAATGTTGTGATTGACAGTTTGAATCTTCAGAAAGTCGGGGCGGCAATTCACTTGGGCCAATAACCGTTTTGTGCCGACATGCGAGAAGCTTGATGGGTGCTCATGGATACCGATTGTGAGCTAAATTTCCTCTAGTAATCATGCGGGTCCTAGAGCGTATCAAGGCACTATCGGATCATGCACCCATTATTCTTGATTCTAACTCTACGAGCCTATCTGCTCGTCGCCCTTTCAAGTTAGAATTGGGATGGTTGCACCAGAATGGCTTTGCAGACATAAAGAATGTATGGGAGAGACCCTCACTGGTCATACACCTATTCAGAAATGAAACTTTAAAATAAGAGCCACAATACCTATCTAGATGGGCGAAATACACCAATGGGATGTACAGAAAGGAAAAACTATGTCTCTCCTCCATTATTGACGAGCTCGACAAATCGAATAGACTCGCATCTTGTCTCAACGGTAGATTGAATTAAAAAATCAGTCCAATGAGAAGATTGCACGTCTCTTGTAAGAGGAGAAAATCAAATATTACCAAAGATTCAAAGTCGACTTCATCTTGAAGGGAAATATTATCAAAGATTTGCTGGAATTTAGTCTATATTGGGGCAGCCCAATAACTATTTTAGAAATTCCTAATGAATCCTAGAGGCCCACTTAGCCCATTTGTGCAAGGCAAGGGATACTACTAAAGTTTAGTCCCACATTGCTAGTTGAGTGGAAATTGGACCTCCTTATAAGGGAGGTTCTTTCCCCACTTGTATGAGCATGAGAACAAGAGGGACATCCACGCGCGCTCCTCCTCCGCCGCCCGCCTCGTCACGACGCGCCGCGGGTTGCGGGAATGAGCCGATGTCTAAATTTTGGCCACGCACTACGGGTATGCGAAAGGTCACTCGGAAGCTGAAACATTTTTTTCTGTAGTGGACACTGAATCCGAACGGCGCGCCTCTTCGCTGCTTTGTCTGTTCGTTTAAATCTGCCGCATTCCCTTCAGCTCCGGCGCAACCTCTCGCCTTCTTCTCTTGCGCCTATAAAAGGGAGGTCGCTCCTCTCGAGAGACGCACTGTAATCTCTTCCTCCTCTCGCCACAAGTTCACGAGCACCTTTGCGCCTGCTACGATCTTCCTCATCCCGGCTTATGCGGCGTGCACCGCACGTCGGGACAAGATAAACCTCCCGAACCGCACCTTTTGAGTCCTGTCACGGAGAAGGGTGATAAGGTTTTTGGGGAGCGCTCGGCGACTCTTGCTGTTTCATCATCACGGACGATCCGTCGCCGACGATGACTTCTTCCCCGACGTCCACGACCTCCTCGACGACATGGCGGCGAGGACACCGATCCCAAGTCCGGTAGCCTGCTGGCTGCTTTGTGCCGTCACGTGTTCTTCTCCTTTACATTAGAAGTCCTCCTACAGTTCTTGGCTCGAGTTTCTGTCCTACGTATGTTAGGTTCTGTTTCGTATAAGCATCTCCATCTAGTGTTTGTTCTAGATGTGTTTACCTCAAGTTCATATATGCAGACGATGTTTACCTTCTCTCTGTCAGATTGCATGGCTTGCTCTATATTTGCTATTTTAGTCATGCTTTATCTAGTATTTCTGTTAATAAAATTATTCGGTAAAGTGCTCATATTTCCAACAATCCAAAAACCTTATGATAGGCAATTTACCCTGAGTGGTTTTGCTGCTTCCATGAGACCTCCTATGTTTGAGGGTATCCATTATAAGAGGTGGCGCGTGAGAGAAGTCTTATGGTTTCAGACCATGAGCTGTTATGACGCCATTCTTGGCAAACCTGAAGGAGAGCAAGATGCCCAACAGGCACAAGCTTTTCAGAAAATGGATACCTTGTTTAAGGCTGCTCTCTTGAGTGTTCTTGGTGAGAACATAGTTGATGCTTATGCGTCAATTGATAATGGAAAAGATATGTGGGGCCTTTTCGAGGCCAAGTTTGGGGTCTCGGATGCGGCACCGAGCTGTACATCATGGAGCAATTCTATGATTATAGGATGACCAAGAGCGCTCCGTGGTTGAGCGGGCTCATGAGATACAGTCATTTGCTAGAGAACTTGAGCACTTCAATTGCATGCTACCGGACAAGTTTGTTCTTTGGGGGAATCATCACTAAGCTCCCTCCTTCATGGAGGAACTTTGCTACCTTCTTGAAGCATAAGAGACAGGAGTTTTCCGCTCCGGATCTCATTGGTACTCTTGATGTGGAAGAAAAGGCGAGAGCAAAGGACACACGTGCTCGAGGTATTGAGGGAGGATCTAGTGCCAATGTGGTACGTATGTAACTTCCAAATTTCCACAAGTTCAAGAACAAGGGCAAGTTTGATGGTAAAGCAAAGTTTGATGGAAAGAACAAGGTCAGTGCAACACACGAACTTCAAGAAGAAGAATGGCAAGAAGAAAGGTGCTTGTCATGTGTGTGGAGATCCTGATCATTGGGCTCCTAGTTGCCCTAATCGCTATGACAAGCGTCATCACAGGAAAGGCGGCAAGACCGCTAATGTTGTCATTGGAGACACCGACATTAAGGATGCTTTGGGTATGGTATATATCCCACTATTCTTTCAAGATGTCATTCTCCGACCGTTGATTGGCACGGGTGCTAATGTGCATGTATGCGGTGATATTTCCATGTTTTCGCCTTATCGGATCGCGGGGACTTCAACCGTGCTGATGGGCAACGGTTCAAGTGCTTTTGTTCGTGGTGTTGGCACGGTCGATCTGAAGTTTACTTCGGGAAGATCGTCTTGGTCAAGAACGTGCATTATGTCCCCTCCAGAATAAAAATCTTGTTAGCGGATCTCTTACGTGTAGAGATGGCTACAAGCTTGTCTTTGAGTCGAATAAATTTGTAATATCCAAGTATGGAACCTTTGTCGGTAAATGCTATGAGTCAGAGGCCTGTTTCGTTTATCCTTATCGACGCTTGCAATAAAGTTGTTAATCATATTTGCAACAATAGTGAATCAAATGTGTGGCATTCACGTCTTTGTCATGTTAACTTTGGTTGCATGTCGCGACTAGCTAAGTTGAACTTAATCCCTAGTTTCACCCATCGTCAAGGGATCTAAGTGTCAAGTGTGTGTGCAAGCTAAGCAACCTCGTAAGTCTCACGTGATCATGGAGACGAGAAATCTTGCACCACTAGAACTTATACATTCAGATCTATGTGAAATGAATGGTGTTTTGACAAAAGGTGGAAAGAAATATTTCATGACGTTAATTGACGACTCCACTAGATACTGTCATGTGTATCTTCTGAAATCTAAGGATGAGGCTTTGAATTTTTTCAAGATCTATAAAGCTGAAGTGGAAAACCAACTTGATCGAAAGATCAAGAGGCGTAGGTCCGACCGTGGTGGAGAGTATTTTTCCAATGAATTTGATGCTTTTTGTGCGGAACATGGTATAATCCATGAGAGGATGCCTCCCTACTCACCTCACCAAATGGGGTGGCGAAAGAAAGAACCGTACTCTAACTGATTTGGTTAACGCCATGTTAGACACATCGGGTCTCTCCAAGGCATGGTGGGGAGGCGATATTGACAAAGATGTCATGTCCTAAATCGAGTCCCCACAAAGAACAAAGAGATAACTCCATTCGAGGAATGGGAGAAGAAAAGGTTAAAACTCTCCTATTTGCGAACATGGGGTTGTTTGGCGAAAGTCAATGTTCCAATTCCAAAGAAGCGGAAGCTTGGACCAAAGATCGTGGATTGTGTTTTCTGGGATATGCTTTTCATAGCATTGGCTATAGATTCTTGGTTGTAAAATCTGAGGTACCGACATGCATGTCGGTACGATCATGGAGTCGAATGATGCGACTTTCTTTGAAGATATCTTTCCCATGAAGGATATGGCTACCTCATCTAATCAGGAGATGCCTAGTTCATCGAATCAGAACCGATTACAATTACCGAACTGGCATTTCGATGGAACACTTTGAAAGTCCTGTGGAGGAGAACAATGAAGTTCCTACTAGGAGCAAGAGATGAGGACTGCAAAGTCCTTTGGTGATGATTTTCTTGTGTATCTCATAGATGACACTCCCCGTTCTATTTCAGAGGCCTATGCATCTGAAGATGCTGACTACTGGAAGGAAGCAATTCGTAGCGAGATGGATTCCATCTTGGCGAATGAAACATGGGAGATAACTGATCGTCCTTATGGGTGCAAACCTATAGGATGCAAATGGGTATTCAAGAAGAAGCTTAGGCCTGATGGTACTATCGAAAAGTACAAGGCTCGGCTCGTGGCTAAGGGTTATACCCAAAAGGAAGGTGAAGACTTCTTTGATACTTACTCACCGTGGCTCGACCGACCACTATTCGAGTTCTACTTTCACTAGTTGCCTCACATGGTCTTCTCGTTCACCGATGGATGTTAAGACTGCTTTCCTAAATGGAGAGTTGGATGAGGAAATTTATATGGAACAACCGGATGGGTTTGTAATAGATGGTCGGAAGGGAAAGTGTGCAAGTTGTCAAGTCTTTGTATGGACTCAAGCAAGCACCCAAACAAGGGCATGAGAAGTTCGAAAGAACTTTAACAAATGGGCAGGCTTTGTTGTGAACGAAGCTTATAAATGTGTGTACTATCGTCATGGTGGGGGCGAGGGAGTTATGCTTTGCTTGTATGTTGATGACATACTGATTTTCGGAACAAATCTGAATGTTATTAAGGAGGTCAAGGATTTCCTATCTCGCTGTTTTGAGATGAAGGATTTAGGAGTGGCTGATGTCATTCTAAACATCAAGTTGTTGAGAGATGATGATGGTGGGATTACATTGCTTCAATCTCACTATGTGGAAAAGATCTTGAGTCGCTTTGGCTATAGTGACTGCAAGCCCTCTCCAACACCATATGATGCTAGCGTCTTTGCTTCGAAAGAATCAAGAATTGCTAGAGATCAATTGAAGTATTCTCTTTATTGGCTCGCTTATGTACTTAGCCTGCTACAAGACTCGACATCTCTTTTCTTTGTTAGCAAACCGAGTCGGTTTGTCTCAAAACCAGGAGATGTGCATTGGAAAGCTCTAGAGAGAGTTTTGCATTATTTGAAAGGCATCGCAAATTATGGAATTCACTACACCGGGCACCCAAAGGTGCTTGAAGGGTATAGTGACTCAAACCGGATCTCGATGTCGATGAGATAAAGGCCACGCAGCGGATATGTATTCACTCATGGAGGTGGCGCTGTTTCTTGGAAGTCTTGCAAGCGAGACCATCTTAACGAGGTCAACAATGGAAGCGTAACTCACAACACTAGATACAGCTACGGTTGAAGCAGATTGGCTTCACGGCTCTTGAATGACTTGCGGTTGTTGAGAAACCTGTACCGGTGTCCTTATGAACTGTGACAATCAAACTGTGATCACGAAAGTGAGCAGCTCAAAGGATAACATGAAGTCATCAAGACACGTTGAGAGAAGGTTAAAGTCTGTCGGGAAAATGAAAAACTTGGGGTTATTATGCGTTGGATTATATCCAAACGTCTAAAAATCTGGCAGATCCTTTTACTAAGGGTCTATCGCGTAATGTGATAGATAATGCATCGAGGAGATGGGTATGAGACCCACAATATGAGTTGTTCACGGTGGTAACCTATTCTTTGTGATCGGAGATCCCGTGAATTAGATGTGGAAGACAAGCTGTTGGTCAACTGAGAGGAGAGCATCCCTACTATTCACAATACCACTCCATGAAGATGCAATACTCTCCTAATCTGCATGGCAGGTTGATGTATATCTTAATGTGTTCTAAGTGGCTTATTTAAGCGAGAGATGTTATCCTCGCGAACATTTTTTTTTTGAAGAACACACCTATATGAGTCTGATTGTCAAACTACTGCAATCTATGAGAGTAGGGTTCTCTCTAGTAAAATCATGAAAGGTCACGGAGTATGACGCATAAGCTCCACCCATGGGAAGACCCACGGTAGCCACGTATCGGTCAAGGCTTTATGTGAAGCTAGATTCGCACAAAACTTGCAGTTCAAGGTCCGATCCACTGTTCAAGTTGCTTACTAGTGTAGCATAGAGTTCTAGGTGGAAGTTCAACTTAACAGTCTCCACCGCAGTACCGGTATATAAAATAGTGTTTTGGAACCAAAGGCAAATTTACATGTGCCTCTCGGGATCTGGTGGGGATTCTTTGGAATTTAGTCTATATTAGGGCAGCCCAATAACTATTTCAGAAATTCCTAATAAATCCTAGAGGCCCACTTAGCCCATTTGTGCAAGGCAAGGGATACTACTAAAGTTTAGTCCCACATTGCTAGTTGAGTGGGAATTGGACCTCCTTATAAGGGAGGTTCTTCCCCACTTGTATGAGCATGAGAACAAGAGGGACATCCACGCGCGCTCCTCCTCCTCCGCCCGCCTCGCCACGCCACGCCACGCCTCGTCACGACGCGCCGCGGGTTGCGGGAATGAGCCGAGACGATGTCTAAATTTTTGCCACGCACTACGGGTATGCGAAAGGTCACTCGGAAGCTGAAACATTTTTTTTCTGTAGTGGACCTTTGAATCCGAGCAGCGCGCCTCTTGACTGTCTGCATTCGTTTGCCTCCCGCATTCCCTTCAGCTCCGGCGCAACCTCTCGCCTCCTTCTCTTGCGCCTATAAAGGGAGGTCGCTCCTCTCGTAGAGACGCACTGTAATATCTTCCTCCTCTCGCCACAAGTTCTCGAAAGCACTTTGCGCTGCTGCTACGATCTTCCTCATCCCGACTTGCCGCGTGCACCGCACGCGTTGGGACGATGAGGCCTCCGGAACCGCACCTTTTGAGTCCTGTGCGGGAGAAGGGTGATAAGGTTTTGGGGCGCTCAAGCGCGACCTATCGCTGTTTCATCATCACGGACGATCCGGTCGCCGACGACTACTTCCCCGATGATGACTTCTTCCCCGACGTCCACGACCTCCTCGACGACATGGCAGGCGAGGACACCGATCCCAAGTCCAGCGCTTCTGCTGCTGCTATGCCGTACGTGTTCTTCTCCTTTCTATTAGAAGTCCTCCTACAGTTCTTGGCTCTAGTTTACATCCCACGTATGTTAGGTTACATTTCAGATAAGCATCTTCATCTAGTGTCTGTCTAGATGTGTTTACCTCAAGTTCATATATGCGCATTTATGTTTACCTTCTCTCTGTCAGATTGCATGACTTGCTCTATATTTGCTATTTTAGTCATGCTTTATCTAGTATTTCTGTTAATAAAATTATTCGGTAAATTGCTCATATTTCCAACAAGATTCAAAGTCGACTTCATCTTGAAGGGAGGTAATACATGATACTACCAATTAGTCGTCAATGGTCGTCATAGGAAGAAGTGTAATTTTAATCTGGAACAAGATGAGGGGCGGATCGAAGGTCAGCAGAAGCTCAAAAGTTATCACAGATACCACAAAACTCTGTTCGGGGCGCCAGATGAAGGGAATTTCACCCTTGACGAGACCCAAACAGATGATATTTCACGAGTCACAATAGAAGAGAACAATACTCACGACACCTTTCTCTGAACAGGAGGTGAGAGCTACGGTGTTACAAATGGAACATAACAAAGCTCTAGGCCCTGATGGCTTCCCCGCATAATTCTATTAGAATTTCTGAGATATCGTCAAGACTAGCTTATTGGAGTTGTTCAATTATCTTCATGCCAGCCAACTTGACCTTTTCAGGCTTAATTTTGTAAGATCATTTTGTTCCCGAAGATTAAGTAGGCTGAGTGGCTCCAGCAGTATAGACTCATTTGTCTCTTTAATGTCAGCTTCAAAATTTTCACCAAAGTGGCTACTAATAGGCTCAACACGGTTGCTAACCATGTCGTCCGTCCATCTCAAACATCTTTCATCCAAAGAAGAAATATATTCGACGAAGTAGTAATTATACATGAGACCGTTCACGAGATGCACCAAAAAAATGAGTGGAGTAGTATTCAAAATTGACTTCGGAAAGGCCTATTACAAGGTCGAATGGTCGTTTCTTCAATAAGCCCTGAGAATCCACTGATAAATGGCATCAGTGGAACCAAAATTTCTTTACTAGTGGTACCGTGCTTGTCAAACTAAATGACAACGTAGGCCACTACTTTCAGAAAAAAGAAGGACCATGTTAGGGTGACCCCATGTCTCCAATATTATCTAATTGCTAACATGGAGGCTATTCTGATTGATCGCGCCAAGCAAGACGGTCAGATTGTGGGAGTAAAGCCACACCTTGTGGATGGTGGCCTTTAAACCTGAAACTCTTGCTTTCAACGTTTGAGCAAATGTCAGACCTTAAAATCAACTTTCATAAAAGTGAATTATTCTGATTTGAAGAAGCCAGTGAGGCGGCGACTGATTACGCTGACCTATTTGGTTGTGCGCAAGGCCAATTCTTGATTAAATATTTGGGAATTCTGATTATTTATCAATGTCTCACTAATACAGAGTGTAAACATGTAAAGGAATGCTTAGAGAAATGTTTGAACTGTTGGAAAGGTGAGTTTCTCTAGTTGGAGGACGACTAGTCTGGATCAATTCTATCCTCACAAATATTGTTCTTTGTATGCTTTCTTTTTTCCAATTCCCAAAAGAGGTCTTGCAAAGGTTGGATTTTTTTAGATCCAGATTCTTTTGGCAAGGAGACGATGAAAATAAAAAATACAGGCTAGTCAAATGGAGTGTGGTTTGTAGGCAAAAAGACCAAGGGGGCCTTGGCATTCATGACCTAAAGGTCAAGAACGATGTCTTACTTAGTAAATGGTTATTCAAACTACTTAATAAGGTTGTTGTTTGGCAAACTCTGTTGCACAACAAGTATCTAGACTAAAAAGTTGTGTCTCGGGCCTATTGAAAACCTAGTGACTCACACTTTTGGGCTGGTCTAATGGCGGCAAAAAAAACTTTTCTGCCTTGGATCCTTTTGATAAAAGACGGATCGGAGATTCATTTCTGGGAGTTCAATTGGCTAGGCAATACCACACTCTGAGAACAATATTTAGCTCTGTACTACATCGTTCACGATAAGAATGATACTCTTGCACAAATGTTCGGTTCATCCCCGCCCAATATTTTTTTCACGCGGGATTTGATTGGCCCCTGTCTTATGTCATGGCAAAATCTTTTATCCAGATTGGATTCAATTAACCTGACACAAGGACGAGATGTATTTCAGTGGAACCTCACTACATCTAGGTCCTTTATAGTTGACTCTATGTACTTTGCGCTCACGCATTCCGAGTCCCAATGGATAATACTCCATTTGTTCCTAAATATAAGTTTTTTTAGAGATTCCATTATGAACTACATACGGAGCAAAATGAGTAAATATACACTCTAAAATATGCTCCGTATGTAGTTCATACTGGAATCTTTAAAAAGACTTATACTTAGGAACAGAGGGAGTAACAAAAAATTGAAGTCGAAGATTCCACTAAAAGTTAAAATCTTCATGTGATATCTTCTAAGGGGGGTTGTGCTATCCAAAGACAACCTCGTCCATCACAATTGGTAAGGAAGTAAGAAGTGTATCTTTTGTAATCACGAGAGACAACCAAACACCATGAGAGACAATAAAACACCTCTTTTTCCGTGCAAGTTTGCAAGTTTTACATGGTTAGCCATCCAAATAGCGTACAATTTGTATCCGCCCACAAGTGTTGCCAATATTTTTGGTCACTGGTGGACAGTATTCCAAATAGATTCAGAATGCCAATATGGGTTGGAGCGTATGCCTTATTATGGTTGCTTTGCCTATATAGAAATGATTTCATTTTCAATGGCAAAAACTCTTCTCCTATACAGAGTATTTTTTATGTACGCACTCGCTTCGACGTGGTCTATGCTAAATCAAATGGAGTATCAACCATTGTTCAGGGTGGTGTGTGTGTGTGTGTGTGTGCAGTTGGAGCGGGTGACCACAAAGGTTTTTACCCAACATGAGTGGCAGCATAATCTTCGGATCGATTTGCCACCTCCTTCAACATAGGCATAGTGTTGGTCCAATATGACTCTACTATTGCCGACATGTCAGTCTTTTTATTTATCTTTTGTCAGACTGTTGGTGTTTGGTTGTGTGCGTTTTAGCTATGTAGAGGTTCGGTGTTTCTCATCATGCTTTGTATCCACCTGATGCTACATTTTGAGTTAATAAAAGCGCCCTTTATAAAAAAACTGATCATTTTTTGGCAACTTTATTTGATAGGAGATGGCAAATCCTACCGTTTTTGCCGAAAAATTTCTCTTCTTCCTTGAAAATGTCATGCATCTCTGAAAAAATTGTCAACCACATGCAACCAAACTTGGAGCATCTATAGGTGCAATTGTTAAATATGAGCCCTCATATATCCGTGGACGCGTCTGAGCACGTCCACGGACAAGGCCAGTCACCCCTCATATTTTGTCCACCATAACCACATACCTCAAATTAACACCCTCAAATCCATACAACCCATGCAGACATAAAGTAACTCACATACTACAACATAAATATGAGTTACCTTACTGGTACTACTTGTCATCGGAGATGTTGACGACGTTCATGTCGGCGGTGCCGGATGGACCGGCCTCTGACTCTCCACGACCACAAAGAGTTCATAGAGTTATGCGGCCGTCTGGCAGAGGAAGAGGTGACTGGCTTCCACCTCGAGCTCCGACCGAATGGAACTGAGGATGGATTATTTCTCAGCCGCCTCCTCGGCTTGGGCCATGGCAAAGTCTGCAGGCAGAGGCATTGGATCCGCCTCGCCTGTGTCCTCCTCCTTCTCCGACTCCACGTCCTCCATGCCGCGTCCGGTGCCTCCTCCTGCACCTACTCCTCCTCTGACTCCAGCGAGTTTGGAGGTAGCTTGACTGCAATCCGAGCTTCACACCTGGACCGTATCTTCTCTAGCAGCCTGAGTTGCTGCTCCACGGTGAGCATGGCATAAGTGGTGATCTGTTGCCGGTGAGGGAGTCCTGGATTAAGGGGTCCTCGGGCGTCCGGCCTATATGACATGGGTCGGACTGATGGGCTATGAAGATACAAGATAGAAGACTTCTTCCCGTGTCCGGATGGGACTCTCCTTTGCGTGGATGGCAAGCTTGGCGTTCGGATATGTAGATTCCTTTCTCTGTAACCGACTTTGTACAACCCTGGTCCCCTTCGGTTGAGGGAGTCCTGGACTAAGGGGTCCTCGGGCGTCCGGCCTGTTAGCCATGGGCGGACTGATGGGCCGTGAAGATACGAAGACCGAAGACTCTCCCCCGTGTCCGGATGGGACTCTCCTTGGCGTGGAAGGCAAGTTTGGTGACCGATTATGAAGATTCCTTTTCCTGTAACTGACCTCGTGCAACCCTAGATCTCTCCGGTGTTTATATAAACCGGAGAGCTTAGTCCGGAGGAGACATATTCATTACCATAGTCATACAGGCTAGACTCCTAGGGTTTAGCCATTATGATCTCGAGGTAGATCGACTCTTGTAATACTCATATTCATCAAGATCAATCAAGCAGGAAGTAGGATATTACCTCCATAGAGAGGGCCCGAACCTGGGTAAACATTGTGTCCCATGTCTCCTGTTACCATCGACCTTAGACGCACAGTTCGGGACCCCCTACCCGAGATCCACCGGTTTTGACACCGACATTGGTGCTTTAATTGAGAGTTCCACTATGCCGTCCTCAAGAGGTTTGATGGCTCCTTCTATCGTCCACAACGACGCTGTCCAAGGGGAAACCTTCCTCCTCGGACAGATCTTTATGTTCGGCGGCTTCGTACTGCGGGCCAACTCGTTTGGCCATCTGGAGCAGATCGATAGCTACGCCCTTGGCCATCAGGTCAGATTTGGAAGCCTGAACTATGTCGCGGACATCCGCGGAGACTTGATCTTCGACGGATTTGAGACCGCGGCGGCCGATCCTTGTCACCCCGATGGACATGACTTAAATCTGCCATCGGACTACATCCAGGAGATGGTTCTTGTAACTGCTCCGGCCTTAGATCCGGAGCAGACCGTGGCATCCGAGGCCACAGATTCCGCGGCGTTGGAGCCGCACATAGACTCAACCTCATACAATCAACGGGACCCCGGACTCGTTTCTGGCTGTAAGTTCCGAGCCATGTGCGCCCGCGGACGCCGAGCTTGATCGGCTATCGATCTTCGAGTTCAGCACCGCAGATATCTTCCAGCACTCGCCCTTGGGAGATGTGCTAAACTCATTAAAGAACCTGTCCTTGGCAGGGGACTCACAGCCGAACTATGTCCTGTTCGAACTAGGGGTTGATGATGGAGAATTTTGCTTCCCACCCGCCACCCACTTCATAGCCACTGTCGAGGATCTAACCGACATGCTTGATTACGACTCCGAAGACATCGACGATATGGATGACGATGCCGAAGAGGAGCAGGGCCAAAACCCGCCATTTACTGGATGCTGGACATCCACTTGGTGGATACACCCAAAGCAACTAATGATGATGACAAAGAAAATCCAGTTGAGAATAAACCCCCTGAGACACACCCCAAGCGCCGGCGTCCTCGGTGTCGCTCTAAGTCACGTCGTTCAAAAGGAAGCAACACTGGCACCAGGGAAAATAATACTCCGGACGAACCCGAAGATAATGAAGACCCCGTTGAGGTAGCCTCCGAACAAGAGGAACGGGAAAATGGGCAAGTTAGCCTTGATGAACAGGCCATACGTGACGATTCGGAGGACGATAATTATCTTCCGCTCTCCGAAGATGAGGTAAGCCTCGGTGACGAGGATTTCATCGTGCCCGATGAACCTCTCGAGCAGGAGCGCTTCAAGCGCATGCTAATAGCCACTGCGAGGAGCCTAAAAAAGAAGCAGCAGCAGCTTCAAGCTGACCAAGATCTGCTCAACGACAGATGGACTAATGTCCTGGCAGCCGAAGAATACGACCTCAAGCTCCCAGCCAGGAGTTACCCGAAGCGCAAACTGCTACCCCAGTTTGATGAGGAGGCGCCAGAGCTCATACCTCACTCGCGCAACACGGCCGACCGACCACAGCACGGTCGGGACAATGCGGCAGGCTGACCACAACACGGTCGGGATAAAGCGGCAATTCAAGCCGAATGGCAACCTGCCCCGCCGCCACATAAAAACAGAAGCAACACAACTCGGGGTGATACATACGACCTTCAGCAGGACCTGGACAATAAAGCAGGATATACCAGATCGATCAACGGATCGTGAGGATGTACCTCGACACACGATGATGGCTATCTATTCGGACGCGACAAACCTCGTCACGCCCGGGCCGAAAACCATAGACGGACTCCATCGGAGCTACCTCGCGATGCGGCCCGATACAGAGGCGCCGCACACCCTCTTTGCTTCACTGATGAAGTAATGGATCACGAGTTCCCAGAAGGGTTTAAACCCGTAATTATTGAATCATACGACGGAACAACAGATCCCACGGTGTGGATTGAGGATTTTCTTCTCCATATCCATATGGCCCGCGGAGACGACCTTCATGCCATCAAATACCTCTCGTTAAAACTCAAAGGATCAGCTCGGCCTTTGGTTAAGCGATGCACTGAAAACTCAATTGACAGCTTGGAGGATTTGGAAGATGCCTTCCGCGATAACTTTCAAGGTACATATGTCCGGCCACCGGATGCCGATGACCTAAGTCACATTGTCCAGCAGCCCGGAGAGTCCGCCAGAAAGCTCTGGACTAGGTTCTTAGTTAAAAAGAACCAAATTGTTGACTGTCCGGACGCAGAAGCCCTCGCGGCCTTCAAACACGATGTCGGGGCCAGTGGCTTGCCTGCCACCTCGGTCAGGAAAAACCAAAGTCTATGTCAGCCCTTACCGCTCTGATGACCCGCTTTTGCGTGGGAGAAGACAGCTGGCTCGCCCGCAGAAGCAATAGCGCCAGCGATCCGAGCACCTCCGAAGTGCGGGACGGTAATGGGAAGCCACGACGCAACAAAAACAAACGTTGCAATAATAATGAGGGAACGCAGGACACAGCGGTAAAAGTTGGATTCAGCGGCCCCAAACCCGGCCAACGGAAAAAGCCATTTACGGCAAACAAAGACGGACCATCCAATTTAGACAAAATATTGGATAGGCCCTGCCAGATTCATGGCCACCCCAATAAACCAGCTAATCACACCAATAGAAGTTGTTGGGTGTTCAAACAGGCCCTCAAGTTAAATGCCGAACACAAGGGGAAGAGGCCGCCCAGCGATAGCGACGACGAAGAGACTCACCAACCGAACAACGGGGGTCAGAAGCAGTTTCCCCCGAAGTAAAAACAGTAAACATGGTATACGTGACACACACCCCTGGAGGTGAGCGCATGAAACACTCCCTCCGTACAGGAGATCATACTACGGCTACCTCAGCCAAACTACACAGCGGCCTTATCACGCCGCACAACACACCGGACATTAAGCCGCAGGTCTCCATTCAATATGACCTATCAATGTCCATATTGGACTAGCAATTCGTCTTCCGTTGTTCGCCTAATATGCCTCCGAAGTGGGTACCGTGCATACATAATTATGCACTTAAAATACCATGGGCATCAGCGGAAGCACAATACGAGTGGGTCTGCAAGCATTACAATACCCCTACTTTTCTAACTGCCTTTTTCTTTTTATTATCCCCTCCACAGGTAGCTCATGGGCCGGTCACGCCGCGGGCCCTATCAGAGTTTGGGTTCGTACAATCATCCAAGGGTTATTCCTGCCAAGGAGTCCCTTAACCGAGGACAGGCGGCGCAGACGTGCGACAGGAGGTCCAAAACAACTTTTTGTAGACCGCACTCTATATTTCGAGCCTGTAAAATGCCTTTTTCCTCAGCCTTCGACCCCTAGCATGTCAAATAGCCAAGGTTACGGCTTTTTTATCTATATAATAATAATTGGCATATCACTCAGCTCCCAGTAAAAGTAACCTGTGTCAGGTATTGACTTTTTCCTAAACAACCTGAATTTTTGCCCATGTGGTTGTTTTACACATACACCTCGGCATAACTTGCCAGGGGCTCGGTATGGGAACAAATGAGTTGCCGACAAGTCCGAACAGCTTTATAGCGTACTTCGGCATCGCGAGTTTGGCCTTATATGCATCAACTCTGAATCATGTCTTGGGTCAATAGTTGGGTTGGCCGGCTCCTGTGCTTGCTACCCTATGTTCCGCTCTATCGGCTAGGGTAGTAAAGGGAGAACTACTGCGATTGTGCTTCCGGTTCATCTAGTCAAGCACCTCAGTAGAGAAAGCCAAAAACTGACTATCATGATGTGGCGGGAGCTGGTCAACCACTTGACGACTTATCGGAATCTTTAGCGATTCTCTCTGTCGGCGTTCTGGGAACGGGGGTCCCCAGACTTGCCTGCCTGCGGCCTGCGGCGTGGCTCAAGCAGGGGCCAGGCGCGGCCCAGCTTCATCAGCTCAAGCTCAAGACCCTCGCGAGGGGCCAAGCCTCGCGGGGCGGACGACAAGAACCTTCCTCAGGAGCAGCCTCGTCAGGCAGGCTCGCGAGGAGGCGGAGAGATCAAGGAAGGGTACCTCACGAGGGTGCCCCGTGACGCAAGCCATGGCGATCGAGGTCAGGCGGGCGCCAGGCAGGCGCCAGCCTACGCAATGTCCTCGTTTCCCCTTTGGTGCAAAGGAGGCAAGCACAGGCCAAGGCATCAGGTAAAGGTTACCGCTTCGGTGCAACAAGACCAAGACGAGCAGAGCGGCAGGACGGAGGTCATCGTGGAGCCCAGGACGGCGTCACCGTCAGAGCCTTTGGCAGCCGAAGACCAACTTCAGTCAGGATTAGTGTACTAGATGTTCCCCTTCAAAATGGCCAATTGTGGGCGCCCTTCCCGCTCATTATTTGGGAAGAGGCCCAGGGCCTTTCTCTATAAGTAGGACTAGCCACCAGAGAGAGAGAGAGAGAGAGAGAGAGGCTGAACCTACCAGAGAGAGAGAGAGAGAGAGAGAGAGAGAGAAGCGACTAGACTCACCCAAGCAGTCCATCGCACCAGCTCAAGAACAGCCCCTCGCGAGGTTGTTCTTGCTTTGTCTTATTCTTCATCAGCCCCAGAGGCAATCCACCACACCACACACTGGAGTAGGGTATTACACCACAACGGTGGCCCGAACCAGTATAAACCTTGCGTCTCTCGTGCTGTTCATTGTTCCTAGTTTAGATCCCTTGCAAACCATTAACGCGTGAGCTGGTAGGGAAAGATCTCCATGCGCACCCCAGAGTTCGAACCTCAAGGGTCTGCCGGAACCCGAAATCCGACATTTGGCGCGCCAGGTAGGGGTGCGTCGGAATCCTTCCTCCGCCGCCTCGCGTTTCGTCGCCTCGTCGTTCGATGTCAAGCGACCCGGCAGCAAACGCCGACCGCTGGGTGGCGTGGCCCTCCCACGCCGTGCCGCCAGCCCATGGTGATCTCAACCTTGCACCTCAGGCAGCTCGCGCTCCGCAAGGCGCTGCGGGGCGCAGGCGACGCGGCCAGACGCCGCCTGCCCTCACGCAGGCAGGTCTTTGTCGTGACGAGCCTCAAGCCACTCCGCGGCCACGGCGCCGCACACCCGACGGGAGTAGGCAAACTCTAGGGCCGTGCTCACGGTGGCCCGAGAGCTATTACGGCGCCGGCTTCTAGAGGGTGGCTGCGACGTGCTGTTAGAGCGAGTGGCCGAGCTCCTAGACGCCGCCGCCTCGGGAGCACCTCCTTTCTGCGTCCGGCTGCCGCCCCAGGTCCAGAGCGTGCCGTATGGCGGCCCCATACGCGCCTATCCAACCTCAAGCGGGCTCCAGGGCCTACTCGACGCCAACCTGGCCAACAGCACCAGGCGGCAAGCCGCGCAGACCCCATCTTCGGCCGGCGAAGGAGCGCACACCGTGACCTTTGGCCTCGGCGGACCACCGCGCCACCACTCTCAAGACAACGCTCCAGGCCGGACTGCGTGGCATGTGGGGCACTACAGCGAGACCTACGGGACAACGTCCCCAGAGGCTTATGTGCCTCACATGATGGATCAAGAGTGCGCACGGGAAGAAGACCATGGCTCGTTCCTTGGGCCAAGCTGGGGTGAGGAGACACCACAAGCTGAGCCCTTTCAGGAACCCCAAGAGGGCCTCGACGACCGCGCCGGCGGCAGCAACTATCTGGTACCATTAATTCCTCACGAGCAAGCTTATGCTAACCATGTGTCGCAGGAGGTACAGGTCGCCGCGACAGGTGGCTGCCCCAACACTGCAGCCTCTTACCCCTCAGGAGGAGGGCACCGGGGGCTGCAGGAGAGGGGCCGAGATCCGGGTTAAATCCCAGCGGCGCTTGGCGCAAGATGTTCTCAGGAGGTAGGCCCTCTGCCGGGGAGGTGCCTCAGGGCCTGCCCCCGGCAGAGGACCTGTGGTCGTCGGGAAACCGCTGGCGACCGCTCTACTCCATTGGCGTCGTCCTTGGTTTCTGGCCGCCGTCAGTGGCGGTAGATTGTGGCGCAAGGCGGGGCCCTCATCTGGCGATATGAAGTAAGGCCGGTACCTGTGAAGAAGGCCTAGTGCCTGTGAAGCTCACTGCCCCGTGACACTCTCATGTAATAATGAGTGGGGCTGTACACGCCCCGGAGTCTCCGGAGAGCCGCCCTCGGGCCTCGGGGGTCCTGCCCACACCCAGTGGCAGCACTTAGCTCCGCGTTGGTGAGAAGACGTCGAAGACTAGACTAGGTGCCGGACGCGGCCTTTTGCTTTTTTGCCTTTTCTCTGTTGACAAGTTTCTTTGATTTGAATTTAAGTTGGATTTGAGTTCGAGCCTTGCGTGCGTTTGGGGAAGGGGTGTTTAGTCTCATTCGAGCAATCTCTCGTGTTCTGGTTTCGGCTTTGCGTCCAAAGCTAGCGTCAGCTGCCTCCCCTCGCGAGCCGGGCCGGGCCAACCGCGTCCACAGCTCAGACGGCTGTCGCCACGCCCTCTCCGGAGGTTCTTATCGCAGGATCAATGGGTTCACCCAGAAGACACATATGGCGCTATGGCCCCCATAGCCCCGCTCGGGGCTCACCAGGGTCAAAAGGTAAACGAGCCAGCTGACCCACCACCGGGCCGGCCATTAAGCTCACACGCTGCATTAAGATTACCAGGGCATTTACCGCAAACCTTTACATGAGGGGCTTCCCCTCCCAAAATGCTCTCACAGTCTTCAGGGCCAAGCCCGAACCTCTCTCGTGTAGGGTAAACATCGGTGATAAACAATCAGTCGGACATATCGCTCGTCGCGCCTTCTGGGTCACCTCCAGAGGCGTCGCTGGCGTCGCTAACATCATCGCCACCACCAACACCTCCGCCAGCACCAGGACCGTCCGCCACGCCGCCTTCATCAGCGGCCACGATCACGCCGTCATCATCAGACGCGAAGGCCCTGACAAGGTCGTCCACGTGATCCTCCACCCATTGCGCCAGGTCGCCCCGGACGGCTATGGGCACTGGTGCGATGGCGGCGTCGAAGTTGAAGTGGGGATCCCTGTCCCGCAGATAACTGAAGACACGGGAGAAAGCGCGCCCGAGCAAGGCTCGGCTCCTCTCCTCGGCAAACGCCGAGACCTCTCGGGGCGGTTCTCCGTGAGCGTCACCACGTCGACAAAAATCTTTGGAGGTTGCCAGATAGTTGGTCTCATGCGGCTCCTCAGCGGCGGCCTCACAAATGTTGCCCAGGGCCGCGTTAGCCCGCTCCCTAAGCGTACGGAGCATGGGGGCATGCTCGTGCTCCAGAACTGATACGTCTCCAACGTATCTATAATTTTTGATTGCTCCATGCTACTTTATCTACTGTTTTAGGCAATATTGGGCTTTTATTTTCCACTTTTATATTATTTTTGGGACTAACCTATTAACCGGAGGCCCAGCCCAGATTTGCTGTTTTATGCCTATTTCTGTGTTTCGAGGAAAAGGAATATCAGACGGAGTCAAAACGGAACGAAATCAAGTGGAGAAGTTATTTCTGGAAGGAAACCCACCTGATGGACTTGGACTCCATGTCAGAAGATACAGGAGGTTCTCACGAGGGTGGGCGCCACCACCGGGCGCGCCTGCCTCGTGGGCCCTCGTAGCTCCACCGACGTACTCCTTTCACCCATATATACCTACGTACCCTAAAACTTCCGGAACAAAAGATAGATCGGGAGTTCTGCCGCCACAAGCCTCCAGAACCACCAAAAACCAATTGGGACCCCTTTCCCACTACTGCCAGAGGGGGATCCCATCACCGGTGGCCATCTTCATCATCCCGGCGCTATCCATGACGAGAAGGGAGTAGTTCACCCTCGGGGCTGAGGGTATGTACCAGTAGCTATGTGTTTGATCTCTCTCTCGTGTTCTTGAGGTGATACAATCTTGATGTATCCCGAGCTTTGCTATTGTAGTTGGATCTTATGATGTTTCTCCCCCTCTACTCTCTTGTGATGAATTGAGTTTCCCCTTTGAAGTTATCTTATCGGATTGAGTCTTTTATGAACACTTGATGTATGTCTTGCCGTGATTATCTGTGGTGACAATGGGATATCATGTGCCACTTGATGTATGTTTTGGTGATCAACTTGCGGGATTCGTGACATTGGGAACCTATGCATAGGGGTTGGCACACGTTCTTGATTCTCCGGTAGAAACTTTGGGGCACTCTTTGAAGTACTTTTATGTTGGTTGGATGAATATGAGATTGTGTGATGCATATCATATAATCATGCCCACGGATACTTGAGGTGACAATGGAGTATCTAGGTGACATTAGGGTTTTGGTTGATTTGTGTCTTAAGGTGTTATTCTAGTACGAACTTTTTTATAGATTGATCCGAAAGAATAACTTTGTGGTGGTTTCGTGCATCGACCATAATCTCTATGTTTGTTCTCCGCTATTAGTGGCTTTGGAGTGACTCTTTGTTGCATGTTGAGGGATTGTTATATGATCTATCTATGTTATTATTGTTGAGAGAACTTGCACTAGTGAAAGTATGAACCCTAGGCCTTGTTTCCTATCATTGCAATACCGTTTACGCTCACTTTTACCACTTGTTACCTTGCTGTTTTTATATTTTCAGATTACAAACACCTATATCTACCATCCATATTTCACTTGTATCACCATCTCTTCGCCGAACTAGTGCACCTATACAATTTACCATTGTATTGGGTGTGTTGGGGACACAAGAGACTCTTTGTTATTTGGTTGCAGGGTTGCTTGAGAGAGACCATCTTCATCCTACGCCTCCCACGGATTGATAAACCTTAGGTCATCCACTTGAGGGAAATTTGCTATTGTCCTACAAACCTTGCACTTGCAGGCCCAACAACGTCTACAAGAAGAAGGTTGTGTAGTAGACATCAAGCTCTTTTCTAGCGCCGTTGCCGGGGAGGCTAGGTAAGTGAAGGTATATCTTTAGATCTTGCAATCGAATCTTTTTGTTTATTGTTTTATCACTAGTTAGTCTATAAAAGAAAACTACCAAAAAAATGGAATTGAGTTTGTCTCATACGCTTCACCTTTTTAATATCTTTCGTGAGAATGATGGAAAAGAAAATTGTGCCAACGTGTTAGAAGAAGAATGCATTAAATTGTTTGGCACTAAATCTTTAAATGATGAGCATGATTGCAATGTTGTTAGTATGAATTCTTTGAATACCCATGATGCTAATGATATGCAAAGCCACAAGCTTGGGGAAGCTATGTTTGATGAAGATGATATTTTTAGTCCCCCCAAGTTTTGATGAGCAAATTTAATTTGATGAAAGCATGCCTCCTATCTATGATGATTATTGTGATGACATGTATGCTGTAAAGAATAATGATAACCATGAAACTTGTCATCTTGATCTTAATTTTCAATCTCATGATAGTTATTTTGTTGAGTTTGCTCCCACTACTATTAATGAGAAGAAATTTGCTTATGTGGAGAGTAGTAAATTTTCTATGCAAGTAGATCATGAAAAGAATGATTTAGGTGCTGGTTATATTGTTGAATTCATTCATGATGCTACTGAAAATTATTATGAGAGAGGATCATATGCTTCTACATATTGCAATAATATCAAGTTTCCTGTCTATGTGCTTAAAGTTTTGAAGTTATGCTTGTTTTACCTTCCTATGCAAGATGATTCTTGTTCCCATAAGTTGTTTGTTCACAAAATCCCTATGCATAGGAAGTGGGTTAGACTTAAATGTGCTAGTCATATTCTTCATGATGCTCTCTTTATGTTTAAATTCTTATCTTTTATGTGAGCATCATTGAAATTATAATGCCTAGCTAGGGGCGTTAAATGATAGCGCTTGTTGGGAGGCAACCCGATTTTATTTTAGTTTCTTGCTTTTTGGTTATGTCTAGTAATAAATAATCCATCTAGATTCTGTTTAGATGTGGTTTTGTGTTTTAATTAGTGTTTGTGCCAAGTAGAACCTTTGGGAAGACTTGGGTGAAGTCTTTATGATCATGCTGTAAAAAAACAGAAACTTTAGCGCTCACGAGATTAGCTTTAACTTTTTACTGGAGAGTGATATTTAGTTGATTCTTTTTGAAGATGATTACTAGACAAATTACTCAGGTCCACCAATTTATTTTAGAATTTTTGGAGTTCCATAAGTTTGCGTTAGTTACAGATTACTACAGACTGTTCTGTTTTTGACAGATTCTGTTTTCATTGTGTTGTTTGCTTATTTTGATGACTCTATGGCTAGTAAAATAGTTTATAAACCATAGAGAAGTTGGAATACAGTAGGTTTAACACCAATATAAATAAATAATGAGTTCATTACAGTACCTTGAAGTGGTGTTTTGTTTTCTTTCGCTAACGGAGCTCACGAGTTTTCTCATTAAGTTTTGTGTTGTGAAGTTTTCAAGTTTTGGGTAAAGATTCGATGGACTACGGAATAAGGAGTGGCAAGAGCCTAAGCTTGGGGATGCCCAAGGCACCCCAAGGTAATATTCAAGGACAACCAAGAGCCTAAGCTTGGGGATGCCCCGGATGGCATCCCCTCTTTCGTCTTTGTTCATCGGTAACTTTACTTGGAGCTATATTTTTATTCACCACATGATATGTGTTTTGCTTGGAGCGTCACTTTATTTTCTTTAGATTTGCTTGCTGTTATTTAGAATAATGTTTTGCATCTTTAGTTTCAATAAAAAAAGTCAAGGATAGCCTTTGCCATGCTTATTTTGCTACTATACATGTTGCTGTTTGAAAACAGAAAGTTTACCGCTGTTGCAAAAATTCCCCAGAAAATTAAGAGAGTGCTATAATGTTTAATATTTTTGCATATTGAGTTCTGATAAATTTATTACAGTGGGAATTTTAGTTCGTAAATTTTGGAGTTAGGTAAGTATGATGAATCTTGCATTCTTTACAGACTATACTGTTTTGACAGATTGTTGTTATGTTTGCATTGTTTGCATATGTTTGCTTGTTTAATGATTCTATTTAAGGATAGGAGTATTAAATATGCAGAGGCATTTAGTATGAAATGTTGAATAATAATCTTAGTGGTTTGTTACAGTAGAAAATGATAAGGTTTTGCATTGGTTTATACTAACCTATCTCACGAGTTCTTGTTGAGTTTGTTGTGAATGAAGCTTTTGATAAAAAAGAGAAACCATGGTATGAGAGGAATTAAGGAGACACAAAAGTTCAAGCTTGGGAATTCCCAAGGTAACCCAAGATAATATTTCAAGAAGTCTCAAGCATCTAAGCTTGGGGATGCCCCGGTAGGCATCCCACCTTTCTTCTTCAACAACTATCGGTTAGTATCGGTTGAGCCTAAGTTTTTGCTTCTTCACATGAGTTGTGCTATCCTTGCAATGTAGTTTTCCTTAGCTTTGCTTGCTGTTTGAATAAAGTATCAAGATCTGAAATTATTAAATGGGAGAGTCTTCATATAGTTGTATAATTATTCGACTACTCATTGATCTTCACTCATATCATTCCGAGTAGTTTGTTGTTTGCTCTAGTGCTTCACTTATATCTTTTAGAGCATGGTGGTAGTTTTATTTGAAGAAATAGATGAACTCTCATGATTCACTTATATTATTTTGAGAGTCTTAAATAGCATGGTAATGTGCTTAATTCTAATATGCTAAGCATACAAGATTTGTAAGAATTCTTATGAGTGTGTTGAATACTAAGAAAACTTTGATGCTTGATAATTGTTTTGAGATATGGAGGTAGTGATATTAAAGTCATGCTAGTTGGGTGATTATGAATTTAAAGAATGCTTGTGTTGAAGTTAGCAAGTTCTGTAGCATGCACATATGGTTAAAGTTGTGTAACAAATTTGAAACATGAAGTGTACCTGGCTTGTGCATCCTTATGAGTGGTGGTTGGGGACGAGCGATGGTCTTTTCCTACCAATCTATCCCCCTAGGAGCATGCACGTAGTACTTGATTTTTGATGACTTATAAATTTTTGCAATAAGTATATGAGTTCTTTTGACTAATGTTGAGTCCATGGATTATATGCACTTTTACCTTTCCGCCATTGCTAGCCTCTTGATGCACTGCATTGCCCTTTCTCACCTTGAGAGTTGGTGCAAACTTTGCGGTGCATCCAAACCCCGTGATACGTTACGCTCTATCACACATAAACCTCCTTATGTCTTCCTCAAAACAGCCACCATACCTACCTATTATGGCATTTCCATAGCCATTCCGAGATATATTGCCATGCAACTTTCCACCGTTCCGTTCATCATCATTGTGACATACATTACTTTTGTCATATTGCCATTGCAAGATCATGTAGTTGACATCGTATTTGTGGCAAAGCCACCATGCATTATTTTTCATACATGTCACTCTTGATTCATTGCACCATCCTGGTACATCACGGAGGCATTCATATAGAGTCATACCTTGTTCTAGTTTCGAGTTGTAATCCTTATGTTGTAATCAATAGAAGTGTGATGATCATCATTATTAGAGCATTGCCCAAAAAAGAGAAAGGCCAAAAAAAAGAAAGGCCCAAAAAAAAGAAAAGAAAAGAAAAGGGCAATGCTACTATCTCTTTTTCCACACTTGTGCTTCAAAGTAGCACCATGTTCTTCATGTAATGAGTCTCATATTTTGTGCTTCAAAGTAGCACCTCGTTCTTCATGTAGTGAGTCTCATATATTGTGCTTCAAAGTAGCACCATGTTTTTTATATAGTGAGTCTCATAAGTTGTCTTTTTATACTAGTGGGAATTTTTCATTATAGAACTTGGCTTGTATATTCCTACGATGGGCTTCCTCAAATGCCCTAGGTCTTCATGAGCAAGCAAGTTGGATGCACACCCACTAGTTTTCTTTTTTTGAGCATTTATAGCTCTAGTGCATCCGTTGCATGGCAATACCTACTCCTCATGTTGACATCAATTGATGGGCATCTCCATAGCCCGTTGATTATCCTCGTCAATGTGAGACTTTCTCCTTTTTTGTCTTCTCCACACAATCCCCATCATCATATTCTATTCCACCCATAGTGCTATATCCATGGCTCACGCTCATGTATTGCGTGAAGGTTGAAAAAGTTTGAGATAATTTAAGTATGAAACAATTGCTTGGCTTGTCATCGGTGGAATAGAAGTTGGGAACATCTTTCTGTGACGAAAATGAAGCATAGCCTAACTATATGATTTTGTAGGGATGAACTTTTTTTGCCATGTTATTTTGAGAAGACATGATTACTTTGATTAGTATGCTTGAAGTATTATTATTTTTATGTCAATATGAACTTTTGTCTTGAATCTTTCGGATCTGAATATTCATATCACAAGTAAGAAGAGTTACATTGAAATCATGCCAACTAGCATTCCACATAAAAAAATTATCTTTTTATCATTTACCTACTCGAGGACGAGTAGGAATTAAGCTTGGGGATGCTTGATACGTCTCCAACGTATCTATAATTTTTGATTGCTCCATGCTACTTTATCTACTGTTTTAGACAATATTGGGCTTTGTTTTCCACTTCTATATTATTTTTGGGACTAACCTATTAACCGGAGGCCCAACCCAGATTTGCTGTTTTATGCCTATTTCAGTGTTTCGAGGAAAAGGAATATCAGACGGAGTCAAAACGGAACAAAATCAAGTGGAGAAGTTATTTTTGGAAGGAAACAAACCTTATGGACTTGGACTCCACGTCAGAAGATACAGGAGGTGCTCACGAGGGTGGGGGGTGCGCCCACCCCCCACTGGCGCCCACCGCCACGTGGGGCCCCGTGGCTCCAGCAGCGTACTCCTTTCACCCATATATACCTACGTACCCTAAAACTTCCAGAACAGAAGATAG
Organism: Aegilops bicornis; assembly: GCA_021605145.1. Classification (NCBI taxonomy): domain Eukaryota; kingdom Viridiplantae; phylum Streptophyta; class Magnoliopsida; order Poales; family Poaceae; genus Aegilops; species Aegilops bicornis. The sequence continues at coordinate 708,295,884 of CM038671.1, forward strand.
ATCGGGAGTTCCGCCGCCGCAAACCTCCAGAACCACCAAAAACCAATCGGGGCCCCTTTCCGGTACCCTGCCGAGGGGGGATCCATCACCAGTGGCCATCTTCATCATCCCGGCGCTCTCCATGACGAGGAGGGAGTAGTTCACCCTCGGGGATGAGGGTATGTACCAGTAGCCATGTTTTTGATCTCTCTCTCTCTCTCTCTCTCTCTCTCTCTCGTGTTCTTGAGGTGATACGATCTTGATGTATCCCGAGCTTTGCTATTGTAGTTGGATCTTATGATGTTTCTCCCCCTCTACTCTCTTGTGATGAATTGAGTTTCCCCTTTGAAGTTATCTTATCGGATTGAGTCTTTTATGAACACTTGATGTATGTCTTGCCGTGATTATCTATGGTGACAATGGGATATCATGTGCCACTTGATGTATGTTTTGGTGATCAACTTGCGGGTTTCGTGACATTGGGAACCTATGCATAGGGGTTGGCACACGTTCTTGATTCTCGGTAGAAACTTTGGGGCACTCTTTGAAGTACTTTTATGTTGGTTGGATGAATATGAGATTGTGTGATGCATATCGTATAATCATGCCCACGGATACTTGAGGTGACAATGGAGTATCTAGGTGACATTAGGGTTTTGGTATATTTGTGTCTTAAGGTGTTATTCTAGTACGAACTCTTTTATAGATCGATCCAAAAGAATAACTTTGTGGTGGTTTCGTGCAGACCATAATCTCTACGTTTGTTCTCCGCTATTAGTGGCTTTGGAGTGACTCTTTGTTGCATGTTGAGGGATTGTTATATGATCTATCTATGTTATTATTGTTGAGAGAACTTGCACTAGTGAAAGTATGAACCCTAGGCCTTGTTTCCTATCATTGCAATACTGTTTACGCTAACTTTTACCACTTGTTACCTTGCTGTTTTTATATTTTCAGATTACAAACACCTATATCTACCATCCATATTGCACTTCTATCACCATCTCTTCGCCGAACTAGTTCACCTATACAATTTACCATTGTATTGGGTGTGTTGGGGACACAAGAGACTCTTTGTTATTTGGTTGCAGGGTTGCTTGAGAGAGACCATCTTCATCCTACGCCTCCCAAGGATTGATAAACTTTAGGTCATCCACTTGAGGGAAATTTGCTACTGTCCTACAAACCTGTGCACTTGCAGGCACAACAACGTCTACCAGAAGAAGGTTGTGTAGTAGACATCAAGAACCCGCCGCCGACGAATCTCGTCCTCATTCAGCCGTGCAGTGGCCTCGGCGCCATCAATCCTCTGTCGGAGAAGATGCAGTTCGACGCGGGAGGAGGTCAGCTCTGCCTGCGCTGCGCAAAGGGCGGCTGCGGAGGAGTCCGCACCCCGCGTCACTTCGTCTAGTTTGGCCTTGAGGGCCGCGGTCCTGCCCTTAGCTTCGGGCCTGACCAACTCCAACCTCAACTCATACTGGCGCTCGAGGCCTGAGCGAGCTTCCGCTACGCGGCGGTCGACCTCTTCTTAGGCTCGGGCTTCACGCGTGGTGACATCATCCTTCGCCTGAGCCACCAGGTGCTCCCTCGTCTCCTACCGCTCAATGTCGAGGTTGCGCTCGGGGGCCTCCAGCAACAGCGCTTCCTCGCGCTTCTGGAGGTCCGCCTGGTCGACAGAAGCCTCCTTCAGCGACACCAGTGCAGCTTGGCGCAACTCCACCTGCTGCTCCAGAGAGTTTCTCCAGGCTTGGAGCTCCCACGCACGCTCCTCCGCGTCCCTGCGTCGTCGATCTGCTTCCAGGGCCTCCTCGACGGCTCGAGAGCAAGCCTCTCGTGAGGCCGCCAGCGACGCCTCAACCTTCACATTGTCAAGGTCACGCCGGTGACGCTCTAGGGCAAGGGCTACCTTCAGCTTGCGCCTCTCCTCAGCAAGGCGCAAACCTTCGGCCACGAGACACGCATCCTCGCCGGCAAGCTCCGCCCGGAGCCAGTTCACCGCGTCCGTCGCCCCATGGAGAAATTCTTGACGAAGGGCGCGGCGTTCGCAAGCACGCCTGAGCACATCTTCCGCGTCACCCTCTGCTGCTGGTGTATGCGGAGGGTCCAGAGGCGGCGCGCCTCCTCCCGGTGCAGGGCAGGGGGCTGGCGCCCCAACAATCGCTGGATGGGCCTCGCCAGGAGCAGGACCTAGCATCGGTCCATCCCCAGAAGAAGAGCTCAAGATTAACTTCAGCCAGCCACCGTCCGCGATCGAGGAAGGGGCGCGGGGCAAGCTGGCTATGCCCCGGGAGAGCTCGTGAAGGGAGGACAGCAGGCGCACAGGCTCGGGACGCCCAGCTGAACGGGCCACTTCTCCGACCGGCTGAGTGATAAGGGCGCCGCTCGAACCCAACGCACCAAGGATCAGCAACGAGGATGGAGCTTGGGGAGATGGCTCCTTGGCCGTCTCCGCGAATTCGGCAGGAAGGGCCCTGAAGGATCACGGTCAGCTGCAAGAACCGAGAAGTAGAGGAGCAGAGAGAGAAGAGGACTTACTCGTCCATGGCGAAGTACCTCCTGCACCTCAGCAAGCGGCAAGGGCGATCGTCACCGCCCGAGGCCTCCTTCCTCTTGCGGAGGGCCACGAAGTCTACGCGAAACCGGCCTAAGCGCTCGGCGCAGGTGTCGGTTTGTGGCATGGAAGAGGCGGTAAGGTGATCAACGCCAATGGGACCAACCTGGGGGACGCTACCAGGCGCCGCCTCATGAGGGACGACCGGGGCCTCGGGAGCCCCAACCTCGGGAGCCGAAGGCCGCGACTCCTCACCTGTCACTATTCTGGAATGAGCTCCGAGAGATGCCGCCCTCAGGGCTCCGCACGGCATCACCACCTCAACGTCGTCCCCTTCAACTCCTGACGGTTCCCGTCTCCCTGCTCCATCACCTGAGACAGAGCCACTTCGGGCGACCGAAAGAGCGACCACGACAACTGGGTTCTTGCGAGGCCCCATGAGGCCAGCTGGGCGCAGCCCCCACTCGTCAAAGCTGGGCATCTGCTTCACGAAATCGGCCCTGCCCGAACAGAGATACAAGAGGGCACCACCATGTCGAAGGCTGCCTGGGGAAGGATCGCCAACCAGGACCCTGAGCACCGTCCTCATCACTTGAGCGCCAGTCCCCCTCCTGAAGTCGCATGCGGTCTGTGCGCCCCGCAAAGTCCCACATCCGATGAGAGTGGCGCTAGAGAGGAGCAATGCGACACTGGAGGAACTCCTTCACCACCTTGGGCGCCGTCATGTTGAGCGCCCTCAAGCTCTCGAAGTGGCGCCAGACGAATGCAAGCAGGGTGTCCGCGAGCGTCTCGTGACCCCAGCCTGAGTTGGGAACAACAGGCAAGGTAGGGTGCGAGAGCAGGGGGCTGGGCACCCCAACGTCCACATACAACCACCGCTCTCTGAACTTGGCCTCAGGGGGAGGGAGTCCGAAATCGATCCCCAAAGCAGTCGTCTCTGGCACCGCAAGGAAGCTCACACCCCGAGCATTGAGTAGGATCACTCAGGCGCAAAGAGAAGAAGTGACGCAACAGGGCAATGGAAGGAGGGATGCCCACCATTGCCTCACAGACAAAGGCAAAGACAGCCAGGAGGGTAATGGACTCGGGCCCGAGATGCATCATGTGGATCTGATAGTGGGAGAGCACCGCATTGAAGAAAGCGGAAAAAGGGGGGAACCAGACCCGCCCACAAAGCATCAGCGAAGAACCGGACCTCCGTGACAATCCTGTCGAAGGAGGCATGGGACACAGGTCATGCCGTGGTCCTGCCGCACTCATTGAAGATGGTGGCAAGAGCAGAGCGGACCTTGCCCAAGGCCTCGGGGTTGAGTATGACAGATCAATCGACGGCGGGGGCCGCCGCCGGAGGCGAGCGGGACGAAGGCGCGGGCTTCTTCACCTTTTCCTTCTTCGTTGGCGCCATGGCGACAGGAAGGGTGAGAGTCTAAGCTGGATTAAGGGCGGAAGTTGGAGCCAGAGGAATAAGGAAGGGCCGGGAGTGCGCGGATGGCGAAAGGGGAATGGCTGTGTGCAACCCCACTCCCCGAAATCCGACACTCTCCGTGTCATACAAAGGATCTTTTTCAGATCAAATATGTAACACATCATATTAAAATAAGGCGCGTACATACGTGGGGCTATATCGCAGACCCACCATAAAACTCCTATGGCTAACTGAAAGTGTTAACGCCCTATAGTCTGATTGCCTGGTTCGCCGCATTGACACCTCCTTCATGGGCCAAGACGTTAGGTCAAGAGTGATCAAATGCCTTTCCGAACATCCCCGTATTTCCTATGAGGGGGCTAAAGCCGGCGACTGGAAAACTTTCAGATTATATAAAAACGACCGCACAGGAGGAACAAAAGCTTTCAGGCAAAACATAAGAATAGATTGATTATAAAATTATCTTTTCCCATACACCTCACTCGAATATCACGTCTTTCGAGCATTGACCCTCTATCAAGTGGGCAGCCTCTAAGACATCCTCGAAATAATGCTCTGGCGCGTGCTGGTCCTTGCCCTTGGGTGGACTCTTAGCTGCAACATCGATGGCCTTCATCTTCCCCCAGTATGTCTTGACACGGGCAAAGGCCATCCGCGCACCTTCAATGCACGCTGACCGCTTAACAACATCAACACGTGGCACTGCCTCAGCAAGTCGCCGCACCAAACCGAAATAACTATTCGGAATTGGCTCGTTCGGCCACAGCCGGATTACGACATTCTTCATGGCAGCACCGAATATCCTGTGAAGCTCGACCCATTGGGACATCTGCTCGTTCAGTAGCAGCGGATGCTTCGACGCACTGAATTGTGACCAGAAAAGCTTCTCTGTTGCATACCCTTCTTGCGCTTGATAAAACTGCGCCACATCAGAAGAACTCTTCGGCAAATCCAAAAACGCGTTTGGAGAACTCCACACTTGATTCATAAGTGCATAATCCGGATCGCCGAACTTAGTCTGTAATAAAAAGGGCTTACCGGCCACAATCTCCCCAGCTTGCCGTATCTCCTCTCGGGCCGCTCTAGATTCGGACCGTGCTTCTTTCGCCTCTTGTAAGGCCTTGTCAAGATCAGCTGTCTTTGCTTTATTTTCCTTCTCGAGGAATTCGCAGCGGCCAACAACATTTTTCAGATTGAGCGCCATCATGAATATTTTCTCCTCGTCTTGGCGCTGAGCAGCCTGTTCGGCCTTTAACTCGGCCGATGCCTTTTCGGCAGCCGCATTACTAAACTGGACTTGCTCTCTGGCCCGAGCTAGCTCCGCTCGAAGAACTTCAACTGCGGCAGCACCATCTACAGTCATGCAGATCCAGTATACAATTTTCAGCGTCACGCTTATGTTGTAAGCACGTATGTGCAATAACTGCTCCAAACACATACCTTGCGACTCGTCAAGACGCCTGTTTACGGTGCAGCTCTCTACTTCTGTAGTCCAGACAGTCGTCGGGGGGAAACAGAGTTACATCAGATTATTACCTGAGCATATCTTTTTGATCCTCCGAACGCCTCCCTTGGGAAGGCAATCCGAGTCTCAGGGGCTACTCACTACTGGAAGCAGGATCTTTGCCATCAGCCATGTCTTTGCCGTCCGCTAACTGACGGCAAAGACCTTCTTTGTCGTCAGCTCAATAGAAGCTCACGATAAAGATTTAGCTGACGGCAAAGACCACATTTGCCGTCCGCCAAGTCTTTGCCGTCCGCTAGCAGACGGCATATAGTCTTTGCTGTCCGCTAGCCGACGGCAAAGAATGAGGGTGGCCCACTACCGAGAACCAACTAACGAACATTGTCTTTGCCGTCCGCTAGCAGACGACAAAGAAAGTGGCCAAGCTTACGCCCGTTAGCTAGGATCTTTGCCGTCTGCTGGCGGACGACAAAGAACCGTGCCCTAACTAAAATCCATATCGACGCCTGCCCGCGCCCCACATCTGTCCCCTCTCTCTCTTCGCCCGCGCCCGAGCCGCTGCTGCCCCGCACCATCCCGCCCCCGTGCCGCCCCAGCAGCCCCGGTGACCCCCTTCCCCTCCCCGAGCCATCCCGGTTGTCGCGTAGCGCCGCCCCGTGCCCGAGCCACCGCCTCCCCACTCTACCCACGTCGCCGCTGCAACCCCTCCTCCACCCCGGCGGCCCCGACGCCACTCTGCTCCACCACCACGGCCGCCCCGCCGCTCCTTCCTAGACCCGGCGGCCCCGGCGCCCCTCTGCTCCACCACCGCGGCCTCCCCGCCGCTCCGGCGCCCCCTCCTCCACCCGACCGCCCTGGCGCCCCTCTCCTCCACCACCGCGGCCACCCCACCCCTCCGGCGCCCCTCCTCCACCAGGTGAGACCTCTTGTATTGTTTCTGTATTTTAAGTTTAGTTTAGGTTTATTTTAGGTTTGGTTTACTTTAGTTTAGGTTTAGAGCATAGATAGCATCTTCTCTACTATAATTGTGTATAATCTCAATTCTCACTAGTAGTCTTATTAGTTAGATCATCTTCTATACTATTATTGATCCATAGTGTTTAGTTATGCATGATCAATTTTTTGTACATTATGCTTTTTATGTGTCATTCAAATAATGTAGTGCCAGATTTCTCAACTCATTGGCATATAATGAATTATTATTGTTATATTATTAATAGATGATGGAACAAAAACAATTTCCCTTCAAAGTGAAAAATCTTTCAGTGAAGTAAATGTTAGTGCACGAGTTCTTTTGTATACAAGGAATTTTTTTTGGCATGTCTTGGTAGGTACGTGGCAACCATATCATCAGAGTTAAACTTTAGAATTAGTATTTGTGATAAATGAATTCAAATGCATTTTCAATAGAAAATGTAATACACATATCTAGTGAACTGTAAACGAAAGTTATCCACAGACTCCTTGAAGGGGTTGTATAAAAGATTATGAAACTAATAGTGAGAAGAGCAAAAGCTTTCCTCAAATTCCTTTGCATATATTCAAATTCATCAATCAGCAACACTCAAATTACTTTAATTTGAGAAAACAACAAGGCATGCATATTGCTTATGGAATCTGTCATAAGAGACAAACTATACCCATCTTTTCCTTTTCTTTTTTGCGGAAAGGCAAACTATACATTCTGATTTGCATACAAAGTAAATTGATTTTACGACACTACACCCTTAGTTTCTGATTTGAGGTTTGTTTGTTTGCTTGGTGTGTGGCACCTAGAGCCACCTACAATATGGTGCAACTATGATTTGTTGCCACAAGTATTCAATGTGATCACACCAGAAGGAACTTTAGGTTTAGTTTTGGTTAAGAAGAAAGAAGAAAGATGAAAAAAAGAAGAAGATAAAGAGGAGAAAGAAGAAGTGTATTTTCCCCTATTTTTAGATTACTATGCTCTTTTTTTCAACATTTTTAGTTTTCTTTCACGTCTAAAGAAATCCCTAGTTTTGAAGGGTGCCAATTGCCAATGCCAACTAACCTACCAAATTAAATAAGTGTTGTTGATGTTGTTGAGCACAAGTGCATTTCTTTTTTTTTTCAGTTTTCTTTCATGTCTAGAAACTTGGCTCTATGTTTATAGATATGCTTCTGGCTAGATACTAATTGGTCTCTTCTGCTGCTTATTAGAGATGGGGGGAGGCCGTCACATGAGCTCCATCTGCCACACCGAAGTCTGAGTTGGATGCTTTTGAGTTCTTGGTATCATACTTGGGACTTCCTCCAAGGCGGTGTATATAAAGGAGAGATCTCCCCTTCACCCATCTCATTATGATAACTCTGTTGTTTGCTACATCACTCCTTGTCCCAAACTGCAGAGGCTGCCTGACACTTTTATGAACATGCTGGGTGAAGATCCGCCAAATAATGTGAAGTTGGGATAGGCCGGCAACGGGTTTCGCAGGCTGTGGGACATGGAGTTGGTGATCAAGGAGGGCCACATGTACCCGTGTCGTGGCTGGGAGAAGTTCTACCGTGCCTACGACCTGCGGCTGGGGTACTTCCTTCTCTTGGTCTGACAGCAGCGCCACCATGCTCATCGTGAAGGTGTTCAACGCGACTATGTGTCGCATGCGCTACGCTGACGACGATGATGCCGGTACGTTCTGCCTCTTCTTATTCCTCTACATTTGGCTTTGTCTCACATCGATTGTTAACGGTCGTTAATTGTTGCATTTGGACAGGCAATGGGAGCAGCAGCAGCGACATTGGCTACAGCCAAAGCAACAGCAATTCTGGCTATAGCAAAAGCAACAACGATTCTGGCTGTAGCAAAAGCAACAACGATTCTGGCTGCAGCAAAGACAACAAGGAGGATGATCCGGACTGGAGTGGGGAAGAAGTGGAGCAGAGTGGGCATCAGGCTGAGGATGACCTAGCGATGGTGGTGGCTGACCAAGGGCAAGAGATGGTGGTGGCGAACCATGGGCAAGAGATGGTGGTGGCTGAGGATGACCTAGCGATGGTCGTGCTGTCACCGCTGAAGATGGCCTCGCGATGGTCGTGGTGCCTGACAATGACCTTCTTGCGGTGGTGGCGCCCGTGATCGCAATTTGGGCGACATGACCACGCCAATTGTGGTAGAAGACTACATCCACTGCCTCCACCGCCTCGCCGCTCTGGGCGCTATCGAAATTTGAGGAAGGAGAAGGAGAAGAACAATAAGAACTGAACTATGTCAGGTATGTCAGATCTCCAAAATGATCTATATATAGTTAGCTCTAATATGCTTAGTTACCTATGTTAGCTCTAATATTCTTCTTCTTCTTCTTCTTCTTCTTCTTCTTCTTCTTCTTCTTCTTCTTCTTCTTCTTCTTCTTCTTCTTCTTCTTCTTCTTCTTCTTCTTCTTCTTCTTCTTCTTCTACTTCTTATTCTTCTTCTTCTTCTTCTTCTTCTTCTTCTTCTTCTTCTTCTTCTTCTTCTTCTTCTTCTTCTTCTTCTTCTTCTTCTTCTTCTTCTTCTTCTTCTTCTTCTTCTTCTTCTTCTTCTTCTTCTTCTTCTTCTTCTTCTTCTTCTTCTTCTTCTTCTTCTTCTTCTTCTTCTTCTTCTTCTTCTTCTTCTTCTTCTTCTTCTTCTTCTTCTTCTTCTTCTTCTTCTTCTTCTTCTTCTTCTTCTTCTTCTTCTTCTTCTTCTTCTTCTTCTTCTTCTTCTTCTTCTTCTTCTTCTTCTTCTTCTTCTTCTTCTTCTTCTTCTTCTTCTTCTTCTTCTTCTTCTTCTTCTTCTTCTTCTTCTTCTTCTTCTTCTTCTTCTTCTTCTTCTTCTTCTTCTTCTTCTTCTTCTTCTTCTTCTTCTTCTTCTTCTTCTTCTTCTTCTTCTTCTTCTTCTTCTTCTTCTTCTTCTTCTTCTTCTTCTTCTTCTTCTTCTTCTTCTTCTTCTTCTTCTTCTTCTTCTTCTTCTTCTTCTTCTTCTTCTTCTTCTTCTTCTTCTTCTTCTTCTTCTTCTTCTTCTTCTTCTTCTTCTTCTTCTTCTTCTTCTTCTTCTTCTTCTTCTTCTTCTTCTTCTTCTTCTTCTTCTTCTTCTTCTTCTTCTTCTTCTTCTTCTTCTTCTTCTTCTTCTTCTTCTTCTTCTTCTTCTTCTTCTTCTTCTTCTTCTTCTTCTTCTTCTTCTTCTTCTTCTTCTTCTTCTTCTTCTTCTTCTTCTTCTTCTTCTTCTTCTTCTTCTTCTTCTTCTTCTTCTTCTTCTTTCTTCTTCTTCTTCTTCTTCTTCTTCTTCTTCTTCTTCTTCTTCTTCTTCTTCTACTTCTTCTTCTTCTTCTTCTTCTTCTTCTTCTTCTTCGTCTTCTTCTTCTTCTTCTTCTTCTTCTTCTTCTTCTTCTAGTCTTCTTCTTCTTCTTCTTCTTCTTCTTCTTCTTCTTCTTCTTCTTCTTCTTCTTCTTCTTCTTCTTCTTCTTCATTTTCTTCTAGGTTAGCTCCATTTTACTTAAGTATGCTTACTTCTTATAGTCTTCTTCTTCTTCATTTTCTTCTTCTTTTTCTAACATCTTGTTTATCATTTTGCAGATTTGATTTAATTCACGGAAGCTTGCATGGATGGAGTGCTTCTTTTCCATTTGTGCTTTTATTTTGTATCAATGAACTTGCATGGTTGGAACTTCTTATATGGATGGATGGATAACGGTGTTGAATGAACAATGTGAAACTTTTGTAATATGTAAGGATGGAACTATATATGTGTTGGTTATGTATGTATATATGATGAAACTTGTGTGTGTTGGATATGCTTGTTGTGTATATATGTGAATTGCTGTGTATATCTATGAATTGCTGTCAGATTGAATGAATTAAATTAAAAACAGGGCTGTACAGGCTCTTTGCCGTCAGCTACCTGACGGTAAACATGCCACGTGGCAGCTACATGCTTCTGGGACTGGCATGTTTGAGCACTTTGCCGTCTGCCAGCGGACGGCAAAGACCTTAGCCTCTTTGCCGTCCGCTGGCTGACGGCAAAGCATGCCATTAACCCCTAACGGCTCTCAGACCACCTCACTGCCGTCCACGATCTTTGCCGTTTGCTGGCCACAAACGGCAGACGGCACAATCCTTTGCCGTCCGTTACTAGGAAGCGGACGACAAAGAAGGCCTTTGCTGGCACGTGTTAGGACGAACAGTTTGCCGTCTGCTGGCGGACGGCAAAGAACTTGATTCCAGTAGTGACTATCTATACACGGGTGCATTTTGTGAATAAAGTACAGTTGGAAAAATCATATCACAAACCTTGAAGCCTCTTAGCAGGCTCGTGAAGGCTTCATTCAATCCGCTCTTCGTGGACAGAACCCTCTCGACCACCATACCCATTAGGGTACGGTGTTCCTCTGAGATGGACGCTTGTTGCAGCATGTTCGTCAACGTGTCCGGCGCTTCCAGATCTTTGGAAGCCGCCACAGGAGTACGGCCTTCCTTTGAAGGAATACGTTTACTCGTCTCCTGAATCATCTCCGGCTGTAAACCGGATAGTCCGGGGCCTTCATTGTTGGCCCCCGAACCTTGGGCAACAGAAGGACCACCTTCGGGTGATGTCTTCTTCGCCCCCCGCACTTCTTGACGGTCGGGAGAAACCCTCTGCGACGACACCTCGAAGTCGTCCCCCCTGTTGGGCGAGGAGGTCAGGGGAGGCGTACCGCTCTCCATCATCTCTGGGAAAAGATCTCCTGAGGAAGAGGATTGTTGAGGAAAGTTGTGCGCCGAACTGCGAAGATATAAATATATTAGATGTTACTTCTGTAACAGGAAAGGTGCGGGACATGTCTAAAGCACCCTACTTCACTTACGGTTTGGTTGGAGGCTTGTCCTCATGATGGAACTGTGCGACGAGTCGCTTGCCAAGCCTGAGCTGCCTGACAATGGCATTTTGCCTCTCTTGGGAGACTTCTCCTCCCAATCTTCGGGGGCGCCCCTTTTCTTGCCATGGGGAGAAGGGATGTTCGCTTCTCCTGCACCTTTGTCTTTGGGCGAAGAAACTTTGATTTCTCTGGACACGGTGTCCATTTTATCTCCGGAACAAGGAATACCTCTAGTCTCCCTGTTTTGCCCTCCTTCATAGGCACCTGGCATGGTGTCGGGGCCAGCATCCTTGTTAGCACGGCGTCCGCTGAGTCTTCGGGAAGGGGGGCTGGACACCTAATTCGTTCCACTTTCTTTATCCACCCCTAGAAAAAGATGGTTTGCTCAGTACCTTATTACGGGATGCTCGACTAAAAGGTGTTCGGAAATTTAGTGCTTACCGAGGTGTCCGGATGGTTGCAGTCAAGGCCGATATCTTAGATGGTGTCCGGCCATTGTTTTCGTTTTCCGAAAAACAATTTCCACATTCCTTCATGCGTAGTGCCAAAGAAGTGCTGAAGAGTCTGTGGTCCTTCTGGATTAAATTCCCACATGCGGAGAGGCCATCGCTGGCACGGCAGGATCCGGCGGACTAGCATTACCTGAATAACATTGATAAGATCGATGTCCTTCTCAGTGAGGCTTCGGATGCGACTCTGCAGAGTTCGCACTTCATCAACTGATCCCTAGTCCAACCCTTTATTAATCCATGATGCAAGCTGAATTGGGGGGTTGGATCAGAATGCAGGCGCAGCTGCCCATTTGGAACCACGGGGCTCGGTGATGTAGAACCACTCCTGCTGCCATAAGTCGGAAGATTCTGTGAAAGATCCTTTTAGCCAAACAGCGCTGGTAAGCTTGCTCACTGTGGCACCACCGCACTCCTCCTGCTTCCCCTCTATCACTTGCGGCTTCACATTGAAGGTCTTGAGCCACAAGCCGAAGTGGGGAGGATTTCGGAGGAAGGCTTCGCACGTGACAATAAACGTCGAGATGAGAAGAATAGAGTTCGGGGCAAGATCATGAAAATCTAGTCCGTAATAGAACATGAGCCCCCGGACGAAGGGATTAAGGGAAAACCCTAACCATGGGAGGAAGTGGCAAACGAATACGACCCTCTCGCCGGATCTAGGGGTAGGGATAACCTGCCCTTCCGTGGGAAGCCGATGGAGGATTTTGTGGTCAGATATCTTGCCGCCCGAAGCTTCGCAATATCCTTCTCTGTGACAGAGGAAGCCACCCACCGGTCTTGACGGCAGATCTGGACATGACTGAGGCTTGTGGCGATTGAAACCTGGGTGTTGGAACTCAAGGTAGCAAGGGTTGAGGAAGAAGCAAGCGTGGAGAAGAAAGACGGGTCTGTACCCCTTTATAAAGACTGTGAATATCGAACGCCTCCTCCTGGGCCTTAAAACTTGCCTATTCCCAAGGAGTTGTACCCGAAAGATGGTTGGGTTACCCACGTCTGTGTCGATAAAGAATCCCTTAATAAGGGGACACGATCTCTGCTTGGATAAGACGTGCCAATGACAATCGCGTCTCGAACGTGGAGCGGCAGGCGAAAAAATGGTTCGAAATAATGACCGGACAGATGTGATGTCATGTTGCAAAAAGTTGTCAGCGGATTGGACTTGTGGAATATTGTACTCTCGGTGGTTGTGTGTATAGGTCCAGATACAATCATTACGTCCGAAGACCATCTTGGAGTTCGGAAAGGGGAACCCACCTTGCAATGCCGAAGAAAAATCAGTGCGTCGGACTCCTTGTCATTGAAGCCAGGTTCAGGGGCTACTAAGGGAGTCCTGGACTAAGGGGTCCTCGGGCGTCCAACCCTATTAGCCATGGGCCGGACTGATGGGCCGTGAAGATACAAAGACCGAAGACTCTCCCCCATGTCCGGATGGGACTCTCCTTGGTGTGGAAGGCAAGCTTGGTGACCGATTAAGAAGATTCCTTTTCCTGTAACCGACCTCGTGTAACCCTAGATCTCTCCGGTGTCTATATAAACCGGAGAGCTTAGTCCGGAGGAGACATATTCATTACCATAGTCATACAGGCTAGACTCCTAGGGTTTAGCCATTACGATCTCGAGGTAGATCGACTCTTGTAATACTCATATTCATCAAGATCAATCAAGCGGGGCGTGAGGTATTACCTCCATAGAGAGGGCCCGAACCTGGGTAAACATTGTGTCCCCTGTCTCTTGTTACCATTGACCTTAGACGCACAGTTCGGGACCCCCTACCCGAGATCCGCCGGTTTTGACACCGACACCGGTGTCTATATAAACCGGAGGGTTTAGTCCGTAGAGGCAATCACAATCATACATGCTAGACATCTAGGGTTTAGCCATTACGATCTCGTGGTGGATCAACTCTTGTAACCCTCATATTCATCAAGATCAATCAAGAAGGAAGTAGGGTATTACCTCCATCAAGAGGGCCCGAACCTGGGTAAACATCGTGTCCCCTGTCTCCTGTTACCATCGACCTTAGATGCACAGTTAGGGACCCCCTACCCGAGATCCGCCGGTTTTGACACCGACATTGGTGCTTTCATTGAGAGTTTCGCTGTGACGTCGAAGACAGGATTGATGGATCGTCTTGTTATCAAGGACAGTATCACCTCCGGAGGAGCCCTGGCGTCAGGCCAAACCCTCCGGCTGGGCGGCTTCACCATGGCCGCCCGTTCGGCCGTTAAGCCGATGATGACTTCTCGGGTCATCGAAAATCATCTTCGTGTTGACTCCTAATACTCCAAATGGATGGATCCGACAGAGCTGTCGTCTTTAAACGAACTCCTGGATCGCATCGCCGCCATGGGGGTCGCTACAGACTATGATCGGATTGGGCTTATACCCGAGCGGACAGAAATCAAATCTCAGCCGATCACTCACCAGATAGCGGTCGTAGAGGAGCAAAACAACGACTCTTCCTCTATGTTGAAGGCGAACTATGTTCGGATTTCCGAGCTCAAAGAGCCGGATACCTGTCTACGGAACGACACGCCCAGTCCTCTGAACCTAGAATCGGACGTTGGGCCCAAAAAATCAGTTGACATCCCAGAGCCCGAACTATTAAGCTCGGAAGTTTTTCAAACTCCGGACTCCAAATTGGGCCAGGGTTCGGATTTAAAGCCACCCACCCACCACAAAAAATATTCGCCAAACAATTCCGGACCTCCGAATATATGCGACCTCATGTACGTACGACAACAGTCTCAGGAAACAGTCCATCACTTTTGAGCCAGATTCCTCCTTGTCAAAGACAAGATTAAAGATTGCCGCAACGAGGACGCGATTTCAGTATTTTGCAATAATTGCACGGATGAAGGAATCCTCAACCCATCAACTACCGTCGCGTATTACACCTCGCTGACTTGGCAACCATAGTACAAAAGTACTGCGCAATGGAAAGCGCCTGGAAAACTCAGACAGCTCGCTGGGAACCACCGGTTTCCACTCAACCCCTCGGGCGGGCAAAAAGGATGCACCCTCGCAGGGCGCCCGACCCCATAGTAAAGAAAACTAAGCCCACTACGGGACGTGGAACAGTTCTGGAGGGATGGCTCGATAGGCCATGCAAAATACACACGACACCGTATACCATACCAACCCATAGCCTTAGAGCATGCTGGATACTCCGGCAGGTGGCCAAGAGTGGCGAGGATATCCTCACCAAAAACACCTTAGAGCAACCCCCCGGAAGACGACGACCTTAGAGTATTGACGGTCTTCGAGACTTTCGCTTCCAACAATCAGCACAAGAGGGCACTCCGCGACCTCGCTGAAGTCTGCCAAGTCGCACCAATAAACCCCTGGAACGACATGACCATAACTTTCAATGCCAGTGACGAACCAAAATTCAGGACAGTCCAGGCACTAGCCGCCTTGGTCCTCAATCCAATTGTGGACGGCTTTCGGCTCACTAAAGTGCTCATGGACGGCAACAGCAGACTAAACCTCAGCTATGAGGACACACTCAATAAAATGGAAATAGATAGGAGCCGCATCAAGCAAAGTAACATGACCTTTCGAGGAATCATCCTAGCTGGGAGGCGCGATGTGCGGGGAAAATCACACTCGACGTGGTATTCGGCACGACGGAGAACTATCGGTCCGAAGAGATAACCTTCCAAGTGGCCCCTTTCAACAGTGGATATCACGCCCTATTGGGGCGGGACGCATTCACGCGCTTTCAAGCGATACCCCATTACGGGTATATGAAGCTCAAGATGCCCGGGCCCAATGGTATTATCACTCTCGCCAGTGATCCGAACATAGCACTCCGCGCCGAAAACAAAACCGCATCCCTGGCCCTCGAGGCACTGTCTGAGGCCCTCGCGGCCGAAGAGTTAACCGCACTACGCTCCATGATGGATAGGGATGACGTAATCCTGGATAAGCGACCCAAATCCACCTCCTTTATACCAATAGACGAAATAGTCAAATTTAAAGTCCACCCTACGGACCCCAAGAAGACAGGTTCCATCAGGGCACAGCTGGACCCAATGGTTGACGCTGCACTACGAGAGTTCCTGCATGAGCACTGGGACATATTCGCCTGGCACCCTTCTGATATGCCAGGAATCCCACGCAGGTTGGCCGAACACAACCTCAATATATTGAAGGGATATAAGTTGGTCAAGCAAACACTCCGGCGCTTTTCCGAACCCAAACGACAAGCTATGGGGGAGGAGCTAGCCAAGTTAATCGAGCCCGGATTCATCAGAGACATAAAACACCTGGACTGGCTAGCAATCCTGGTGATGGTGCTAAAGAAGGATAAGTCCTGGCGCCTGTGCGTCAATTTCAAAGACCTCAACAAGGCCTGCCCTAAGGATCCCTTCCCCCTCCCCCGCATCGATCAGATTATTGATGCTACAGCAGGACACGACTCACTGTGTTTCCTTGATGCATACTCCGGATACCACCAAATCAAAATGAAGGAGTCCGATCAAGCCACAACAGCATTCATTACCCCATATGGGCCTTTTTGCTTCAACACTATGCCCTTCGGGCTCAAAAACATCGGCGCCACCTACCAACGCATGATTCAAACATGCTTGGAGAAACAAATCGGCAAGATAGTTGAAGCATATGTGGATGACGTAGTCATCAATACTAGGCACGTCGAGTCACTAATAGACGACATACGTCTCATATTCGACAACCTCCGTACATATGACATCAAGCTCAATTTGGGAAAGTGTGTTTTCGGCGTTCCCACTGGAAAACTGCTATGCTTCATCGTTTCCAATAGAGGAATTGAGGAAAATCCAGCCAAAATCCGAGCTTTGTCACAATTGGCTATACCAACAGACCTTAAACAGGTCCAAAAACTAGCCGGATGCATGGCAGCTTTAAGCCGCTTTATCTCCAGACTAGGAGAGAAGACATTGCCACTTTATCGCCTTCTCTGATGTACCGACCACTTTGAGTGGACGGATGCAGCATCGGCCGGACTGGAACAAATAAAAGCCCTTTTAGCGAGCAACCCAATCCTGGCCGTGCCGAACGTCGGCAAACCCATGTTATTATACATCTCGGCAACACACCAGGTGGTGAGCGCGGTACTCGTCGTTGAACGAGAGGAGCACGGACACAAATTCCCACTTCAGAAACTGGTATACTACTTATCCACTGTCCTCACACCATGCAAATCCCGGTACCCTCATTACCAAAAAAATAGCATATGCGGTCTTCATGGCATCCCGGAAGCTACAACACTACTTTCAAGAGTGCTCGATCATGGTGGCTTCCGAAGTACCACTCAATGACATAATAAACAACCGCGACGCTACGGGCTAGATTGCCAAGTGGGCCATTGAGCTCCTGCCATTCGACATAACGTACAAATCGCGCCGAGCCATTAAATCCCAAGTATTGGCCGACTTCGTTGCTGAATGGACAGAAGCCGAACTCCCTAAAGAGTACGGAACATATTCCAACTGGGTCATGCACTTTGATGGCTCCAAAATGCTAGCGGTCTTAGGAGCGGACGTTGTCTTATCATCCCCCCCACTGGAGACACAGTCCAGTACGTACTCGAAATATTATACACAGACTCCAACAATGCAGCCGAATACGAGGCCTTATTGCACGGTCTTCGGATGGCTGCCTCCATGGGCATACAACGCCTGGAAGTGCGCGGGGATTCAAACCTTGCAATATCCCAAATAAATGGAGATTTTGACGCCAAAGATCCGAAGATGGCGGCCTATCGTAACGCCGTTCTCAAACTATCAGCTCGATTCGAGGGGCTCGAGTTTCATCATGTGGCTCAAGAAATTAATCAAGCGGCGGATGTCCTTGCTCTCATCGGCGCCAAGAGTGACCCCGTTCCGCCTAACATATTCCTGTAAAGGCTCTTCAAGACATCCGTGGTGTGGTAGGGGGAGATCAACAACACCACTTCGGATTTGATTATACCCCCAGATTCCGAACACAATACTAATATCATCGGAGGCTCAACCACCAAAATAACACCATCGGGAGCTCCCTGAGGATTAGAATGAGGCTCGCAGCATTGCCCAGCGCTCGAAAGCCTACAAGGTCCATGACGGAGAGCTCTACAAGAAAAGCGCTACTGGAATACTTCAAAGATGTATCTCCGAAGAAGAGGGACGACAACTCTTAGCTGAAATCCATGCTGGTCTCGGTGGTCACCACACCACGGCTCGTGAAGGAAATATGCCCTAGAGGCAATAATAAAGTTATTATTTATTTCCTTATTTCATGATAAATGTTTATTATTCATGCTAGAATTGTATTAACCGGAAACATAATACATGTGTGAATAAATAGACAAACATAGTGTCACTAGTATGCCTCTACTTGACTAGCTCGTTAATCGAAGATGGTTGAGTTTCCTAGCCATGGACATGAGTTGTCATTTGATTAACGGATCACATCATTAGGAGAATGATGTGATTGACTTGACCCATTCCGTTAGCTTAGCACTTGATGCGTTTAGTATGTTGCTATTGCTTTCTTCATGACTTATACATGTTCCTATGACTATGAGATTATGCAACTCCCGTTTACGGAGGAACACTTTGTGTGCTACCAAAGCGTCTACAACGAATCGGGTGATTATAAAGGTGCTCTACAGGTGTCTCCGAAGGTACTTGTTGAGTTGGCGTATTCCGAGATTATGATTTGTCACTCCGATTGTTCGAGAGGTATCTCTGGGCCCTCTCGATAATGCACATCACTATAAGCCTTGCAAGCAATGTGAATAATGAGTTAGTTGCGGGATGATGCATTACGGAACGAGTAAAGAGACTTGCCGGTAACGAGATTGAACTAGGTATTGAGATACCGGCGATCAAATCTCAGGCAAGTAACATACCGATGATAAAGGGAACAACGTATGTTGTTATGCGGTTTGACCGATAAAGATCTTCGTAGAATATGTAGGAGCCAATATGAGCATCCAAGTTCCGCTATTAGTTATTGACCGGAGATGTGTCTCGGCCATGTCTACATAGTTCTCGAACCCGTAGGGTCCACACGCTTAACGTTCGGTGAAGATTTATATTATGAGTTATGTGATTTGATGTATCGAAGGTAGTTCGGAGTCTCGGATGAGATCGGGGACAAGACGAGGAGTCTCTAAATGGTCGAGACGTAAAGATTGATATATTGGACGATTATATTCGGACATCGGAAAGGTTCCGAGTGATTCAGGTATTTTTTGAATCTGGGAGAGTTACGGAATTCATCTTTGGGCCTTAATGGGCCATACGGGAATGAGAGAAAGGCCTCAAAAGGTGGCCGCACCCCTCCCCATGCTCTGGTCCGAATTGGACTAGGGAGGGGGGCGCCCCTTCCTTCCTTCTCCTTTTTCCTCCCCTTTTTCCTATTCCATGTGGGAGGAGGAATCCTACTAAGACTAGGGAGTCCTAGTAGGACTCCACACTTCTGGCGCGCCCTAGGGGCTGTCCGGCCTCCCCTCCTCCATCCTTTATATACGGGGGCAGGGGGCACCTCTAGACACAATAATTGATCTCTTGATCTCCTAGCCGTGTGCGGTGCCCCCCTCTACCATATTTCACCTTGGTCATATCGTAGCGGTGCTTACACGAAGCCCTGTGTCAGTAGCAATATCATCACCGTCATCACGCCGTCATGCTGACGGAACTCTCCCGTGAAGCTCTGCTGGATTGGAGTTCGTGGGATGTCATCGAGCTGAACGTGTGCTGAACTCGGAGGTGCCGTACGTTCGGTACTTGGATCGGTCGGATCGTGAAGACGTACGACTACATCAACCGCGTTGTGCTAACACTTCTGCTTTCGGTCTACGAGGGTATGTGGACACACTCTCCCCTCTCGTTGCTATGCATCACCATGATCTTAGCGTGCGTGGAAATTTTTGAAATTACCTCGTTCCCCAACAATGGTATCGAGCCAGGTTTATGCGTAGATGTTATTTGCACGAGTAGAACACAAGTGAGTTGTGGGCGATACAAGTCATCTTGCTTACCAAAGATGTCATACTTTGGTTCGGCGGTATTGTTGGAGGAAGCGGCCCGGACCGACATTACGCGTACGCTTACGTGAGACTAGTTCTACCAACGTGCTTTGCACACAGGTGGCTGGCGGGTGTCATTTTCTCCAACTTTAGTTGAACCGAGTGTGGCTACGCCCGGTCCTTGAGAAGGTTAAAATAGCACTAACTTGACGAACTATCGTTGTGGTTTTGATGCGTAGGTAAGAACGGTTCTTGCTCAAATTAGCAGCCATGTAAAACTTGCAACAATAAAGTAGAGGACGTCTAACTTGTTTTTGCAGGGCATGTTGTGATGTGATATGGTCAAGACGTGATGAGATATAAGTTGTTGTATGAGACGATCATGTTTTGTTGAAGTTATCGGCAACTGGCAAACGCCTTATGGTTGTCTCTCTATTGCATAAGATGCAAGCGCCAAATAATTGCTTTAGTTTATCACTATGCGATAGCAATAGTTGAAGAGCAATAGTTGGCGAGACGACCATGTGACGACACATTGAAATAGATCAAGATGATGGAGATCGTGGTGTCATGCCAGTGACTAGCCCTGGGCGTTCGGTCTTTCGGTTTGTTCGGTTCGGTCTTTTCGGTCTTCCAAGAATTCGGTCTTCCAGAATTGAAGACCGAATTAATTTCGGTCTTTTCGGTTCTTCACTATTCGGTCTTCGGTCTTTACTATTCGGTCTTCGGTCCCGACCAAACAGACCAAATTAATTGTTACAACGAGTTACATCTCGTAGCAATACATGTTTATATTTGACAGCAAGTAAACAAAATACCAATACATGTTTATACTTGACAGCAAGTTACAAGATTCATATGACACAAAGTAAGAAGATTCGTAATTCATGGTCCAACAATAAGATTTCATGATGCCATTTGCTTCCGTTCTTTTGGCTTGTCACCTTGAGCAGCTTCTGGATTGGCACCTTTTGCTTCGGCATCTTTCTCATTCAACTCCTCATCATATTTAGATTCCGGTATAGGAAACATCTTTAAAAAAGAGGACATTGGTCTGTTAAACAACATTGACATGAGCAAATCAGAACATAAAGTGCATATAACCCATCTTTGTGTATCTCATATCATCTACCAAAATGATATATACCATGTATATATATCTAGTTTTAGGAAATAAGAACAAATGCTTTACTATGTACATAAGAATTCTGTACTCAGGATTTAACTTGCAATAACAAAGAGGATTATAGATATATATTCTCTACTCCTACTAGTAGTACTAAAGTATTGAAGCTGCTAAAGTGTGTGATTCTTCTCAGTTATCTTGCCCAGATCCGCACTCTGAATGTTCCATTTTAAAGTGTTGCTTTACAAGGCTGCATGGATAGAAGTTGAAGTGCAGAAATAAGTAGAAAACAAATTACTATGTTTGAAAAACAACCTAAATGACCACAGAAATAACCTTGTGGTAACATTTGACACTCCTCTAGTTAAGTGTAGTACAGAGTTCTATTTGTTGTCTGCAAGTGCTAACATTTGACACAAAGCAACACATGTATTACCTACAAAATACCAACTGGAGTGCTGATTTCATGGGAATCATATATGTACATAGAGAGATGAAGTAAGTCACCATCAACTGCGATGTGGAAAATTGAAAGATGGCAGCAGGCAGCGAGCCAGCGAATAGTGTGGAAGAGGACGGGTGGTGGTGATGGACTGCATCTGTTGAACCGGCCGTCAGTAGGTGCAGCACCGGTGGCGGACGGTCGCGTCACGGGAAGTTGAGCGACCGACGGGGGGTCGAGGTTGTCAATGCAGGGCGCCGGTCTTCCCTGGTCAGGACTGCCGCTCGGGGCACCGCTCTTCACCGGTCAGGGTCGCCGCTGTGGGCCCCAGTCTTCATCGGTCGAGGCTAGCGCGCCAGTCTGCCATGATCGTCAATAAATCACGGGCTCACGTCTCACGGGGCATCGGGCCACAGCGGTAGGCGGCGGCTAGGGTTCGTAGTGGGAGAGAAAAAGAGGAACTAAAGTGAATCGGGTGCCGGCTGGTTCCTATGAATCGTGAAGTGAGGACGGTGAGGTCGTGTAGTTGTGTGTGACTGTTGGGCTGGCTAGATGGGCCTTAGGAATTAGGATGGGCTTTTAGTAATTCGGTCTATACGGGTTACTCGGTCCAGAAAACAACATGACCGAACAGACCATACCTAGTTCGGTCTTCTATTTTTGCAGACCGTTTTTATTCGGTCTTTTCTAGTTCGGTCTTTTCGGGTTCGGTCTCGGTCTTTTCGGTTTCGGTCTTCGGTCTTTGGTTTTTATGCCCGGGGTGACCGGTGACGATGGAGATCATGATGATGCTTGGAGATGGAGATCAAAGGCACAAGATAATGATGTCCATATCATGTCACATATTATGATTGCATGCGATGTTTATCTTTTATACATCTTATTTTGCTTAGTTTGGCGGTAGCTTTTTAAGATGATCTCTCACTAAATTTCAAGATATAAGTGTTCTCCCTGAGTATGCACCGTTGCGAAAGTTCTTCGTGCTGAGACACGACGTGATGATCGGGTGTGATAAGCTCTACGTTCAAATACAACGGGTGCAAGACAGTTTTGCACATGCGGAATACTCAGGTTAAACTTGACGAGCCTAGCATATGCAGATATGGCCTCGGAACACTGAGACCAAAAGGTCGAGCGTGAATCATATAGTAGATATGATCAACATAGTGATGTTCACCATTGAAAACTACTCCATCTCACGTGATGATCGGACATGGTTTAGTTGATTTGGACCACGTGATCACTTGGATGATTAGAGGGATGTCTATCTAAGTGGGAGTTCTTAAGTAATATGATTAATTGAACTTTAATTTATCATGAACTTAGTCCTGGTAGTATTAGCATATCAATGTTGTAGATCAATAGCTCGCGTTTAGCTCCCCTGTTTTATTTTGATATGTTCCTAGAGAAAACTAAGTTGAAAGATGTTAGTAGCAATGATGCGGATTGGATCCGTGAACTAAGAATTATCCTCATTGCTGCACAGAAGAATTATGTCCATGATGCACTGCTAGGTGACAGACCGATTGCAGGAGAAAATGCAGACGTTATGAACGTTTGGCAAACTCGATATGATGACTACTTTATAGTTTAGTGCACCATGCTTTACGGCTTAGAATCGGGGCTTCAAAGACGTTTTTGAAACGTCATGGAGCTGTTGGGGAATGTAGTAATTTCAAAAAAATTACTACGCACACAAAGGATCATGGTGATGCATAGCAACGAGAGGGGAGAGTGTTGTCCACGTACCCTCATAGACCGAAAGCGGAAGCGTTAGCACAACGCTGTTGATGTAGTCGTACGTCTTCACGATCCGACCGATCAAGTACCGAACGTATGGCACCTTCGAGTTCAGCACACGTTCAGCTCGATTACGTCCCTCGAACTCCGATCCAGCCGAGCTTTGAGGGAGAGTTCCGTCGTACCTGACGGGCGTGGTAGCGATGATGATGTTCTACTGGCGGGGCTTCGCCTAAGCACCACTACGATATTATCGAGGTGGACTATGGTGGAGGGGGCACCGCAGACGGCTAAGAGATCCATGGGATCAATTGTTGTGCCCTAGGAGGTGCCCCCTGCCCCAAAGATATAAAGGAGCAAGGGGGGAGAGGCGGCCGGCCAGGAGGAGGCGTGCCAGGGAGGAGTCCTACTCCCACCGGGAGTAGGACTCCCTCCTTTCCTAGTGGGAGTAGGAGAAGGGGGAAGGAGGAGGGAGAGAGGAAGGAAAGGGGGCGCCGCCCCCTCCTTGTCTAATTCGGACTAGAGGGGGAGGGGCGCGCGGCCTGCCCTGGCCGCCCCTCCTCTTCTCCACTAAGGCCCATCTTGGCCAATTAAACCCCCCCCCCCCCGGGGGGGGGGGGTTCCGGTAACCCCCGGTACTCCGGTAAAATCACAATTTCACCCGGAACACTTCCAATATCCAAATATAGGCTTCCAATATATCAATCTTTATGTCTCGACCATTTCGAGACTCCTCGTCATGTCCGTGATCACATCCGGGACTCCAAACTATCTTCCGTACATCAAAACACTTAAACTCATAATATAACCGTCATCGAACTTTAAGCGTGCGGACCCTACGGGTTCAAGAACTATGTAGACATGACCGAGACATGTCTCCCGTCAATAACCAATAGCGGAACCTGGATGCTCATATTGGCTCCTACATATTCTACGAATATCTTTATCGCTCAAACCGCATAACAACATACGTTGTTCCCTTTGTCATCGGTATGTTACTTGCCTGAGATTCGATCGTCGGTATCTTAATACCTAGTTCAATCTCGTTACCGGCAAGTCTCTTTACTCGTTCCGTAATACATCATCCCGCAACTAACTCATTAGTTGTAATGCTTGCAAGGCTTATAGTGATGTGCATTACCGAGTGGGCCTAGAGATACCTCTTCGACAATCGGAGTGATAAATCCTAATCTCGAAATATGCCAACCCAACAAGTACCTTCGGAGACACCTGTAGAGCACCTTTATAATCACCCAGTTATGTTGTGACGTTTGGTAGCACACAGAGTGTTCCTCCGGTAAACGGGAGTTGCATAATCTCATAGTCATAGGAACATGTACAAGTCATGAAGAAAACAGTAACAGAATACTAAACGATCGAGTGCTAAGCTAACTTAATGGGTCAAGTCAATCACATCATTATCCTAATGATGTGGTCCCATTAATCAAATGAAAACTCATGTCAATGGCTAGGAAACATAACCATGTTTGGTCAACGAGTTAGTCAAGTAGAGGCATACTAGTGACACTCTGTTTGTCTATGTATTCACACAAGTATTATGTTTCCGGTTAATACAATTCTAGCATGAATAATAAACATTTATCATGATATAAGGAAATAAATAATAACTTTATTATTGCCTCTAGGGCATATTTCCTTGATCTCCCACTTGCACTAGAGTCAATAATCTAGATTACACAGTAATGATTCTAACACCCATGGAGCCTTGGTGTTGATCATGTTTTGCTCGTGGAAGAGGCTTAGTCAACGGGTTTGCAACATTCAGATCCGTATGTATCTTGCAAATTTCTATGTCTCCCACCTGGACTTGATCCCGGATGGAGTTGAAGCGTCTCTTGATGTGCTTGGTTCTCTTGTGAAATCTGGATTCCATTGCCAAGGCAATTGCACCAGTATTGTCACAAAACATTTTCATTGGACCCGATGCACTAGGCATGACACCTAGATCGGATATGAACTCCTTCATCCAGAATCCTTCATTTGTTGCTTCCGAAGCAGCTATGTACTCCGCTTCACACGTAGATCCCGCCACAATGCTTTGTTTAGAACTGCACCAACTTACAGCACCACCGTTCAATGTAAATACGTATCCAGTTTGTGATTTAGAATCGTCCGGATCAGTGTCAAAGCTTGCATCGACGTAACCATTTACGACTAGCTCTTTGTCACCTCCATAAACGAGAAACATATCCGTAGTCCTTTTCAGGTATTTCAGGATGTTCTTGACCGATGTCCAGTGATCCACTCCTGGATTACTTTGGTACCTCCCTGCTAAACTTATAACAAGGCACACATCAGGTCTAGTACACAACATTGCATAGATGATAGAGCCTATGGCTGAAGCATATGGAACATCTTTCATTTTCTCTCTATCTTCTGCAGTTGTCGGGCATTGAGTCTTACTCAACTTCACACCTTGTAACACAGGCAAAAACCCTTTCTTTGCTTGATCCATTTTGAACTTCTTCAAAACTTTGTCAAGGTATGTGCTTTGTGAAAGTCCAATTAAGCGTCTTGATCTATCTCTGTAGATCTTGATGCCCAATATATAAGCATCTTCACCGAGGTCCTTCATTGAAAAACTCTTATTCAAGTATCCCTTTATGCTATCCAGAAATTCTATATCATTTCCAATCAGCAATATGTCATCCACATATAATATCGTAAATGCTACTGAGCTCCCACTCACTTTCTTGTAAATACAAAGCTTCTCCAAAAGTGCATATAAAACCATATGCTTTGATCACACTATCAAAGCGTTTATTCCAACTCGAGATGCTTGCACCAGTCCATAAATGGATCACTGGAGCTTGCACACTTTGTTAGCTCCCTTTGGATCGACAAAACCTTCCGGTTGCATCATATACAACTCTTCTTCCAGAAATCCATTCAGGAATACAGTTTTGACATCCATTTGACAAATTCCATAATTATAAAATGCGGCAATTGCTAACATGATTCGGACAGACTTAAGCATCGCTACGTGTGAGAAAGTCTCATCATAGTCAATCCCTTGAACTTGTCGAAAACCTTTTGCAACAAGTCGAGCTTTATAGACAGTAACATTACCGTCAGCGTCAGTCTTCTTCTTGAAGGTCCATTTATTCTCAATGGCTTGCCGATCATCGGGCATGTCAACCAAAGTCCACACTTTGTTCTCATACATGGATGCCATCTCAGATTTCATGGCCTCAAGCCATTTTGCGGAATCTGGGCTCACCATCGCTTCTTCATAGTTCGTAGGTTCGTCATGGTCTAGTAACATAACCTCCAGAACAGGATTACCATACATATCTGGTGCGGATCTTACTCTGGTTGACCTACTAGGTTCAGTAATAACTTGATCTGAAGTTTCATGATCTTCATCATTTACTTCCTCACTAATTGGTGTAGGTGTCACAGGAACCGGTTTCTGTGATGAACTACTTTCCCACAAGGGAGCTGGTACAGTTACCTCATCAAGTTCTACTTTCCTCCCACTCACTTCTTTCGAGAGAAACTCCTTCTCTAGAAAGGATCCAAATTTAACAACAAAAGTCTTGCCTTCAGATCTGTGATAGAAGGTGTAACCAACAGTTTCCTTTGGGTATCCTATGAAGACACATTTCTCCGATTTGGGTTTGAGCTTATCAGGTTGAAGCTTTTCCACATAAGCATCGCAGCCCCAAACTTTAAGAAATGACAACTTTGGTTTCTTGTCAAACCACAGTTCATAAGGCGTCGTCTCAATGGATTTTGTGGTGACCTATTTAACATGAATGCAGCCGTCTCTAAAGCATAACCCCAAAAAGATAGCGGTAAATCAGTAAGATACATCATAGATCGCACCATATCTAGTAAAGTACGATTACGACGTTCGGACACACCATTACATTGTGGTGTTCTGGGTGGCGTGAGTTGCGAAACTATTCCGCATTGTTTCAAATGAAGACCAAACTCGTAACTCAAATATTCTCCTCCACGATCAGATCGTAGAAACTTTATTTTCTTGTTACGATGATTTTCAACTTTACTCTGAAATTCTTTGAACTTTTCAAATGTTTCAGACTTATGTTTCATTCAGTAGACATACCCATATCTTCTTAAATCATCTGTGAAGGTGAGAAAATAACGATACCCGCCGCGAGCCTCAACATTCATTGGACCACATACATCTGTATGTATGATTTCCAAGAAATCTGTTGCTCGCTCCGTAGTTCCGGAGAACGGTGTTTTAGTCATCTTGCCCATGAGGCACGGTTCACAAGTACTAAGTGATTCATAATCAAGTGGTTCCAAAAGTCCATCAGTATGGAGTTTCTTCATGCGCTTTACACCAATATGACCTAAACGGCAGTGCCACAAATAAGTTGCACTATCATTATCAACTCTGCATCTTTTGGCTTCAATATTATGAATACGTGTATCACTACTATCGAGATTAAACAAAAATAGACCACTCTTCAAGGGTGCATGACCATAAAAGATATTACTCATATAAATAGAGCAACCATTATTCTCTGATTTAAATGAATAACCGTCTCGCATCAAACAAGATCGAGATATAATGTTCATGCTCAACGCTGGCACCAAATAACAATTATTTAGGTCTAAAACTAATCCCGAAGGTAGATGTAGAGGTAGCGTGCCGACCGCGATCACATCGACTTTGGAACCATTTCCCACGCGCATCGTCACCTCGTCCTTAGCCAATCTTAGCTTAATCCGCAGTCCCTATTTTGAGTTGCAAATATTAGCAACAGAACCAGTATCAAATACCCAGGTGCTACTACGAGCATTAGTAAGGTACACATCAATAACATGTATATCACATATTATACCTTTGTTCACCTTGCCATCCTTCTTATCCGCCAAATACTTGGGGCAGTACCGCTTCCAGTGACCAGTCTGTTTGCAGTAGAAGCACTCTGTTTCAGGCTTAGGTCCAGACTTGGGTTTCTTCTCCTGAGTAGCAACTTGTTTGCTGTTCTTCTTGAAGTTCCCCTTCTTCTTCCCTTTGCCCCTTTTCTTGAAACTGGTGGTCTTGTTGACCATCAACACTTGATGCTCCTTCTTGATTTCTACCTCCGCAGCCTTTAGCATTGCGAAGAGCTCAGGAATTGTCTTATCCATCCCTTGCATGTTATAGTTCATCACGAAGCTCTTGTAGCTTGGTGGCAGTGATTGAAGAATTTTGTCAATGACGCTATCATCTGGAAGATTAACTCCCAGTTGAATCAAGTGATTGTTATATCCAGACATCCTGAGTATATGCTCACTGACAGAACTATTCTCCTCCATCTTATAGCTATAGAACTTATTGGAGATTTCATATCTCTCAATCTGGGCATTTGCTTGAAATATTAACTTCAACTACTGAAACATCTCATATGCTCCTTGACGTTCAAAACATCGTTGAAGTCCCGGTTCTAAGCCGTAAAGCATGGCACACTGAACTATCGAGTAGTCATCAGCTTTGCTCTGCCAGACGTTCATAACATCTGGTGTTGCTCCTGCAGCAGGTCTGGCACCAAGTGGTGCTTTCCAGGACATAATTCTTCTGTGCAGCAATGAGGATAATCCTCAAGTTACGGACCTAGTCCATGTAATTGCTACCATCATCTTTCAACTTTGCTTTCTCAAGGAACGCATTAAAATTCAACGGAACAACAACACGGGCCATCTATCTACAATCAACATAGACAAGCAAAATACTATCTGGTACTAAGTTCATGATAAATTTAAGTTCAATTAATCATATTACTTAAGAACTCCCACTTAGATAGACATCCCTCTAATCCTCCAAGTGATCACGTGATCCAAATCAACTAAACCATGTCGGATCATCACGTGAGATGGAGTAGTTTCAATGGTGAACATCACTATGTTCATCATATCTACTATATGATTCACGCTTGACCTTTCGGTCTCAATGTTCCGAGGCCATATCTGCATATGCTAGGCTCGTCAAGTCTAACCTGAGTATTCCGCGTGTGCAACTGTTTTGCACCCGTTGTATTTGAACATAGAGCCTATCACACGCGATCATCACGTGGTGTCTCAGCACGAAGAACTTTCGCAACGGTGCATACTCAGGGAGAACACTTGTACCTTGATAATTTAGTGAGAGATCATCTTATAATGCTACTGTCAATCAAAGCAAGATAAGATGCATAAATGATAAACATCACATCCAATCAATATAAGTGATACGATATGGCCATCATCATCTCGTGCTTGTGATCTCCATCTCCGAAGCACCGTCATGATCACCATCGTCACCGGCGCGACACCTTGATCTCCCTCGAAGCATCGTTGTCGTCTCGCCAACTTATGCTTCAACGACTATCGCTACCGCTTAGTGATAAAGTAAAGCATTACAGGGTGTTTGCATTGCATACAAAAAAGCGACAACCATATGGCTCCTGCCAGTTGCCGATAACTCGGTCACAAAACATGATCATCTCATACAATAAAATATAGCATCATGCCTTGACCATATCATATCACAACATGCCCTGCAAAAACAAGTTAGACGTCCTCTACTTTGTTGTTGCAAGTTTTACGTGGCTGCTACGGGCTGAGCAAGAACCGTTCTTACCTACGCATCAAAACCACAATGATAGTTTGTCAAGTTAGTGTTGTTTTAACCTTCTCATGGACCGAGCATAGCCACACTCAGTTCAACTAAAGTTGGAGAAACTGACACCCGCTAGCCACCTGTGTGCAAAGTACGTCGGTAGAACCAGTCTCGCGTAAGCGTACGCGTAATGTCGGTCCGGGCCGCTTCATCCAACAATACCGCCAAACCAAAGTATGACATGCTGGTAAGCAGTATGACTTATATCGCCCACAACTCACTTGTGTTCTACTCGTGCATATAATATCTACGCATAAAACCAGGCTCGGATGCCACTATTGGGGAACGTCGTAATTTCAAAAAAAATCCTACGCACACACAGGATCATGGTGATGCATAGCAACGAGAGGGGAGAGTATTGTCCATGTACCCTCGTAGACCGAAAGCGGAAGCGTTAGCACAACGCGGTTGATGTAGTCGTACGTCTTCACGATCCGACCGATCAAATACCAAACGTACGACACCTCCCAGTTCAGCACACGTCCAGCTTGATGACGCCCCTCGAACTTTGATCCAACCGAGTTTTGAGGGAGAGTTCCGTCAGCACGACGGCATGGTGATGATGATGATGTTCTACCGACGCAGGGCTTCGCCTGAGCACCGCTACGATATTATCAAGGTGAACTACGGTGGAGGGGGGCACCGCACACGGCTAAGAGATCCAAGGGATTAATTGTTATGTCTAGAGGTGCCCTGTGCCCCCGTCGTACAGATTTTATGAAACCATGTGCGATGGCTCGAATACATAGTCAATCCTACTTTCGATAGGACCAGTTGACAATTGAATCCAATTTTTCCCATTATTTGACTATCCATAATAGTGCGGAAAGAAAGCCCGGAGGAAGAGTGGCCTTGAGTATAAAGGAGCAAGGGGGAGAGGCGGCCGGCTAGGAGGAGGCGCGCCAGAGAGGAGTCCTACTCCCACCGGGAGTAGGACTCCCTCCTTTCCTAGTTGGAGTAGGAGAAGGGGGAAGGAGAAGGGAGAGAGGAAGGAAAGGGGGGCGCCGCCCCCTCCTTATGCACTTCGGACTAGAGGGGGAGGGGCACGCGGCCTGCCCTGGACGCTCCTCCTCTTCTCCACTAAGGCCCATCTTGGCCCATTAAATCCCCGGGGGGTTCTTGTAACCCCCGGTACTCCGGTAAAATCCCGATTTCACCCGGAACACTTCCGATATCCAAATATATCAATCTTTATGTCTCGACCATTTTGAGACTCCTCGTCATGTCCATGATCACATCCGGGACTCCGAACTACCTTCGGTACATCAAAACACATAAACTCATCATATAACCGTCATCGAACTTTAAGCGTGCGGACCCTACGGGTTCGAGAACTATGTAGACATGACCGAGACATGTCTCCCGTCAATAACCAATAGCGGAACCTGGATACTCATATTGGCTCCTACATATTCTACGAAGATCTTTATCGGTCAAACCGCATAACAACATACGTTGTTCCCTTTGTCATCGGTATGTTACTTGCCCGAGATTCGATCGTCGGTATCTTAATACCTAGTTCAATCTCGTTACCGGCAAGTCTCTTTACTCGTTCCGTAATACATCATCTCGCAACCAATTCATTAGTTGTAATGCTTATAGTGATGTGCATTACCGAGTGGGCCTAGAGATACCTCTTCGACAATCGGAGTGACAAATCCTAATCTCGAAATACGCCAACCCAACAAGTACCTTCGGAGAAACCTGTAGAGTGCTACCTCTTGAGCACTGCGTTGGTTTTCCCTTGAAGAGGAAAGGGTGATGCAGCAAAGTAGCTTAAGTATTTCCCCCAATTTTTGAAAACCAAGGTATCAATACAGTAGGAGGCCACGCACGAGTCCCTCGCACCTACACAAACAAATAAATCCTCGCAACCAACGCGATAAGGGTTTGTAAATCCCTACACGGTCACTTACGAGAGTGAGATTTGATAGATATGATAAGATAATATTTTTGGTATTTTTTATGATAAAGATGCAAAGTAAAATAAAAGGCAATAAACATAACTAAGTGTTGGAAGATTAATATGATGGAAAATAGACCCGGGGGTCATAGGTTTCACTAGTGGCTTCTCTCAAGAGCATAAGTACTTACGGTGGGTGAACAAATTACTATTGAGCAATTGACAAAATTGAGCATAGTTATGAGAATATCTAGGTATGATCATGTATATAGGCATCACGTCCGAGACAAGTAGACCGACTCCTGCCTGCATCTACTACTACTACTCCACACATCGACCGCTATCCAGCATGCATCTAGAGTATTAAGTTCATAAGAATAGAGTAACACTTTAAGCAAGATGACATGATGTAGAGGGATAAACTCATGCAATATGATATAAAACCCATCTTGTTATCCTCGATGGCAACAATACAATACGTGCCTTGCTGCCCCTACTATCGCTGGGAAAAGACACCGCAAGATTGAACCCAAAGCTAAGCACTTCTCCCATTGCAAGAAAGATCAATCTAGTAGGCCAAACCAAACTGATAATTCGAAGAGACTTGCAAAGATAACCAATCATACATAAAAGAATTTAGAGAAGTTTCAAATATTGTTCATAGATAAACTTGATCATAAACCCACAATTCATCGGTCTCAACAAACACACCACAAAAGAAGATTATATCGAATAGATCTCCACAAGAGAGGGGGAGAACATTGTATTGAGATCCAAAAATAGAGAAGAAGCCATCTAGCTAATAACTATGGACCCGAAGGTCTGAGGTAAACTACTCACACATCATCAGAGAGGCTATGGTGTTGATGTAGAAGACCTCCGTGATCGATGCCCCCTCCGGTGGAGCTCTGGAACATGCCCCAAGATGGGATCTCATGGGTACAGAAGGTTGCGGCGGTGGAATTAGGTTTTGGGCTCTGTATCTGGTAGTTTGGGGGTACGTAGGTATATATAGGAGGAAGGAGTACGTCGGTGGAGCAACAGGGGGCCCACGAGAGAGGAGGGCGCGCCCTGGGGGGGTAGGCGCGCCCCCTACCTAGTGCCCTCCTGGTTGATGTCTTGACGTAGGGTCCAAGTCCTCTGGATCACGTTCGTTCCAAAAATCATGTTCCCGAAGGTTTCATTCCGTTTTGGACTCCGTTTGATATTCCTTTTCTGCGAAACTCTGAAATAGGCAAAAAACAACAATTCTGGGCTGGGCCTCCAGTTAATAGGTTAGTCCCAAAAATAATATAAAAGTGTATAATAAAGCCCAATAATGTCCAAAACAGATTATAATATAGCATGGAACAATAAAAAATTATATATACGTTGGAGACGTATCAAGCATCCCCAAGCTTAATTCCTGTTCGTCCTCGAGTAGGTAAATGATAAAAACAGAATTTTTGATGTGGAATGCTACTTGGCATAATTTCAATGTAATTCTTCTTAATTGTGGTATGAATATTCAGATCTGAAAGATTCAAGATAAAATTTCAATATTGACATAAAAATAATAATACTTCAAGCATACTAACTAAGCAATTATGTCCTCTCAAGATAACATGGCCAAAGAAAGTTCATCCCTACAAAATCATAAAGTTTAGTCATACTCCATTTTCGTCACACAAGAATGCTCTAATCATGCACAACCCCGATGAAAAGCCAAGCAATTGTTTCATACTTTAGTAATCTCAAACTTTTTCAACCTTCACGCAATACATGAGCGTGAGCCATGGATATAGCACTATGGGTGGAATAGAATATAATGATGGGGGTTATGTGGAGAAGACAAAAAAGGGAAAAAGTCTGACATCAATGAGGCTAATCAATGAGGTATGGAGATGCCCATCAATTGATGTTATTGCAAGGAGTAGGGATTGCCATGCAACGGATGCACTAGAGCTATAAATATATGAAAGCTCAACAAAAGAAACTAAGTGGGTGTGCATCCAACTTGCTTGCTCACGAAGACCTAGGTCATTTGAGGAAGCCCATTGTTGGAATATACAAGCCAAGTTCTATAATGAAAAGTTCCCACTAGTATATGAAAGTGACAAAACAAAAGACTCTCTATCATGAAGATTATGGTGCTACTTTGAAGCACAAGTGTGGTAAAAGGATAGTAACATTGTCCCTTCTCTCTTTTTCTCTCATTTTTTGGGCCGTCTCTTTTTTTATGGCCTTTTATTTTTTTTCCTCACTTGGGACAATGCTCTAGAAAATGATGATCATCACAATTCTATTTATTTATAACTCAATGATTACAACTCGATACTAGAACAAAGTATGACTCTATATGAATGCCTCCGGTGTGTACGGGATATGCAATGAACCAAGAGTGACATGTATGAAAGGATTATGAATGGTGGCTTTGCCACAAATACTATGTCAACCACATGATCATGCAAAGCAATATGACAATGATGAATGCGTCATGATAAACGGAACGGTGGAAAGTTGCATGACAATATATCTCGGAATGGCTATGGGAATGCCATAATAGGTAGGTATGGTGGCTGTTTTGAGGAAGATATAAGGAGGTTTATGTGTGAAAGAGCGTATCATATCACGGGGTTTGGATGCACCGGCGAAGTTTGCACCAACTCTCAAGGTGAGAAAGGGCAATGCACAGTACCGAAGAGGCTAGCAATGATGGAAAGGTGAGAGTGCGTATAATCCATGGACTCAACATTAGTCATAAAGAACTCACATACTTATTGCAAAAATCTACAAGTCATCAAAAACCAAGCACTACGCGCATGCTCCTAGAGGGATAGATTGGTAGGAAAAGACCATCGCTCGTCCCCGACCGCCACTCATAAGGAGGACAATCAAAGAACATCTCATGTTTCAAATTTGTTACATAACGTTTACCATACGTCCATGCTGCGGGACTTGCAAACTTCAACACAAGTATTTTTCAAATTCACAACTACCCAACTAGCACAACTTTGATATCACTACCTCCATGTCTCAAAACAATCATCAAGCATCAAACTTCTCTTGGTATTCAACACACTCATAAGAAAGTTTTTACTAGTATTGAATACCTAGCACATTAGGATTATTTAAGTAAATTACCATGCTATTTAAGACTCTCAAAATAATCTAAGTGAAGCATGAGAGAATTATAGTTTCTTTAAGACAAAACCACCACCGTGCTCTAAAAGATATAAGTGAAGTACTAGAGCAAAAACTATATAACTCAAAAAGATATAAGTGAAGCACATAGAGTATTCTAATAATTTCCGAATCATGTCTGTCTCTCTCAAAAGGTGTGTACAGAAAGGATGATTGTGGTAAACTAAAAAGCAAAGACTCAAATCATACAAGACGCTCCAAGCAACACACATATCATGTGGTGAATAAAAATATAGCTCCAAGTAAAGTTACCGATGGAGGTAGACGAAAGAGGGGATGCCTTCCGGGGCATCCCCAAACTTTGGCTTTTAGGTGTCCTTAGATTATCTTGGGGTGCCATGGGCATCCCCAAGCTTAGGCTCTTGCCAATCCTTGTTCCATAATCCATCAAATCTTTCACCCAAAACTTGAAAACTTCACAACACAAAAGCTTAACAGAAAATCTCGTGAGCTCCGTTAGCAAAAGAAAAGAAAAGACCACTTCAAGGTACTGTAATGAACTCATTCTTTATTTATTTTGGTGTTAAACCTACTGTATTCCAACTTCTCTATGGTTTATGAACTATTTTACTAGCCATAGATTCATCAAAATGAGCAAACAACACACGAAAAACAGAATCTGTCAAAAACAGAACAGTCTGTAGTAATCTGTAACTAACTCAAACTTCTGGAACTCCAAAATTCAACCAAAATAGGATGACCTAGAAATTTGTTTGTTGATCAGAAGCAATTGGAATCAATATTTTTTCACGTTCTGGTGATTTTTAACAATTATTTTCGTGAACAGAAAGTTTCTGGAATTTTCAGCAAGATCAAATAACTATCATCCAAGAAGATCCTATAGGTTTAACTTGGCACAAACACTAATTAAAACATAAAAAGACATTTAACAAGAGGCTAGTTAGAAGATTTATTCCTAAACAGAAGCAAAAAGCAAAAAAAAAACTAAAAATAAAATTGGGTTGCCTCCCAACAAGCGCTATCGTTTAACGCCCCTAGCTAGGCATAATAGCAAGGATAGATCTGGGTATTGCCATCTTTGGTAGGCAATCCATAAGTGGCTCTCATGATAGATTCATATGGTAATTTTATTTTCTTTCTAGGGAAGTGTTCCATGGCTTTCCTACATGGAAATTGGAATCAAATATTCCTTTCCTTCATATCAATAATTGCACCAATCGTTCTAAGGAAAGGTCTACAAAGAATAATGGGACATGATGGATTGCAATCTATATCAAGAACAATAAAATCTATGGGCACATAGTTCCTATTTGAAACAATAAGAACATTATTAATTCTTCACATAGGTTTCTTAATAGTGGAATCCGCATGGTGCAAGTTTAGAGAGCAACCATCAAAATCACGGAAACCTAGCAAATCGCACAAAGTCTTTGGAATCATGGAAACACTAGCACCCAAATCACACAAAGCATAGCACTCATGATCTTTAATTTTAATTTTAATAGTAGGTTCCCATTCATTATTAAGTTTTCTAGCGATAGAAACTTCCAACTCAAGTTTTTCTTCATAAGATTGCATCAAAGCATCAACGATATGTTTGGTAAAGGCTTTATTTTGACTATAAGCATGCGGAGAATTTAGCACGGATTGCAACAAGGAAATACAATCTATCAAAGAGCAATTATCATAATTAAATTCCTTGAAATCCAAAATAGTGGGTGAGGGAGTCCTGGATTAGGGGGTGTCCGGATAGCCGGACTATAGCCTTTGGCCGGACTCATGGACTATGAAGATACAAGATTGAAGACTTCATCCCGTGTCCTGATGGGACCTTCTTTGGCGTGGAAGGCAAGCTTGGCGATACAGATATGTAGATCTCCTCCCATTGTAACCGACTCTGTGTAACCCTAGCCCTCTCCGGTGTCTATATAAACCAGAGGGTTTTAGTCCGTAGGACGAACAACAATCATACCATAGGCTAGCTTCTAGGGTTTAGCCTCTCTGATATCATGGTAGATCTACTCTTGTACTACCCATATCATCAATATTAATCAAGCAGGAGTAGGGTTTTACCTCCATCGAGAGGGCCTGAACCTGGGTAAAAACACCGTGTCCCTTGTCTCCTGTTACCATCCGCCTAGACGCACAGTTCGGGAGCCCCTACCCAAGATCCGCCGGTTTTGACACCGACATTGGTGCTTTTTTGAGAGTTCCGCTGTGTCATCATCTTTAGGCCCGATGGCTCCTCCGATCATCAACAAAGATGCGGTCCAGGGCGAGACTTTTCTCCCCGGACATATCTTCGTATTCGGCGGCTTTGCACTACGGGCCAATTCGCTTGGCCATCTGTAACAGATCGAAAGCTACGCCCCTGGCCATCAGGCCAGATTTGGAAGTTTGAAGTACACGACTGACGTCCGCGGAGACTTGATCTTCGACGGGTTCGAGACACAGCCGAGCACGCCGCACTGTTTCGATGGGCATGATCTAGCTCTGCCGCCGAACAGTGCCCTGGAGGCCGCACCCGTGTCCGCTCCGACCCTTAGCTCGGAGCCGACTGCGCCAATCGAGGACGGGTGGCTGGACACCGCCTCGGGGCTGCAATCTCTACGGCGATCGAGCCGAACACCAGCCTCGTCCTCTACGAAGCCCGTGACTCCAAGGTGCCGGACTCCTCTCCGGACTCCGAACCTTCCGCGCCCCTGCCAATCGAATCCGATTGGGCGCCGATCATGGAGTTCGCCGCCGCGGACATCTTTCAGCACTCGCCCTTCGGCGACATTCTAAATTCATTAAAGTCTCTCTCTTTATCAGGAGAGCCCTGGCCGGACTATGGTCAGCAAGGTTTGGATGCGGACGACGAAGAAATTCAAAGCCCACCCACCACCCACTTCGTAGCCACCGGCCGATGATTTAACCGACATGCTCGACTTCGACTCGAAGACATCGGCGGTATGGACGCCCGATGCAGAGAGCGACCAAGAACCAGCGCCTATAGGGCGATGGAAGGCCACCTCGTCGTATGACATATACATGGTGGACACCCCAAAAGAAGGGAATGGCGATGGAACAACGGAGGATGACCCCTCCAAGAGGCAGCCTAAGCGCCGGCGTCAGCGGTGCCGCTCTAAATCCCGCCAAAGCAAAAATGGCGATTCCGGCACGGGAGATAATAACACCCCGGACAGTGCCGAAGACAACCCCCTCCAGCAGGATTCAGCACAGGAGGATGGAGAAGCCAGCCCTCATGAGAGAGCGGTAGACAAAGAGGTAGAGGACGATAATTACATGCCTCCCTCCGAAGACGAGGCAAGCCTCGACGACGACGAATTTGTCGTGCCTGAGGATCCCGTCGAACAAGAGCATTTCAAACGCGGGCTTATGGCCACGGCGAGTAGCCTCAAGAAAAAACAGCAACAGCTTAGAGCTGACCAAGACTCGCTAGCCGACAGATGGACTGATGTCCTTGCGGCCGAAGAGTACGGACTCGAACGCCCCTCCAAGAGCTACCCAAAGCGCAGGCTGCTACCTCGATTAGAGGAGAAGCACCTAAACCTACATCACCAGCGCATGACGTGGCCGACCGGCCACCTCGTGGCCGCGACAGAGAGGCCTCTCAGCCCTCCACTCAAGCCGCACCCCGGCGTCGCTCAAAAAATACCAAGGCACCGGGAAATGCGCTAGACCTGCGAGATATATTGGAGGACAAGGCAAGGCAAACAAGATCGATCTACGGATCGCGTGGGCGCCCACGACCGCGTGGCGATAACTGTCATGCCGGATATGGAAAATCCGGCGGGCGAACACGATGAACAAAGCTCATTTGAGCTACATCGTGATATAGCCCAAAGACAGTAGGCGCCAAGACACCCACTATGCTTCACGGATGAAGTAATGGATAATCAAATCCTGAAGGTTTCAAACCCGTAAACATCGAATCATACGATGGCACAACAGATCCTTGGTATGGATCGAGGATTATCTCCTTCATATCCACATGGCCCGCGGTGATGATCTACACGCCATCAAATACCTCCCACTCAAGCTTAAATGACCAGCTCAGCATTGGCTTAACAGCTTGCCAGCAGAGTCAATTGGTTGCTGTGAGAACCTGGAAGCCGCATTCCTCGACAATTTCCAGGGCACCTATGTGCGATCCACCAGACGCCGATGACCTAAGCCACATAATTCAGCAGCCAGAGGAATCGGCCAGACAATTCTGGACACGGTTCCTAACCAAGAAAAATCAAATAGTCGACTATCCGGACGCAGAGGCCCTCGCAGCCTTCAAACATAACATCCGTGACAAGTGGCTGGCCCGGCACCTAGGACAGCAAAATCCGAAATCCATGGCAGCCCTCACAACACTCATGACCCGCTTTTGCGCGGGAAAAGACAGCTGGCTCGTAGCAATAACATGACCAAGAGCCACGGTAATTGAATACCAAGGACATCAATGGCAGGTCGGCGTCGCAACAAGCACAAAGCGCCGCATTAACGGCGACAATGCTGAGGATCTGACGATTAATGCCGGATTCGTGAGGCTCTAAACCCGGTCGTGGAAAAATCCATTTAAAAGAAATACTCCGAGCCCGTCCGGTTTGGACCGAATACTCGATCACTGCGTGCGGATACACGGCACCCCGAAAAACCAGCCAATCACACCAACATGGATTGTTGGGTGTTCAAGCAGCGAGCAAGTTAAATGCGAAAAGCAGAGACAAGGGGCTGCATAGCGATGACGAGGAGGAGCCCCGGCCGCCGAACAATAGGGGACAGAAGGGCTTCCCCCACAAGTGCGGACGGTGAGCATAAAATACGCAACCCACATACCCAAAAGGGAGCGGAAGTGTGCACTCAGGGACGTATATGCGTTGGAGCCAGTCACCCCAAAGTTCAACCCGTGGTCCTCCTGCCCGATCACTTTTGATCGAACCCACTAGCATCCGCCATGGCGGATCCACCGCATTGGTTCTAGACCCAATCATTGACGGATTTCACCTCACTAGAGTCCTTATGGACGGCGGTAGCAGCCTGAACCTGCTTTATCAGGATACGGTCACGAAAAATGGGCATAGATCCCTCAAGGATTAAACCCACAAAGATGACCTTTAAAGGCGTCATACCAGGTGTAGAGGCCAACTGTACAGGCTCAGTTACACTTGAGGTGGTCTTCGGATCCCCGGATAATTTCCGAAGCGAGGAGTTAATCTTCAACATAGTCCCGTTCCGCAGTGGCTATCACGCACTGCTCGGACGAACCGCATTTGCAAAGTTCAATGCGGTGCCGCACTATGCATACCTCAAGCTCAAGATGCCGGGCCCTCAAGGAGTCATTACGGTCAATGGAAACACCGAACGCTCTCTCCGAACGGAGGAGCATACGGCGGCCCTCGCGGCGGAAGTACAAAGTAGCCTCTCAAGGCAATTCTCCAGTCCGGCTACTGAATGTCCGGACACCGTCAAGCGCGCCCGGAGTAACCTACAACAAGACCGCGTGGCATGTTCCGAGCAAGCGTAGCAATGCGGCCCCAACCCCAGCCCTCGCGAAATTGCGAAACCAGTACTACACGTACATAATTATGCTCTGGAAATACCATGGGCATAGGGGGAGGGGCACGACCACGACACGCCCAAAATGCGGCTCAACCGCACTAGGGGCTCCCGATTTTGTCATTCTTTTTTTCTTACTTTCAGGACTCCACTCTCCGGAAGGCCTGTCCGGCAGTACAATTGCCGAACACACGATGCAACAGCCAGGGATGCAGAAAGCTACGACGAATGTCCAGGTGGTCTCTATAACGAGCAGTATACTTGTTTCAAATATCATCCCGCAGCTCGCCCCTGGAGGGGGACATGTCAAATAGTCCCATCTCTTGCTTATCGCACTATTTGTATCATTCTGCTTTTACCGCAGCTTTTTCGAATAAACAATACATAGCTTTTGTCTATTATTGCATTCCTTTTTTATGTAAATGTGTTCAGTTATGACATTATGCAACCGTACACTTTGGTACTGCCAATACACCAGGGGCTTAAGTACCCCAGAATATGGTGTGAGAAGTCCGAACACTCTCACGAGTCACGGCACCCGAACTTATAGCATTATATGCATCGGCTCCGAATCAAGTCTTGGGTCAATAGTTGGGTTTGCCCGACTCCCATGTTTTGGTACCTTACGTTTTGTTATATCGGCTAAGGTAGCGCCGGGAGAACTACTGCGATTGTGCCCCGGTTGAGCTGGGTTAAGCACCTCAGTAGAGAAAGCTAAAACTGACCGTCATGATAGGGCGAGAGCTGGTCGCTGTTCGAGTGGTTTCGAGTCCCTAAAGACTTATGCCGCTTAGAGCGAGGAGCCGGCTTTGTCCGGCCTAGGCGTGGATAGCGCCCCAAACTCGGTCTTCCGAATACTAGGGACTTCACCGAAATTTAAAATTATAGAATTCTATGGCTAAGTGAGAGTGATAAAGCATTATAGTCTGATTGCCTTGTTCGTTGTGCTGAGCGCCTCCCTTGAAGGACCCAAGAATGGGAACAAGAGCGCTCAGGTTTATCCCGAACACCCCAGCACTCGTGGCATGGGGGCAGAAGCCGACGACTCGCCATCTCTCAGATTTAATAAACGGCCGCACAGAAGGCAATATTTTAAATTCAAAAGGTGTTGCTTAGCGCACATGAACAAGTTTTCAGCGCACAGGATAACACGAGCGAGTTTACTCAAAAATTACATCCTTGGAACATTCATCCGCCATAAGGCGGGCACCCTTCAGGACGCCCTCATAATACATCTCGGGCTTGCGATGCTCCTTGCCCTCCGGTGGCCCATCTGTCACCAGCTTCTCAGCATCCATCTTGCCCCAGTGTACTTTAACACGGGCAAGGGCCCTACGGGTGCCTTCGATGCATACGGAGCGCTTGATGACTTCAAGCCGTGGACAGGCATCCGCCAGCTGCCTCACCAGCCCAAAGTAGATCCCAGGCATGACCTCCCCAGGCCATAGCCGGACTATAAGGCCCTTCATGGCCTGTTCGGCCACCTTATGGAGCTCGACCAGCTGCTTCAGCTGGTCGCTCAAAAGGGCACGGGTGTCCGGCCTCAACATCTTGAGACTGTAACACCTTCTCCGTCGAGCTCCCCTCCTCGGCTCGGTAGTACGCGGCAGCGTCGGACACACTGCGGGGCAGATCTGCGAATGCTCCTGGAGAGCTCCGGACTCGGGTTAGTAACAAGTAATTCACTTTCACGTGCTTGCTTTGCATAAAGAATGTCTTACCCGCCTCTATCTTCTTCATCGCCTCAATTTCCTGGAGGGCTTTTTGGGCTTCGTCCTTGGCAGATTTGGCACTTGCAAGGGCCGAGGCGAGCTCGGACTCTCGAGTCTTTGAGTCAAGCTACAAACTCTCGTGTTTTTTCACGAGATCCTGGAGCTCTTGCTGCACCTCCGCCACCCGCGCCTCCTGCTTTTCTCGCTCAGCGCGCTCCACGGCCGCACTGTCTTCGGCCTTGGACAACGCTTTCTTCAGGGTCGCCACCTCGGTTGTGTCCCCTGTAATACTCACGTTGGTCCTGTCATTTTTTCCAACCACATCTTTTTTATATACTTACATATGGCATTACTTACCTTCCTTATCCTCGAGCTGCTTCTTGGCAAGGCCGAGCTCGTTCTCGGACCGCTTGAGGCTCTGCTTCAATGCATCGACCTCCTTGATCGGTCTTGGCAGAGGTCAGCAGCGCAGCCTGCATTCCCATATTGACATACTTATATTAGACTCCTGCGTATATCTTTTAGATCCTCAGTTCGGCTTTTCTTTCCGAACACCAAACTGAGCATCAGGGGCTACTGTCTATGCGGTAATATTTTTACATAACTTAAATACATACCTCAAAGCCTGTTAGAAGGTCGGCACGAGCTTGATCGGCCCGCTCTTGGCGGACTGAACCTTCTGGATCACCGTACTCATAATAGTGCGGTGCTCC
The DNA here is from genome assembly GCA_021605145.1 of Aegilops bicornis. NCBI lineage: Eukaryota > Viridiplantae > Streptophyta > Magnoliopsida > Poales > Poaceae > Aegilops > Aegilops bicornis. The sequence continues at coordinate 708,338,626 of CM038671.1, forward strand.
TCATCGATGGAGGCGCCGTTAAGCACCTCCAGCAAATTATCCGGTGCCTCCGGTTGGATGGAGGTCACTAGTGTCGTAGGCTTGCCCTTCTTACTAGGGGGCCGCCTGCCGGACTCCGGAACTGTTGAAGGTTCCGGTGCGGTGTCCGGTCCGGGGCCGGACTTGGAGCCCTTGGGGGTTTTGTCCCCTTTGCACCTGGAGTCCGGGAGGTCGCCTTGCGGCGCCTCCAGGACCACCTCCTCCTGGCTTGGACCCTTTTGGGACTCCACCTCGGCATTGTCCGTAGGGCGAGGGGAGGTAGCGGTCGGAAGTGAATTCACATCCGACGAATCCAGGGAGCCGCTCGACGAAGAGTCGAGCCAGGCCTTGGGTGGACTGCATGATTATATTTGACGTCAGAAGATTCTATGCAATAAAGGAACGCCATGAGTCATTCTGGTATCCAAACACTTACGATTTCGCCAAGGGCTTGGCCCTATGCGGCCACTCCTCTTCGTCGTCGTCGGCGTTGGTGGAGTAGTCCGGAAGGAGGGTCCTTCCTTTCTTGGACCCTCCGGCCTCCCCCGTTGGGGCGACCTTCCTTTTCTTCTCTCCCCCCGCTGGGGGAGAGACCTCTCTTTCCTCCTCCTCGTTTTCGTGGGAGGAGTCCGCCTCGGAGTCATCGGACGATGAGTCCGACACCACCAGGCGCCGGGAACTCTTTCGAGTTCCCGTGGCTTTCTTCTTGGTCTTCTTCTCCGGCACCATATAGGGGCCCGGAACCAGCAGCTTCGCCAAGCGGGCATCCGCTGGGTCTTCGGGCAAGGGAGCCGGACAGCTGATCTGCCCGGATGTCTCCTGCCAATCCTGTCAAAGGTAAGGGAGTTTAGATCTCGCATGGAGTCAAACTATGAAAGACAAATATCCTGTAAGAGGTAAAAACAGCTTACCGCGTTGGCTTGACGCTGTGCGCTGAATCCGCAATCCTCGGTAGCGGATGCGGGAGCCTCGGCGCCCTTGAAGAGCACCTTCCAGGCATCTTCGTACGTAGTGTCGAAGAGCACCTTTCGAAACCGGTGATGTGCCGGATTAAACTCCCACAAGCTGAAAGCCCGTCGTTGGCACGGGAGGATCCGGCGGATGAGCATGAACTGGACTATGTTAACGAGTTTGAGCTTCTTGCTCGCCAGGCTTTGGATGCATGTTTCGAGTCCGGTCAGCTCTCCTTTTTTGCTCCACGGTAGGCCCTTCTCTTTCCAGGAGGTGAGCCGCGTGGGGATTCCAGATTGGAACTCAGGGGCTCCGACCCATGCAGGGCCGCATGGCTCGGTGATGTAGAACCATCCCGACTGCCACCCCTTTATGGTCTCCACGAAGGAGCCCTCGAGCCATAGGACGTTGGGCATCTTGCCCACCATGGCACCTCCGCACTCCGCTTGGCGGCCGCCCACTACCTTCGGCTTGACATCGAAGGTCTTCAACCATAAGCCGAAGTGGGGCTGGATGTAGAGGAAGGCCTCGCACACGACGATGAAAGCCGAGATGTTGAGGATGAAGTTCGGGGCCAGATCGTGGAAATCCAGGCCGTAGTAGAACATGAGCCCCCGGACGAATGGGTGGAGTGGGAAGCCTAGTCCGTGGAGGAAATGGGTGAGGAACACCACCCTCTCATGGGGCCTGGGGGTGGGGATGAGCTGCCCCTCTTCTGGGAGCCGGTGCGCGATGTCGTTAGACAATTATCCGGCCTCCCTCAGCTTTTTAATGTGTCCCTCCGTGACGGTGGAGACCATCCACCTGCCTCCCGCTCCGGACATGGCTGGAGAAGGTTGAGGTGGGGTGTGCGGACTTAGTATTTGGAGCTCGAGTCTTGTGAAAATGGATAAGCAAAGGAGGAAGAAGGCGTAGATGAAAAAGGTGGATCCTTATCCCTTATATGGGCGGGACGAAACTATGTGCCCCCACCAGCTGGTAAAACTAAGCTTATCTCCCAAGCGCCCGTAATTAATGGCACGGTTGGGTTATCCACGCCCGTATTGATGAGAATCCCGAGAATAAGGGACCACGATCTACTTCGACAAGGCGTGCCAAGAAACCGCCTTGCTAAGTCTTGTTGAGGTGGGACAGTAAAAACGATTCGAATAAAGGCTTGGCCGTGGTGTGATGTCACGCTGCGGAATACGTCAGCAGATTGGATTTGTGTAAATATTATTCTCTCTACGGTGGTATGTGGAACTTATTTTGTAGAGCCGGACACTATCCTTGTGTTCAAAATCTTCTATGAAGTATTCGGAGGAGGAACCCGCCTTGCAATGCTGAAGACAATCATGCGCGGACTAAATGCGTCAATGAAGCCTGGTTCGGGGAGACTCTTGAGGGAGTCCTGGATTAGGGGTGTCCGGATAGCGGGACTATAGCCTTTGGCGGACTCTGGACTATGAAGATACAAGATTGAAGACTTCGTCCGTGTCTGGATGGGACTTTCCTTGGCATGGAAGGCAAGCTTGGCGTCTGGATATGTAGATCTCCTCCCATTGTAACCGACTCTGTGTAACCCTACCCCTCTCCGGTGTCTATATAAACCGGAGGGTTTTAGTCCGGAGGACGAACAACAATCATACCATAGGCTAGCTTCTAGGGTTTAGCCTCCTTGATCTCGTGGTAGATCTACTCTTGTACTACCCATATCATCAATATTAATCAAGCAGGAGTAGGGTTTTACCTCCATCGAGAGGGCCCGAACCTGGGTAAAAACATCGTGTCCCTTGTCTCCTGTTACCATCCGCTTAGACGCATAGTTCGGGACCCCCTACCCGAGATCCGCTAGTATTGACACCGACAGTGGGTTCATTAATATCTAATGTTTTGATCTCTTCAATCCCACTTTTATCAATTTTAGCATCAAGATCTAAAAACTCCGAATTTTTGGAACGCCTTCTAGGTAAAGGTGGATCATATTCAGTCCCATCATTATCAAGATTCATATTGCAAAACAAAGATTTAATAGGGGACACATCAATAACCTTTAGATCTTCATCTTTATTTTCAAAGTTTTCCGGCTTAGCGGCCATCTTATTAACTAAGGTGGCCTGCTTATCCGAAATTTCAGCTATTAACTTCTCAAGATGAGCAATTTGGGATCTCAAACCATCAAATTCTTTAGACATATCATCGAGCTTTTTATTCATATAACTCATAAAGCTTTTTTGTTCCTTAAGCTCGTTTCTAAAGAAATTGTTATGTTCAAATTGTAAGACCATGAAACTCCTAACGTTGCTTTCGATCTCTTATAGCCTTTTAAGGAGAGGATCACCAAATCTTGGTAGAGCCATCGAGACAAACCAGCAATCCAACACACGAGCAAACAAGAAGCAAGCGAAAAAGAAGCGAACGGAAAAGAGAGGGCGAATAAAACGGCAAGGGTGAAGTGGGGGAGAGGAAAACGAGAGGCAAATGGAAAATAATGTAATGCGGGAGATAAGGGTTTGTGATGGGTACTTGGTATGCTGAATTTTGCGTAAACCTCCCCAGCAACGGCGCCAGAAATCCTTCTTGCTACCTCTTGAGCACTGCGTTAGTATTCCTTTGAAGAGGAAAGGGTGATGTAGCAAAGTAGCGTAGGTATTTCCCTAAGTTTTTGAGAACCAATGTATCAATGCAGTAGGAGGCACGCACGAGTCCCTCGCACCTACACAAACAAATAAATCCTCGCAACCAACACGATAAGGGGTTGTCAATCCCTACACGGTCACTTACGAGAGTGAGATCTGATTGATATGATAAGATAATATTTTTGGTATTTTTTATGATAAAGATGCAAAGTAGAATAAAAGGCAATACAAATAACTAAGTGTTGGAAGATTAATATGATGGAAAATAGACCCGAGGGCCATAGGTTTCACTAGTGGTTTCTCTCAAGAGCATAAGTATTTACGGTGGGTGAACAAATTATTGTTGAGCAATTTATAGAATTGAGCATAGTTATGAGAATATCTAGGTATGATCATGCATATAGGCATCACGTCCGAGACAAGTAGACCGACTCCTGCCTGCATCTACTACTACTACTCCACACATCGACCGCTATCCAGCATGCATCTAGAGTATTAAGTTCATAAGAACAGAGTAACGTTTTAAGCAAGATGACATGATGTAGAGGGATAAACTCATGCAATATGATATAAACCCCATCTTGTTATCCTTGATGGCCACAATACAATACATGCCTTGCTGCCCCTACTGTCACTGGGAAAGGACACCGCAAGATTGAACCCAAAGCTAAGAACTTCACCCATTGCAAGAAAGATCAATCTAGTAGGCCAAACCAAACTGATAATTCGAAGAGACTTGCAAAGATAACCAATCATACATAAAAGAATTCAGAGAAGATTCAAATATTGTTCATAGATAAACATGATCATAAACCCACAATTCATCGGTCTCAACAAACACACCGCAAAAGAAGATTACATCGATAGATCTCCACGAGAGAGGGGGAGAACATTGTATTGAGATCCAAAAAGAGAGAAGAGGCCATCTAGCTAATAACTATGGACCCGAAGGTCTGAGGTAAACTACTCACACATCATAGGAGAGGCTATGGTGTTGATCTAGAAGCCCTCCGTGATCGATGCCCCCTCCGGCGGAGCTCCGGAACAGGCCCCAAGATGGGATCTCATGGGTACACAAGGTTGCAGCGGTGAATTAGGTTTTTGGCTCTTTATCTGGTAGTTTGGGGGTACGTAGGTATATATAGGAGGAAGGAGTACGTCGGTGGAGCAACAGGGGGCCCACGAGGGTGGAGGGCGCGCCCTGGGGGGTAGGCGCGCCCCCTACCTCGTGCCCTCCTGGTTGATGTCTTGACATAGGGTCCAAGTCCTCTGGATCACGTTCGTTCCGAAAATCACGTTCCCGAAGGTTTCATTGCGTTTGGACTCCGTTTGATATTCTTTTTCTGCGAAACTCTGAAATAGGCAAAAAGCAGCAATTCTGGGCTGGGCCTCCGGTTAATAGGTTAGTCCCAAAAATAATATAAAAGTGTATAATAAAGCCCAATAATGTCCAAAACAGAATATAATATAGCATGGAACAATAAAAAATTATAGATACGTTGGAGATGTATCATAGAGCACCTTTATAATCACCCGGTTACGTTGTGACGTTTGGTAGCACACAAAGTGTTCCTCCGGTAAACGGGAGTTGCATAATCTCATAGTCATAGGAACATGTATAAGTCATGAAGAAAGCAATAGCAGAATACTAAATGATCGAGTGCTAAGCTAACTTAATGGGTCAAGTCAATCACATCATTCTCCTAATGATGTGATCCCGTTAATCAAATGACAACTCATGTCAATGGCTAGGAAACATAACCATCTTTGATCAACGAGCTAGTCAAGTAGAGGCATACTAGTGACACTCTGTTTGTCTATGTATTCACACAAGTATTATGTTTCCGGTTAATACAATTCTAGCATGAATAATAAACATTTATCATGATATAAGGAAATAAATAATAACTTTATATTGCCTCTAGGGTATATTTCATTCAGGAGCATATAAGATGCTTCAAGAGTTGAAATTAGTATTTTAGACTCATGCCCGTGTTGAGAGGTATGAGACCTCTGACAGTACTTTGCCTAAAAGATGGAGGAGAATAGCTCAATCAGTGAGCATGTGCTCAGATTGTCTGGGTAGTACAATCGCTTAAATTAAGTGGGAGTTAATATTCCAGATAAAATAGTGATTGACAGTATTCCGTGTTGAGAGGTATGCAAGGGATGACGAAAATGATTCCCGAGCTTTTTATGATGATGAAATCGATGAAGGTAGAAATCAAGAAAGAGCATCAAGTGTTGATGGTTAACATGACCACTAGTTTCAAGAAAAGGGCAAAGGGAAGAAGGGGAACTTCAAGAAGAACGGCAAGCAAGTTCTTTGCTCAAGTGAAGAAGCCCAAGTCTGGACCTAAGCCTGAGACTAAGTGCTTCTACTGCAAAGGGACTGGTCACTAGAAGTGGAACTGCCCTAGATACTTGGTGGATAAGAAGGATGGCATAGTGAACAAAAGTATATTTGATATACATGTTATTGATGTGTGTACTTTACTAGTGTTTATAGCAACCCCTTAGTATTTGATACTAGTTCAGTTGCTAAGATTAGTAACTCGAAACGGGAGTTGCAGAATGAACAGAGACTAGTTAAGGGTGAAGTGACGATGTGTGTTGGAAGTAGTTCCAAGATTGATATGATCATCATCGCACACTCCCTATACTTTCAGGATTAGTGTTGAACCTAAATAAATGTTATTTGGCGTTTGCGTTGAGCATGTATATGATTTGATCATGTTTATTGCAATATGGTTATTCATTTAAGTTAGAGAATAATTGTTGTTCTGTTTACATGAATAAACCCTTCTATGGTCATACACCCAATGAAAATGGTTTGTTAGATCTCGATCATAGTGATACACATATTCATAATATTGAAGACGAAAGATGCAAAGTTAATAATGGTAGTGCAACTTATTTGTGGCACTACCGTTTAGGTCATATTGGCGTAAAGCGCATGAATAAACTCCATGCTGATGCGATTTTGGAATCACTTGATGCTTGCGAACCATGCCTCATGGGCAAGATGACTAAGACGCCGTTCTTCGGAACAATCGAGCGAGCAACAGATTTGTTGGAGATCATACATACTGATGTATGTGGTCCGATAAATGTTGAGGATCGCGACGGGTATCGTTATTTTCTCACCTTCACAGATGATTTGAGCAGATATGGGTATATCTACTTGATGAAACATAAGTCTGAAACATTTGAAAAGTTCAAAGAATTTCAGAGTGAAGTGGAAAATCATCGTAACAAGAAAATAAAGTTTCTACGATCTGATCATGGAGAAGAATATTTGAGTTACAAGTTTGGTCTTCATTTGAAACAATGCGGAATAGTTTCGCAACTCACGCCACCTGGAACACCACAATGTAATGGTGTGTCCGAACATAAATAACGATGCTTTATTAAATATGGTGCAATCTATGATGTCTCTTACCGATTTACCACTATCGTTTTGGGGTTATGCATTAGAGACAGCTGCATCCACGTTAAATAGGGCACCATCTAAATCCGTTGAGACGACGCCTTATGAACTATGGTTTGGCAAGAAACCAAAGTTGTCGTTTCTTAAAGTTAAGGGCTGCGATGCTTATGTGAAAAAGCTTCAACCTGATAAGCTCGAATCCAAATCGGAGAAATGTGTCTTCATAGGATACCCAAAGGAGACTGTTGGGTACACCTTCTATCACATATCTGAAGGCAAGACATTCGTTGCTAAGAATGGATCCTTTCTAGAGAAGGAGTTTCTCTCGAAAGAAGTGAGTGGGAGGTAAGTAGAACGTGATGAGGTAACTGTACCTGCTCCCTTATTGTAAAGTAGTTCATCACAGAAATTTGTTCCTATGACTCCTACACCAATTAGTGAGGAAGCTAATGATGATGATCATGTAACTTCAGATCAAGTTACTACCGAACCTCGTAGGTAAACCAGAGTAAGATCCGCACCAGAGTGGTATGGTAGTCCTATTCTGGAGGTCATGTTACTTGACCATGACGAACCTACGAACTATGAGGAAGCGATGATGAGCCCAGATTCCACGAAATGGTTTGAGGCCATGAAATCTGAGATAGGATCCATGTATGAGAACAAAGTGTGGACTTTGGTTGACTTGCCCGATGATCGGCAAGCCATAGAAAATAAATGGATCTTCAAGAGGTAGACGGACGCTGATAGTAGTGTTACTATCTACAAAGCTAGACTTGTCGAAAATGGTTTTGACAAAGTTCAAAGTGTTGACTACGATGAGATTTTCTCACTCGTAGTGATGCTTAAGTCTACCCGAATCATGTTAGCAAATTGCCACATTTTATGAAATATGGAAAATGGATGTCAAAACTACATTCCTTAATGAATTTATTAAAGAAGAGTTGTATATGATGCAACCAGAAGGTTTTGTCGATCCTAAAGGTGCTAACAAAATATGCAAGCTCCAGCGATCCATCTACGGACTGGTGCAAGCATCTCGGAGTTGGAATATACGCTTTGATAAGTTGATCAAAGCATATAGTTTTATACAGACTTGAGGTGAAGCCTGTATTTACAAGAAAGTGAGTGGGAGCACTACATCATTTCTAATAAGTATATGTGAATGACATATTATTGAATGGAAATAATGTAGAATTTTCTGGAAAGCATAAAGGAGTATTTGAAAGGAGTTTTTGAAAGAAAGACCTCGGTGAAGCTGCTTACATATTGAGCATCAAGATCTATAGATAGATCAGGATGCTTGATAAGTTTTTTCAATGAGTACATACCTTGACAATTTTTTTGAAGTAGTTCAGAATGGAACAGTCAAAGAAAGAGTTTTTGCCTGTGTTGCAAGGTGTGAAGTTGAGTAAGACTCAAAGCCCGACCACGATAGAAGATAGAAAGAGAATGAAAGTCATTCCCTATGCCTCAGCCATAGGTTCTATAAAGTATGCCATGCTGTGTACCAGATCTATTGTATACCTTGGATTGAGTTTGGCAAGACATTACAATAATGATCTAGGAGTAGATCACTGGACAGCGGTCAAAATTATCCTTAGTGTAATAAGGATATGTTTCTCGATTATGGAGGTGACAAAAGGTTTGTCATAAAGAGTTATGTCAATGCAAGCTTTGACACAGATCGGGATGACTCTAAGTCTCGATCTAGATACATATTGAAAGTGGGAGCAATTAGCTAGAGTAGCTTCGTGCAGAGCATTATTGACATAGAGATTTGCATAATACATACGGATCTGAATTTGGCAGACCCATTGACTAAATTTCTCTCACAAGCAAAACATGATCACACCTTAGTACTCTTTGGGTGTTAATCACATGGCAATGTGAACTAGATTACTGACTCTAGTAATTCCTTTGAGTGTTGGTCACATGACGATATGAACTATGGGTGTTAATCACATGGTGATGTGAACTATTGGTGTTAAATCACATGGCGATGTGAACTAGATTATTGACTCTAGTGCAAGTGGGAGGATGAAGGAAATATGCCCTAGAGGCAAAAATAAAGTTATTATTTATTTCCTTATTTCATGATAAATGTTTATTATTCATGCTAGAATTGTATTAACCGGAAACATAATACATGTGTGAATACATAGTCAAACATAGTGTCACTACTATGCCTCTACTTGACTAGCTCGTTAATCGAAGATGGTTGAGTTTCATAGCCATGGACATGAGTTGTCATTTGATTAACGGGATCACTTCATTAGGAGAATGATGTGATTGACTTGACCCATTCCGGTAGCTTAGCACTTGATTGTTTAGGATGTTGCTATTGCTTTCTTCATGACTTATACATGTTCCTATGACTATGAGATTACGCAACTCCCGTTTACCAGAGGAACAATTTGTGTGCTACCAAACGTCACAACGTAACTGGGTGATTATAAAGGTGCCCTACAGGTGTCTCCGAAGGTACTTGTTGAGTTGGCGTATTTCGAGATTAGGATTTGTCACTCCGATTGTCGGAGAGGTATCTCTAGGCCCTCTCGGTAATGCGCATCACTATAAGCCTTACAAGCAATATGACTAATGAGTTAGTTGCAGGATGACGCATTACGAAACAAGTAAAGAGACTTTCCGGTAACAATATTGAACTAGGTATTGAGATACCGACGATCAAATCTCGGGCAAGTAACATACCGATGACAAAGGGAACAACGTATGCTGTTATGCGGTTTGACCGATAAAGATCTTCGTAGAATATGTAGGAACCAATATGAGCATCTGGGTTCCGCTATTCGTTATTGACCGGAGATGTGTCTCGGTCATGTCTACATAGTTCTCGAACCCGAAGGGTCCGCACGCTTAACGTTCGGTGACGATTTATATTATGAGTTATGTGATTTGATGCACCGAAGGTAGTTCGGAGTCCCGGATGAGACCGGAGACATGACGAGGAGTCTCGAAATGGTCGAGACGTAAAGATCGATATATTGGGCGACTATATTCGGACATTGGAAAGGTTCCGAGTGATTCGGGTATATTTCGAAGTACCAGAGAGTTACGGGAATTCGTAATGGGCCTTAATGGGCCATACGGGAAAGGAGAGAAAGGCCTCAAAAGGTGGCCGCACCCCTCCCCATGGTCTGGTCCAAATTGGACTAGGGAGGGGGGCGCCCCCTTCCTTCCTTCTCCTTTTCCCTTCCCTTTTTCCTATTCCATGTGGGAGGAGGAATCCTAGTAAGACTAGGGAGTCCTAGTAGGACTCCACACTTCTGGAGCGCCCTAGGGGCTGGCCGGCCTCCCCTCCTCCATCCTTTATATAAGGGGCAGGGGGGCACCTCTAGACACAACAATTGATCTCTTGATCTCTTAGCCGTGTGCAGTGCCCCCCTCCACCATATTGCACCTCGGTCATATATCATAGCGGTGCTTAGGCGAAGCCCTGTGTCGATAGCAACATCATCACCGTCATCACGCCGTCGTGCTGACGGAACTCTCCCGTGAAGCTCTGCTGGATCGGAGTTCATGGGATGTCATCGAGCTGAACGTGTGCTGAACTCGGAGGTGCCGTACGTTCGGTACTTGGATCGGTCGGATCGTGAAGACGTACGACTACATCAACCGCGTTGTTCTAACACTTACGCTTTCGGTCTACGAGGGTACGTGGACACACTCTTCCCTCTCGTTGCTATGCATTACCATGATCTTGCGTGCGCGTAGGAATTTTTTTAAATTACTACATTCCCCAATAGCTCGGGCCCTTGTAAGTTTCCGTACAGGTTTCTTTTGGCCGACGGCCCGAGCAGATGCACATGACCTTGTCCAACGTTGTGTCGGATGCCAGCTTTTCGCCAATCAAAGCCATATGCCGCACACCGCTCTACAAACAATCCCCATTACTTGGCCTTTTGCGGTCTGGGGGCTTGATATGGTCGGACCCCTTAAAGGAGGAAGCCATAAGAAAAAATATATGCTGGTCATGATAGATAAATTCACCAATTGGATAGAGGCCAAACCAGTTAAAATGGCCAAAGCCGGACCAGTGGTAGACTTCATATCCGGTGTCATGCACCGTTATGGCGTCCCACACAGCATCATCACCGATAACGGCTCCAATTTTACAGCTAATGAGGTGAAAACCTGGTGTGCTAACCTGGGCATTAAGCTCGATTACGCTTCCGTCTATCACCCACAAACAAACGGTCAAGTCAAACGAGCTAATGGTCTTATTATGAGCGGCATTAGGCCTAGACTAGTGCGGTCTTTGAAAGAATCAGACAAGCACTGGGTTGAGGAGCTCGACTCCGTACTCTGGGGGCCGCGGACCACGCCCAATCGCACTACCGGATACACACCTTTCTTCATGGTGTACAACATAGAGGCCGCGTTGCCCTGCGACATTGTTCATGACTCACCTCGAGTGCGCATGTATGAAGAGAGAGAGGCCGAGCTTGATTGACAGGACAACTTAGATGCCCTGGAGGAGGAGCGCGATGTTGCAAAAGCCTGTTCTGCATTTTATCAACACAGGCTCGCAGATATCAAGGCAGAGAAGTGCGGGCCAAGACTTATAATGTTGGCGAACTCGTTCTGCGCTTGCCAGAGAAGAAAAAGGAGAAACTCAAGCCCAAGTGGGAGGGTCCCTTCATCATAGATGAAGTTCTCACTGGAGGAGCGTACTGTCTGCATGATGCATCGGACAATCGCTTAGAGCCAAACCCATGGAATGCCGCCAGATACCAAAGATTCTACGCCTAGAGCCGGACTCTTTGCCCTTTGTTTCCACTATTTTTTCCTCTCTTTAACTTTTTTTCTAGCTTTAAGCTCTTGTGCGGCTAAACCGCACACCTATGACGTACACATCCTTAAATATGTACGCCCATAATACCTGGGGGCTTCTTGTACATAAGCTTATTATTATTTGCCGAGCATCAAGCTCAACACATATGTGTCTTTTCCTCATATGTACCTTTTCTACGCCATTATATGCATCGTTATGACTTAAGTTTTGGCCAAGCTGGGTTGCCTCGCTCCTGTGCTTATGCCCTACGTTCCCGTTTGTTCGGCTAGGGCATAAAGGGAGCACCTCTGCGATTGTTACAGCCGGGTCATCCGGACGTGTACCTCAGACTGGGTGAAGCCGAAAGCTAGCGTTCTTAAGGGAATATTCGGTCGACGGACTAAAGACTTCTTACACTCATTGCACTATGAACCCCCCAGATGTTTTGTATATTGCAATTTTTCAATCACAGTTCGGGCATGCACACTAACGCATGTTCACCCAGGGAAAGGAACCCTTAACGGAACTATTCTCCCTGGAAGATGTTTCTTACAATCACAATGTAATATAACATAGCTAGCCGGATACAACTTGTCTGTTCAAGCAACTATGACCCCTACGCCTAGTTTCCGCGCATACCTCGGTCTATATGGCCGCTCCGATATTCGGAATCACTCCGTACCTTCAGGTCCAGAGGTCGAAGCGAAAAGGTCTGCCATGACAATTGTTTTACAATACGGCTAGGGAAAAATATGTCAATTGAAGTACATAGTCACTTGGACTCAAAAACTTCTTCCTCTATGCCGTCTAAAAGGCTGTCTAGCCTACAATCCTGTTGGGACAATTTGGCGGCTACCTTTACTTGGTCATATACCAAACTAACTGGAATTTCTTTTCCATCTGACCCTCGAGGTCCGACCCGGGCCATATGATTCGGATCAAGCTTGGTATACCATGTTTTAACCATGGCCCAGGCCTCTCGCGCACCTTCTCGGCAGGTCGATATCTTCCATAATCAAAAATGCCGCCGTGCTCCTTTGAATAGCTTCACGAGCTCCTCCATGCTTCCTGGAGGGGAGGCGGATGGCCATAAAGCCTTGGCAACACTCCGCATTGCTTGTCGTGCTCGCTCGTGCATTTGGGACAGCTCTTGTAGTAGGTCGCCTTGAGATCCGGACATTTCCTCTTCAGGACAGCCAGTCAGCATACCTGCAGACATAAATCTGTCAGTTCCTTTCCTCGTTGTATTACACGGAGGCAAGTTCGAAAGCATACTGAATATGCCGCCTCATAGCCTCTTATTTTCCTTCACGGAGTCAGCCAGCTTGGCTCGCACATCTTTTAGTTCTTCGCCTAGCATGGTGTTGGAATTCCGCAACTTGTATTTATCATCCCTGACCCGTGTTAGCACACGTTCGCCCGCAACCAGTTGCCTTTTGGCTTCTTGTTCACCCACTTGCATGACTTTCAGTGCCTCCTTCAGTTGATCTAACGATCCTACCATGGGAAAAACAACAATATTAATATTGCTAGTATATGATTATATTTTTTCTCAATGCAGGGGAACATTACCAGGCGGTGCCTCCTTGAATTTCTCCATTTCGGCGGTAGAAGCAACTAGCTGGGTCCGACACTATTCCAGCTCTTGAGACAACAGGTTGTTGTTTTCCGTAAGCGCCTGGTTATACAATGATCCTTAAATCAGTTGTACCAACTGCTTCAAGTCTCGGGGGCTAGTGGTATATGATTATCAAATCTGTGCAATGCGCACTTACCCGCGTATCTTTCAAATGCTAGTATGTGCACTACAAAAAAATGCACTTCCGTGATGATACATGTTTGTCACAGTAGGTCACGTTTTCTGTCATGCATGTACATCCATGACAAATTTATGACAGAATCAAGATAGTCATACCTGTGTTGTCGTAGAAGTGTTCCATGCCATTACCAAAATTATCATCACGGAAGTGTCCACTTCCATGACGATAAATCGCGCGTCACAGAAGTGCTTTCGTCAAGGGTGACCGACACGTGGCATCCACCGTAACGGAATGCCGTTAAGCTATCGGGTCGGGTTTTGGATCCGATAACCCATTAAAAGCCCCGACCAATGGGGATTTTACACGTGCAAAATCATCATTGGCTGGAGGAAACACGTGTCGGCTCATCATTGGGACAGATATCATCCACTCACTGGACAGAAGGCGCCTATGATATGTCGACACGTGGCACGGCCCAACAGTGGCCCTTTCCTGTGAAAAGGCCGGCCAATTTGACTTGGTCAAAAGCTGGCGGGCCGGCCCATGGAAAGCCTGTTAACGGCCTGTTAGCATATAGCCCATTTACATCCCGCTTACCCAAGGCCCGTTACGCCCTATGCGAATTAGGGCCAGTAGCGTCATCTGGGCCATCCAATATGATTCCAGCCCGTTTTCACTTCTGGCCCATGTATGGCCCATGACATCTTTTGGCCCATATGAGTCCCTTTGTAACTCTTGGCCCATTAGCGGCCCGTGCTGAAACTGGCCCGTAATGAACAGTGTATTACTTTACACCCATTAACGGCCCTCGGTGAAACTGGCCCGTAATGAACAGTGTAACACTTTATACCCATTAACGGGCCGTTATTCCGTTGGGCCGTTTCCAGCCCAAGTTAACTTTCGGCCTTCTGAGGGCCCATTTATTCTTGGGCTCATTTGCAGCATTCGGTTACTTACGGCCCGTTACTGTCATTTTCTGCTTGTGGGCCAAATTTAGCCCGTCGTTACAGTCGGCCCGTTTGTGGTCCGTTAGTCTGTTGGGCCATTTTCATAGCATCACCAAATACGACCTATTAACGGCCCGTTATGGTCAGCCCATAAAACGTATGATTTCCATTATAGGCCCGTCTACGGCCCATTAAAACCCGTACAAGACCCATAAATGAGTCGCCGCCCATGGATCCTCTGAGACGTAGAGGCCCATGGATCCTACGAGACGTAGAAGGCCCATGGATCCGACGGCCCGTGAAGGGCCATGGTCAGGTGAGTTGGCCCCCGTTTGAACGATATAGCATATTGAAAGAATTATCCTACTCAATACTATCACCTCTAAAAAGCATACACTATAAAACAAGGAGATCAAGGCATAGAAAGGTAGAATAATCCTACACTATACAATAAAGAAATTACAGCCGATTATACCCACTGGGCATTATGGTTCGCACGGTGATAATAAAGCATACACAAACAATAAATTACATACCTTTGGCAAATACAGCTCATACATCATGGACACGCATCAACTTAACTCCATTTGAACTATAATCTCTTCAGAAAATAGGATTGGCCGGATTCAGATAACACAAATATAAGTCTGCAAAATCTCCAATTCCTTCATGGTTACCTCGGTGTCTTGTTTCATTTTTTGACTCCTGCATCTAATACATGCATGTCCAGTCTCAAATTGTTGATTATACGTTGACAATCATGTACACGTTGTCTTGCCACCTCTAGTTGATGCTCGAGAACATCAGCACATTCCAATTCCAATCCATAATCATTCGGTAATGGCCATGCCGCACTGCTCGCAGATTTTTGTGTTGATGTCACTTCATCCTTGAAAGTGCGTTATATCGACTAGAGGGGGGGGGTGAATAGGCGATTTTTATGAATTCTTCTTTGAGGAATTTGCCGGTGAGGAAATTCCTTAGCGAAGAACTACTTGAAGCGGAATAGGTACTCAGAAGTAAGCATAACAGATTACAAGCATGGTCATCATGATGAAATGAAGACAAACACAGAGTACAGAAGCGTAATCACAGGATAACACAAGATGAAGACAAACCGATGAAGAAATTGAACTGAGGAAATTGAGGAAGTCTTGATCAAAGTCTTCAAACACAGATATGAACAAACACTCAACACAAGAATGAGGAAATGAAAGGGTTGAGGAAATAGAACCGATAAGGTTGGTGAAGACAATGATTTGGTAGACCAGTTCAAGCTGCGTCTCGGTTATGCGTCTGGTTGGAGCGGTGAGTATTTAAACTCGAGGACACACAGTCCGGACACCCGGTCGCCGAGCACGCAGCTTAGGACACCAAGTCCTCACGAATTCTCCTTGAACTAAGGTCACACAGACCTCGTCCAATCACTCGTGGTAAGTCTTGAGCGACTTCCAAACCTTCACAGACTTGGTCACTCGGCGATCCACAATTCCTCTTGGATGCTCTAGACCATGACGCCTAACCGTCTGGAAGAAGCACAGTCTTCAAAGGTAACAAGCGTCGGATCCACGCAGGATCAATCTCTTCAGTAATGCTCAATCACTTTGGGTTTGTAGGAGTTTGGTTTTTGGGTTTTTCCTCACTTGATGATTTTCGCTCAAAGTCCTCGGAGGATAGGTTGCTCTCAAATGACAAGTGTCAAGTTCTCTCGGAGCAGCCAACCAGCTAGTGGTTGTAGGGGCCGGCTATTTATAGCCTAGGAGCAGCCCGACATGATAAGACATAAATGCCCTTCAATGATATGACCGTTAGGTGGATAAGATATTTTGGGACAGCTAAGCGCCAAGACAGCAGAAAGGTCGGAAATTTGAATCTCAAATTCCTCGGGGCTATCATGTTCCTCATTGTGTAGGCAATCCGCCTTTGGCGAATTCCTAACTCCTCGGTCAGAACAAATTCCTCGACAACTGTAACAACCGTCTACATCCTTTGAAGAAATTGACTGAATCATATGAGATTTCAATGGCTTCACTCGAAGGGATTGGTAGGTGTAGGATTTTGAGTTGAGCATCACATGGAAATTTTTCCTTAGTATTTCCTCGACCCCCTTTAACGATGCGGTGTTTCCTATGACTCAAGAAAGAGAAAATGAAACTACGAAAACAAAAGTCTTCACGCTTCATGTTCCTCAAATGAATATCAAGTCTTCAAGGTCACACCAATTTCTTCACTTTCAAAGTCTTGAAAGTCTTGCAATATCAAAGTCTTCAGTCGAAGAAGTTCATTTTAGGGGTCGACTTTCTCTGTAAATATCAAACTCCGCATAGACTTAGAGACCTGTGTACACTCACAAACGCATTAGTTCCTTAACCTAAGTCTTCAATCCACCAAAATCACTAAGGGGCACTAGATGCACTTAAAATCTCCCCCTTTTTGGTGATTGATGACAATATAGGTTAAGTTTTCAACGGGGATAAACATATGAAGTGTAAATACTGATAATGAGGAATTTGATTGCAAGATATAGAAGAACTCCCCACGAAGATGTGCATAGTGAGGAATTTGCTTTTGAATCAATGCACATTTGAAGAGTTGAATCATGGAGATCTCCCCCTATATCTTGTAATTCATACACGCATTTGACATATAGTATGAAGAATTTGAAATGCATGATGAAATATGGTGCTTGATGTAATTCAGCATGCGTGCGATAACATGCATGAGGAACAAGCATGCAAAATAACGTATCAAGAGTATCAGAGCTCAAATAGATTTGCTATGAAGATTTTCAAGAAGCTCAAGAGAATCAGAGCGTAGTGCAAGAGAATAATGCATCAAAAGTATCAAAGCACCATCGGGTTTAAGATTACAACTCGATCCAATAAAAGTTTCAGAAGAACGAGAGTTGTAACTCAACAAAAATAAATTACTGTATATAGGCAATAAACTAGACCCGCTTGAAGACTAACTCAAATTTCTCCCCTTTGTCATCAAATGACCAAAAGGATCGAAACTGAGGACTAACGCTCTGAAGAATTTCAAGTTGAAGAAGGAGCGCCAGCGTTGTTGGGGTCGGTTGTTGTAGTAGGACCTGCCAGCGGTGTCGTCCAAGTCTTCATTTTCATCGATGTCGCGATGAATAATAGGAGCTGGCCACCAAGGAAGGAACTTTGACCTTCTTGTATTTCTTCGGAGGAGGTGCAGACCAGTCAAATTCTTCCTTGAGTCCCATAGTCTTCAGTTCTTCCTCACTGTAGACATGTGAAAGAACAGCCCAGGTGCGTTTGAAGGTTTCATGGAGGTAGTAGTGGTTTTTCTTCACTGCATTGTGTGTTGAGGTCATGTTGTGAAGAATTGAACCAAGCTGACGCTTGACCCATTTATGATTGCGATCAACCTTATGATGAAGACTGAGGAGTAACTCACGATCAGTCATCACCCTCGGTGCAGTAGCTTGAGGACTTTGCTTGACTGAGGTATTTGCGGTAGAGTCATGGGTGGCAGAGTCATCATTGGTGGAGTAGGATGCTGCTTTGCGGAACTGTCCATCCAATGGACGAAAGCCTTCATCGATCACAGCAGCAGCCTTGCCCTTGTCATCATCTGAGGTAAATGTCCTTTTGAGGACTTCAATCGGGGGCAAGTAGCTGCAGTGGTTCAGAGTATCAGCCTTGTAATTGAGTGAAGACCTTGTCCTGATGAATCTCATTATCCAAGGCGCATAAGGCTTCAGCTCAAATGGTGACATAGCAACGTTTGCCAGAGTCCTCATGAAGAAATGATAGAAGTTGATGGGAACGCCATGGATGATGCAGAAAAGCATATTATTCATGATGCCAACGACTTCTTCATCATTCGAGTCGTGGCCTTTGATAGGACTCATTGTCTTCGTCAGAATCCGATAGACAGTCCGAGGCACATACAATAATTCCTTGACGAGGAATTTGGTTCTTGGAGCCTGCCTTGGCTTCAAAGGCTTCATCAACACTTGCATATAGTGATTTGAAAGTTACGGTTCGTTGTATATACAACGGGCACCATCAAGTGGAGGATCGAGTGGTAGAGCACGAAGCAATTCATTCTTTGGTGCCTTGTAGTGGGTATTTTCGGACATCCATCTAATACCCATGAGTTCACGTCTTCGGCGTCTCCGGTGATGTGCAGCGTTGCATAGAACTGAAGAATGAGTTCTTCATTCCGATCCACGTATATCGGTCAGAAATTCAGAAGTCTGCGTCGTGAAGAACACCGAGGACTGGCTCAAAGCTGGCGGAGACTCCATGTCCATATGAGGAATATGAGCATGATCGAAGACTTTGTCCTTGTTGAAGAGCACCGAGGAATAGAAGTTGGCTTGGTGGCAGTCGTAAACGCCTCTTCCTTATGCGAGCAGAATCATATGGATTGTAATCAGTGAAGAATACGTGCTCGCCGAAGAAATCTTCAGCCTTGAACTTTTGCTTTGTTGAGAAAGGATTCTTTTGCTTGGGCAGAGCGGTGTCAGTGAGTTGCATCACCACCTCAGGAATCGCAAGTTCAGGTTCTTCAGGCTGAGGAATTTCTAGTTCCTCTATATGTACAAATCGAGGATCGTGACGGGTTCATCGGCACTAGTGGCTGGAATTTCTTCATGCATGAGCAAGTGGGTTGAGTTTCTTGAGTCCATTTGGACTGTTTGTGCAGGGGACTGAGGAATCTGTTGGAGCGGGGTGAAGAGAGGAGTATTGGGATGCAGACTTTCCCAAAAGTCATCATTCATCACTGGTGTGGTGCACCCAATATCCACATCTTCATCTTCAACTTCCTCAACACCAGCCTCTTCAAAGATGAACCGAGGCGTGGGTGAGGAAATGACCGGGGTTGAAGGGATTCGTCCACTTCAATTTCTTCATCAATCTGCTCGACGAAGCGGCGGAATGGCGTTCTTCAGCCAGATCCGATTGGGATCTCATAGTCTTCTCAAAAGGAACAAGGTCCTTTGATGGCTTGGAGGAAATCGGAACAGCATCAATTGGATTTTCAAATGAGCTGGTCATTGGCTTCATTTTCTTCGCGGCGAAGAATGTGACACTGTTGATGCCTTCCTTTTCTTCACCGTAGCTCGCTCTGCAGCCTTGGTTTTCTTCACATCGAGGCGTATGGAAGAATTGGAGTTGGTGTTGGCGCAGGAGGAGCCGAGGAATCAGATGAATTTCTTGAGCTGGCGATGCAGTTGCCACTGATCTCTTGATTTCTTGAGCGCACCACTAGTGGATGCCCTGGCAATTTCTTCAGCGGCTGGAATTGAGTCATCAGCCCTGGAACTAGTGTTTTCATCAGCAGACTGAAAAGCATCAGTCGTGCTGGCATGTTCTTCAGCAGGCTGAGCAGAGGCTGCAGCCTGAGGAATTTCCTGTTGCGTTGGGGTTGCAACATTTGTGAAATTCTTCGTCAGGTTGACGAATCTGACCTTGGCTCCTTGCCAATCAGCATAGTAAGAATCGAAGTTTTTGCTGAGGTCTTGAATTTCAGTCTGGACCTTGAGAAGTTCCTCAGGTGTCATTTTGACAACGTTTTTCTTCAGAAACTTCTCCTTTCTGTATTGAGCCTTCTTGATTTCTCTTGCCTTTTCAAACTTCCATTTCTCTTCAGCGATGAAATGGGTCAGCATATGACTTTAGCCAGGGGTAAGATGAAAGTCAGGCATAGGGGTATTGGGATCCTTGTTCCAGAGATCAATATAATCGAGGACTTTCTTCGGATCCAACAGCAGTGGCACAAATGTACCTTTGGCTCTAGCGGCCCTTTCTTGGCGATCTCTGATGATTTCCGCAAGTTCTTCATCAGAAGCTTCATCATCAGAAGGCACATGGAATGCAACCTGTTTCTTCTTTGGACTTGGCCGAGGACCTCGTCCAGCTGTTGCTTTGGTCTTCATCAGAGTCGGACCGGATGAAGAAATTAGTGCTGCTGAGGAACTTGCTGAAACTCCAGAGGCAATTGAGAAACCAACAGTCCTTTGACATGTAGCCAGATGCACAGGAGCTGAGGACTTTGACGGAGCTGTTGAGGACTTTGGTGGAGCTGTAGCAGTGTGAGGAATTTGCCGTGAGGGCGCTGCTGGTGAAGCACTTGGCTTATGAGCAGACTTCTTTGGCATGGATTTCCTCGGTTTGACCGAGGCCTCGATGCGATAGCAGTGGCAGAATCCTCATTTAATTTCTTCTTTGCCTCCTTGGCTTGTCTTGCCAATTTAGCTTGGCGCTTAGCCCATTCTTCAGAAAGTCCTCACCACGCTTGATCTTTGGTGGGGTTGACTACTTGGCCAGGTGCCAGTCGAGCTCTTGGGCATGGAGGATTGAGAGCGAATTTCTTCATGTACTTTGGAGTCACATATCTGTATTCCCTCCATTCCCTTGCCCAACTCCGTTCAATCTTCTGAATACGCACCTTGCGCTGATTTTTGTTTTCTTCATCAGGTGTGCAGTAGTCAGCATAAATTTCCTCAGGGATTTCAAAAGCAGTCATAACCTCAGGTTTCTTTCCTCCCTTCTGTTGCTTCTTTCCGTCTGCCATATTCTTCAGTTGAGGAAATTGAACAATTGAGTTCTCAAGAAGTATGCAGTTTTCTTCGAGGAACGCTGCAAATGAGTTAAGTTGATGAGAACCTAGTGATTCAGCGAACATGTGTACCTGTTAACAGAGTATAGTTGCGAGGAATTTGGAGAGGTCATATGCGTTCTCAGAAGGTTTTTCAAAAAGAAACAAGTTTTGAGGATTTTGACCAGATGAGCCTTGAAGAATTTCACTAAGCGTTCTTTGTCTTAGGTTCCAGAGTTGTACAGATCGAGGATCCACACAATTGAGGAATCTTGAAGAAAATCATTGCTTAGAGAAAGCGAATCAAGAGCATATTTTGTTTGAGGTGTTCATATGTGTGAAGATTTGAAGAATAAACACCTTTGAAGATTTTAAGGAAGGTTTGAGAATCAAAGCGAGTAATAAGAGTAACTTTTAATTACCCTAAATGAAGAACACGATGAACTGGGTGTTGTAGATGTGAAGCTCGTCTGTTCAGATCTTCCACGCCCTAACTTGGCGGAGGAAGACAGCTACGGCGGCGGAGTGAGGAATTCCATGATCGGCATGAGTCTGACGGCGACGAGGTCGAGGCGGTGAAGCTCTTCCTCACCAGCTGACGATGGAGTAAGCGGCGGCGCTTAGAGTTTGAGGAGCTCGAGCAGGAGAGAGAGGTCGAGCGGGTAAAAGAAGTGAGGATGGAGAGAGGGGTATTTATAGAGGCGGTGAAAACCGTTAGCTCAAGATTTAGAACGAGCGTGCCCCTGACCATTCTCCTTCTCACGACATGTGTCACCCACGTCTTGTGTAGCGGAGATCGTGTACGATCGTGGGTGAGTAACATAATGCATCGTGGGATGCGGAGCGGTTTAATGACAAAACCGAAAATTGGATAAGATCAGTTTTAAAGTTCCGTTCGCATTTTCTTCAAATGACAAGGACACGATGAAGATTTTGAACGAGTTTCGATAGAACGCACATGAAGAATTTGTGAATAGAGTTGGTTGAGTGTAGCATAGAGGGGGAAGGGTCCGATCACATTCACTTAGCAGAAAAAGCGACTTGAAGAAATATATATATATATATATATATATATATATATATATATATATATATATATATATATAGACAATGAAGAAAGACGACGAAATAGTGACGGTTTTGAAAAGTTGAAGAATTTGAAAACTGAAGAATTTCAAAACTGAGGAAAAACTCAAATTGAAGATTTTCAACTTTGGTGGTGGCGTGACCCACCGTATAAGAATGATGATTTCAGACACCGCGTACAATTGTCGTAGGGTTCTGAGAATCAAATTCTTCATTAATTTCTTCACACTTAGAGTGTTATTCTTCATTGATTGAAGAAAAACGTTTCTTCATGTGTTACACATCTAGGTCATCAATTTTGCATAAGTGTTAGGATGTGTGTTTTCTTCAAAGAACATTCGAAGATTCTAAGATATTTAGCTCACACTGCAACTTGCTAAATCTCTTCTCATCCAAGGGCTTAGTGAAGATATCGGCTAGCTGTTCTTCAGTCTTCACATGCTCGATAGAGATGTCGCCCTTCAACACATGATCACGAAGAAAATGATGACGAATTTGAATGTGCTTTGTCTTCGAGTCTTTGAACAGGGTTGTGAGGAATCTTGATGGCACTCTCATTGTCACGATGAGAGGCACATTCTTCACGTTGATGCCGTAGTCCTTGAGAGTTTGCTTCATCCACAGCAATTGAGCACAACACGAGCCAGCAGCAATGTATTCAGCTTCCGCAGATGAAGCGGTGATCTGTGATTCTGTTTCTTCGAGGACCAATGGACCAAAAATCGTCCGAGGAAATGACAAGTGCGGAAGTTGACTTGCGGTCCACACGATCACCAGATAGTCGAGTCGTAATATCCAATGAGATCAAAAGCAAAGCCCTTGGGGTACCATAATCCTAGTGTTGGTGTGTGAGCTAGATATCGAAGAATATGCTTTACAACCTTATGGTGTGATTCCTTGGTGTAGCTTGAAATCGGGCACACATGCAAACACTAAGCATTATATCTGGCCTAGATGCACATAAGTACAATAAAGAACCAATCATGGAGCG
Source organism: Aegilops bicornis (assembly GCA_021605145.1). NCBI lineage: Eukaryota > Viridiplantae > Streptophyta > Magnoliopsida > Poales > Poaceae > Aegilops > Aegilops bicornis. The sequence goes on from CM038671.1 coordinate 708,361,801, forward strand.
GTATACCTTGTGATCAAAGTCAATACCATTTTCATCAGTGCATAGATGGCCATTTGTGGGCATAGGAATTTTGACGCCTTTGCAATCTTGCATACCGAATTTCTTCAGGACATCTTTGAGGTATTTCTCCTGAGATATGAATATGCCATTGTTTTGTTGACGAATTTGAAGACCTAAGAAGAATTTCAACTCTCCCATCATAGACATTTGATATTCTTCACTCATCATATAGGCAAATTCATCACTATAACGTTGGTCAGTACAAAAAGATAATATCATCAACATATGTTTGGCACACAAACAGTTCACCATCATAAGATTTAGTAAAGAGAGCAGGGTCGAGTGAACCGGGTGTGAAGCCATTCTTCATGAAGAATTCCTTCAATGTATCATACCACGCCCGTGGGGCTTGTTTGAGACCATAGAGGGCCTTATTAAGTCTGAAGACTTTGTCAGGATTCTTTGGATCTTCAAAACCCGGGGGTTGAGCAACATATACTTCTTCCTCAAGCTTACCATTGAGGAATGCACTTTTCACATCCATTTGATATAAAGTGATATTGTGATGGTTAGCATAGGCGAGTAATATGCGAATAGACTCAAGTCTAGCAACAGGTGCAAAAGTTTCATCGAAATCAATTCCTTCAACCCGTGTGTAGCCTTGAGCTACTAGTCGTGCCTTATTCCTCACCACAAAGACATTTTCATCTTGCTTGTTGCGGTAGATCCACTTTGTGCCAATGATATTATGCTTTAGAGGATCTGGACGTTTGACCAGTTCCCAGACATTGTTGAGCTCGAACTGATGTAATTCTTCTTGCATAGCCTGAATCCACTCCAGCTCGTAAATGCTTCATCTACCTTAGTGGGCTCTGTGATAGAGACAAAAGCATAGTGCCCACAAAAGTTAGATAAATGTGAAGCTTTTGAGCGTGTGAGAGGACCCGCGCTTTAATGTCATCGATGATCTTCTCCACTTGCACTTCTTTTTGCAACGCGAGGATGAGCTGGTTGTCGTCGAGCAATTTGATCATTTTCTTGACACCATTGTCTTGACATTATCTTGATTGCATCATTCGGCGTTCTTCACGTCTGAGGAATGAATTCTTCAGCAGTTTCTTGATGGGAATGACATCCTCGGTTGCCTTGAACTTGATTGAATCCTCGGTGTTGGTTCATCTAACACGAAGGTAGGTGCTCTCTTTGCGAGCCATTAGTTTCATCGAACCGCACATCTACAAAGGTCAACAATCTTGTGAAGAAGCGATGTTGAAGACTCAGTAGGTGTCTTGAGTCCTTTCCGTAACCAAGCATAAAACCTTCATGTGCTTTCGGTGCAAATTTAGAATTGTGATGAGGATCTCTAATCCAGCATTTAGCAATCGAAGACTTTGAAATAACTTACATTGGGTTTCTTGTCGTTGAGGAGTTCATAGGCAGTCTTCTTGAAGAATTTGTGAAGATATACTCTGTTGATGATGTGGCACGCGATATCAATTGCATCAATCCAAAAACGACTAGGCGTTTTGTATTCATCAAGCATAGTGCGAGCCATCTCAACAAGAGTTACATTCTTGCGCTCCACGACGTCATTTCTTTGAGGAGTATAAGGAGCAGATAACTCATGAGTAATACCAAGTTCATCAAGATAGTCATCAAGACCGAATTCTTGAACTCAGTTCCATTGTCACTTGATGTGCTTGATCTTCACACCAAAGTTAGTTGAAGCCCTCGAGGAAAATTGTTTGAAGACTTCTGCACTTGATTTTTGTAAGTAACAATGTGTACCCATGTGTAACGAGAGTAATCATCAACAATAACAAAGCCATATAGAGATGCATCATTAACGACGGTGAGTAATGATTAGGACCAAAGAGGTCCATGTGAAGCAATTCGAAGGGACGAGTAGTGGTCATGATAGTCTTTCTTTGGATGCTTGGCCTTGGTCATTTTTCCAGCTTCACAAGCTCCGCATAAGTGATCCTTGAGGAATTTGACATTCTCAATGCCAATGACATGCTTCTTCTTTGCAAGCGTGTTCAAATTCCTCATGCCTGCGTGACCAAGTCGCCGATGCCATAGCCAGCCTTCTGAAGCTTTTGCAAGTAGACACACGGCTGGTTGTGGTCCTGTAGAGAAATCAACAATATACAAGTCTCCTCTCCTAAAGCCTTCGAAGACTTTGGAATTGTCAGCTTCCATAATCACAACACAACGATATTTTCCAAAGATCACAACCATATCAAGATCACAAAGCATTGAGACTAACATGAGGTTGTATCCTAAGGACTCAACAAGCATGACTTCCCAATACCTGACTTTTGCCTTTGTCAGCAAAGATGATATGCTTCAGATGTGACGGTGATAAGGGAGCATCCATCAATAGATTCTTGTCACCAGTCATGTGATTTGTACAAACACTATCGAGAACCCACTCAGTGGCTTTGGGTTGATCATCCTGCAGATGAATTAGTACAACTTACAATCTCATATACTTCATCAGTGAAGAATATGATATCAAGTTCATCAGATGAATTTCATCAGTCAGTATTAACAGATAAGCAGTATGAGGACGTGTGAAATGAAAGTTCATTTCATCATGATTAGCCTGCGTCCTTTCAGGCAATTTGTCAGGTCCCCAGCAAATTCTTCAGACGTTAAGGCACGTCTAGAGACTTGACCCTGCAGAAGAGATTAGTTCTTTTTCTTCACCACCCACATCTGAAGGGGTGGCAAAGAGGTCATCACTCTGCGAGCACCATACGAGAATGGTGGCATAGATGTCAAACCATTTCGTTTCACATAAAAGAGGTTAGGGTAAGCATATGAATAAGCAGAGAAATTCTTCGAGGACTTATGAACATATTGGTTTGAAGAATAATGCACATATTCATAGCCCTTAGCTCTACCTTGCGAAACAGAGTTGTTAGCACGATGATAATCATATGAGGACTTTGATCCTTTTGAGGAATTTGATCCACGTGAGGAATTTGGTCCGTATGAGGACTTGGATCCATATGAAGAATTTGGTCCATATGAAGAATTTGATCTGGGGTTCCTATTCTTCACAGGTGGTGTCATGAGGACATTCACTGAAGACTTTCAAGGCACTTCTTGGGAACCCAGATTTTCTTCATAGGGAACCGTTCCTGCGATTAGTGCCAACATATCTAGCGAATACTTCACCATTCTGATTTTTGAACAGTTTATAGTTGGAGTCAAATGACTCATCAGAAGAATGAAGAGATTCACATGTAAAGCCAGATAAGTTAGATGGATCAACTGGAGGTCCCTTTGCGACAACCCATGAGGTTTTGGGATACCGCTCGGGCTTCCAATATGTTCCATCAGCATTGAGTTTTCTTTCAAAGGCAATACCCTCTTTCCTAGGGTTCCTGTTGAGGATCTGCTTTTAAGCACATCACAAAGAGTCTGATGCCCTTTGAGGCTTTTGTACATGCTCATCATATACAATTCCTTCAGCCCTGCATCGTCGGTGATACTAGCAATGTCCTCGGATGAGGAATTAGTGATAGCGAGAGGCAATTGAAGAATTTGTAACAGTTGAAGCATTTGAACATTCGGTGAAGAATTAGCAGATTCACGTTCAATGCACTTTAAGCATGGAGGAACAAATTCTTCTTGAGAAGCGCTGATTTGTTGAGCAAGTAATGAATCGTGCTCCTTCTGAAGATCTTCATAACTCACTCTTAGCTTCTCAAGGTCTTGCTTTCTTTGTTGAAATTCATAAGAAAGTTTCTCATGATCAGATAAGAGAGTGTTATGATGACCTTGAAGGCTATCAAACCTAGACCGAAGTCTCAAGATTTTCAGTCGAGGCTTTAGTGCGATCCATTTCTTCACCTAACATATCATCACTCTTATCTAGCATGTTTTGAACCTTTTCCAAAGCCCTTTGTTGTTTTACAGCAATTTCAGCAAGTTTTGAATAATTGGGCTTTAAATCTTCATCAGATTCATTTTCACTAGATTCAGAGGAGGTATAGTTGAGTACCTTGGCACCCTTTGCCATGAAGCAATAGGTGGGAGTGTAGTCATCACTATCTTCATCAGCATTGTTGGTGAGGTCATTTTCTTCAGAGTTGAAGATGGACATGCTGACGAAAGTACTAGCGAGAGCTAGACTCGCCACACCAGACTCAGATTCTTCTGATGCCTCCTCTTCCTCATGTTCCTCAGATTCAGCTTCAGAGTCCATTTCCTTGCCAATGTGTAACATCCCAAAATTCTAAATTTTGGAATGTTATATTAAATAAATAACTATGCTTGTTGTCTGATTGTTTGTCTGATTGATTGAGTGAAATTGAGTGGAACTTGAAACTTTTGAAAGTTGAATGAGATGGAATGAGATGACTTTCCCAAAACTTTTCCCTTTGCCTTTTGGATCCCCATGAACTCAAGTTCATTCCAACACCAAACCCTAGAGTGAAGATGACATGACTTCTTCCATTTTGAAAAGAAAAGGGTTTTGGAAAAAGATTTGAATTTCATTTGGGAATATTTCAAATTCAAAACTTTATGCAACTCAATGATTTTCATGAGGGAAGATAAAATGACTTCTTCAATTATATGAAATATGAGTTGGAAGTTAAAAAGGACCAAATTGAAAGTCATTGGAAAGTAATTTGAAACCCCTTTCAAATTTGGAATTATTTGGACTTTATTCAAATTATTTTCCTCCTAAAATAAATAAATGGAAATATGGGTAAAATGATTCCCTTCAATGAAAAACTAGGAGAAAATAAATTTGAAGCCATTTTGGTATTTTTAAAAATGATTTTATTGGATTTTATTAGGGCGTAAACACTCTTTGTTTTATTTGAATTTACTGTATTTTATTTGAACTTGAAAAATAGTTCATGTTGTAGAAAATCTTTTTCTGATCATTTTGGTATATATATACCCTATATAAAATATTTATATTTTATAAGTTATACCTGTTTTGTTTTTATTTAAAATAAATAAATTCAAAAAAAAGGAGAAAGCCCCCTGGCGGGCCCGAAAGCCCGATAGCGAGCCAGCCAATGAGCCAGCCCATCCCCCCCTCGAACCCCCTCCCGATCGGTCGCTCGCCTCGCCCTCTCTCTCTCTCTCACCGACCGCTGACCCACCCCTTCTTCCTCCCCGCCCCACGCCACGCTGTTGCCATGGATCGCCGGATCTCGAAGGATCCGGGATGCCGATCCTCCCGATTGCCTCCCTTACCCGACGAGCCCCTGGCTATTTAAGCCGTCGCCCGCACCCCATTCCCCCTAGCCCTCGCGGACCCCTCCCTCTCCGCTCGAGCTCATGGGGCCAGAAGCTTCCGCCGCTTTTCGTCGCCCGTCGCCGCCCTAGACCACCCAGTCACCCCGACTCCACCAAACCCCTCCCGAGCTCCCCGCACCCGGCTACTTCCCGACCTCCCCGGCCTTGAAGCCCTCACCACTCACGCCTTGCTTGCCGCCGTCGGACGCCTTGAAGTCACCGAACCCCCCTCCCCGTCTGATGCGCCTGTGGCCCAGATTAGATCACCCCCGAAGGGGTATCTTTTTAAATAAAACCGCCCGGTCCGGCCGGTTCATTACGGTTTATTTAGTTAGGTTTTTATTTTAGCCCGGTCCGTTTTAGTTTAACCCTAGGCCCGTTTAGGTTATTTGACGCACAGTGCGTAGTTTAGGCCCATTAGGCCTTTTTCTTTTTATTTTCATTTTCTGTTTTTAACAGAATAGTTCCTGTTTTGAAAAATTCATATCTTTTATTCTGTTTAATATTTTTAGATGATTCTTTTTTTGTTGGTTTGGAAATTTTATGTAGTTTCTGTAGAATATATATTTAGCTATGTTAAAATTAATTAAAATTGCTTTAATTTAGTTTTAGTCAGAATAGTAAATCTGCTATAACTTGAGTTAGAAAAATTATTTTTGGATGATTCTTTTTGTCCCAACTTTATTTTGGCATTGCCAAACCATAAAAATTAACTTGGGTATTTTAGGATTAATAAATAAATAGTTTCAAGCAGAATCTTGTTAATCCTAATTAATTGACTAGCTACTGTTTTCCTATTATTTTAATTAGTAAATAAATTTATTTTTCACATGTGATTGATTATTCTAGGATAGTTTCTGTCACTTTATAGGATGAACTTTTATTTATATTAAATAAAACTTTTTATTTTATTTTCTTAATATAAATTGGATTAGGCCTAATAGGAGTTTTACTATAGCTTTTAAATTGATTCTTTTTGCTCCTAGTTGCTTAATGCATTCTTTTCTGTTAAGTTAACATAAATCCATGATTAGGTTATGTTAAGAAAATTTTTGTTATATAAAACTATTCTAGTTGTTGTTTGAAGTAGGAAAAACTTTGAGTTGGATTTCTTTGAGTTTTTCCTTTGGGTTTTGATTTGTTTGTTTGGTGTGTTATGTTACTATGTATGCTATTGTGTTATGTGATCATATGCTATGTGCTTATTATAGTTATTGTTTGCCTCGGTAGAATTTCCGAGTCTGAAGCTTGCTACTACTGAATCCCTAGTTTTGAAGATCGTCAACAAGGCAAGTTCACTTTGATCATTGCTTTCATACCTATGTTTTTATTGCATTTAGTGGCATCCTTGCAACCACCCCTCAAGAGTGTTATTGAATCCTTGTAGTTGAGTAGTATGCATGAGGTAGGAACCCATCACCCTGTTACCAAGCCGGGACGTTATTTATTTTAATGCTACGCTATAGTAGACGGGGTTTGGTATGAGTGCTCAGGAGTGGTGTGAGAATGAAGGATCTACGTCAATGACGACAACACCATGATGAAAGCTGCAAGGATCTGCATCTTCAAGGCCTCAAGACTTCAAGACTCGAGACAAGAATTCAATACACACTCTTTGGGTGAAGGGCGGTTGTGGGCACCCTAGAGAAACCAGTGGTTGGCGGGATGCATGGAGAAGCGCCATGACATCTTGCGGAAAGCTTCACCCTGCACCCAAAGAGACGGAAGAATACTTCATGCCCGGAAGCTTACCTGCAACCGCAAGTCATTATGGGCTCGCTTGGTTGACCTTAGTTGTGACTCTGGCTGGGGACGGTACTAGCAGATGTAGAACTACGGTAGGATGGGTTGAGTACCGGACGGTGGTCGAGGAACTCTTTGGAAGACCATGTTTGGTCATCTTGTTCTCAAACACCACGAAGTGCGAGAACGTAAAGAGAGGGATCGAATCTTGCGGGTAAAGTGTACAAACCTCTGCAGAGGGTTATAACCTAATCGATTAGCCGTGTCCCCGGTTACGGACAATTGAGCATCTGGACTTGGATCTATCTCGGAACTCTAAACACCGGACTGATAACTTAATTGTGGGCAACTTATGATGAATTTGGGCTATGAGACATCGGTCGGCGGAACCATGTCATGACAGAAAACTCCATAATACAGACTTCATTTATTCCTTTGATGTAGGTAAAATAAAATCAGCATTTATGCAAACAAAATTCAGATACAGAGCCATAAAGCCATATTGCATATAGTATAGTTTTATCATCTGTTTATTCATGTTGTGATCTTGCGGTACATTCAATGTCTTGACCTACGGCCTGCAACGTATCATGTTGCGTATATTTCCTCGACGAGTAAGAGTTACGATGCAGGTTACGGTCTACACTCAACCTGCCGATGGCGTTGATGGGACTCCACACCCGTTTGATTTGTTTCCCAGTATTATGAGGTATATATCAGTTTCGTTATTTATGCATGTGATTGCACTTTGATATATACATTGATGTACTTGTGTGCCATATCTTGATCCGAGGATGGCACAGATACCACAGAAGGCTTGACCGTCACGAGGTCGGGTCGCTCTGAGAGATGGTATCGAGCACATGTTGATCAGAGAACGTGACCCTAGAAATCGGAAAGCCCCTTGGACAGGATATCTCAAAACTTTATTTTCAAAAGACTCTTACTCCTCATCTTTTCTGATTTTATCAAATAGACACTCTCACCTCAAATAGTTAGAATATACACCTTTCACTTTTGACAACACGGAAGATCAACTGAAGTCTCTCCAATAATTAAAGATATCGGACAACTGATGGCCATTTCAGAGTAAAGAGGATTTCACCATGCGTTGGAAGAATTGCAGCTGCAACAATTGAAGACTCCGAAGACTTGAAGAATTTGAAGTTCCTGAAGAATTATTTTGACCTTTAGAAGACCAAACCCCTGTTATACACTTACGTTAGATGCGATGATTTGTGAGCTGTCATTTGTTTGATGTTTTTCCGACAGCCCCAAAAAAATAAAACTTGTTTCTTCAAAAACCATTGTTTGTATTGTGTGTATATCCCTCCCCACCTCTCTCATATCTCATCCCCAAACCCTTGAACCCCATAGATGATGAATGAAGTTGGACTGATATTCTCTGGACCGAAGACTCAGCCCGAGGCAGAGCTATGGATTCAGAACATGGAGATACATCCCTTGTTCTGAGCACCTCTCTTATCCTACACATGCAGATGACAACCCTTTATGAGTCTTTCCTTAAAGGTCCGGAAATAATCATGACCCTGACGAGTGATCATGATTACCCGAAGATCCTGAGGGACATGATGAAGCATATTCACCTTGAAGGAGATGCAGTCTACAAAGGCTACCCTTTCATGCAAAAGGGAGTGGAACTTTGGTATGTGGAGGTACACCTCCACCATTTGAAAGGAGTTTGCCCAAAGATGATGGGGCAGTACTTTTTCATTTCACGTGTGCCACAAGCAACTTTCTTCGATGCTGTTCGTGAAGCAGCCATGGAAGCCATACGTCAGATCGGAGAAATACTTGAAGCAAGACTCCGTTATACTCAGGAATACCTACGCGAAGTACGTGCAGAGATGATGGTAATGAAGCTCAAGACCACCATGATGAAACAGAAGATTGAAGATTTCAAGGCTCATGTCGCACACTTCCAGTGGGACTGAAGAATCCTCGAGGAGGATAAATAAATAAGTTGGAAGTAATGCTGACCATACCAAATCATGTGGGTGGCAGCATTTGTAACAAAGTACTTTTGGAATTTGGATTTCTGAAAATGATTAAGGATGTAATGAAAGGTTGATATGAAAATAATGAGATTTTATGGATAAACTTGTGCATTCTTTGGTCATAGTACTCTGTAAAGCCACAAGATCAATGGAGAAAAAATATGTTATTCACGACGGTCCATAGAAGGGAGCTGGACAAAATAAGTTGGAGTTTTGTTCTTGATATGATGGTATGAAGTAACAGAGTACTATTGGATTTAAAGGAGGTGTAACATGAGAGTTACTCCAAGGATGAGTTAAAGCTGCACCAGTGTTGAAGTGGGCCATAACCCACAGGCCCAGGATTTTGAGAAGGAACCGTTGTAACATTGATAAAGGAATAAATCTGGAAGAATCAGTGATCCAATCAGCATAAGTTTCGTAGGAGGTTACGCCAAAAAAACCTGAGAGTGGTGAAGTAACGATAGATGTTTTGTTTGGCTTGCGGAAACCATGGATTTACTCAAACCAGTTCGAGAACAAGAGAAATTCTGCAATGCTTGTGAGTATGCCCAAGTGTTAGAATACGTGATTCACTGTTTACGTATGTGGTAATGATTCAAATGCAGGATGGATTGGCCCCCATACCGGAGACTTCTATCATGAACTATCATATGTTGATGGAAAATCAGAGAGCCTCGAAAACCTTAGAAGAGTGTCGACGCGATAAGCCATAAAACCATAGAATGGTAGGATGATGGAACCCCTTTACAGGCAACCGTTGCCAATCGTAGGTTATACGGTGAGGTTCAACCCAGACCTGTTTCCTGCAGGAGAAACCATAAATTGTAGACCACCATGAGTGTTTCGATAGTTGTTTAGAATGGACACAGACCCATCAGCTAAGAAGATCCAGTCTCGGACGAACTTCAACTTTGACGAACCGACCCAAGATTACGAGGAAAACTCTATACTTACGGCGTAAGAGCCTTAATGAAGGAGCTATTGTAAGATATGTGAAGGGACATACATTTTCAGCCCTCCGGAGGAAGTATCTGAGTTTATGGGAACCATGACCTTGTTTTTAAGTGTGGTAGCACCACGACCTTTCGACCATATTTGCTAGAAGACCCCAACCCCTAACCTTTTCTTGCTAGCCTCTTTGAATCTCGAGGACGAGATTCATTTTAAGTGTGGTAGGTTTGTAACATCCCAAAATTCTAAATTTTGGAATGTTATATTAAATAAATAACTATGCTTGTTATGCGATTGTTTGTCCGATTGATTGAGTGAAATTGAGTGGAACTTGAAACTTTTGAAAGTTGAATGAGAGGGAATGAGATGACTTTCCCAAAACTTTTCCCTTTGCCTTTTGGATCCCCATGAACTCAAGTTCATTCCAACACCAAACCCTAGAGTGAAGATGACATGACTTCTTCCATTTTGAAAAGAAAAGGGTTTTGGAAAAAGATTTGAATTTCATTTGGGAATATTTCAAATTCAAAACTTTATGCAACTCAATGATTTTCATGAGGGAAGATAAAATGACTTCTTCAATTATATGAAATATGAGTTGGAAGTTAAAAGGACCAAATTGAAAGTCATTGGAAAGTAATTTGAAACCCCTTTCAAATTTGGAATTATTTGGACTTTATTCAAATTATTTTCCTCCTAAAAATAAATAAATGGAAATATGGGTAAAATGATTCCTTCAATGAAAAACTAGGAGAAAATAAATTTGAAGCCATTTTGGTATTTTTAAAAATGATTTTATTGGATTTTATTAGGGCAGAAACACTCTTTGTTTTATTTGAATTTCTGTGTATTTTATTTGAACTTGAAAAATAGTTCATGTTGTAGAAAATCTTTTTCTGATCATTTTGGTATATATATACCCTATATAAAATATTTATATTTTATAAGTTATACCTGTTTTGTTTTTATTTAAAATAAATAAATTCAAAAAAAAGGAGAAAGCCCTCGACAAAGCCCTCGAACTGCCCAGCCTAACGGCCGAGCCACCAATGAGCCAGCCCATCCCCCCTCGCGCCGAACCCTCCCGATCGGTCGCCTCGCCTCGCCTCTCTCTCTCTCTCTCGACCGTGGGACCCACCCCTTCTTCCTCCCCGCCCACGCCATTGCCGCCGCTGGATCGCCGGATCCGAAGGATCCGGGATGCCGATCCTCCCGATCGCCTCCCTTACCCCAGCGAGGCCCCTGGCTATTTAAGCCGTCGCCCGCACCCATTCCCCTAGCCCTCGCCGGACCCCCTCCCTCTCCCGCTCGAGCTCACCGGAGCCTGAAGCTTCCGCCGCCGCTTTTCTCGTCGCCGTCGCCGCCCTAGACCACCCCGGTCACCCCCGACTCCCCCAAACCCTTCCCGAGCTCCAAGACCACGGCTACTTCCCGACCTCCCGACGCCTTGAAGCCCTCACTGCTCATGGCCGCCGCCGCCGTCGGACGCCGGTAAGTCACCGGAACCCCCCCTCCCCCGTCCGATGCGCCACCAACGGCCCAGATTAGATCACCCCCGAAGGGGTATCTTTTTAAATAAAACCGCCCGGTCCGGCCGGTTCATTACGGTTTATTTAGTTAGGTTTTTATTTTAGCCCGGTCCGTTTTAGTTTAACCCTAGGCCCGTTTAGGTTATTTGACGCACAGTGCGTAGTTTAGGCCCATTAGGCCTTTTTCTTTTTATTTTCATTTTCTGTTTTTAATAGAATAGTTCCTGTTTTGAAAAATTCATATCTTTTATTCTGTTTAATATTTTTAGATGATTCTTTTTTTGTTGGTTTGGAAATTTTATGTAGTTTCTGTAGAATATATATTTAGCTATGTTAAAATTAATTAAAATTGCTTTAATTTAGTTTTAGTCAGAATAGTAAATCTGCTATAACTTGAGTTAGAAAAATTATTTTTGGATGATTCTTTTTGTCCCAACTTTATTTTGGCATTGCCAAACCATAAAAATTAACTTGGGTATTTTAGGATTAATAAATAAATAGTTTCAAGCAGAATCTTGTTAATCCTAATTAATTGACTAGCTACTGTTTTCCTATTATTTTAATTAGTAAATAAATTTATTTTTCACATGTGATTGATTATTCTAGGATAGTTTCTGTCACTTTATAGGATGAACTTTTATTTATATTAAATAAAACTTTTTATTTTATTTTCTTAATATAAATTGGATTAGGCCTAATAGGAGTTTTACTATAGCTTTTAAATTGATTCTTTTGCTCCTAGTTGCTTAATGCATTCTTTTACATTAATTTAACATATATCCATGATTAGGTTATGTTAAGAAAATTTTTGTTATATAAAACTATTCTAGTTGTTGTTTGAAGTAGGAAAAAACTTTGAGTTGGATTTCTTTGAGTTTTTCCTTTGGGTTTTGATTTGTTTGTTTGGTGTGTTATGTTACTATGTATGCTATTGTGTTATGTGATCATATGCTATGTGCTTATTATAGTTATTGTTTGCCTCGGTAGAATTTCCGAGTCTGAAGCTTGCTACTCTGAATCCCTAGTTTTCAAGATCGTCAACAAGGCAAGTTCACTTTGATCATTGCTTTCATACCTATGTTTTTATTGCATTTAGTGGCATCCTTGCAACCACCCCTCGAGTGTTATTGAATCCTTGTAGTTGAGTAGTATGCATGAGGTAGGAACCCATCACCCTGTTACCAAGCCCGGACGTTATTTATTTTAATGCTACGCTATAGTAGACGGGTTTGGTATGAGTGCTTTCGAGTGGTGTGAGAATGAAGGATCTACGTCAATGACGACAACACCATGATGAAAGCTGCAAGGACTGCATCTTCAAGGCCTCAAGACTTCAAGACTCGAGACAAGAATTCTATACACACTCTTTGGGTGAAGGACGGTTGTGGGCACCTGGAGAAACCAGTGGTTGGCAGGATGCATGGAGAAGCGCCATGACATCTTGCGGAAAGCTTCACCTGCACTCCAAAGAGACGGAAGAATACTTCATGCCGGAAGCTTACCTGCAACCGCAAGTCATTATGGGCTCGCTTGGTTGACCTTAGTTGTGACTCTGGCTGGGGACGGTACTAGCAGATGTAGAACTACGGTAGGATGGGTTGAGTACCGACGGTGGTCGAGGAACTCTTTGGAAGACCATGTTTCGTCATCTTGTTCTCAAACACCACGAAGTGCGAGAACGTAAAGAGAGGGATCGAATCTTGCGGGTAAAGTGTACAAACCTCTGCAGAGGGTTAAAACCTAATCGATTAGCCGTGTCCCCGGTTACGGACAATTGAGCATCTGGACTTGGATCTATCTCGGAACTCTCAACACCGGACTGATAACTTAATTGTGGGCAACTTATGATGAATTTGGGCTATGAGACATCGGTTGGCGGAACCATGTCATGACAGAAAACTCCATAGTACAGACTTCATTTATTCCTTTGATGTAGGTAAAATAAAATCAGCATTTACGCAAACAAAATTCAGATATAGAGCCATAAAGCCATATTGCATATAGTATAGTTTTATCATCTGTTTATTCATGTTGTGGTCTTGCCGGTACATTCAATGTACTGACCTACACGGCTGCAACGTATCATGTTGCAGATATTTCCTCGACGAGTAAGAGTTACGGTGCAGGTTACGGTCTACACTCAACTCGCCGATGGCGTTGATGGGACTCCACACCCGTTTGATTTGTTTCATTGAGTATTATGAGGTATATATCAGTTTTACGTTATTTATGCATGTGATTGCACTTTGATATATACATTGATGTCTTGTGTGTGCAGACATCTTGATCCGAGGATGGCAGATACGAAGGCTTGACCGTCTGAGGTCGGGTCGCTACACAATGAATGCCCGAGCCTTTTGCAGCTGCCCTTCTTGTGAGAAGAAAGCTTTGAGGATTTTGATGATGAACATTTCGATGATTTCTTCTTCTTCTTCGCGTCATCAGAACTGTAATCCTTGTGTTTCTTCTTCTTTAATTCCTTTTCCCACTGAGGACAATCTTGGATGTAGTGACCAGGTTTCTTGCATTTGTGACAAAGTCTTCTCTTATAGTCACTGGATGAGGAATCACTGCTTCTTGAGGATTTTCCAAAGCGACCACGTCTTGTGAACTTCTGGAATTTCTTCACGAGCAGTGCTAGCTCCTGGCCTAATTCTTCAGGATCTCCAAGGCTACTACCAGAGTCTTCACACTCAGATTCAGACACAACCTTGGCCTTCAGGGCACGTGTTTTTCCAGAGCTAGAACCATAGAGATCTCTCTTTTCAGCAAGCTGGAACTCATGAGTATTTAGCCTCTCGAGGATATCAGCAGGATCAAGTGACTTGTAGTCAGCTCGTTCTTGTATCATCAGTGCCAGAGTATCAAATGAGGAATCAAGCGATCTTAATAATTTCTTCACCACCTCATGGTCGGTGATGTCAGTGGCGCCAAGTGCTTGAAGCTCATTTGAGATGTCAGTGAGGCGATCGAAGGTTTGTTGAACATTTTCATTGTCGAGTCTTTTGAAGCGGTTGAAGAAATTCAAGAACATCAACTCGAGAGTCACGCTGAGTTGAGACTCCTTCATTCACTTTGGACAGCCTGTCCCAGATGAGCTTGGAAGTTTCCAAAGCACTCACTCTTCTATATTGACCTTTGCTCAGATGGCCACATATGATATTCTTCGCTTGAGAATCGAGTTGCTTGAATCTCTTCACATCAGCAGCATTCAGAGAAGGTGTGACAAAGGGAACACCATTTTCCACAACATACCAGAGATCTTTGTTAATTGCTTCAAGATGCATTCACATCTTGTTCTTCCAGTAGGGGTAGTCCGTCCCATCAAAGGTAGGACACCCTGCTGAGATCTTGATCATACCTGCGGTCGACATAACTAAAACTCCAGGTGGTTAAACCAAAATCACACAGAACAAGGGAGTACCTTGCTCTGATACCAATTGAAAGTGCGTTATATCGACTATAGGGGGGTGAATAGGCGATTTTTATGAATTCTTCTTTGAGGAATTTGCCGGTGAGGAAATTCCTTAGCGAAGAACTACTTGCAGCGGAATAGGTACTCAGAAGTAAGCATAACAGATTACAAGCATGGTCATCATGATGAAATGAAGACAAACACAGAGTACAGAAAGCGTAATCACAGGATAACACAAGATGAAGACAAACCGATCAAGAAATTGAACTGAGGAAATTGAGAAAGTCTTCAGTCAAAGTCTTCAAACACAGATATGAACAAACACTCAACATAGTAATGAGGAAATGAAAGGGTTGAGGAAATAGAACCAGTAAGGTCGGTGAAGACAATGATTTGGTAGACCAGTTCCAACTGCTGTCTCAGTTGTACGTCTGGTTGGAGCGGCTGAGTATTTAAACTCGAGGACACACAGTCCTGGACACCCAATCGCTGAGCACGCAGCTCAGGACACCAAGTCCTCACCGTATTCTCCTTGAACTAAGGTCACATGCACCTCATCCAATCACTCGTGGTAAGTCTTGAGCGACTTCCAAACCTTCACAGACTTGGTCACTCGGCGATCCACAATTCCTCTTGGATGCTCTAGACCATGACGCCTAACCGTCTGAAAAGAAGCACAGTCTTCAAAGGTAACAAGTGTCGGATCCACAGGATCAATCTCTTGATGATGCTCAATCACTTTGGGTTTGTAGGGGTTTGGTTTTTGGGTTTTTCTCACTTGATGATTTTCGCTCAAAGTCCTCGGAGGATGGGTTGCTCTCAAATGACAAGTATCAAGTTCTCTCGGAGCAGCCAACCAGCTAGTGGTTGTAGGGGGCGGCTATTTATAGCCTAGGGAGCAGCCCGACATGATAAGACATAAATGCCCTTCAATGATATGACCGTTAGGTGGATAAGATATTTTGGGACAGTCAAGCCAAGAAGACTGAACGGTCGGAAATTTGAATCTCAAATTCCTCGGGGCTATCATGTTCCTCATTTGTGTAGGCAATCCGCACCGGCGAATTACTAACTCCTCGGTCGAACAAATTCTCAAAGAACCGGAAGAACTTCGTCTCACATCAAGAAATTGACTGAATCAGTATGAGATTTCCAATGGCTTCACTCAAGGGATTGGTAGGTGTAGGATTTTGAGTTGAGCATCACATGGAATTTTTTTTAGTATTTCCTCGACCCCTTTAACGATGACGGTGTTTCCTATGACTCAAGAAAGAGAAAATGAAACTACGAAAACAAAAGTCTTCACGCTTCATGTTCCTCAAATGAATATCAAGTCTTCAAGGTCACACCAATTTCTTCACTTTCAAAGTCTTCAGAAAGTCTTCAGAATATCAAAGTCTTCAGTCGAAGAACTTCATTTTCAGGGGTCGACTTTCTCTGTAAATATCAAACTCCTCATAGACTTAGAGACCTGTGTACACTCACAAACGCATTAGTTCCTTAACCTATAAGTCTTCAATCCACCAAAATCACTAAGGGGCACTAGATGCACTTACAATCCTGAAATGTTTCTGTAAGTACACATGACTAGGGCAAAAATATAGTTACAACAGTGAAACAAACAAGACACTATTTGTACTACATGGCAAAACAGGACTAACAATAATGTTACACGTCACTTTCACACAAAAAATGTTACACGTCATGAAGCATAAGCAGGTGATATTTTAAAAATTATAAAAAATATAGTCTGTGCAGCCTGCATAAGAAATCCCTCTTAGCTCACCAGAGGAGCATGATGTTGGGGCCCAATCGAAAACACAGACAAGTTACAAATTTAGACAGCACGTTGCATATAAGTAAGCAAGCGGTTGGCCATTCTGCACCTCAATTAAAGTCTTAGGGAGCATAATGAACATCGAGGGTTTCATACAAACATACTACAGCAGGCAAAACTATGCAATCATTAGCGTAGTATAAACTAGATTGTGAGCCTCATGCAATAATAGTTGGTTAATAGACTTCAAAGCTTCAGGCACACTTCAGCAGAGTAATTAAATGGTAAGGCCTTTAATTATGTCAACTAATAGTGATACAAGTACCGAACATCAAGCATGATTATTTGGGAATCTCATTAACTGAGGACAAATAAAGCAATTGAAAAGAGAAAATTAACTATGCTTGAAACAAACAAGGAATTGAACTATTGAGTTGCATACAGTGACTTACCTTAGCAGGTTGAAGAGGCTCAGTGCAGCTCCTACTTCTCTTGCAAGGTGAAAGTGCAACTATCCCTAGGTGGTTTTGGTAATTCATAACAACATATAGCTCATTGAGCTAATGCTATTCCAAGACTATTATTTCAGGAAAGCTCAATGAATGGCATGGCATGGATGATGAAAGTGGATCAATCAGAATACTAAGGACAAAGGATTGCCTCAAGCTCAAAAGCTCAAGACTCTTCATTTTACATTTTAGTGATCCAAGATCACATTGAGTCTATAGGAAAAGCCAATATTATCAAGAAGGGATGAGGTGTTGCTTAATGAGCCTTTTTGCTTCATGTGCTTAGTGATATGCTCCAAAACCCTCAACTACTTTCCCACATCCACAAATGACCTAAACCTAAAGCCAAAATCGGTCTCACCGATTCTTTCTATCCGGCGCCACCGATTCCAAAAGTCATATCCACTGCCATAAACCCTAAGCAAATCGTTCTTACCGACAGGGATCTCGGTCTCACCGAGATGGGGTTGCAATCTCTCGGTTTCCCTTCGTAACGTTTCGGTCTAACCAAAGTGAGCGATCGGTCCCACCGAGATTGCAACGTAAACTCTCTATTTCCTTTTTGTAACATTTCGGTCTCACCGAAAAGAGCAAATCGGTCCCACCGAGTTTACCTGACCAACTCTTTGGTTAGCTAATTACCAAAATCGGTCTCACCGAGTTTGTGTAATTGGTCTCACCGTGATTACGTTATGCCCTAACCCTAACCATATCGGTCTCACCGAGTGCATGTCAGTCCCACTGAAAATCACTAACGGTCACTAGGTTTACTAAATCGGTCTGACCAAGTTTGATGATTCGGTCCCACCGAGTTTGGTAAATTGTGTGTAACGGTTAGATTTTGTGTGGAGGCTATATATAGCCCTCCACCTCCTCTTCATTCGTGGAGAGAGCCATCAGAACGAACCTACACTTCCAACTTACCATTTCTGAGAGAGAACCACCTACTCATGTGTTGAGGCCAAGATATTCCATTCCTACCATATGAATCTTGATCTCTAGCCTTCCCCAAGTTGCTTTCCACGCAAATCTTCTTTCCACCAGATCCAAATCCTATGAGAGAGAGTTGAGTGTTGGGGAGACTATCATTTGAAGCACAAGAGCAAGGAGTTCATCATCAACACACCATTTGTTACTTCTTGGAGAGTGGTGTCTCCTAGATTGGCTAGGTGTCACTTGGGAGCCTCCGACAAGATTGTGGAGTTGAACCAAGGAGTTTATAAGGGCAAGGAGATCGCCTACTTCGTGAAGATCTACCGCTAGTGAGGCAAGTCCTTCATGGGCGACGGCCATGGTGGGATAGACAAGGTTGATTCTTCGTGGACCCTTCGTGGGTGGAGCCCTCCGTGGACTCGCAAGAACCGTTACCCTTCGTGGGTTGAAGTCTCCATCAAAGTGGAGGTACGAAAGCACCACCAAACGGAACCACGCCAAAAACATTCGTGTCTCCAATTGCGTTTGAATCCTCCAAACCCTTCCCCTTACTTTCTTGCAAGTTGCATGCTTTAATTTCCGCTGCCAATATACTCTTTGCATGCCTGCTTGAATTGTGTGATGATTGCTTGACTTGGCCTAAAATAGCTAAAATCTGCCAAACTATAAAATTGGGAAAAGGTTAAGTTTTTATTGGTCAAGTAGTCTAATCACCCCCCCTCTAGACATACTTCAAGGTCCTACAAGTGGTATTAGAGGTTTGGTCTCCATTTGCTTTGATTTCCATAGCTTTTGGTGGTCATAGCCTTGGTTTCACAACCTAGGAGAGTATGGCGTCTAGCGAGGGAAATTATCACCGTAGAGGTCCTTACTTTGATGGCACTAATTTTGCTAGTTGGAAGCATAAGATGAAAATGCATATTCTTGGACATAACCCGCCGTTTGGGAAATTATTTGTATTGGCTTGCAAGGTGAATTCTTCGATGGGAGAGAACCGAACCGTGAAGCTAATGCGGAAGAATTGAAGATGCTACAATACAACGCTCAAGCATGTGACATCATCTTGAACGGATTGGTGCCCCGAAGAATTCAACAAAATCAGTCGTCTTGAGAATGCAAAGGAAATTTGGGATACTTTGATTGATATGCACGAAGGTACCGAATCCGTCAAGGAATCCAAGTTGGATGTGCTCCAAAGTCAGCTTGACAAGTTCAAAATGAAGGATGGTGAAGGTGTCGCTGAAATGTACTCTAGGTTTGCTCTTATCACAAATGAGATTGTCGGCTTAGGGAGTGAAGAGATGACCGACAAATTCATCATCAAGAAGATCCTAAGAGCATTGGATGGAAAGTATGATACCGTGTGCACATTGATCCAAATGATGCCAAACTACAAAGATCGCAAGCCAACGGAAGTCATTGGAAGGATTGTTGCTCATGAGATGTCACTCAAGGATAAGGAGGAACTTCACAACAAGTCAAGTGGTGCTTACAAAGCCTCAAGTGAAGCCCCCACATCATCAAGTGAGAAACCAACCTTCAGTGAAGAATTGAGCTTAATGGTGAAGAACTTCAACAAATTCTACAAAAGTAGAAGCAAAGAAAGAAGCTCCAAGTCAAGGTCTTACAATGACAAGAGATCTTCTAGTCGTGAGCGCAATTGCTACAATTGTGGGAGACCCGGACACTACTCCAATGAGTGTACGACACCCTACAAAAGAAGAGAAGATTCTCCAAAAAGAAGAAGCAAAAGAGAAGAATCACCACCAAGAGTATCAAGCTCATGTTGGTGAATGGGTATCCGGCTCCGACTCCGACCATCACTCCGAGAGAAGCTATCACTCCGACTCCGAATATACTCAAGATGAAGGTGTTGTCGGTCTAGCACTTGTGTCAACCAACTCCTACGACATATTTGATTCACCAAATGAAGGAATTGGAAGATGCTTCATGGCCAAAGGTCCAAATGTAACATATCCCGAGTATGTTGATTTTAATAGTGATGAAGATGACTTGCTAGGTGATGATGATTTACTTGTTGACAACTCTAGTGATGAATACTATGATGAAACGTCAATTAATCATGCTAATCAAACGAATGACAATGATAAGGACAAAATTGAGCTTCTAACTAAAGAACTAAACACTCTTAAGTTGGCTCATGAAACTATCTTCGAAGATCACCGAGAACTTTTAAGGGTTCATGAGAAGTTACGCTTTGAAAAGCTCAATCTTGAGCAAGAGCATGAGTTCTTAAAGGCAATCAATGATGATCTCCGCAAGAAAGTTCTTCTTACATTGCCAAGCGTTTACTCTTATCTACTTACATGCCTCAAGTCAAGTCTAGTAACAAGTACAAGGAAGATACTTCCTCTAGTAGTAACAATAATAATGTCAAATCCAATGTTGTTGCTTCTAGTAGTACTCTTGATTCCACTAATGATTCTCTTAGCCAAGTTACACTTGAGCAAGAAAATAGTTTATTGAAGGGAATTATAGAGAAAGGTGTTGATTCCACTAATGATTCTCTTAGCCAAGTTCCACTTGAGCAAGAAAATAGCTTAACTCTAAGAATTGAGTCAAAGCAACTCTAATGGTGTGAACACATTAATGCATTATGGAAAAGTGGTAACTCCACTTGAGCTTAAACGATGAGTATGAGCTATGATCAAATGTTCTCATTTGACTCCTAAGTCAATATACTCATATATAGATGACCTAGTCATCGCCAATTGTTTGATAGATGCTAGAATTGATTGTGCATGCTTTGCCACATATTTCAATTGCCATCTTATTGTGTGAGCATGTTGGTGCATATTTTACTCATTCAAGGACATCCACTTGTTGTTTTGTTTGTTTGGATTCTCCTTTTTGTGCCAAGTGGATGGACAAGAATGCCTAAGAACCTTCTTTAGCTATCTATGCTTTTCTCGTCTCAAACTCTATTCATGCTACATCACAAAATTTGATCAAGTCAGATTCGAACCACTCTGTGTGAGGAGCACTCGGAGTTCCTGATTCGTCATAGACTTAACTTCCAAAACCTCTTAATGATTCTCGGTCTGACCGATCCTTCCATTTCGGTCCTACCGAGATCATCAAGTTGATCTGAGTTTTCAATCTCGGTGCAACCGATTCGAACTTTTCGGTCTCACCGATTTGCTGTAACTGAACACAGTTATGCATCTCGGTGCCACCGAGTTGTTCCACTCGGTCATACCGACATGGTTGGGCTATATATAGTCACGGGAATTTTTTTGGAAATTTCTCCGAAACCCTTCGCCCACGCAACAGATCGCTCTGCCATCGTGGTCTCCGGATCGTCTCCTCATCGCAAGCAGCCTCCTACCGCTGGTCTTCGCCGCCGTCAACGGATTTCGTCCCCGCCGTTGCCGCCATAGCAAGTCCACCGCCAAGTTAGGGTATGGACTTGATCTTTGTGCTATCCATGTCTGATTCCTAGCACATTGTTTTCATATTGAATCTTGCCACGATTGAAACTCTTCTATCCAGCAAAAGTAGTTCATAGATTAGATGTGATTCAAATTTTTA
Source organism: Aegilops bicornis (assembly GCA_021605145.1). NCBI lineage: Eukaryota > Viridiplantae > Streptophyta > Magnoliopsida > Poales > Poaceae > Aegilops > Aegilops bicornis. The sequence continues at coordinate 708,383,499 of CM038671.1, forward strand.
GGTTTAGGTTTCCGCCGAAACCATCTCGGACCCACCGAGTTGAAAAACTCGGTCTCACCGATTTGGCTTATGCCATTGCACTAGTGACTCTTGGTCTGACCGAGAAATACTAATCGGTGCAACCGATTTGAGGATTTTGTGAAACCCTAGCAGTCTCGGTGCCACCGAACTGAAACTCGGTCCAACCGAGATCATCAGTTTAGGTTCCAAAACTGCTTCGGTATCACCGAGTTTGAAAATCGGTGGATCCGAAATGCTTTCTATGGAAAACTAAAACTTAACTTTTGAGTCATTCTTTTTCAGAAGCCTCTGCATTTTGTGATGCTCATCTTGTCTATCTCATCTATAACTCTTCACAGGGTCAGCAGTCAACTTTTGCAGTATGTCTGATCAAAGTGACAGCCAAAACAGGTCAGAAGAGCAGATGAACTTGAGTGAGGGCACTAGTCCCTCAACTTCAGATGAAGGGAGCAGAAGTACTCCTAGAAATTTGCCTAAGGCTGCAACTAGGCAAAGGAGGAAAAGAAATTCAGATTCAGAGGATGAAGATTACAAAGCTGAGGAAGATGAGGCAACTTCCAAGAAAGAGGTGCTCAAGAAGGAAAGGGTCATGAAGACCAAAAGGCCTGCAGGAAGACAACCAATGTCTAAGGCCATAATATCAACTCAACTACCTGAAAATCCTGATCCCAAAGAGCCAACTGCTGAGAGCAAGAAGAGGAAGGAAAGGGTCAAGATGACCATGGCTAGAGTAATTGGGAAGCCTTCCATGATGGAAGAGGAAGAGCTCACGCACCAAAGCACCAAAGGCACCAAAGCTTATGGGTGATGCTATTAGATCAGGGCTGCCACATCTAAGCCCAAGGAAGCACCCAAAGCTGCCCCCAAGGCCAAGTCTGCACCAAACAGGAATATTAGGAGTATTCCAGCTTTGAGAAGAACAAGGCCCCAAAGGCTCGAGGTTGATGAGGAAGATGAAGAAGGACAGGTTCTGAGGAAGCTCAAGCCAAAGATACCAGACCACAATGATGCCCATCCTGTGGCTGAGGACATGAGAATCAGGAAGGACTCAGGATTGAGGAAATGGAGGTTGGCAGATCCATATGCCACAAGAAGAAGAACTGCTGTTGATTACAGGTTCCACACCAAGGAACGTCAGGACTTCTATGAGACAATCTTGTTGGACAAGAAGCCCATAGTTTGTGATATGAGGTGGGTCGACTGGACCTACATGAAGGAGAATGAAGAGCACTATCCTGGAGTGCAGGACAGCTTTGTGAGTTATGGAGTTGCAGATTTTGTTGGGCAAAGCTCACAAATTGGAATGATGAACTTATCATGCAATTCTACTCCACAGCACATTTCTACCCAGACGGAAGAATTGTTCAGATGTCTGAAGGTACAAGGTACCAGTCAACTGTTGAAGAGTGGGCAAAGCTGATAAATGCCCCAGAGGAAAATGATGATGATCTGGACATTTATGCAAAGAAGAAAATGGATCACAATTCAATGGCTCACATGTACAAGGAAATTCCAGACAAGGGACTAGGAACTCACAAGTTTGGATCAGTTCACTTTCTGCTGTCAGGGTTGCCAACCATAAATTGGATTCTGAGGCACACTTTGTTGCCCAAGTCTGGTGACCATAACATGATCAGAGGGCATGCCATCAACATGTTGCATGTGTTTGATGTGCCACAAAAGTTCAAAGTCATGAGCCTGATCATTGAAACTATCAAGAGGACTGCAGCAGATCAGAAGAGGAGCTGTGGATATGCACCTCAGATTCAAGAATTGATAAACTCAAAGATGGGCACAGGAAAATATCAGTTGGATAAGGAACACTTTCCACTTTATCCAGACTTTGAGGATAATGAGGTTGTCATGAATGAGAATGATCCATCGTCAGTTCAAGCTCGTGGAGAAGAAGGAGAAGGCAAAGAGGGAGAAGGCTGCCAAGATGCCAACTCAAGAGGAGGCATCTGAGTATTTCTTGAAGAACAAGCAGGAGCAGCTTGGTTACTTAATAGCATCAACTCTGAGGATTGAGAAGGGATTGGCCACCCTAACTCAAAATCAGGTGAGCTTGGACAGAATCATAGAACAGAAGTTCTATAACTTAGATGTAAAATTAACTGAGATTCAGACTGCAGTGGAGGAACTACAAGATGACTTGCAGGAGAGGAAGGGCAAGACTACCACCAATGTGTTTGCCAGAGTGCCCAGAGCCTAGAGGTCATCAGCTGTGCAAGTTTCTGACACAAGAGCAACTTCATCTGCACCAGCTACAGCCTCAGTGCCACCAGCTCCAGCATCTACATCAGCTCCAACTCCATCTACATCAACTGAAGTCTTCGTCCAAGGAGCCATCTCTACACCACCACACAAGATCAAGCCTGAGAGTCGATCTAGCACTATGCATTTTCTATGAACTTTTTGGTAACTTGTTGCCAAAGGGGGAGAAAAATGTATAGATCACAGGCTTCGAGAGAGAGAGTGTTGCTTTTGTTCTCTCTTGCTTTATTTGGTGTTTTTCAATCTTTGTTTGCTTTTGGTTGAGATACTATGCTTGTGAGACATTGATGATCATGTGTTTGATCATAAGCTACACTTATGCATGCTTGATATTATCCTATCTATCTTATGTGATCACTCACTATGCTTGGTGATGAGTGCATGTATTCATTGTTTATTATTTTGAGCGCTCCACCAAGATGTATGTGACATGGAAGAGTAACCCATGAGCCTAATTCATTGTGCATTTGCAGTCCAAAGCAAATCTAAAACTATGCACAAATTTAGGGGGAGATCTTGCTTATCACATACTTCTCAAAGTGACGATGTTATTTAAATTTAATTATCATTTGTCGAAGCTTTGATCTATATGTTGCCATCAATTACCAAAAAGGGGGAGATTGAAAGTGCAACTATCCCTAGGTGGTTTTGGTAATTCATAACAACATATAGCTCATTGAGCTAATGCTATTCCAAGACTATTATTTCAGGAAAGCTCAATGAATGGCATGGCATGGATGATGAAAGTGGATCCCTCAAAATACTAAGGACAAAGGATTTGCTCAAGCTCAAAAGCTCAAGACTCTTCATTTTACATTTTAGTGATCCAAGATCACATTGAGTCTATAGGAAAAGCCAATACTATCAAGAAGGGATGAGGTGTTGCTTAATGAGCCTTTTTGCTTCATGTGCTTAGTGATATGCTCCAAAACCCTCAACTACTTTCCCACATCCACAAATGACCTAAACCTAAAGCCAAAATCGGTCTCACCGATTCTTTCTATCAGGCGCCACCGATTCCAAAAGTCATAGCCACTGCCACAAACCCTAAGCAAATCGGTCTTACCGATAGGGATCTCGGTCTCACCGAGATGGGGTTGCAATCTCTATGTTTCCCTTCGTAATGTTTCGGTCTAACCGAAGTGAGCGATCGGTCCCGCCGAGATTGCAATGTAAACTCTCTGTTTCCTTTTTGTAACATTTTGGTCTCACCGAAAAGAGAAAATCGGTCCCACCGAAGTTTACTCCGACCAACTCTCTGGTTAGCTAATTACCAAAATCGGTCTCACCGAGTTTGTGTAATCGGTCTCACCGAGATTACGTTATGCCCTAACCCTAACCATATCGGTCTCACCGAGATGCATGTCATCCCAATCAAAATCACTAACGGTCACTAGGTTTACTAAATCGGTCTGACCGAGTTTGATGATTCGGTCCCACCGAGTTTGGTAAATTGTGTGTAACGGTTAGATTTTGTGTGGAGGCTATATACACCCCTCCACCTCCTCTTCATTCGTGGAGAGAGCCATCGGAACGAACCTACACTTCCAACTTACCTTTTCTGAGAGAGAACCACCTACTCATGTGTTGAGACCAAGATATTCCATTCCTACCATATGAATCTTGATCTCTAGCCTTCCCCAAGTTTCTTTCCACTCAAATCTTCTTTCCACCAGATCCAAATCCTATGAGAGAGAGTTGAGTGTTGGGGAGACTATCATTTGAAGCACAAGAGCAAGGAGTTCATCATCAACACACCATTTGTTACTTCTTGGAGAGTGGTGTCTCCTAGATTGGCTAGGTGTCACTTGGGAGCCTCTGACAAGATTGTGGAGTTGAACCAAGGAGTTTGTAAGGGCAAGGAGATCGCCTACTTCGTGAAGATATACCGCTAGTGAGGCAAGTCCTTCGTGGGCGACGGCCATGGTGGGGTAGACAAGGTTGCTTCTTCATGGACCCTTTGTGGGTGGAGCCCTCCGTGGACTCACAAGAACTGCTACCCTTCGTGGGTTGAAGTTTCCATCAACGCGGAGGTACGATAGCACCACCCTATCGGAACCACGCCAAAAACAGCCGTGTCTCCAATTGCGCTTTGAATCCTCCAAACCCTTCCCTTACTTTCTTGCAAGTTGCATGCTTTAATTTCCGCTGCCAATATACTCTTTGCATGCTTGCTTGAATTGTGTGATGATTGCTTGACTTGTCCTAAAATAGCTAAAATCTGCCAAACTATAAAATTGGGAAAAGGTTAAGTTTTTATTGGTCAAGTAGTCTAATCACCCCCCTCTAGACATACTTCAAGGTCCTACACAAGGCTCCTTCCTAACATCTTGTACTAGGAAATCCTCAATCTTATCTTCATTGCACCCCCTCTGCAAGGTGACACAAACTAGTTACTCGTCTCCTTGGAAGATAAATATGCATACTTTCCAGTCTGTGAACACAAAAGGATGAGATTACAACAAAACAACACCACATAATGAAACATGCCGCATCTCTTGCACTTGCACACAATGAAATGAGCATTTACTATGTCTGCACTATGTAAAAACTAGGCATACCTTCAAACTCGATCTCCAGGCACTCTTGGAGAGCCTACTGTAGTGTACACCCAAACCTTTATGTCACCTATGAGTTAGATAAGGCCCCACTACAGCATCCCTTAGTGTTTAAATTGTTTACAAGCTCTGTTAGAATGTTAGGTCAAGAACATCAAGTAATCAAAGCAAACAGTCCTAGTATGGTTGGCAGATGCAAACAAGCAATTGAACAGATGTGTGAGCAAATCTTACATATCAAGAAAAGAAGCAAAGAAGGAGGCTTAAAGACCATCACTTGACTGACCATATTTAAGGGGCATTTAAACATCATGTGCAACGTATGAACTAACATAAACATTGCGTATTCCATATTCTACAATGGAATGCACATGTATTAGGTTATGCCATGTATGATGATGCCTAAATATACAGATAGCAGGCAGGAGTGATTCATCATTGCACGCACAATTGAACTGCAGGTTAAGGGCCAGTTCGATTCCGCCTTTTCAGGGCATATTGTCAAAATAAGCCATAAAAGATGTAAAGAAGTCATTTTTGAGTTATGGGCTTGGGCTTAACTAATTTCGCTTTGGAGGGGGGTGTTTCGGGTAGAACCTCACTAAAAATTGAAGGGAAGGGAATAGTGAAATGACTCTGTTGTCTGCCTAATATTACACTCAAAATGCAATCACGACGCCTGTGTCACACCTGACCTCAAGTAAAAACAAACAAGCAAGCATTCATTGCCCTGCCCGCTTGCATCTCCTCTCCCCTTTCCCTCTACCTCGATCCTCGCCGGCAGCACTCGGGTTCCTCCAGCGAGCCGTCGCCACTGGTCCCATCTGGCCTGGTCCTCGATGATGCTATGTCCAGCTAGGCTACATGGCCGGTGGGTAGGGGCAAATCTCCCTGGCTGCTCCTCCCTCTAGCGCTGCCCCTCATTCTCATGATCTCCAGCAGCTGCTCCACTATGGTTCGTCCAACACACTACTCCGGCGGGCGCTGCACAACTACGGCTGATGCCACACTGCGGCAGAAGGCACCTTATTCCCTCCTCCTCCCGTGCCATGGCCTTGAGGTGTCTGTTGAAGGATGAGCTCATCCAACAAGGTGAGGATCTCCTCTGATTTTTTGCCAAATTTTCATTCTCGATCCACTATACGATGAATTGCTATGAGCTGCTTCACTGCCGCTATATGATGCATTGCTATGAGCTGCTCCTGCTGCTGCTATATGATGAATTGCTATGAGCTGCTGCTGTTGTATGCTGAGTTGCTATGAGCTGCTACTGCTGCTATATGATGAATTGCTATGAGCTGCTGCTGCTATATGATGAGTTGCTACAAGCTGCTCCTGCTGCTGGTATATGATGAATTGCTATGAGCTGCTCCTGCTGCTGCTATATGATGAATTGCTATGAGATGTTCCTGTTGCTGCTATATGATGAATTGCTATGAGCTGCTGCTGGTATATGATGAATTGCAGACTGCTGCTGCTGTATGATGAGTTGCTATGAGCTGCTGCTGCTGCTGCTATATGATGCTTTCATGTGGTGCCGCTATATGATAATAACCAGCCACTTGGACCATCGAATTTCAATAAATAATTGTTCTTCATTTAAATGTGGGTCATGCGTTCTTCGTTTAAATTAGGCAATGGGATCTCGATGGAAAACATTGACCAAAGTAGATTGTGCCAGGTAGATGGTATCTTTGTATTTGCATTTTGAGCAAATAGTGATGGTATGTTTTCCTATCATATTAATGATTGCACTGGGTTCAATTTGTGATGTTTGCAAGTCAAATTAATTTCCATATGGGAAGCAAAATGAAACATATATAATGCAATCTAGACTTTCCACTGATCATACCAAAGATAATCCGAAAACGCAATGAAAAGAACTGGTTGGCTTATTACATGGAGCTTATATTCACAGGTGCTTATTTTCTTAGGATAACTCGTAATAACTGTCCCTAAAAACTTGGCTAATAGAACTGGCATACAAATAACATGTCACGATGATTGCAATGGAGGAGTGACGTACCATAGCACACTGTATAGGCTCACCGCTGCCTCTCCTTTTTTTGCGATGTTCCATGAAATTTCCACATACATGTAGTATTTTTTCATTGTGTAACCCTATCTGAAGTTGACACGGCTAATTTCAGACATCTCTACATGATACTACATTGCATATCCCTTGCGCATATTTAAACCACCAATTAACGATTGTGTGCGTACCATAAACTAGCCATGACTCAGATGTTGGACTAGCAGCACTCTAAGGGAGCCTAATGTAGTGCACTGGAATTCCTACATGCCACATACGATTTTGTGTAATGTACTGCCCCTGTTCCTAAATATGTCTTTGTAGAGATTCCAGTATGGACCACATACAGATGTATATAGATGCATTTTCGAGTGTAGATTCACTCATTTTGCTCCGTATGTAGCCTATAGTGGAATCTCTAGAAAGACTTATATTTAGGAACGGAGGTACGAGGTAGTATCATGTATGACATCTACATATCTAATTTAGCAATTTAGCAGCCAGTAGTAGAAATCATTGTCTGCACAAAGGGATTACTGGTCGAAAATCCTAGCAAAGCACGCCGGCAGTACGTAACAATACAAGAGAGAGAGAGACGCGCTTACAAGATCATAGCAATGCCTCACCCAGGATCTTGGTTGGTCAAGCTGTTAGATCCAGAAGAAACATCGTCCTTGTAGTTTTTGCCAGCTGCATAACAGGTAACAACGACCGGTTAGTATATTTGAAGTACATCGGGCAGGTGATGCTGGACGGGTGTAAAGGTGACAAGTACCTAGGCCGCTGCGGGTGCTTGGCATCTCTCCAAATGGTGGGAATCAGGTTAGAAACATCGAGGGTGATGATGTTGCACTGGCTGTCGGGGTCCGGTAAGGAGATCTAGAACCGTCGAGTAGGGTGTTTGTGGAGTGGCTCCGGTAGGGTGGACTACGGTGTGGGCGAAGCGGATCTATGGCCGTGGACGAGGGCGTAGGTGAAGCTTCTCCAGTGGTTGGGTTAAGGATGGTGTGACGACGCGGATCTGCGGCCGTGGACGGGGCGTCAGAAGCTGCTCCGGTGGTTGGGTTAAGGATGGTGTCGATGATGCTGATCTGCGGCCGTGGACGGGGTGTAAGAAGCTGCTCCGGTGGTTGGGTTAAGGGTGGTGGCGATGATGCGGATCTGCGGCCGTGGACGGGGCGTCAGAAGCTGCTTCGGTAGGTTGGATGAGGGTGCGAGGAAGCGGATCTAAGGCCGTGGACTTGTGAGTTGGCAAAGCAGCCCCGGTAGGGTTGAGAATGGTATAGGCGAAGCTACTCCGGTAGGGTTGACGATGGTGTCGGCAAAGCGGCTCTGGTAGGGTTGAGGAAGGTGTCGGCGAAGCGGCTCCGGTAGGGTTGAGGAAGGTGTCGACGAAGAGGATCAGAGGCCGTCGACGGGGGCATCGGTGGGCGGCTCCGGGGGGTGTGGACGAAGCGTCTCCGGTGGGAAGTACGAATGAGCAGCAGATGCGCCGGGCGGTTGATTTAGATTACCGGGCGAGCAGATCCGCGCCGTGGACAAGGCCGGCACTAAATGGGCTGTGGTACAAGGTGGATGAGCAGTCTACTTGTTTCTAGGGAGGTGGGAGGGTAGATGCGGCCGCAGGCAGATCCGGCGAGGTGGACGCCTGGCAAAGTGAATGGGCTATGGTACGCCGGTGGATGAGCAGTCTAGGGTTTCGAGAGGGGAGGGGAGAAAGGGCGATGAAGTACGGACGGCGTGATGTAATAAGATGCTCTGGTGCTGTGGAGTTAGTCGTTTTTGTGGGAGGGGGAGAGGAAATGGGGGTGCCGTGTAGTGGGGGGAACCGGAAGTTACCAAACCAACCCCGACCTATCATGTAGATGAGGGCGGTATTGTAACTGTTGGTCTCCGTGCACCAAGGACAAAAGGGGATTTCAGATGCTAAAGACTAAGGTGGCAGAAATTTTAGAAGGAGGCAGGAGATTTTGCCACCATGGATCGTTCAGATCCGGTTTCAACTAATTTTGGACCGTGCTAGCGGGAAGGTCATGCTAGACTGTGTACACGGGGCACGCGTCAGCAGTTAATAACTGGTGTGAAGTCCACCCCAGAAAAAGACAATAACTCGGGATGATGCGCCGATAACTTGGACGTTCACACGGGCGCGGCCAATCGTACGGGTGTAGTGGCGCATTCACAAAAAAGGGATCAAACGCTCAGCCTATGTATTTCTCGTGTAAATAGATAATTTAGTGCCATTGGTTATTTACTTTAAACATAATGCATTGACGTGTTAGTGTAGAGGCACAAAAGAAATGGATATTGTAGTTAGCTACTTAAAAGTGTTACCTCATATGATTACATAGCCTCCATTTCATAAATTGCGTACCCGTTGAATTCATATATAAATATTACATATATTACTTCAAAATAGAAACTTAAATCATCCAAGACTAATGAATTTGAATGCAAGAGTAACAATGGTGCATGTACATGATAACTACATTGGTTGTTTGAAGAAACATCACTGTAACTTTGGCATGCACAACTGAAAAGGTTTATTTAAATAGAAAAAATGTGATATGTGAGTGTCCAATCTTTATAGAGTTGAATCGATATTGTACCTTTGGCCACGATACGAAGTAGATATTGACTTATGTTCAAGCGATGCACGTCCACGATCGCTAGATAGTCATACGTGAATGAATTGTGCAATCTCTCTGACACGCATACATATCTCATTTCCCCGTGGGCATCGGAATCACACACGCGCACTTCGTGTATTCTCTCCCTCCTTCAGGGTTAAATTCGTCTTTCTACCCCGTCCTACAAGTCTCTCACACAGAAACACACACGCTATCTATGTCTAACACGCCCACCCCTTTAATTCCGTCCACCCACAACCACTAATGTCTCAAAGTATAATAATGTCTCTCACACATATGCTATGTACCTATCCCTTAATATAGCTAGATATGTGTCACACAAACTCCTTCTCCCTACTAGCAAGATGCCCATGCGTTGCACGGAACATCAAGATGCATTTGTATGAGAAGTTTATCTTGTGGGAGAAAATGATGAACGAGGGAATGCCTTATTTGCAAATGCGGAGAGGGGTGTGGGTATCTTTTTGCAAAATTGCCATATTTTCCTTCCATGCATGTGATATAAATCGGATGGCCTATATTGCAGGATGGCAGGAACACCATCATCACCAACTCTGTTTCTTTTATAAGAGTAGAGATATGTGAGTGTCACTGCCCCCCCCACACGCACACACACCCACACTTCCCAACACCGAAGGAGTAGGGTGACACCTCGATCTTGTTACTAATCTATCGACCGGCTTCTCTCTCAAACATACACACACACACACTACCACCGAAGGAGTAGGGTGACACCTCGATCTTGATACTAATCTATCGACTGGATTCTCTCTCAAACATACACACACACACACACACTACCCGGCACCGAAGGAGTAGGGTGGCACATCGATCTTGATAATAATCTAGCTACTCCTCTTTCAAACACACACACACACACACACACACTCGCTTAGTTGTGCCTCCGTGCCTACCGCGCAAGACACTCTCGAGCACGCCTTCTCTCCCTCCCCCCAACAAGGATAGCGTAAGGGTGACAACTCGATCCGATCATAATCACAATTGGTTTCTCTCTCAAACATTGTGTCTCGGTGCCTCGCCGTATCCCTCGATATGTAGACTTCTCACACAAGACAATCAGAGTGATGATGATCTTTGAACCCAGTGTGCCTTGTTTTTACCAGCCTCATGTGATAGTTTTCACCCTGTTTTCTGTTAATTAACAACGCAACCTTTTCTTTGTTACTACTAGTGAATCTGAAATCATTCGGGGCAGACATAAAAATATCACTTCAACCCAATTATCGCAGCAACTATTTTAAAAGAAATTAGCTAGCTGCCCGTGCGTTGCACGTAACATCAAGATGCATTTGCATGAGTAGTTTATCTTGTGAGAGAAAAGGTTGAACGAGGGAAGGCCTTATTTGCGAACGTGGAGAGACGTGTGGGTATATTTTTGCAAAATTGCCATAGTTTCTTTCCTATCCGTTAGATATAAATCCGACAGCCTATATTGCGGGATGGCACGCACACCATCATCACCAACTCTGTTTTCTACTCCCTCCGTCCGAAAATACTTGTCATCAAAATGGATAAAAAGAGATGTATCTAAAACTAAAATATGTCTAGATACATTTCCTTTTATCCATTTTGATGACAAGTATTTCCGGACGGAGGGAGTATTTGTCTTTTTAGAGATTTCAACAAGTGACTATGACCGGACCTTACCAACATACTCAAAAAAGTTGTCCATAATTTTATGTTACCCTCTTTTCTTGGCGGTGCAGTGCCATCTGGATACCTCATAAGTAAATCAAGGACAAATCTGACCCCTTCCTGAAAAGACATACGTAGCAAAATGAGTGAATTGTCACTCTAAAATATGTCTACATACACATCTGTATGTGGTAGTCCATTTGAAATCTGAAAAAGACAAATATTTAGGAACAAATGGAGTATATATAAGAGTAGACATGGAGGTATATCTCCAGCATGGTCTACAACAAAAATGTGTTGGGCTGGTTAACGCCGGATGCTCGCAACGCGATGACATGAGTTCGAATTCTGTCTTTTAACTTTAGATTTTTATATTATATATTACTCTACTTATTTAATATGTACTTCTTTCGCTATCAGACCGACAAAGGGAAACCACAGAGTACTTAGAATATTAAGGATGGACTTGTTTCTTTTTAACTTTCTCACGGGTTGTAGCCACCAAAGAAGTCACGTGTACACTGTACATGCAATTAACTTTTAATAGAGGGACAATCATGTAGGCAATTAACTCAAATGGACTGGATGTCACTCTATTATTTCCAGCATAAAGAGCATCTCCAACTGCAGCCGGCAAATTTCCTCCCGCTTCCTTCCGCGGAGGATTTACATCAAACGCCAAATGTATACATTTTTACAACTCTAACCAACCAAATGAAATTCGTGCAAACACAGACTGATTTCATATAAGCATGAAGGATTTCGTATAGAAAAGCCGGATCTTCATATAAACATGATGGATTTCATTACATTTACATGAACTAAGAGGTGCCAATCTGGCTCTCTTGTATAATTAATACTCCCTCCGTCCGGAAATACTTGTCCTAGAAATGGATATATCTAGACTTATTTTAGTTCTAAATGGCCGCCCGCGGATCCCTTTGTCTTCCTCATGTCCGTCAGACACTTGCGGGGTCGACGAAGGTCCTCGAAGAGACGAAGCAGCAAAGAAACCACCTGAATCCGCGGTCGTCGCCTCGACGGTGGCCTTCATGGGTCCCAAGTGGCGGCGGCCTCCCGTGTTCTACTTCTCCTCGATGATGGCGGCGGACACGGAGAAGCTGGCCACCGACTCGTCGCTCTCCATGCCCCCAGCTTTTGTCTCCGCCTGCATGGTGCTGTCGCACGCACGGGAGGTGCGCCCACAGACACGGGAGGCGCAGCCAGTGTCTGCGGTATAGCGCAGGAGCGACGGCGCCCGTACCGGCGTGCTCGCCGCCGTGCCGGCATGGAGCAACTCGCCACTCCTCATCGAGCTGAACTGGAGCGGCGAGTTGCTGAACCACGCGCCTGCTTGGGGCGGCAACTGGCTCCGTCGGGCCAAGCAAGGTTGGTGAAGCACCGAGCGGCCTCGCCCGTATCCGGAGGGCTCGGCGGGCCACCCAGCCGGGTAATATGCTGGATAACGGCTCATCGGAAGCCATCGGAAGAGTGGAGAAAATGGTGAAGGAGGAGATGGGGGAGCTGGTGCGATTCTTGCCCGCTGTGTGTCTGGCCTCGTGTAAATAGAGGGCGGACGGTAGGAGCTTGGCCGGTGTCTGGCCTCGTTTAAACTAAGGGCAGACGGGAGGAGCTCGGCCGGTGTTGCGTTTAATTCGGGCCTGCTCATGAACGGACGTGTGGCCGAAGTAGGATTCTCGGTTTGCATGCGGGTTTAACGGAGGTGTCGGGCGTGCAGCGGGCGGCGCAGTACTATTCGATTTGACATCATTAATGAGCCATCAAATCACAAAGGCCCTCGCCTCTCGTGAAACCGACCGAGCTAGACTGCCCCGCCCTCTAGCCTTGTAAAAAATGTATATACTCCACTTTTGTATAGTAGTAGTATCGATGGATTGCGCCATGGAGCAAAACTTGAAATAAAAAAAGGTGGTACATATAGAGAGCGCTCGTGAACTATGTGTCATACATGGCAATAAATACTACATGATACTAATATATGATACATGGCGCAGGAGTACTAAGGCTGGCCATAGTGGGGGTAACATAAGTAGTAACATGCACTTGGGACTCGCAAACATGCTTATGTGGCAGGCAATTAAAGAAGAGAAAGATGGTTAGGCTAGTCATAGTGGTAGTAACATAGATAGTAACATGCATTCCACATAAGAAAAAAATATAATGTGGCAAGTAGTTAATGAGGAGAGAGACAAATAGAGTAACATAATATGTTACCATCACATAGCGGTTTCCAATGCAAAATGAGTCTACAAAGTAACAAATGAAGTAGTGCATGACACTACACATATGTTACTGCCCACTATAGAGGTAGTAACATAGACTAGAAACATATATATGTTACTAGTCTAAGTTACTCCCCACTATGACCAACCTTATAGTAACATATAGGTAGATACCGTAACATAATAAATGCGATGCTAATGTGTCATGCATGGCAATAAATGAGACCACATACGATCCTAATCTATGATATGGGGGGAAGATCTAGCTGTTGCACGAAAGCCAAGAAATTTGGTGTCAGACGGGGCTCGTTGATAGAGTAGGAGCATTCCGTACTAGTACTACTTAGTACCAAGTTTGTACTCCTAATACTATATTACTAGTACTACCACTATACAACTAGTAGGTACGCGTACGGCACAACATCGTAGGAACAAAAAACGGAAGATCTTGTTTTGGGTGATTTATCTTTTTTCAATCAACGTAGTATGAATAATATGATGTGGGGGCACCCATGAAGCTTATGTGGCTTGGTTGCATGGCTACGGAAGGTTAGAGAAAAATAAATAGATAATGTGTTTAGAGTGCACTCCACTAAATAGATATACTTTGGATCCAAAGGCAACGGACCGCACATCTATATCTATACCCCCTATATAGTGTGTGAAAAACTTTGAAAGTTGGTCGTTGGATGAAGCCAATCCGACGGTACAAAGATGGCAAATCCGAGCACTCTCGCCGTTGGATATCATCCACCGATTACGCCACATGTATAATCTAGAAGACTCCATGGTTGAACTTAATTCATGACTAACTTTGCCACAACTAAGCTTAGGCAAAGTTATTAGTTCTTCAAAATGAGAGCCACAAGTTGGCAAGCCTAAGGGAATCTTACCACATTTTTTGTGTGTATGTCATGTGGGGCCTTAGTGTGGCTTGCCTAAGGTGTGGCTTGAACCAAACACTCACCTAAGTTAATCACACTTGCCTAACTTTACATTCCACCAGATTTTGCCACATGTTAGAATCTAGAAAACTCCACATGTAGAAGCATAATGCACAAACCACCAGAATCTCATGCGTGCATTGCACGTGTACCTTACTAGTACTACTCCAGCTGGTAGTACTAGTAAGAAACAAATTCAAGTTTTGGCACGAGCTCATACTGCGGGAGCACCACAAGGCCTGCCGCAGGAGTTACATTTCCCTCTCGGGGCCCACGGGACCGAACTTTGGTGGCTTAGTGCCCGGCCTATGAGTCAGTGACATGCGGACCTTAAATGCGGCTGGCCCACATGTCATTCTCATGGTGCTGGCGTGGTTCGCGACTTACTCGTTCGAGATGAACCGGCCGGTGGTGGCGTGGCCGTGGCGAGGGTGCCACAGCTGGGCGTCGGGGCATTACGAGGCGTAGATGGCCACACCGACGGGTACTACCTATAGTACATAAGTACTCCAGCTGAGGATTGATGCCCGGGACAAAATGTGTCACGGCCGCTGGATGAAAATTCGATGGTGCGGGAGTACAAATCGGAGCACAGCAGCGGAGCAGGCAAACCGCGTCCAATCGGGTGTGTCTGCGGTAGAAAGTTGATGGTCACCGCAGTTCAGCTGGCCCGCATGTCATGCACACAAAGGAAGAGGAGTGGTGGGGCCCAGAGGGATGAGGGGCACGAACAATCCTACCATTCTGTCACTGACATGTGGGACCAATAAGCGTGGGTCCCACCTGTCAGCGAAGGAAAGGCATGCAAGGCAGTGATAGCCACGTCAGAGGATCCATGTCCACGTCGGGGGACGTCGTGCCGTGGGTTGGAGCGGCGTCATGGGAATCGCGTGTGGGTGTGGTAGTGGTAGAAACAAGAAACGTGATGGTCGCCGTGGTTCAACTTCCATGAACAAGCTGTCGTGTCTGCTGACACATGTATATCAAAACTAGAGTGTTTATATTTCAAGCACATGAACAAGTATTATTCTACTAGTTTGGATCCATTGCAACGCACGGGCCAGCACATTGGTAGTACTAGTGTCCATCTCTATCTCTAGATGCCTTCCCTCATTCATCCTTTTCTCTCACAAGATAAACTACTCATACAAATACATCTTGATGTTCCGAGGAACGCACGAGGATGTTTCCTTGGGGGTCTCTCCAGCGCGGCGTGGCCGTAGTTGCAAGTTGACGCCCCTTGAAATGCCGGCATTGAGGGGCACTCGGATTTCCTCCGATGAGCAGGTAAGATGAGTTTGATCACGTAGTAAATGCATTCTAAAGACTACTTCCGTGTCCATTTCCTAATTCTCCCCCACCTTGCTTTCACGTGCTAGGCTTGGTGCGAGTGGGGATTGGCTTGCATATATGTGTGAGGGTACCAACATCAATTTGCACAACATTTACAACGGTGACACCGTTCCGTAGCAGAACCTTTGTCCAACATTGGGATCAGCCATGCAACAGGCCACCGCATGAATTGGTACGATGGAACCACGGTGAGATTGAATAAGATATCACGAACCTGGCACATGGCGGTCAAAGGCGGACCATGCTGTCTGCGGTCGATTTGTTGCCATACAAGTAGGAAGATGCTGTGCTCCTTTCTAACCGCATCTTCGCGGTGACAAACCAGGGGACTTACTTTGTATGGGACACATCCTACGATATACTCCCTCTCTCCCAGTTTATTCGTTTTATAAGTTTCAAATTCAAATTTACAGCTCCCCATCACATGTTGAGATTACAATGTCCATTAAATCGTTGCGTGCATGTATAGTAAAGAAACAAATCTCGAGTTTGGCACGAGTTCGTGCTGCGGGAGCACCACAAGCCTTGGCGCAGGAGTTACATTTCCCTCTCAGGGCCGTCGGGACTGAGCTTCAGCGCCTTACTACACCTACCTTTGAGTCAATAACATGTGGACCCGATAGGTGACTGGTCCACATGTAATGCTCCAAAAGGCAGAGGGGCAGTGGGGCCAAGAGGGGTGAGCCGCAGGTCGGGGGACGTGTGGTTTCATGGGTTCGAGCGGCGTCGTGGGAATCGCGGGTGGCTGTGGTAGAAACTTGATGCTCGCCGCATTTTAGGTGGCCCACCGGATGGGCCACTGTATTTCGCGGAAAAAACATTCCCCCTGACTGCTGGGACCCACCAGCTTCATCTTCGCACGGAAGGAAGTGCGTCCGGGCAAAAAAAACGATTTGCCCCCCTGACTGTTGGGACCCACCAGCTACACCTTCGCACGCAAGGAAGTGCATCCGGGTAAAAAAAGATTCGCCCCCCTGACTACTGGGACCCACCAGCTACATCTTCGCAGGCAAGGAAGTGCCTGACAGTCGGGACCCACCTGGTCGAAGCGTACGTAGCGTTGTCATCCTGGTCGCGAATGTGTACGTACATACTGGTCGATGTAGAGGCGCGCACGTGTCGTAGTAGAGGCATGCATGTGTCGTAGTAGAGGCGCGCACGTAGCATGTACACGTATGTACAACGGCCAGGGTGCAAGAAAGAAAATACGGCCACATATGTGTACATACGGGCGGGGTCTCGAACGCCTACTCACGCATACCTACATGGCTGGGTCAGAATGGAGAAACAGCGTCGTCGTCGTGTTCATGGGGAGCCAACCGGCTGGTTCGGAACGTAATGCGTGGTCGTGTTCATAGGGAGGGCTTGGACGGAACATGCGATGGAAACGAGGCCTGGCGCACCGCACAATAGAGGAAACAGACCTCCTACGTTCGGAACGGGTTCCTGTTGATCGGGAGGGGTGTGGCGTACCGCAAAATGGAGGAAACGGACCTCCTACGGTCGAAACGGGGGTCCTGTTGATCGGGAGGGGTGTGGCATACCACAAAACGGAGGAAACAGACCTCCTACGGTCGAAACAGGGGTCCTGTTGATCGGGAGGGGTGTGGCGTACCGCAAAACGGACGAAACGGACCTGTTGGAGCGCTACGGTCGAAAGGGGGGTCCTGTTCATCGGGAGGGGTGTGGCGTACCGCAAAACGGGACTCCACGGGATACTGTTCATCTCCACTGTCAACCTCCTCCAGCCTCCACGGGCTACCGTCGACCTCCTCCAGCCTCCATAGGCTCCTGTTCATCCAGCCTCCACCACACGCTACTCCACCGGCTCCTGTTCAACCACCCCTCCACGGGCACCCCTCCACCGTCTACTCTTCATCCAGCCCTGCACACCACAGGGTCCTGTTCAACCACCCCCTCCCCCCCACGGCCACCCCTCCATCGTCTACTGTTCATCCAACCCTCCACACCACGGGGTCCTGTTCATCCAGAGGCAACACCACAGCTCACTGTTCATCCAACCCCCCCCCCCCCCCCCGCAACGCTCACTATTCATCCCAGAGGCAGCATCGATCGGCTTGATTAGCAGCGATGGCGAAGGAATCGCTCGATCGGGTTCGCATTAACAACCATCGATCGATCGCCGGGTTCGATGAACGCCGTAGCCTGCAAAGGTAATCGCCGGGTTCGATTAGAGCCCAACGCCTCACTCGGGTTCGATTAGATCCAACGCCTCACACACGCAGCGTACATGTACGAGAAAGCAGCGCATCGCCGCCCCGACCTCCCACCATAACCGGCAACTCCCCGAAATTTTCCTCCCCCTCGCTTCTAACACGGTTTTTTCCGTCATGGACGGCCCAAAGAATGTCATGCAGCTGCGTCTCCAGCCCGCCCTGGACGAAAAGCCCATTTTCTATCATGATTTTTTGTCATAGAAGTAGGAGCCCACCACATCTATGATGATACCGGGTTTTGTCACAATTATTGTCATAGAAGTGTCATATGTATGATAGAAAAAAAATTCGTTCGGCCCAAAATGTCATGGATGTTTCTTTTTTTTGTAGTGGTGGCTCTGGCAAGCCCATCCCGAGTAGCTAGGATGTATGCATCAGCCGAGCTGAAGGCATTAAATGCCTCTTTTGTAAAGCCAAGGTCGCGAAGAGCGGCCCTCCGGCGCTGATGATTCATGGCGCTCTCCACTTCAGAGTTCGTGACGGATACATCATCCGAATGCTCTGTAGGAGGACAGTGTGACGTCACTCCTGTATCGGCCCCTGTCCGTAAGGTGGGTTCCGGAACCTGACTGGTGGAGGTGTGACCGGCGGAATCCCCGGACATAGTACGGCGAACGCTCTTCCTGATAAGACACAACGGACAATGTCTCAGTTTGATGTGACTGCCAAGGGGCGTATTCAAAAGAAAATCCATACCTCTTTGATGAAGGCTCTGTCGTGTTGTCATTTGCCTTCCTCTTCGAAGATCTGCCCGGCACGGGCGCCACTCTCTTAGGAGACGCCTCTAGTGCTGCATGGCGCGTCGAGCGCCTCCCCTTTGCAGCACGAAACAGTGCGATGGGTGAGGCACAATGCGGAAGCCCTTTGAAGGAGATGTCTCCTGATTACTTACATGCGAGGCAGGAAGGAAGCCGGAATAGTCGACAACGATGGCCACTTCTGTGCCATCATAGCTCGCCTGGTAGAATACTCCATCCTTGAGTTCTACAAACACGTCCGAATCCTCTTCGAATCCGGGGTCAAGGTTCCGATTATGATCCTTTGGCTGTGGGGCGGGGCTATAGACCCCCGCGGTAACCTTCCGCCATTCCTGTTACAAATGGATGGGTTAATGTCAATTAATAGTGACTCAGGGAGAGGATTGACTAAAGTGGTGGGATTAAAACTCACCCAGCTAGGAGGATTGTACATGGAAAATCCATCTTGGCATTTAAGATGAGTGAACTCCTCTTTCTCCCCTTTGTACAGTTCCGCCAATATTTTTGCCAAAGCGGCGGGTGTGTCCGGACCCTTCCATCTGCAGCGTGAGGCGTCGTCTTCCCCATTGTAGTGCCACATAGGGAGCCCTCTGAATTGGAGCGGCTGGACACCCTGCACTATGGAAGTCGCCATTACCTCGATTATTGATAATCCGGACTGGGCGAGTGTCCTTATCTTGCCCATTAATTGACGTACTTCCGCGCTATCCTCCTCCTCGAGGCTCCGAGGGCGCCAGCTGTGGCGTTTCTTCAATGGAGCACTAGAAAATTCAGGAAGACCCATGCGGATTGGGTTGGGGAGAGCAACGTCCTCAATATAGAACCACTCTGAGGGCCACTCTTTGGATGCCTTCTTCGGTGTGCCGGATATGTATCCGGTCCCGGCTATGCGCCATACCTCAGCGCCGCCCACCTCGAATACCGATCCCTCTTGGGTGCGAGGGACGAGGCAGAATAGCTTCTCCATAAATAAAAGTGGGCCTCACAGCCCAGGAATAGCTCGCAAAGAGCAACAAAACCCGCAATGTGCAGGATTGAGGCTGGCGTGAGGTTGTGCAGTTGGAGGCCATAATACTCTAGGAGTCCTCGAGGAAAGGGTGGATTGGAAATACGACGCCTCTTAACAAGTAGGAAACAAAGCACACCCGTTCCCCCCTGGATGGATTGGGGAAATTTTCCACCAGGGCTTCGCCAGAGAAGGAGGTCAATCCTGCCCGAACAGGCACTAGATCCGCGGGGGGAAGAAATCCCTGCATTTTAAGCTTAACCAGCTGATCGTGGGATACTGAGCATCTCTCCCAGTCGCCTTTTTCGGAGCCGTGGGGGCGGGAGGAAGAACTGCGAATGCTAGACATGTTGGAATGGTTTCTCTTGGCAAGCTCTAAGGATTTGTCGCTTGATGCGGAATGGGATCTGAGATCCAATCTCTTTAAATAGATGCCTTTCTTGCACAGCTGGGGTGTTATGTGCAAAAAATACTCTGCCTTTCGTATTGGCTCGACACATGGAGGCAGAAGCAATGGAGGCACAGAAGCCGAGGGGCATGACGTTAAATCACAAGCTGAATACTGCTCTCTAAGTCAGGTGCTTTGAAGTAATCGGAGGAGGAACCCGCCTTGCAATGTCGAAGATAATATGCGCGCCGGATACATCGTCATTGAAGCCTGGTCCGGGTGTCGGTGTCAAAACCGGCGGATCTCGGGTAGGGGGTCCCGAACTGTGCGTCTAAGGCAGATGGTAACAGGAGGCGGGGGACACGATGTTTACCCAGGTTCGGGCCCTCTTGATGGAGGTAATACCCTACTTCCTGCTTGATTGATCTTGATGATATGAGTATTACAAGAGTTGATCTACCACGAGATCATAGAGGATAAACCCTAGAAGCTAGCCTATGGTATGATTGTTGTTGTCCTACGAACTAAACCCTCCGGTTTATATAGACACCGGAGGATGCTAGGGTTACATAGAGTCGGTTACAAGGGAGGAGATCTACACATCCGTATTGCCAAGCTTGCCTTCCACGCCAAGGAGAGTCCCATCCGGACACGGGACGAAGTCTTCAATCTTGTATCTTCATAGTCCAACAGTCCGGACAAAGGATATAGTCCGGCTGTCCGAGGACCCCCTAATCTAGGACTCCCTCAGTAGCCCCTGAACCAGGCTTCAATGACGACGAGTCCGGCCCGTAGATTGTCTTCGGCATTGCAAGGCGGGTTCCTCCTCCGAACACTCCATAGAAGATTTTGAACACAAGGATAGTGTCCGGCTCTGCAAAAAAAATTCCACATACCACCGTAGAGAGAATAATATTTCCACAAATCTAATCTGCTAACAGCTTTTCATAACATGACGTTTTGTCATGGTCTGGTCATGACGAACCATTTTTCAAGCCTGCCACTACACGTGTTCCGAGGCGGTTTTATTGGCACGTCCTGTCGAAGCAGCGATTATGTCCCTCTTTTCATGGGATTCTCATCAGTACGGGTGCGGGTAACTCAACCGCGCCATCAATTACGGCGCTTTGGGGATGAGCGGTTTTACCGGGCAAGTGGGGAGGCGCAGAATACCTGCTGCCTTTATAAGGGGATAAGAACACCCATTCGCACCCACGCCTTCTTCTTCCTGATACATTCCCCTCCGCCCGAGCTCCAGCGCCCAAGTGTTCATCTCTTCTGCCCACAAAGGCCATTCGAAAATGTCCGGATCCGGAGCAGGAGGCAAATGGATGGCCTCTACTGTCCGGGAGAAGGATATCAAAAAGCTCCGGGAGGCCGGGTATCTAGCCAAGAAAATCAGCCACCATCTCCCGACGGCAGGACAGATCGTCCCTACTCCGGAACCCCACGAGAGGGTTGTATTCCTCCTCACTTTGTCCGCGGGCTAGGGTTTCCCCTCCACCCGTTTGTTCACGGCATCATGTATTACTATGGGATCGATCTTCATGACCTGTCCCCTAATTCCTTCCTCAACATCTCGACATTCATTGTCGTGTGCGAGGCTTTTCTCTGCATCTCGCCACACTTCGGCTTATGGTTGAAGATCTTTAATGTGAAGCCCAAGGTAGTGGGCGGTGAGCACCCCGAGTGCAGGGGCGCTATGGTGAGCAAGATGCCCAATATCATATGGCCAACTGGCACCTTTAAGGATTCTGTCAAGGAGTGGCAACAACAGTGGTTTTACATCACTGAGCCGCGTGGCACGGAATGGGCCGCTACTCCCGAATTTTGATCCGGTGCCCCCCTGCGGCTTACATCCTGGGTCAAGAAGGGCCTGAACTGGTCCTCGTCCGATTTAACCGCCGGTGCTCCAGATCTTGGCGTTAAAGATATGGGAGACAAGAACATTGAACTTGTCAATGTAGTCATGGTGATGTTAGTTCGCCGGATCCTGCCTTGTGAACACCGGACTTGCAATCTATGGGAATTCGATCCGGCCAGGCACCAAACCTTATGAGAGCTTTTTGGCTCCTCGCACAAGGACATCTGGAAGGTGCTTTTCAAGTCCAGCAAATCATGGCCGGACTCCGCTGAGGACCGCGGGTACGAACTGTCCCGCCCTGCAAGTTCGGTAAGTCATCATACTTTTTATCCGCGTAACCCAAAGGAAGTGCTTAACGTATTTTATACGACTCTCCCAGAGCTGGACGAAGAAGGCGGAGCGGATCCATTGTCCGGCCCCACTGCCCGAAGAATCGGCCATCCCACTTCTGACGAAGATGCTGGTCCCGGCGCCTTACAAGGTGCCGAAGAAGACGGCCGAGAAGAAGGCCAAAAAGACCCGGGGAGGTCTTTGTCGCCGCGGCACTTCGGACACAATATCTGAAGGCTCTGATGCCCGTTCCGCCTCCGAAGAGAACGAGGAGGAGGAAGAAGATGAATCCCCTACGGGAGGAAGAAAGAAGAGGACGACCTCCATACACTTGGAGGCCGAGCCACCCAAAAGGGGAAAGGCTCCTCTTCCGGAGGAGTCCACTGCCGCCGCCGACAGCGGCCCGGTGTGGGATCCCAGGGCCCAGCCCCTGGTGAAATCGTGAGTATACAAAATCTAAGTACATTTATGCGTCCAGACTCGTCATGGCATAGTATTTTATCTTGAGCCATATTTTTTGTAGTCCGGTGAGGTACCGTATCAAACAATCCTCTTCAGAGGATTTGCTGAGCTCGGATGCTATGGGGAGCGGGACGCCCCCAAAGGCCCCTTCCTCCGAACAGGTGGATACCATCGAGGCTTCGTCCCAGAAGGACCCCGGCCAAGGAGGAGAGGGGAAAGCCGCGAAGGCGGTGCCTGGAGGTCAAACTTCAGGGGCTGGACACATGGGGGAGAAAATTCCCATGGGAGCTGATGGCAGGGACCATCTGGAATTCGGCTCCCAACCGGATAGAGCTCTAGAGACCAATACGGCTCCAGAGTCAGGCAGGCAGCCTCTCTCAGCTGGAGGGGACATGCCTGTTCCACCGGCAACCTCTGTCCAACCTGAGGTGTCGGATGCTTTGTTGGTGGCACTGAAGAGCGCCTCCATCGTCAATGAACACCGTGCCCTTATGGGTGCGGTGATTGAGAAGATTCAGTCTGCTGAGAGTGGACTGAATGGAGCCTGTATCGGCCTTATAAAAGGTTTTGAGGTATGCTTTATGAGGTTTCGAAGAGTGTCATGGTATGGATAGTAGCCCCTGATACACTGTTCGGTGAAAGAAAGAACCGGACAGAGGATCAAATTTATGTTCCCAGGAAGACTCATTGAATGACATTTATTTCTCTTCTGTTATAAGCAGGTGTCTGTAGTGGTTGCTGCCTCTCACACTGCGGAGATCTCTGGACTGAAACAAAGTCTGGAGCGGGCCAAAGAAGAACTTGGCCAATTGAAAATGCAGTTGGGAGATAAACAAGGTATGCACAAATCTTGTTCGCGTTTATTGCGAATGAATTTGCAGTATGATGAAATAAGCTTCATGATTTGTGCTAGGGATGGTGACCGAGGTCGAGGCTCTTAAAAAGGCTGTGGCCGAGGCCGATAAAAAGGCAGCCACAGAGCAGGCTCTTCACGAGAAGCACGAGGCCAGGGTTTTTTAAGCTGAGCAGGAGCTGCAAGAGGCCGTGAGGAAATGTGAGACCTTGGAGCGGAGATTAACAGAGAAAGAATCCGAACTCGCCAAGGCGCATAAGGCCACGAGCGATGCCCGGGGGGGACCCAAAGCACCCTGCAGGGGATCCAAGAGGTGAGGAAGATCCCGGCGGGTAAGGCTTTTTCCCTGTAAAGAAAGTTTTTAAGGAGAAGATTATGTTTCTAATTTTGAAATCGGATTTCTCCCGGGGTGTTTGCGGAGCTGCCCCGCAGCATATCGGATGCCGCCCAATTCTAACGGGCCGAAGAAAGGAACACTGCGGATAAGCTTTTCTGGTCACAGTATTTGGCGCCGAATTATCCTATACCTTTTGCCGATCAAGTGAAATAGCTGATCGAACTGCATAAGGCGACTGAATTAGCCATGAAGGATTTGATTATCCGGCTATGGCCCGCCGAGCCGATTCCAAGCAGCTACTTCGGGCTCGTGAAGCGGCTTGTAAGCGATTGCCCTCGACTTGATGTCATAAAGTGATCGGTCTGCATAGAAGGTGCACGAATGGCCTTCGCCCACGCAAAGGTGCACTGGGGGAAGATGGATGCTGAGAAGCTGATGACCGAAGGGCCGTCAGAGGGGAAGGAGCACCGCGAGCCTGAATTATATTATGAAAGTGTCCTTAAAGGATCCTACCTTGCAGCAGAGCTATGCACCAAGGACATTATATTTCCATGAATGCAAATCATGTTATCCTTTGTAATGTTTAAACAAGGTCATTTATATTATTTATTGCTTGTTATATAAAAGTTTATCCTCCTGCGTGGCCGTTTTATATATTAATCCTGAGAGTTGGCGGTCATTTCCCGCCTCTAACGTAAGAAGTATCGGGGTGTTCGGATAACCGATCACTCTTTATCCCAGTTTTGGGTCCTTCAAGGAGGTGTTCAAAGACAAACCAGGCAATCGGACTATAAAGCTTTGTCACTCTCACTTAGCCATAGGAGCTTCAGGAAGGTAGGCGCATCCCCTGGTGTTCGGAAGACCGCACGGGGGGCTCTATAAGCACCTGATCGGAAGAAAAACCGATCCATCGCACGCTGCATTGGTTATGGTACTGTGCGGAAGAAATCCTTAAAGATTTTGTAACCTCTCGAACAGCTGACCAGCTCTCACCGTATCATGACAGTCAGTTTTCAGCTTTCTCTACTGAGGTGCTCGTCCGGAAGAACCGGGACACAATCGCAGTAGTTCTCCCAGTGCTACCTTAGCCGATATAGCGGAACGTAAGGTACCAAAACATGGGAGCTGGGCAAACCCAACTATTGACCCAAGGCATGATTCGGAGCTGATGCATATAATGATATAGGTTCGGGGTGCCAAACTTCCGCGAAGGTGTTCGGACTTTATTGTCGTGTTATGGGTAAAACGAAGCCCATTTTAAGGCATATCGCTGTATACGGATGCCACTTGACAAAAGAATTTCAATAAGAAATAACAGCAGGTAAGTGTCATGTAAATCCACATGTTGTATTTAAATAGTACATCTATGCGTATGAGTACAGGTAATGTGATAAAAAAAGGAATATGACCGCGGAACCTGCTGAGACCGGGGGGAAGAAGCTGAGTGCAGACCCGGAGTATAGCCGGATGGTCATTGCGGGGAATGTCTAAGGATTCCCCTGCGCGTTCAAGCTGCCTCCGTATCGCCCGTCCTTGTCTGCACAAAGGTGAACCTGCAAAGGAAATGTAAGAAATGTTTGCATGCCGGAGAGCGGTTGAGCCGCCGAGTGCGGCCTGTCCTGGCCTTCGCTGGAGCGTTTAATCGAGCTCTGGACAAGTTGGGCTATCCTTCCAAGAAGTAGTTCGGAGTCCCTTGACGGTGTTCGAGAGCCGGGACATCGACTCGAGGTTCGGCTGCCAGGTGCTGCTCGTTACTTCTGCTATTAAGGCGGTGGTGTGCTTGTTGGTGCCGAGGGAAAGTTCGTCCTTGCCATTAACCGTGATGACGCCATGTGGACCGGGCATCTTGAGCTTACGGTAGGCACAATGTGTCACCGCGTTGAATCGAGCGAACGTGGTTCGTCCGAGCAGTGCCTGATAATCACTGCGGAAAGGGACGATTTCGAAGATTAACTCTTCGGTACAGTAATTTTCTGGTGATCCGAAGACTACCTCAAGGGTAATGGAGCCTGTACAGCTGGCTTCCACACCTGGTATAATGCCTCTGAAAGTGGCTTTGGTGGGTTTGATCGCCGAATGATCGATGCCCATCTTGCGCACTGTGTCCTGGTAAAGCAGATTTAGACTGCTGCCTGCGTCCATAGGGACTCGTGTGAGGTGAAACCCGTCAATTATTGGGTCGAGGACTAGTGCGGCTGGACTGCCCTGATTGGCGTTAACCGGACGATCCGTGCAGTTGAAGGTGACCGGCCCTAGTTTATATTGTGGGACGACTAGTTCCGTTAAGTCAGCATCCCTAAGGGTGCGTATCCGGTCCGAGTTGGGAATTTGGGTGGTGTTTAACACATTCACCGATTGAATATGCGGGGGAAATTTCTTTTGCCCTCCTGTGTTCAGTGATCTGGGCTCTTCGCCGCCATCATCGCTTTGAGACCCCCCTTCTCCGTTTTTGGCGCCTGCCCTGCCGGCTTGTTTGAAGACCCAGCATTCTCTGTTGGTATGGGTGGCTGGCGTTCCTGGGGTGCCATGAATTTGGCATTGGCGATCGAGTATGCGGTCCAGACTGGATGGACCCGAATTGTTATTTTTGAGTGGCCCTTTTCGCTGACCGGTCTTTGAGCCCCTAAACTCGGCATTAACTACCGTCTCTTCAGCGTTTTCACCATATTTGCAGCGCTTGTGTTTGTTGCGTCATGGTTTGCTGTTGCTATCCCTGGCTTTTGATGTGCCAGGTTTGCTTGTTGTATTATTACTACGAGCCAACCAGCTATCTTCGCCCGCACAAAAGCGGGTCGTAAGTGTCGTGAGGGCTGCCATGGATTTTGGCTTCGCTTGGCCGAGGTGCCGGGCGAGCCATTCGTCACGGATGTTATGCTTAAATGCCGCTAAGGCCTCTGCATCCGGACAGTCGAAAATTTGGTTCTTCTTAGTTAGGAACCGGGTCTAGAATTTCCTGGCCGATTCCCCTGGCTGCTGAGTTATATGACTTAAATCGTCGGCATCCGGCGGTCACACATAAGTGCCCTGGAAATTGTCCAGGAATGCATCTGCCAGGCTCTCCCAACTTCCGATGGAGTTTGCCAGCAAGCTGTTGAGCCAATGCCGAGCCGGCCCTTTGAGTTTTAGCGGGAGATACTTGATGGCATGTAAATCGTCCCTGCAGGCCATGTGAATGTGGAGGAAGAAGTCTTCTATCCATACCGCGGGGTCTGTGGTACTGTCATATGAGTCGATGTTTACGGGTTTAAACCCTTCTAGGAATTCGTGATACATTACTTCATCGGTGAAGCATAGGGGGTGTGCGGCACCTCTGTGTCAGGCTATATCACGACGCAGTTCATACGAGTCTTGTCTGCTGTATTCGGCCCGGCCGGATTTTCTTTTAGTATATCCGGCGTGACGGTCATCGTCCCGCGTTGGAGCGCGCCCCTGTGATCCATAGATCGATCTTGCATGTCCTGCTTTGTTTTCCAATGCGTCTCGCACGTCCCGCATGTTGCCCCGGGCCTTGGTGTTTTTGTTTGAATGGCGGCGGGGTGCAGGCTGGACTTCGGGCTGGTATGCCCCTCTGTCTCGGCCACGAGGTGGCCGATCAGCCGCATCATACACTGGTGATGTAGGTTTCAATGCTTTGAGCCTCCTCGAATTGGGGTAGCAACCTGCGCTTTGGGTAACTCTTGGTTGGGCGCTCCAGTTCGTATTTCTCGGCCGCCATGACTTCAATCCATCTATCCGCTAGCAGATCTTAATCAGCTCGAAGCTGTTGTTGCTTTTTCTTCAGGCTGTTTGCTGTGGCTATAAGCCGGTGCTTTAAGCGCTCCTGCTCGACGGGATCCTCAGGCATGATAAATTCTTCATCGCCGAGGCTCACTTCATCTTCGGAGAGAGGCATGTAATTGTCATCCTCTGATTCTCCGTCTGCTGCCTGTTCTGGAGGGCTAGCTTAATCATCCCCCCGCTCGAGATCTGGCATCGTCTTCGGCACTATCCGAAGTGTTATTGTCTCTTGTGCCGGTATCGCCGCTTTTGCTATGGCGGGACTTAGAGCGGCACCGCTGACGTCAGTGCATGGATTGCTGCTTGGAGGGATTATCCTCCGTTGTCTTATCGCCATCGCCTTCTTTGGGGGTGTCCACCATGTATATATCATATGATGAGGTGGCAGTCCAGTGCCCTGTGGGCGGTGGTTCCTGTTCGTCTCCTGCATCGTCGTCCATACCGTCGATGTCTTCGGAGCCGAAATCGAGCATGTCGGTTAAATCGTCGACAGTGGCTACTAAGTGGGTGGTGGGTGGGGAGCCAATTTCTTCGTCGTCCGCATCCCATTCTAGCCGGACATAGTTCAGCCAAGGTTCTCCTGACAAGGAGAGAGACCTTAATGAATTTAGCACATTGCCAAAAGGCGAGTGCTGAAAGATATCCGCGGAGGTGAACTCCATGATCGGCGCCCAATCAGATTCGAGAGGCATGGACGCAGGCGGTTCAGGGCCTGTGGCCGGGGATGAATTCGAGGATCCGGTGACACAGGTCTCATAGGAGGTGAAGTCAGTATTCGGCTCTATCTCCACTGAGTGTGTGACCTTCGAGGCGGGGTCCATCCACCCGTCCTCAGACGGCGTAATCAACTCCAGATCTAGGGCCGGAGTAGGCATAGGTGTGATCTCCCGAATACCGTCCGGTGGCAGAGCTAAGTCATGATCGTCGTGACTGTGCGGCGCACCTGACATGTGCTCGAATCTGTCAAAGATCAAGTCTCCGCTGATGTCGGCAGTATAGTTCAAGTTTCCAAATCTGACCTGATGGCCAGGGGCGTAGCTCTCGATCTGCTCCAGATGGCTGCCGAGTTGGCCCGCAAAGGCGGCCACCAAACACAAAGATCTGTCCAGGAGGAAAACCTCACCACAGGTCGCATCGTTACCCGATGATCGAAGGGGCCATCAAACCTTGTGGTGACGGCATTGGAACTCTCAATGAAAGCACCAATGTCGATTATCAAAACCGGCGGATCTCGGGTAGGGGTGCGAATCGTCGTCTAAGGCGGATGGTAGCAGGCGGGGACATGATGTTTACCCTGGTTCGGGCCCTCTTGATGGAGGTAATACCCTACTTCACTGCTTGATTGATCTTGATGATATGAGTATTACAGAGTTAATCTACCACGAGATCGTGAGGCTAAACCCTAGAAGCTAGCCTATGGTATGATTGTTGTTGTCCTCTGAGACTAAACCCTCCGGTTTATATAGACACCGGAGGCTAGGGTTACAGAGTCGGTTACAAGGGAGGAGATCTACATATCCGTATTGCCAAGCTTGCCTTCCACGCCAAGGAGAGTCCCATCCGGACACGGGACGAAGTCTTCAATCTTGTACTTCATAGTCCAACAGTACGGACAAAGGATATAGTCCGGCTGTCCGAGGACCCCCTAATCCAGGACTCCCTCACCGGGGGATATTGAGGGAGTCCTGGATTAAGTGTCCTCGGGCGTCCGACCTATATGACATGGGCCGGACTGATGGGCTATGAAGATACAAGACAGAACACTTCTTCCCGTATCCACATGGGACTCTCCTTTGCGTGGATGGCAAGCTTGGCGTTTGGATATGTAGATTCCTTTCTTTGTAACCGACTTTGCACAACCCTGGTCCCCTCCGGTGTCTATATAAACCAGAGGGTTTAGTCCGTAGAGGCAATCACAATCATACAGGCTAGACATCTAGGGCTTAGCCATTACGATCTCGTGGTAGATCAACTCTTGTAATACTCATATCATCAAGATCAATCAAGTAGGAAGTAGGGTATTACCTCCATCGAGAGGGCCCGAACCTGGGTAAACATTGTGTCCACTGTCTCTTGTTACCATCGACCTTAGATGCACAGTTCGGGACCCCCTACCCGAGATCCGCTGGTTTTGACACCGACACCGGTGTCTATATAAACCGGAGGGATTAGTCCGTAGAGGCAATCACAATCATACAGGCTAGACATCTAGGGTTTAGCCATTACGATCTCGTGGTGGATCAACTCTTGTAACCCACATATTCATCAAGATCAATCAAGCAGGAAGTAGGATATTACCTCCATCAAGAGGGCCCGAACCTGGGTAAACATCGTGTCCCCTGTCTCCTGTTACCATCGACCTTAGACGCACAGTTCGGGACCCCCTACCCGAGATCCGCCGGTTTTGACACAGACAGCCAGGCCACGACTACGACGAAAGGCGAGCGGATTGCACAGTGGCGGCGCAGGAGGGCGATAGAGGGGAAATGAGATTGGCGAGGTTGGGTGATACGTCTCCAACGTATCTATAATTTTTAATTGCTCCATGCTATATTATCTATTGTTTTCGACTATATTGGGCTTTATTTTCCACTTTTATATTACTTTTGGGACTAACCTATTATCCGGAGGCCCAGCCGGAATTGCTGTTTTTTGCCCATTTCAGTGTTTCGAAAAGACGGAATATCAAACAGAGTCCAAACGGAATGAAATCTTCGGAAACGTGATTTTCTCATCAGATAAGACCCAGGAGACTTGGACCCTCCGTCAAGAAAGCCATGAGGCGGACACGAGGTGGAGGGCGCCCCCTAGGCGCGCCCCCGCCTCGTGGGCCCTCAAGCTCCACCGACGCATTCTTCCTCCTATATATACCTCGCATTCCAACGGATCAGAGACGGAGCCAAAAACCTAATTCCACCGCCGCAACTTTCTGTATCCACAAGATCCCATCTTGGGGCCTGTTCTGGAGCTCCGCCGGAAGGGGATTCCACCACGGAAGGCTTCTACATCAACATCATATCCTCTCCGATGAAGTGTGAGTAGTTTACCTCAGACCTTCTGGTCCATAGCTAGTAGCTACATGGCTTCTTCTCTCTTTTTGGATCTCAATACAATGTTCTCCCCCTCTCTCGTGGAGATCTATTCGATGTAATCTTCTTTTTGCGGTGTGTTTTTTGAGATCGATGAATTGTGGGTTTATGATCAAGATTATCTATGAGCAATATTTGAATCTTCTCTGAATTCTTTTATGTATGATTGAGTTATCTTTGCAAGTCTCTTTGAATTATCCGTTTGGTTTGGCCAACTAGATTGGTAGTTCTTGCAATGCAAGAAGTGTTTAGCTTTGGGTTCAATCTTGCGGTGTCCTTACCCAAAGGATGTAAAGGGTTGCAAGGCATGTATTGTATTGTTGCCATCGAGGATAACAAGATGGGGTATTTATCATATTGCATGAATTTATTCCTCTACATCATGTCATCTTGCTTTAGGCGTTACTCTGTTTTCATTAACTTAATACTCTAGATGCATGTTGGATAGCGGTCGATGAGTGGAGTAATAGTAGTATATGCAGGCAGGAGTCGGTCTACTTTTCTCGAACGTGATGCCTATATACATGATCATACCTAGATACTCTCATAACTATGCTCAATTCTGTCAATTGCTCAACAATAATTCGTTCACCCACCGTAAAATACCTATGCTCTTGAGAGAAGCCACTAGTGAAATCTATGGCCCCCGGGTCAATTTTCATCATATTAATCTTCCTACGCTTTATTTTTGCTTTGCTTTTTTACTTTGCCTTTTATTTTACTTTGCATTTTTATACCAAAAATACCAAAAATATTATCTATCATCTCTATCAGATCTCACTCTCGTAAGTGACCGTGAAGGGATTGACAACCCCTATTCGCGTTGGTTGCGAGGAGCTATTTGTTTTGTGTAGGTATGAGGGACTTGCGCGTGGCCTCCTACTGGATTGATACCTTGGTTCTCAAAAACTGAGGGAAATACTTACGCTACGCTCCTGCATCATCCTCTCCTCTTCGGGGAAAACCAACGCAAGCTCAAGACGTAGCAAGAAGGATTTCTGGCGCCGTTGCCAGGGAGTCGACGCAAAAGTCAACATACCAAGTACCCATCAAAATCCCTTATCTCACGCATTACATTATTTGCCATTTGCCTCTCGTTTTCCTCTCCCCCACTTCACCCTTGCCGTTTTATTCACCCTCTCTTTTCCGTTTGCCTTGATGTCTTACTTGACTCGTTTGCTCGTTTGGTTGAAATAGTTGAGTATTTATTCCTAAACAAAGAAGCCAATATCTATGGATCCTCATCCGCTTGCCAATCTTTTTAAGAGATCCAATTATGATGAACCAATTCCTAGTGATTTGGATGCACTAGATTATCTTTATAAGGTTTTGCCTGAAATCCGTGAAGTGACTCACGATAGATCTTTGAATAAAAAGCATGATTGCAATGATTTTATTATAAATTCTGTTGATGTAAATTATGCTAATAATATGCAAATACCTAAGCTTGGGGATGCTAGTTTTGCTATGTCCAATAGTCATGATTGGGGATATTCTTCTTATGATCTTGAAAATTTATTTAAGCCCCATGATGAATATAAGATTGATAATAGTGTTTGCAATAATATTGAAAGTGGGTTTGGAAGAGTGTCAACTTTAGATCCCACATATTTGGATAACATTCAATCTGATGAAATTTTTGATAAAAATGGGCTTGGAGAAATCATGACTTTAGTTAATGATAATCCCACTATTTTGGAAGAGTGTCAACTTCGCATGCATGTGGATCGTGTTGAGAATATGTTATGTGATAGCTATATTGCTGAAATTTCTTATGATCCTACATGTAATTATTATGAGAGAGGAAAATATGGTTATAGAAATTTTCATGTTACTAAATTACCTCTCGTTATGTTGAGATTGCTATTGTTCCTTTCCGCTTCCTTGCATGTGCTTGTTTTTGCTTGCTACGATAATTTGTTTTCCTGTAAGATGCCTATGCATAGGAAGTATGTTAGACTTAAGTGTGTTTGTCACATGTTTTATGATGCTCTCTTTATGTTTCAATTCTTGTCTTTCACGTGAGCACCATTGAAATCTTAATGCCTAGCTAAAAAGGATTTACAGAAAAGCGCTTGTTGGGAGACAACCCAATATTTTTCCTTGCAGCTTAGTAATAAATAATCCATCTACCTTCTTTTTAGATGTGGTTTTATGTTTTAATTAGTGTTTGTACCAAGTTAAACCTATAGAATCTTCTTGGATAATAGTTATTTGATCTTGCTGTAATTTCCAGAAACTTTCGGTTCACGAAAACAATTGTTAAAAATCACAAGAACGTGATAAAATAGTGATTCCAATTGCTGCTGATCAATAAAAAATTGCCTAGGTCGTACTATTTGGCTGAATTTTTGGAGTTCCAGAAGTTTGCGTTAGTTACAGATTACTACAGACTGTTCTGTTTTTGACACATTCTGTTTTTCGTGTGTTGTTTGCTTATTTTGATGAATTTATGGCTAGTAAAATAGTTTATGATCCATAGAGAAGTTGGAATACAGTAGGTTTAACACCAATATAAATAAAGAATGAGTTCATTACAGTACCTTGAAGTGGTCTTTTGTTTTCTTTCGCTAACGGAGCTTACGAGATTTCTGTTGAGTTTTGTGTTGTGAAGTTTTCAAGTTTTGGGTGAAATCTTTTGATGGATTATGGAACAAGGAGTGGAAAGAGCCTAAGCTTGGGGATGCCCATGGCACCCCAAGATAATCCAAGGACACCAAAAAGTCAAAGCTTGGGGATGCCCCAGAAGGCATCCCCTCTTTCGTCCACTTCCATCGGTAACTTCACTTGGAGCTATATTTTTATTCACCACATGATATGTGTTTTGCTTGGAGCGTCTTGTGTTATTTGCGTATTTGCTTGTTAGTTTACCACAATCATCCTTGCTGTACACACCTTTTGAGAGAGCCATACATGAATTGGAATTTTTAGAATACTCTACGTGCTTCACTTATATCTTTTGAGCTTGATAGTTTTGCTCTATGTGCTTCACTTATATTTTTTTTAGCTTGATAGTTTTTCTCTAGTACTTCACTTATATATTTTAGAGCACGGTGGTGGATTTGTTTTAAAGAAACTATTGATCTCTCATGCTTCACTTAGATTATTTTGAGAGTCTTAAATAGCATGGTAATTTGCTTAATAATAATACGCTTGGTATTCAAGATTTGTAAAACTTTCTTTTGAGTGCGTTGAATACTAAGAAAAGTTTGATGCTTGATAATTGTTTTGAGATATGGAGGTGATAATATCAAAGTTGTGCTAGTTGAGTAGTTGTGAATTTGAGAAATGCTTGTTTTGAAGTTTGCAAGTCCCGTAGCATGCACGTGTATGGTAAACGTTATGTAACAAATTTGAAACATGAGGTGTTATTTGATTGTCCTCCTTATGAGTGGCGGTCGGGGACGAGCGATGGTCTTTTCCTACTAATCTATCACCAAGGAGCATGCGCGTAGTGCTTTGGTTTTTGATGGCTTGTAGATTCTTGCAATAAGTATGTGAGTTCTTTATGACTAATGTTGAGTACATGGATTATACGCACTCTTACCCTTCCATCATTGCTAGCCTCTTCGATACCGTGCATTGCCCTTTCTCACATTGAGAGTTGGTGCAAACTTCGCCGGTGCATCCAAACCCCGTGATATGATACGCTCTTTCACACATAAACCTCCTTATATCTTCCTCAAAACAGCCACCATACCTACCTATTATGGCATTTCCATAGCCATTCCGAGATATATTGCCATGCAACTTTCCACCATACCATTCTTCATGACACATTCATCATTGTCATATTGCTTAGCATGATCATGTAGTTGACATAGTATTTGTGGCAAAGCCACCGTTCATAATTCCTTCATACATGTCACTCTTGGTTCATTGCATATCCCTTACATCACGGAGGCATTCATATAGAGTCATACTTTGTTCTAGTATCGAGTTGTAATCATTGAGTTGTAAATAAATAGAAGTGTGATGATCATCATTTTCTAGAGCATTATCCCCAAAAAAAAGAGAAAGGCCAAAGAAAAAAAAGAGAAGGCCAAAAAAGAAATAAAAAGGGGCAATGTTACTATCTCTTTTTCCACACTTGTGCTTCAAAGAAGCACCATGTTCTTCATATAGCGAGTCTCATATATTGTGCTTCAAAGTAGCACCATGTTCTTCATATAGCGAGTCTCATATATTGTGCTTCAAAGTAGCACCATGTTTTTCATATAGCGAGTCTCATATGTTGTCACTTTCATATATTATTGGGAATTTTTCATTATAGAACTTGGCTTGTATATTCCAACGATGGGCTTCCTCAAATGCCCTAGGTCTTCGTGAGCAAGCAAGTTGGATGCACACCCACTTAGTTTCTTTTGTTGAGCTTTCATACATTTATAGCTCTAGTGCATCAGTTGCATGGCAATCCCTACTCCTTGCATTAACATCAATTGATGGGCATCTCCATAGCCCGTTGATTAGCCTCGTTGATGTGAGACCTTCTCCTTTTTTGTCTTCTCCACATAACCCCCATCATTATATTCTATTCCACCCATAGTGCTATGTCCATGGCTCATGCTCATGTGTTGCGTGAAAGTTTATAGGTTTGAGATTACTAAAGTATGAAACAATTGCTTGGCTTGTCATCGGGGTTGTGCATGATGAGAGCATTCTTGTGTGACGAAAATGGAGCACGACTAAACTATATGATTTTGTAGGGATGAACTTTCTTTGGCCATGTTATTTTGAGAAGACATAATTGCTTAGTTAGTATGCTTGAAGTATTATTATTTTTATGTCAATATGAACTTTTGTCTTGTATCTTTCAGATCTGAATATTCATACCACAATTAAGAAGAGTTACATTGAAATTATGCCAAGTAGCACTCCGCATCAAAAATTCTCTTTTTATCATTTACCTACTCGAAGACGAAAGGTGAATTAAGCTTGGGGATGCCTGATACGTCTCCAACGTATCTATAATTTTTGATTGCTCCATGCTATATTATCTATTGTTTTGGACTATATTGGGCTTTATTTTCCACTTTTATATTACTTTTGTGACTAACCTATTAACCGGAGGCCCAGCCCAGAATTGTTGTTTTTTGCCTATTTCAGCGTTTCAAAGAAACGGAATATCAAACGGAGTCCAAATGGAATGAAATCTTCAGAAATGTGATTTTCTCATCAGATAAGACCCAGGAGACTTGGACCCTCCGTCAAGAAAGCCACGAGGCGGTCACGAGGGTGGAGGGTGCCCCCCCTAGGGCGCGCCCTCTGCCACATGGGCCCCTCGAAGCTCCACCGACGTACTCCTTCCTCCTATATATACCTACGTACCCCCAACAGATCCGAGACGGAGCCAAAAACCTAATTCCACCGCCGCAACTTTCTGTATCCATGAGATCCCATCTTGGGGCCTGTTCCGGAGCTCCGCTGGAAGGGGATTCCACCACGGAAGGCTTCTACATCAACATCATAGCCTCTCCGATGAAGTGTGAGTAGTTTACCTCAGACCTTCGGGTCCATAGCTAGTAGCTAGATGGCTTCTTCTCTCTTTTTGGATCTCAATACAATGTTCTCCCCCTCTCTCGTGGAGATCTATTCAATGTAATCTTCTTTTTGCGGTGTGTTTGTTGAGATCGATGAATTGTGGGTTTATGATCAAGATTATCTATGACATATATTTGAATCTTCTCTGAATTATTTTATGTATGATTGAGTTATCTTTGCAAGTCTCTTCGAATTATCCGTTTGGTTTGGCCAACTAGATTGGTAGTTCTTGCAATGGGAGAAGTGTTTAGCTTTGGGTTCAATCTTGTAGTGTCCTTACCCATTGACAGAAAGGGTTGCAAGGCACGTATTGTATTGTTGCCATCGAGGATAACAATATGGGGTATTTATCGTATTGCATGAATTTATTCCTCTACATCATGTCATCTTGCTTAAGGAGTTACTCTGTTTTCATTAACTTAATACTCTAGATGCATGTTGGATAGCGGTCGATGAGTGGAGTAATAGTAGCTGATGCAGGCAGGAGTCGGTCTACTTGTCTCGGATGTGATGCCTATATACATGATCATACCTAGATACTCAACAGTAATTCGTTCACCCACCGTAAAATACCTATGCTCTTGAGAGAAGCCACTAGTGAAATCTATGGCCCCCGGGTGAATTTCCATCATATTAATCGTCCTACGCTTTATTATTGCGTTGCTTTTTTACTTTTCCTTTTATTTTACTTTGCATTTTTATACCAAAAATACCAAAAATATTATCTATCATCTCTATCAAATCTCACTCTTGTAAGTGACCGTGAAGGGATTGACAACCCATATTCGCGTTGATTGCGATGAGCTATTTGTTTTGTGTAGGTACGAGGGACTTGCGCGTGGCCTCCTACTGGATTGATACCTTGGTTCTCAAAAACTGAGGGAAATACTTACGCTACTCTGCTGCATCATCCTCTCCTCTTCGGGGAAAACCAACGCAAGCTCAAGACGTAGCATTGGGGAGCCGTCGTTTGGCTTAAATAGCTGGATTTGACACCTCGGGAAGCATGCCAGAGCGGAGTTCTCACCAAATCACTAGGTTTCGGCTAGTGTGCGCGTGGGTCCCACATGTTAGTCTGAATTTGCAGATGTGCCCGAGTGCGTATGTGCCTCCTCATATCCGGCCCTGATTTAGGCTGAATATGAGGGGTGTCGCTCAGTCCGGACGTATAGGGCAGGTTTACGGGGCCCGGTTGGGTCACGTTTTTGTGATCGATTGGTGACCGCGCCATCTGCCCAAAAGTATAGGGGGTGGGGAGCCCCGCTATAGATGCTCTTACCATCTAAAATGCGCGCAAAATGTCAACCCCTGCCAACAAATATTTGCCAGATATTACAGTCATTTAATCGCGAATACGCATGTTGTGTATCATTCCATTGATACATGGTAGAAATTACATGGTGGCAATCCTCATATAGCAAACGCTAGAAGGCGCATACGAGGACATGATGTCTACTACACAACCATCTTCTTGTAGACGTTGTTGGGCCTCCAAGTGCAGAGGTTTGTAGGACAGTAGCAAATTTCCCTCAAGTGGATGTCCTAAGGTTTATCAATCCGTGGAGGCGTGGGATGAAGATGGTCTCTCTCAAACAACCTTGCAACCAAATAACAAAGAGTCTATTGTGTCCCCAACACACCCAATACAATGGTAAATTGTATTGGTGCACTAGTTCGGCGAAGAGATGGTGATACAAGTGCAATATTGATGGTAGATATAGGTTTTTGTAGTCTGAAAATATAAAAACAGCAAGGCAGCAAGTGGTAAAAGTGAGTGTAAACGGTATTGCAATGCTAGGAAACATGGCCTAGGGTTCATACTTTCACTAGTGCAAGTTCTCTCAACAATGATAACATAATTATATCATATAACAATCCCTCAACATGCAACAAAGAGTCACTCCAAAGTCACTAATAGCGGAGAACGAACGAAGAGATTATTGTAGTGTACGAAACCACCTCAAAGTTATTCTTTCTGATCGATCTATTCAAGAGTCCGTTGTAAAATAACATGAAGCTATTGTTTCCGTTCGGTCTATCCTAGACTTTGTACTAGAATAACCCCTTAAGATACAAATCAACCAAAACCCTAATGTCACCTCCATACTCCAATGTCACCACAAGTATCCGTGGGTAAGATTATATGATATGCATCACACAATCTCAGATTCATCTATTCAACCAACACAAAGAACTTCAAAGAGTGCCCCAAAATTTATACCGGAGAGTCAAGACGAAAACGTGTGCCAACCCCTATGCATAAGTTCACAAGGTCACTGAACCCGCAAGTTGATCACCAAAACATACATCAAGTAGATCACGTGAATATCCCATTGTCACCACAGATAAGCACATGCAAGACATACATCAAGTGTTCTCAAATCCTTAAAGACTCAATCCGATAAGATAACTTCAAAGGGAAAACTGATGACCCACAAGTGTAGGGGATCTATCGTAGCCTTTTCGATAAGTAAGAGTTTCAAACCCAACGAGGAGCAGAAGAAAATGACAAGCGGTTTTCAGTAAGGTATTCTCTGCAGGCACTGAAATTATAGGTAACAGATAGTTTTCTGATAAGGTAATTTGTAACGGGTAACAAGTAACAAATGTAAATAAAGTGCAGCAAGATGGCCCAATCCTTTTTGTAGCAAAGGACAAGCCTGGACAAACTCTTATATAGAGGAAAGCGCTCTCGAGGATACATGGGAATTATCGTCAAGCTAGTTTTCATCACGTTCATATGATTTGCTTTCGGTACTTTGATAATTTGGTATTTGGGTGGACCGGTGCTTGGGTGCTGTCCTTACTTGGACAAGCATCCCACTTATGATTAACTCCTAATGCAAGCATCCGCAACTACAAAAGAAGTATTAAGGTAAACCTAACAATAGCATGAAACATATGGATCTAAATCAGCCCCTTACGAAGCAACGCATAAACTAGGGTTTAAGCTTCTGTCACTCTAGCAACCCATCATCTACTTATTACTTCCCAATGCCTTCCTCTAGGCCCAAACAATGGTGAAGTGTCATGTAGTCGATGTTCACATGACACCACTAGAGGAGAGACAACATACATCTCATCAAAATATCGAACGAATACCAAATTCACATGACTACTAATAGCAAGACTTCTCCCATGTCCTCAGGAACAAACGCAGAAAGCATATTCATGTTCATAATCAGAGGGGTATTAATATGCATAATGGATCTTATGATCTTCCACCAAATAAACCAACTAGCATCAACTACAAGGAGTAATCAACACTACTAGCAACCTGCAGGTACCAATCTCAGGCTATGAGACAAAGATTTGATACAAAAGATAAACTGGGGTTTGAGAGGAGATGGTGCTGATGAATATGTTGATGGAGATTGACCCCTCCTGATGAGAGGATCGTTGGTGATGACGATGGCGATGATTCCCCCTCCCGGAGGGAAGTTTCCCGAAGAAACAGCTCACGGAGCCCTAGATTGGTTCCGCCTCATGGCGGCGGAGTCTCGTCCAAAGCTTGCTTATGATTTTTTCTCGCATTTAAAGACTTCATATAGCGTAAGATGGGCACCGGAGGGCTACCAGGGGCTCACGAGGCGGGCGCGCCCGAGGTAGGGCGCGCCCCACCCTCGTGGCAGGTGTGGGCCCCCTATGGTATTTTCTTCGCTCAGTATTTTTTATTATTTCCAAAAATGACTTCGGTGGAGTTTCAGGACTTTTGGAGTTGTGCAGAATAGGTGTCTAATATTTGCTCCTTTTCCAGCCCAGAATTCCAGCTGCCGGCATTCTCCCTCTTTATGTAAACCTTGTAAAATAAGAGAGAATAGGCATAAGTATTGTGACATAATGTGTATCTTTTTGTAAGAAATTAGTCATCGGCCGAGAAATTTTACACAATCATCATCAAAGACAAAAGGTATATCTTTTTGTAAGAGATTAGTCAGAGGCTGAGAAATTTTTGAGAAGTCCTTAATGAACCTCCTATAAAAACCGACATGACCAAGGAAACTTCTTATACCTTTGATGTCCTTAGGACACGACATGTTTTCAATAGCATCAACTTTAGCTTTATCAACTTCAATACCTCTTTCAGAAATTTTATGCCCCAAGACAATGCCTTCATTAACCATAAAGTGGCACTTCTCCCAGTTCAAGACAAGATTAGTTTCTTCATATCTCTGCAAAACTCGATCAAGGTTGCTCAAGCAATCATCAAAAGAGGATCCATAAACGGAGAAATCATCCATGAAGACCTCATAAATCTTTTCACAAAATCAGAGAATATAGCCATCATGCATCTTTGAAAGGTAGCGGGTGCATTACATAAACCAAAAGGCATACGTGTATAAGCAAAAGTATCGAAAGGGCAAGTAAAAGTGGTTTTTGCTTGATCATCAGCTGACACAGGTATTTGAGAGAAACCAGAGTAACCATCTAGAAGGAAAAAATGTGTATGTTTGGATAATCTTTCTAGCATTTGATCAATAAAAGGTAAAGGGTAATGATCTTTCTTAGTAGCTTTATTTAATTTGCGGAAATCAATTACCATTCTATAACATGTAATAATTCTTTGCGGGATCAATTCATCTTTATCATTAGGAACGACAATAATACCTCCCTTCTTAGGGACACAATGGACAGGACCTACGCACTGACTATCAGCAACATGATAAATTATACCTGCCTCAAGGAGCTTTAGTATTTCCTTTCTTACCACTTCCTTCATCTTCGGATTTAGCCATTGAAGGAAATATGCCCTAGAGGCAATAATAAAGTTATTATTTATTTCCTTATATCATGATAAATGTTTATTATTCATGCTAGAATTGTATTAACAGGAAACATAATACATGTGTGAATACATAAACCTACAGAGTGTCACTAGTATGCCTCTACTTGACTAGCTCGTTAATCAAAGATGGTTATGTTTCCTAACCATGAACAAGGAGTTGTTATTTGATTAACGGGATCACATCATTGGTTGAATGATCTGATTGACATGACCCATTCCATTAGCATAGCACCTGATCGTATAGTTTGTTGCTAGTGCTTTTCTTCATGACTTATACATGTTCCTATGACTATGAGATTATGCTACTCCCGTTTGCACGAGGAACACTTTGGGTGCTACCAAACGTCACAACGTAATCGGGTGATTATAAAGGTACATTACAGGTGTCTCCGAAGGTACATGTTGGGTTGGCATATTTCGAGATTAGGATTTGTCACTCCGATTGTCGGAGAGGTATCTCTGGGCCCTCTCGGTAATGCACATCACATAAGCCTTGCAAGCATTGCAACTAATGAGTTAGTTGTGAGATGATGTATTACGGAACGAGTAAAGAGACTTGCCGGTAACGAGATTGAACTAGGTATTGGATACCGACGATCGAATCTCGGGCAAGTAACATACCGATGACAAAGGGAACAACGTATGTTGTTATGCGGTCTGACCGATAAAGATCTTCGTAGAATATGTAGGAGCCAATATGGGCATCCAGGTCCCGCTATTGGTTATTGACCGAGAGGTGTCTCGGTCATGTCTACATAGTTCTCGAACCCGTAGGGTCCGCACGCTTAACGCTTCGATGGCGGTTACTATGAGTTGTTATGATGTTTCTGTACCGAAGGTTGTTCGAGTCCCGGATGAGATCACGGACGTGACGAGGAGTCTCGAAATGGTCGAGACATAAAGATTCATATATTGGAAGTCTATGTTTGGACATCGGAAGTG
This sequence comes from Aegilops bicornis, assembly GCA_021605145.1. Lineage (NCBI taxonomy): Eukaryota > Viridiplantae > Streptophyta > Magnoliopsida > Poales > Poaceae > Aegilops > Aegilops bicornis. The sequence continues at coordinate 708,425,601 of CM038671.1, forward strand.
TTCCGTGAAATTGGGAATTTTACCAGAAATGCAGGGAGGTTACCGGAACCCCGGAATGCTAATGGGCCAACATGGGCCTTAGTGGAAAGGAGAGAAGGGGGCCCAAGTGCTGGTCAGCACCTTCCCCCTTCCCTAGTCCTATTAGGACTAGGAGAAGGCGCCTCTCTCTCCCTTCCCACTTGGGGAAACCTAGTTGGACTAGGATTGGGGGGAATCCTACTCCCAAGAGGAGTAGGACACCTGGCGCACCAAACCTTGGCCGCCAGCCCCTCCCTTCCCTCCTTTATATACAGGCAGAGGGCACCCCATGACACACAAGTTGATCCTTGAGATCTTTCCTTAGCCGTGCAGCGGTGCCCCTTCCACCATATTACACCTCGAGAATACCGTGGCGGAGCTTAGGCGAAGCCCTGCGCCGGTGGAACATCATCATCGCCACCACGCCGTCGTCGATTTAAACTCTCCCTCAACACTCGGCTGGATCGGAGTTCGAGGGACGCCATCGAGCTGAACGTGTGCAGAACTCGGAGGTGCCGTCGTTCGGTACTTGGATCGGTTGGATCGTGAAGAAGTACGACTACTTCCTCTACGTTGCGTCAACGCTTCCGTTGCTGGTCTACGAGGGTACGTAGACAACACTCTCATCTCGTTGCTATGCATCACCATGGTCTTGCGTGATCGTAGGAAATTTTTGAAATTACTACGTTACCCAACAGTGGCATCCGAGCCTAGGTTTTTATGGTTTGATGATATGCACGAGTAGAACACAAGTGAGTTGTGGACGATACAAGTCATACCGCCTACCAAAGATGTCATACTTTGGTTCAGCGGTATTGTTGGATGACGATCCAGACCAACCTTACGCGTGCATTTTACGCGAGACCGGTTCCTCGACGTGCCTTCGCATATAGATGGCTTGTGGAAGACCTGTCTCCAACTTTAGTTGAACCGAGTGTGGCTACGCCGGTCCTTGAGAAGGTTAAAACGGAGTCTATTTGACGGAAGTATCGTTGTGGTTTTGATGCGTGGGTGAGATTGGTTCTTGCTTAAGCCCGTAGCAGCCACGTAAAATTTGCAACAACAAAGTAGAGGACGTCTAACTTGTTTTTGCAGGGCATGTTGTGATGTGATATGGTCAAGACATGATGCTGAATTTTATTGTATGAGATGATCATGTTTTGTAACCGGTTATCGGCAAGGCAGGAGCCATATGGTTGTCGCTTATTGTATGCAATGCAATCGCCTGTAATGCTTTACTTTATCACTAAGCGGTAGCGATAGTCGTAGAAGCATAAGTTTGGCGAGACGACAACGATGCTACGATGGAGATCAAGGTGTCGCTACCGGTGACGATGGTGATCATGACGGTGCTTGAGATGGAGATCACAAGCACAAGATGATGATGGCCATATCATATCACTTATATTGATTGCATGTGATGTTAATCCTTTATGCATCTTATTTTGCTTTGATTGACGGTAGCATTATAAGATGATCCCTTACTAAATTATCAAGAAGTGTTCTCCCGAGTATGCACCGTTATGCGAAAGTTCTTCGTCTTTGAGACACCACGTGATGATCGGGTGTGATAGGCTCTACGTTCAAATACAACGGGTGCAAAACAGTTGCTCACGCAGAATACTCAGGTTATACTTGACGAGCTATGCATATAAGATATGACCTCGGAACACGGAGACCGAAAGGTCGGCGTGAATCATATAGTAGATATGATCAACATATTGATGTTCACCATTGAAACTACTCCATCACACGTGATGATCGGTCATGGTGTAGTTGATATGGATCACGCAATCACTTAGAGAATTGGAGGGATATTTTTCTAAGTGGGAGTTCTTAAGTAATATGATTAATTGAACTTAAATTTATCATGAACTTAGTACCGATAGTATCTTGCTTGTCTATGATGTGTAGATAGATGGCTCGTCTTTGTTGTTCCGTTGAATTTTAATGCGTTCCTTGAGAAAGCAAAGTTGAAAGATGATGGCAGCAATTACACGGACTGGGTCCGTAATTTGAGGATTATCCTTATTGCTGCACGGAAGAATTACGTCCCGAAGCACCGTTAGGTGCCGTGCCTGGTGCAAGGGCTGCGCCGAAGTTGTGAACGTCTGCAAAGCAAAGCTGATGACTACTCTATAGTTCAAGTGCCATGCTTTACGGCTTAGAACCGAGACTTCAACGTCGTTTTGAACACCATGGAGCATATGAGATGTTCCAGGAGTTGAAGTTAATATTCCAAGCGAATGCCCGGATTGAGAGATATGAAGTCTCCAATAAGTTCTATAGCTGTAAGATGGAGGATAACGGTTCACAAGGAGCATATACTCGTAATGTCCGGATATAACAATCACTTGATTCAACCGGGAGTTAATCTTCCTGATGATTGCGTCATTGATGTAATTCTCCAATCATCGCCACCAAGCTACAAGAGCTTCGTGATGAACTATAATATGCAAGGGATGACCAAAACAATGCTCGAGCTCTTGGCGATCTTTGAAGTCATGGAGGTAGAAATCAAAAGGAGCATCAAGTGTTGATGGTTAACAAAACCACTAGTTTCAAGAAAAGGGCAAAGGAAAGAAAAAGGAAACTTCAAAAGAACGGCAAGCAAGTTGCTGATCAAGAGAAGAAACCCAAGTCTGGTCCTAAGCACTGAAATCGAAAGTGCTTCTATTGCAAGCGTGCTGGTCACCTTTGGAAGCGGAACTGCCCCAAGTATTTGGCGGATAAGAAGGATGGCAAGGTTAACAAAGGTATATGTGATATACATGTTATTGATGTGTACCTTACTAATACTCGCAGTAGCACTGGTATTTGATACTGGTTACATTGCTAATATTTGCAACTCGAAACAGGAGCTACGGATTGCGTAAGATTGGCTAAGGGCGAGGTGACGATGCGCGTGGGAAATTGTTCCAAAGTCGATTTGATCGCATTCGGCACGCTACCTCTACATCTACCTTCGGGATTAGTATTAGACATAAATAATTGTTATTTAGTACCAGCGTTGAGCATGAACATTATATCTGGATCTTGTTTGATGCGAGACGGTTATTCATTTAAATCAGAGAATAATGGTTGTTCTATTTATATGAATAATATCTTTTATGGTCATGCACCATTGAAGAATGGTTTGTTTTTACTTAATCTCGATAGTAGTGATACACATATTCATAATGTTGAAGCCAAAAGATGTAGAGTTGATAATGATAGTGCAACTTATTTGTGGCACCGCCGTTTAGGTCATATCGGTGTAAAGCGCATGAAAAACTCCATACCGATGGACTTTTGGAGTCACTTGATTATGAATCACTTGGCACTTGCGAACCGTGCCTTATGGGCAAGATGACTAAAACACCGTTCTCCGAACTATGGAGAGAGCAACAGATTTATTGGAAATCATACATACCGATGTATGTGGTCCAATGAATGTTGAGGCTAAATGGCGGATATCGTTATTTTCTCACCTTCACAGATGATTTGAGCAGATATGGGTATATCTACTTAATGAAACACAAGTCTGAAACATTTGAAAAGTTCAAAGAATTTCAGAGTGAAGTGGAAAATCATCGTAACAAGAAAATAAAGTTTCTACGATCTGATCGTGGAGGAGAATATTTGAGTTACGAAGTTTGGCCTACATTTGAAACAATGCGGAATAGTTTAGCAACTTACGCCACCTGGAACACCACAACGTAATGGTGTGTCCGAACGTCAGAATCGTACTTTATTAGATATGGTGCGATCTATGATGTCTCTTACCGATTTACCGCTATCGCTTTTGTGGTTATGCTTTAGAGAAGGATACATTCACTTTAAATAGGGCACCATCTAAATCCGATGATACGACGCCTTATGATCTGTTGTTTGGCAAGTAACCTTAGTTGTCGATTCTGAAAGTTTGGGGCTGCGATGCTTATGTGAAAAAGCTTCAACCTGATAAGCTCGAACCCAAATCGGAGAAATGTGTCTTCATAGGATACCCAAAGGAGACTGTTGGGTACACCTTCTATCACAGATCCGAAGGCAAGATTTTTGTTGCTAAATTCGGAAACTTTTTGGAGAAAGAGTTTCTCTCGAAAGAAGTGAGTGGGAGGAAAGTAGAACTTGATGAGATAATCGTATCTACTCCCTTATTGAGAAGTAGTACATCACGTAAATCAGTTTCCGTGACACCTACACCAAATAGGGAGGAAGCTAATGATGATGATCATGAAACTTCAGATCAAGTTTCTACAGAACTTCAGAGATCAACCAGAGCAAGATCCGCACTGATGTGGTATGGTAATCCTATTCGGAAGTCATGTTAATGGAACATGATGAACCTACGAACTATGAAGAAGCGATGGTGAGCCCAGATTCCACAAAATGGCTTGAGGCCATGAAATCTGAGATGGGATCCATGTATGAGAACAAAGTGTGGACTTTGGTTGACTTGCCCGATGATCGGCAAGCAATTGAGAATAAATGGATCTTCAAGAAGAAGACTGACGCTGATGGTAATGTTATCGCCTATAAAGCTCGACTTGTTGCAAAAGGTTTTCGACAAGTTCAAGGGATTGACTACGATGAGACCTTCTCACCCGTAGCGATGCTTAAGTCCGTCCGAATCATGTTAGCAATTGCCGCATTTTATGATTATGAAATTTGGCAAATGGATGTTAAAACTGCATTCCTGAATGGATTTACGGAAGAAGAGTTGTATATGATGCAACCAGAAGGTTTTGTCGATCCAAAGGGAGCTAACAAAGTGTGCAAGCTCCAAATGATCCATTTATGGACTGGTGCAAGCCTCTCGGAGTTGGAATAAACGCTTTGATAGTGTGATCAAAGCATTTGGTTTTATATGAGACTTTTGGAGAAGCCTGTATTTACAAGAAAGTGAGTGGGAGCTCAGAGCATTTCCGATATTATATGTGGATGACATATTACTGATCGGAAATGATATAGAATTTCTGGATAGCATAAAGGGATACTTGAATAAGAGTTTTTCGATGAAAGACCTCGGTGAAGCTGCTTACATATTGGGCATTAAGATCTATAGAGATAGATCAAGACGCTTAATAGGACTTTCACAAAGCACATACCTTGATAAAGTTTTGAAAAAGTTCAAAATGGATCGGGCAAAGAAAGGGTTCTTGCCGGTGTTACAAGGTGTGAAGTTGAGTAAGACTCAATGCCCGACCACCGCAGAAGATAGAGAGAAAATGAAAGATGTTCCCTATGCTTCAGCCATAGGCTCTATCATGTATGCAATGTCTGTGTACCGCACCTGATGTGTGCCTTGTCAGAAGTTTGGCAGGCAGTACCAAAGTAATCCAGAGTGGATCATCGGATAGCGGTCAAGAACATCCTTAAGTACTTGAGAAGGACTAAGGATATGTTTCTCATTTATGGCGGTGACAAAGAACTCGTCAGAACGGTTACGTCGACGCATAGCTTTGACATCGATCCGGACGATTCTAAATCGCAAACCGGATAATGATTTACATTAAACGGAGGAGCTGCTTGGTGCAGTTCCAAACAAAGCGTCGTGGCGGGATCTACATGTGAAGTTGAGTACATAGCTGCTTGAAGCAGCTAATGAAGGAGTCTGGATGAAGGAGTTCATAACCGATCTAGGTGTTGTACCTAGTGTATCGGGTCCAATGAAAATCTTTTGTGACAATATCGTGCAATTGCCTTAGCAAAGGAATCCAGATTTCACAAGAGAACCAAGCACATCAAAAGACGCCTTCAACTCCATCCGGATTTGGTCCGTGGGAGACATAGAGATATGCAAGATACATACGGATCTGAATGTTGCGCACTGCTGACTAAGCCTCTTCCACGAGCAAAACATGATCAGCACCAAGACTCCATGGGTGTTAGAATCATTCTTGTGTAATCTAGATTATTGACTCTAGTGCAAGTGGGAGATCAAGGAAATATGCCCTAGAGGCAATAATAAAGTTATTATTTATTTCCTTATATCATGATAAATGTTTATTATTCATGCTAGAATTGTATTAACAGGAAACATAATACATGTGTGAATACATAAACCTACAGAGTGTCACTAGTATGCCTCTACTTGACTAGCTCGTTAATCAAAGATGGTTATGTTTCCTAACCATGAACAAGGAGTTGTTATTTGATTAACGGGATCACATCATTGGTTGAATGATCTGATTGACATGACCCATTCCATTAGCATAGCACCTGATCGTATAGTTTGTTGCTAGTGCTTTTCTTCATGACTTATACATGTTCCTATGACTATGAGATTATGCAACTCCCGTTTGCACGAGGAACACTTTGGTGCTACCAAACGTCACAACGTAATCGGGTGATTATAAAGGTACATTACAGGTGTCTCCGAAGGTACATGTTGGGTTGGCATATTTCGAGATTAGGATTTGTCACTCCGATTGTGGAGAGGTATCTCTGGGCCCTCTCGGTAATGCACATCACATAAGCCTTGCAAGCATTGCAACTAATGAGTTAGTTGTGAGATGATGTATTACGGAACGAGTAAAGAGACTTGCCGGTAACGAGATTGAACTAGGTATTGGATACCGACGATCGAATCTCGGGCAAGTAACATACCGATGACAAAGGGAACAACGTATGTTGTTATGCGGTCTCGACCGATAAAGATCTTCGTAGAATATGTAGGAGCCAATATGGGCATCCAGGTCCCGCTATTGGTTATTGACCGGAGAGGTGTCTCGGTCATGTCTACATAGTTCTCGAACCCGTAGGGTCCGCACGCTTAACGCTTCGGCGATGCTACTATGAGTTGTTATGATGTTTCTGTACCGAAGGTTGTTCGAGTCCCGGATGAGATCACGGACGTGACGAGGAGTCTCGAAATGGTCGAGACATAAAGATTCATATATTGGAAGTCTATGTTTGGACATCGGAAGTGTTCCGGGTGAAATTGGGAATTTTACCAAGCACCGGAGGTTACCGGAACCCCGGAATGCTAATGGGCCAACATGGGCCTTAGTGGAAAGGAGAGAAGGGGGCCCAAGTGCTGGTCAACACCTTCCCCTTCCCTAGTCCTATTAGGACTAGGAGAAGGCGCCCCCTCTCTCCCTTCCCACTTGGGGAAACCTAGTTGGACTAGGATTGGGGGAATCCTACTCCCAGAGGAGTAGGACACCCTGGCGCGCAAACCTTGGCCGGCCAGCCTCCCCTTCCCTCCTTTATATACGGTGAGGGCACCCCATGACACACAAGTTGATCCTTGAGATCTTTCCTTAGCCGTGTGCGGTGCCCCTTCCACCATATTACACCTCGAGAATACCGTGGCGGAGCTTAGGCGAAGCCCTGCCGGTGGAACATCATCATCGCTACCACGCCGTCAGGTCGACGTGAAACTCTCCCTCAACACTCGGCTGGATCGGAGTTCGAGGGACGTCATCGAGCTGAACGTGTGCAGAACTCGGAGGTGCCGTACGTTCGGTACTTGGTACGTAGACAACACTCTCATCTCGTTGCTATGCATCACCATGGTCTTGCGTGATCGTAGGAAAATTTTTGAAATTACTACGTTCCCCAACAGCCATCGTTGGTGATCAATAACTGGTTTGGCATCTTTCTCCAAATTTATTTTGTGTTGACATAGAGCGGGACTAATGCCCTTAAGATCATCAAGAGTATATCCAATAGCAGCACGGTGCTTCTTCAGAGTTTTCAATAATTTCTCTTCCTCCTTCTCTGAAAGGTTAGCACTAATAATAACAGGATATATCTTCTTTTCAGCAAGATAAGCATATTTAAGAGTATCAGGTAAAGGTTAAAGCTCAAACACGGGATCACCCTTGGGTGGAGGAGGATCCCCTAGGATTTCAACAGGCAAGTTGTGTTTCATAATAGGTCCTTGTTTAAAGAATACTTCATCTATTTCCCGTATTTCATTCATAAACATATCATTTTCATGGTCTAGCAAATATTGTTCTAAAGGATCATTAGGGGGTACGGCAATAGAAGCAAGACCAATAATTTCATCTTTACTAGGCAATTCCTCATCACGAGGTTGTCTACGGAATTTAGAGAAATTAAACTCATGAGACATATCATCCAAACCAATAGTAACAACATCCTTCTTGCAGTCTATCTTAGCATTAACAGTATTTAAGAAGGGTCTACCAAATATAATGGGACAAAAGCTATCTTGACGGGAACCAAGAACAAGAAAATCAGCAGGATATTTAGCTTTCCCACACAAGACCTCAACATCTCTAACAATCCCAATTGGTGAAATAGTATCTCTATTGGCAAGCTTAATGCACTACAAAAAAAATACACTTCCGTGATGATACGTGTTTGTCACAGTAGGTCGCGTTTTTTGTCATGCATGTACATCCATGGCAAATTTATGACAGAATCAAGATAGTCATACATGTCTTTGTCAGAGAAGTGTTCCATGACATTACCAAAATTATCATCACGGAAGTGTCCACTTCCATGACGATAAATTGCGCATCACAGAAGTGCTTTCGTCAAGGGTGACCGACACGTGGCATCCACCGTAACGGAACGCCGTTAAGCTATCGGGTCGGGTTTTGGATCCGATAACCCGTTAACAGCCCCGACCAATGGGAAATTTCCACGTGTAAAATTCTTATTGGCCGGACGAAACATGTGTCAGCTCGTCAGTGGGTCAGATAGGCGCCTATGATATGTCGACATGTGCCACGGCCCACCACTGGCCCATTTAGCGTACAAAGCTGGCCCGTTTGACTTGGTACAAAGTTAACGGGCTGGCCCATGAAAAGCCTGTTAACGGTCTCTTCGCAAATAGCCCATTTTACGGCCAGTGATGCACTAAAGGAAATAGGCCAAACAACGACATGTGGCCCGTCGAATATAACACCAGCCCATTTCACTTTCGCCCATGTATGGCCCACGGCGCCTTTCGCCCATATGAGGCCTTTCAGATCTTTTGGCCCTTTACAGCCCACGGTGACTCTAGCCCATAATGAACAGTAATTTTCTTTGTACCCGTTAATGGCCCGTGATTTACATGAGCCGTTTCCAGCCTGTTTTAGCTTTCGGCCTATTGACGGCCCATACGTTCTTGGGCTCCTTTTCGGTCCTCGACATTTCGCCCACATCGCCTATTCCCTAATGGGCCAAATTCGCCCATGGCAAGAGTCGGCCCACATCGCATGTTCCCCAAATGGGCCAAATTCGGCCCATGGCAAGAGTCGGCCCGTTACTGGCATGTTACCCTAATGGGCCAAATTCGGCCCATGGAAAGAGTCGGCCCGTTTCTGGCCAGCCCGTCCTATATTCTGGCCCATTAACGACCCGCTATGCCTGTGATAGAATTAAGCTTTTGCAGTCCTATGGCTCGTTAACGTTACCGCGGCCGGGCCGATACCACCACGCCCGACACGGCCCATGTAGACCCATTTATCCGACGGCCCTAGGCCCATTTATCGACGGCCCGAGGCCCACCAATTACAGGCCCATTTATCGATGGCCCGTAGGAGACCCATGGATCCTACGGCCCGTATATGGCCCATGGGTAGTTGCGGCCACTAGCAAACCAGGGAAAAAGAAGACTAGGAAATAAATAAGGCCCAAACTAACGCTAGGCTATTAAGGCGATTGCATAGACTACATCCACTCGGCATCAAAGATCACCACCAGTGCAAATATAGGGAACACCCTACACTATACAAAAATGGCTTGTTGTTTTCTTCAGCCGGTGGCTGCACGTTAAGAATAAATTTTGTATCGCACCAAAACAAATTACAACTATATAACAAAAGGAAGGTTTGCATAAAACTTAATACCAGCGAGATAAATGCACCACCGTAAGTTCGTAAACTCGGTTCATTTGACCGACTATTACGCTTTCATGTTGTATTGTCCGATGGAACACCATAACCCTCGCCTTCATTTCCCTAGGCTCTGAACAACATAGCAAATGTCCGATAGTCTGGTTTCAAAACCATGCATATCTTGACGACATTGAGCAATGTTTCTCCTTGTTTCACAAAGGGCCTCTGTTAGGGAATGGACTTGTGTCTGGAGCGCATATACAACATTGCTTTGAGCTTGCATATCTTGATCATGAGGCAGTTTGGATGATATTGCCTTAACAACCAACGTATTACGCAGGAACGTGCTTTTGGCACTATTAGTGGACAGGTACTGACCCACTGCAACAAGAGCTGACATTGCGGTTATAGTTGCCTCGCCACCTTCAGAAGGTGGCGGTTCCACCATTTTTTCCATAGCTCACTGAAAAGTTGAGGTTTTACATTAGTAGTACCATAACAAAAGATATTAAGGAGGCACCAAAACCAAACAAAATAGCTTTGGTCTATATACAGAACTTATTCTGGTGAACCCATGTAAAATATTAGTTGTATTTTATTGCAAAGTACATAATAAAACCAGGTTCCAAACATATGACCATGTACCATCGCTAATGTATTGTCTATTTCTTCACATTGTATTGAGGGCTAAGGATAAAGAGACGAAGTTTATAATACGATAAGCATAGTATGACATCATTCATATCACAAAACAACCGAGAATGCATAAACAGCAATTGTAACGTTGTGTGGGCAAGTCCAAAGACGGAACTAGATTACGGGTCAAGATCAAAGGAACATCACTCCTCCCTTTTAAACCTTGTAAGGTGCAATGATACGATAAGACAATTGTGTATAAAATTGAAAAGAGTAATAGACATTGGCTGCAAACCATGTAGTTCAAGGCACAAGTCAGAGTAAGTAGTAGTTAAAAGGCATGAGGATTAAGGACTTACACCAGCGGCTTTGACTAGTGTAGTCATGCCCTTCTTCTTGCTGGTGTGACAGTCCTTGAAGATTTCCACAGCATTTGGTTCAGTATGCGCTTGGTCCTTGCGGGCTTTCCTCCGCATTTCGAACAAGTCAATATAGATCCGATAATATGGTACAGCGAAAAGAGTGAAACAAAGACTAATTACAAGAGCCTCGAGTGTGCAATATAGCTACGAGATCCCGCTGTCTGTTGGAATTTCACTTTCGTACGGTTGGCCTTGTTCTTTGAACAGTTCACCTACAAGAAGATAGATTTGTGTGGCACATGCGTCAATAGGACTTCAACATGTGATTTGATCACATATATATATAATGTACCTGATACTTCGGATCAGACCAGTGTTTAACAAGGCCCCTCTAGTCTTCATCCGATATATTTTCCACTGGAGATGTTTGGGAAAGTTCACTGTTAGCCTTGCCTTCAAAGTGAGTTTTCCTCAAGTTATACCAATACTGTCGCAGAGCAGACTTGAAAACATGGGTGCAAGCTTGTCTGGTTGCATCATCTTGGCTATCCAACTTGAACCTCATCTGCTGAAAATTATGGGAGTCTCATTATCAGCAACCTAGAAAGTATGGGACAGAGCAAGACGATATTACTAGTTTCCATACATAACCATACTTACATATAAATGGTTGAGGAAGGTGTTGAACTAGGTTTCGTCTTTGTCATTCCTGTACTGAATCCATGCTGGGAGGATACGTACATGACACCTAACGGCAACCGCTGCCTCTGATACTAACTTGGTCGACTCAGAGCATCACGTGGCCTTTTTAAACCTACCTCAAAACAGATCTCCATTCTTCCTCCTCTAGATTTAGTTAACCTATCGAGCATTATCCCTGATGTTTGTTTCCTCTTGCGCTTAGGTGCTAGTCCAACAACAAACATAGGAAGTGTTAGTGTACATCAAACTGTGAGACTACATATAAAGAAGCATGCAATCAGAATTTGACTACAACAACTACCTTCTTGTTGTTGAAGCTCACAAGGTTCATCTGATATTGCCAACTCGTCTTGTGTCAAGAGTGCTTGGGAAGTAGTGTCAGGTGGCAAGGGAGCTTGGGAACGTGGTGCTAGCTCAGTTGACGCACGAGTATGTCATGCAGCTGGTAGTACTATGGTAGGTGTTGCAAGAACTAGGGATGTCTTTGCTTGTTTGGTGGCAGCTATTTGTTTCTGTTTGGCTTTTTTTGCAGTTCGTGTAGCATGGGGTGTCGTGTTTGTAGAATTTTCCGCTGGACTTTCACCTTCTATTGCACCATCAAGCATCAAAGCAGAATCTGCAGGATTCATCCACTTCTCATTCCCTGCCATTCTCTGTTTCTTCCTCTTTCTCTGTGCCATGTTAAGTCAAGCCGACAAGAAAAACGAATAAAATTTAGTTCTTCAGAACAAATTGATGTGTGATGTAGACGAATAAAACTTTGATGTTAGACAACCACATGATAGGAGGATGTAATATGTATGAAAAACAGGATGGAAGAGATAACCAGAACTATGATGTGTAAACTAAGAAGAAGACATTTCACCAAATTAGAAGCAATGCAATGGAAGGTAGACACCATATGAAAGATGCTACAAATATCGCCCGCCAAGTTAATAGTGTCTCAAAGATAAATGGCGCGTTTAAACAAATGTGAAGCAAGACAAGAAATAAATCATATGCAAGATGCAAACAACATCACACTACCATGTTAGAGGTCTCTCGTCATTAGTGCCATTGCATATTCACAGCATTTCATATTCACGGCTTATGATGTGTAAACTAAGGAGAAGGCATTTCAACAAATTAGAAGCAATGAAAGCTAGACACCATATGAAAGATGCAAATAATATCACTCTACCAAGTTAAAACTGTCTCAAATAAGTGCCATTTCAACAAATTAGTAGTACAAGCTAGAAAAGAATGTGAGATGTAACCTATATCACACTCCAAGTCAAACGTGTCTTATGATAAGTGATTGTTGCAGGTTACACAACAAGTAGTAATTTGATGTAAGAACATGGTGTGATAGATGATATTGTATGTTCTAGAAACAGGAACATGTGTCTTATTCAAGTATAATGTGTAAAGTAAGGTATGGAATTCAACAAATTAGAAGCAATACAAGCTAGACATCACACATAACATGGAACCACATATAACTTGATTGCCAAGTTAGAGGGAGCACCAAAGTGATGCTGCACTAGGGGAGACGTGCTCATCATAAACACAGCTTTGTTGAGTGTCTATGCATGTGTTGTCCTCGAAATCATCTTGGGGGTGTGGAGGAGTAGAAATCAAGAGGCCCTCCGCTTGGAAGGAGCACCTTTATCCGCTGCCTTGCTAACCGTTCCGCTTTATTGATTTTGAATTGTCAAGTAAAACCGACAAGAAAAAGCAATAAAATTCTCTTCGTAACTCATTCATGCATGATAATCGACAATCACTACTTTGATGTAAGGCAAACACATGATACCAGGATGGAATATGTACGAAAAACAGGACGGCATGGCATGTTCGCAACTGTTTGTGTAAACTAAGCAGGAACCATTCCAGCAAATAAGAAGCAATGCAAGCTAGACACCACATGAAAGATGCAACCAATATGACTGCCAAGTTAAAAGCGTCCCATCATAAATGAAATTTCAACAAATTAGAAGCAGCGCATGCTATAAATCATATGAAAGATGCAACTAATATCGCACTGCATATACTAAAGGTGTCTCGTCATATTGATTGATGTGGGATACAAAAAACAATAGTTTTATGTAAGGACATGCTTAATAGACAGATGTACTATGTACTAAATACAGGAAGGCATGTCACATTAACAGTATAATGTCACATTTACAGGAGTATAAGCTAAGCAGACTAGCACATGCAGTTTAACCAGATTGGAAGAATTACAATCTAGACACCATATGCAACATGCAACCACATATCACGCTGCCAAGTTAGAGCAAGCACCTGCAATTCTAGTGTAGGGGAAATGCTGTAATCAACTACAGAGCTACGTTCACTATCTTCATCTAGCATTTCTATTTCTTGAGAATCATGTCGGGAGGCTGACGCTGCATTCTTTAAATGTGGAGTAGTCCCCTTGCCTGCCTACCTCGTCATAAGTGATTGATGAGGGATCCACAAGAACATTAGTTTGATGTAAGAACATGGTTAATACACAGATTTACTAGTATGTACCAAAAACAGAAAGGCATGTCACATTCAAAGGTATAAAGTGTAAGCTAAGTAGATGCAATTTAACCAAATTGGAAGCAATACAAGCTAGACATCCGGCTGGAGTGGTGAGCATGATCATCTAGGACCTAAGAGCCTGGTGGGAGGCGGGCTGCTTCGCTACCATCGCAACTTTTTAGTTGGCTTCCAGGTGATGCCTATCTTTGCTGGGCTTGTCATCGGCTCGCCAAAGGCTCGACTAGCTATTTGTCTTCTGGTGCTCACGGGATGGTGGTTCATGTAAAAAAATATTTCCTTATCTTACCGACTTCGGCCTTTCGAATACACGCTAGACACCATATGCAACATGCAACCACATATGACACCGTGAAGTTAAAGCAAGCACCTGGGTTGGTGGTTCACGGCGAGCGAGATCATCAACTCTAGAGCTACGTTCCTCGTCTTCATTTGCTGACACTGCACCCTTTAAAGCCTTGAAATGTTTTTGGCCTAGCCGCGTACCACACTGGAGCAACTTCTCTCTATTCTTTTCTGCTTCTGTCAAGGCAGGGTCTGAAATACCCTTGCATAAAAACACAATAGTGAGAGTAAGGGTGAAGTGTGTGCAGAACTAGTGCACTGTAAAAGTAGCAGATAGCAGGTGGCTGAAAAATAAATGACAGGAGACATATGATAGCTCTACAACATTGCATGGCAAAGATTCTACTCCGCGTGATTTTGTAATATATTAGCACAGGAAATGCAGGTACTCCTCCAGCACACCACCACATGTGGTCATATCTAAGATAACAGTCGACTGAAAATAAATAGGTCAGTCGATTTTTTTTAATGAACCGTCTGATCTATAAGGAAAGGGCAGACGGCCTTCGCTCACCTCCCGCCAACATGTTGACGATCTTTCTCGAACCGCCAACGACCACCGCCCGTAACCCCTGCCTCCGCCGCCCCGCCCTCCCATCAACCTCACACCACCGCCGTGCTTGGCAATGCCCCAGGCCATCCCTTTAATCCCGGCCGACCTCCAGATCAGGCGCCAGTAGCTCTAGGCCGCACACGCCCCTAAGATAAACACCAAGGCGCTGCTTCCCCGACGTAATAGGCGTACTAGCGCTTGTTACGCCGGGGAATGCTTCCGTTAATTGGGAATCAACTGGCCAGCAATTGAAATTCAGGGGGGCGACATACCTCTAGCTAAGGTGAAATAGTATATGAGGAGAAATCTTGTGCATCACGAGTTACTAGGAACATCTAGTATCAAGAAGAAGCGGTCAACTAGTGTCTTCTGTGGGATGAATACCGTGCAAGCAGAGACGTAAGATTTGCACGAATAAGGGAAGAGGAGTACCTTCTTCTTTGCTGGTGTGGTCACCTCCACATGTCACGCCGATCTTCTTGTTTTTACCGGGAAACCGATGTTCGGAGGGTGCAGGCTTGGACGAACCCATGGCCAAATTGTTGACTGTGTTGTCGTGGCTGTATGTCGGAGGGGAAGCGATCCGAGGCGGCGGCGACGGCGAGCAGGTGAACAGCTCCGTGCGGTGGAGGGTGGTGAAGTTGGAGCGGCAACGGTGAGGCGCAGGACGACGTGGTTGAACTGGCTCGAGAATGCAGACGGCTCGGCCTTGGCTTCAACTACTAGCCGTGGAGGGCGTTATGTTGAGGTTGCGGTGGACGACGACATTGGGGTATCGGCTCCGGCGTGATGGAGGAGGGCGGCGGTTTATGGGTGGGATGGGGTGGCGGGCGGAGGACGCCGGGGTTTTGCGGCTGGTGGAGAAGTAGTTTTGGCGCCCACGGAGTACGAATGGGGAATCGGACGGGTGGGGGAACCATGTTTCGGTCTGGGACGCGCTTGTTTTTGCCTTTTTTGAACAGAAGATGGGACGTGCTTGTTTGAAATTTGGGGAAAGTACAAACTTTGCTCCCCTCTTAAATTTCGGACCTGCTGCGGGTCGGGGGTAGGATGGTAATCCCAGGTGTCCCAAATAATGGGCGGGAGCGATTTCGGCCGCGCACATGTGTGCTTAGGCGGCCATTGTGTATGAATGTTTTTCGGAGGCGGTTGCGTGGCGTCTAGATGAAGCTACAAACCTACCCCGGTTTAGACCTTTGGACGTCGGGCCGGTAGGTTTCACAGGTCGGAGTTATTAGAAAAGTAATTTCCTTGTACTACCAAACATTGGTCTCATGCGATTTCGGGCGAGTAGAGGCTCTTTTGGCACTTCGTTCGAAATTTTGAAACACAAGCATTCATGTTTAGAGTGCTCTTGAACTATGAGGATTGACCTAAATAGACAACGTTATATTTGACCTTGTATTTTTGAAAACCTCATTAAATTATCTGCTTCCTTTTGAATTTTGACACTTGAAAATCCTATAACTACGATTATTTTGGAATGGAGGAGCTAAATTTGAATCTATTTTGTACACGACTACATATGCTATTATGTACAAAATCAGAGCAAAGATTGGTACCCTCATAGTTTAGGTATGGTTTACAAATGCCATAATATCAAATTCAAATAATTGAATGGACTTCATGTTGAATTCGATTTTTTAAACCACCTTAGGTTGAATTCAAATGTATACTAGTTCATAGGTAGCTATTTATAAATGTCCATTGTGTAACTTTCGTATGTATAATGTGCTTTACACCTACAACATGAACTATACTCACGTTTATATTCGATTGCTAAAGCGATGCATTGTCTGGAGTTCAAAATACTAACTATGTGGATAAATTGTGTCGAATAATAACATAGACATGCTCAAATTCGATAGAATATAGATGTCCGATGGATCAATGACCGCCTTACGCTAATTGCAAATATCATGATCCCATCCTAATATTTGGATACAATTTATATCTTTAATCAATGTGTAGAGCAGTCTTTTACGTGTAGTTTCACTCTCCATCGGTGGTCTCTCACACATGCTCACACACTCTCTCCCGAGGTGTCTTTCTCGCACACATTCTCTAGATATAACCCTGCCTCCCTCTCGTAACCATTTACAATTGTTTTCACTAACCTTTATCACAAGCACTCTTCCTCTCGCAAACATACACACGCACAATCCTCATCGACCCTTTCTATATACATGGACCTACCTACGTGTCTCATGTACGCACATTATCTTTACGCCTGTCTCTCACGCATTATCTCACACCTCTCTTCCTAATCGACGTAGTATGATTCTAGCAGAGCATTCTGTAGGATGCCCCTAAAAGTAAGGTAGGATGAATATAAATAACCGAGATAAGGGGTTACCTAAGTCCGAGAACCCAGGGATACAAATCCTAACAGGCATTTTCAGTGGACACATAGACCTTCACAATTCTGCTATCTTTGTCTTGTAGGACTAGTCATCCATGGGTCTTCCTAAATGTGTCATGGGCCGACCAATGTGGCGCAGGACGGAACCGAACAAAGGGCCTCACCTCGACCCACCGGACCTCACGCGGTGACACACCCTCTGCCCCCACGTCTCATTATGTTCTCACACCCACACATACCAACACAAACACCACACAAACAGAAAAATTCTCCTGGTGCCTCTATTCCCTCCCCCCTTGCATATACACACTCAAGGGAATGGAATCTCTTGTCATGACGTCATATTCATCTCTCTCTCTCTAGACCACCCTCATTTCTCGTGCTATCTCTCCCACCCCCCTCCCCACCCCCACCCCCCCACCCCCGTCGGCCCCTCTATCCATGCATCTCTCGAATACGTAATACACACACATACCTCTCTAGGCCCCGCCAAATGCATCAACTACACATTCACACATGTTACATCACGTACCCCATTGATCTAAAAAGCCCTCTCTTCACGCTTATTTCGCATACGACATTCCTTTTGAATAAAGTGTGGCCAAAAATTATTTTAGAGTTTCTACATATATACAACATTACAAAGTTATATGGAGGAGTACGAACGCTAATTTGCATTGCATTGTGCCCACAATGATATTTATTCCAAGACCGTGAATTTGTATATTTTTATACTATATACAAAGTTAGTCATAATAAAGAGAAACGAAGAGCATCTCTCTCTCCATCGCATACCCCCCTGTACGCCCCTTTCACGTATGCACACAAAACTATCTCCAGGTCCTCTAAAAGTAAGCCCCCAGAAAATTTACGCGTGTTTCATCTTTCTCTCGCGATATATGCAATGACGATCATTGTATTTGAAGTGAAAGCACGATACATACATTGGACTTCATAATCCACTCACTGTTTACGTTTAGTGGTTATTATACAGTCACGGGCTCACCGTACAACTTTGTATTTGCTCATGACATGACTAGTTGACCAGTTGAACGCTCCACGTGGCACCTAATCTAGTGTTGAATTACATTATCTCACTAACATCGTGCCCACCTGTCGACTTGTATCTACTCTACATCTACACTATTATAAATATACATAAAATACAATCTTATAAAAAACAAAATTGGTGATGATGGTGTGCCTGCCATCCTGCAGTATAGGCCGTCCGATTATATCTGACGGATAGGAAAGAAACTATGGCAGTTTTGCAAAAAGGTACCCACACACCTCTCCACATTTGCAAATAAGGCCTTCCCTCGTTCATCCTTTTCTCTCACAAGATAAACAAGTCATAAAAATGCATCTTGATGTTACGTGCAACGCACGGGCATCTTGCTAGTAAGAATGAAAACAAACGACAAAAAAATATTTTGACGGTGGTGCGAAGTCATGACCGCGGGCACAGCAGACAAGGTGGCCTTCTATTGGTATGCTGAGCCGTCTGTTTTAACACAAAGGAGCTCGTGTGGTGATTATACACACACGCACACATGCACACGAACTCCATCCACGCAACACTCACACAAACACATGCACCCACGCATGCACGCAACACTCACACGTACACACGCAGCCACGCATGCACGCAACACTCACACGCACACACGCACGCATGCATGCACACACCAGTGCACCACACGACCAACACACACTCTCACGCCAAGTGCTCAACCTACACGTGCATGCGCACACATCAGCCCCGATGCATACATACACAACCAGGTGATTCCCGCGCATGGGTTGGAGCCTTGTCGGCGCTGCGTAAATTTGTGTTTATCTCGACCTTTTCCCTATGCGAATCGACAGTGGGACCCACAAGGAACGTGGTCAATTTAACTAGTCAACATGGCGCCACCTGCACTATTTGGCGGTCAATGAGTGCAATCCGATGCTGAATCGTGAGCAAGTGACCGGATAATCACCGCAAAACGTATATAGTGACCGTAATCAGCTTATTCGGAAGTTATGTGACCGTATTCACGCTTTTCTCTCTGTAGGCCCTCCAAAACTACATCTCTACACGCTCGCATGTTACATCTAACAACTATGCAATACAGCACTACTACTACACTCTAACACAATAAATCATATGTGTTTTTAGTTTTACTAGATATCATGTTGTTACTTATAATTATTCAGTTTGCATACATGAAAATTGCCTTTGAAATGTATGGCCAATATCATCTACCGCGCGGGAAAAATCCCACCCTTTCCTGTTTAATTGGGTTTGTATCGATGGATCGTGCGAAACAGCAAAACTATAGTACTATACAAAGACAAGTGACAGTTCATCGGGCCGTCAGGTCGTCTACTCCTCCGTCAGAAGAGTGGAGCGCCGCTTTCATAAATCTTCTAGTCCCTTTCGCCGACATGTGGGACATCAAGCTACCGGGTCCACGTACATACCGAATACAAGCAGTAGCAGCCGGGTGAAGCACCCTACCATGGCGCCGGGCGTAGTAATGAGCAATGAGGCGTCAAATCACAAAGATGCACCTTTCCCGCAGCTAAGTTGGAGGGACGAAGTAATAATGCTAAAAAGAAGTTGGAGGGACGAAGCAACCATCATTTCACTCGTTGCTGAATCCGCTTCTCCCTCATCTTCTTCAACTTAACCACGTGTTGCTTCGCCGTTGTTCGCCTCATGTGGGACGCGGATCAGCTTGGTCGCTTCTCCCTCATCTTCTTCAACTTAACCACGTGTTGCTTCGCCGTTGTTCTGCCTCATGTGGGACGCGGATCAGCTTGGTAAAGCAATCGACACGTGGGACCGCATGTTAGCAAACCGCCAGGACAACATCCTCCGAAAATAAGAAACCTCCCCGCCATCCGCGGCAAAATCACCTCCTTTTTACTAATTTTGATTCTATAATTTTTTAGATCAATATAATTGAGATTTGTATAGATAGCACACAGGAGAAAAACCAAGTGGTACGGTTAAGCATCCACAATGTGTAGCCAAATGTGAAAATAGCTTTTGGCGTCAATGGGAACCATTGGGGACGGTGCTGCCAAAGCCAAAAAGATGGAACCAAGCTCTCGATTGATTGATTGAAGGAATAGAAAATGCAACGCCTCTCCTCTTTCTCCCATGCTTGGACGCATGTAGGAGTAGTACAAGATAGAGCATAGAGTCTACTCCCTGTCCCTTCTATCACAAATCACAAAGCAGTGAGGCGTCAAATCACAAAGCACGGACGAAGAAACTATCATTTCACTCTTCGCTGACTCCGCTTCTCCATCGTCTTCTTCGAGAAACCATCTCACCGCACTAGTACTCCTAGTAGTACTACTAGTAAAGGACTTCCTGGATGCAAATAAGGCGGTTGTCTCGGCTTGCAGGAAGCACTTGCGAACGACTTACCATGGTCTCCCTCAATGGTGTTCTCCGTCGAACGCACTTCGCCAAACCACAAAAAAAAGTCGTCGACATCACCGCAATGGGCAAGGAATTCAAATATAGTTACTACCTCCATTTTTTTGTACACAAGGCCAGTATATCAAAATTACAATTTGCAAAGGGCCACTAACACTAATCGAGGCAAAATTGATGGGGTTAGCAACCAAGGACATTAATATCCCCTGCATGCATGCGGAAGTGAGAAGGTTTGTTTGCATGGCGCTGCATTAATCAAGCGATGAGGAGTGAGATGGTTAGCTCTTTGGTCTTTCAAGAAAAAAAATGCATTAATTGACACATGAAACGAGGATTTGTATCAAAGGAAAACCCCGCCTTTCTTTTTTAACACTAGTACTCCTAGTACGTACTACCTCGGTCCTGGTTTATAGGTCCCTTTTATAGTTTGTGCCAAATTTTGACTAAAGATTTAACTAACAAAATGTTAATGCATGTCAAGAAAAATTATCTCATTGGATTCGATTTGAACATAGTTTTGAAAAATATAATGTTTGGTGACATGCGTGAACATTTTCTTAGTTTAATCTATGGTCAAAATTTGGCACGAAATACAATGGGGACCAATAAACCCGGACAGAGGTAGTACGTACTTATCCTGTTTGGGTCTAGGCCTTGCATTGCCAAACTTCGCCACATATTTTTGCCAAGCTTGCCTAAAGTTTTCAAAATGAGGAGGTACACTTGCGCACGGCTGTCGCGGTCGCACCGCACCCTCACACGGTCGCTTCCTGCACGCCATGGTCGCACCGCACCTCACACTTCGCCTCTGCACGCCGCAAACCCAACCAAGGGAACGCACCAATCGACACGTGCTGTCGCATGTGAACAAACCAAAGTCAGCCAACCTATCGCTGACACATAATTTTTGTTCATAGAGTATGTTTATCCAACCGAGTATCCAGACGGCCCGTCAAGGTGGTCTGTTGGGGAAGAAGAAGAGGTGAGGAAGAAGGAAAGAAGGGTTAGGAGACGTAGGATATTCATCCAACCACCTGAAATGGTAGAGTCAGACGACTTGCATAACAAATAGTATGTTTTTACACAGCAAACGATCCATAATAATAAAAACAACAACATAAAGAAAAACTATCACTGCTCGCGAAAAGAGACGGCCACGTCGTCTTTGGCTGCCGGCGCGAACCAGCCGTCACTACCGACGTGTGTCTCCGCACCGTGGTTGTCCTCGGCCTCCAGCTACTCGTTCAAGCAGAGCATGCGGGCGCTCTGCACGGGCGAGAGCACAGCCCGGTTCAAGTCGAGGACGTCCGGTTCCGCCTGCAGGAGGGCCTCGATGGAAGCGGCATCCGCGTGCTCCGCGTCGAGTCGAGCCTCCGCCGCCCGGTTCAAGTCCAGGACTTCCGGTTCCGCCTGCAGGAGGGCGTCGATGAGAGCGGCATCCGCGCGCTCCGCGTCGAGTCGAGCCTCTGCCGCCCGGTTCAAGTCCAGGACTTCTAGTTCCGCCCGCAGGAGGGCGTCGATGAGAGCGGCATCCGCGCGCTCTGCGTCGAGTCGAGCCTCTGCCGCCCGGTTCATGTCCAGGACGTCCAGTTCCGCCTGCAGGAGGGCCTCGATGGCAGCGGCATCCGCGCGCTCCGCCTCAAGTTGAGCCTCCGCCGCCCGGTTCACATCCACGACATCCGGTTCCGCCTGCAGGAGAGCCTCGATGGCAGCGGCATGCGCGCGCTCTCCGCAGTGAACATCGGATCGGCTGGTCCGCCTGCACCATGGGGGACTCAGGCGCCGGCACGAAGTCGACGTCCATCGTCTCATACCCATCGGGGGCCTTCTGCGCCGCGACCTCCGCAGTGAACATCGGATCGGCTTCCTCCTCCTCGTAGCTTGGCTCCAGAGAACTCGGGGATTGGCCCGCCGCAAAGCGAGCTTGGGAATGGAGGTCTGTGGCGCCGACCGCCGCCGCGATTTTTGCATGGCGCTCCGGCGTCAGCATCTTGTAGTAAGTGATCTTGCAGCGCACCATGGCTTTCCGGCGAACTAGGGGACGCTTGATGCGGGCTAGGGGATCGAAAGGTGGGGGAATGGGCTGGAGATTTGGTGTAGTTTTAGGGCAGTGGCTGGCGTAGGCCGAGCAGCGAAGGTTCCGTGTGAATAGTGGTTCCGTGACGACCGGTCAATCGGTTTTGACTGTACATCGCTCTTGTCGCGTTCGCGTTGCAGCCCGGCACGCTGGACCCTCCACGTCGCTCACCGAATGGAACGTGCTTTGTCTTGCGTTTTCGCTCACTTGTGGGACCACAGTTGAGAGCAAACTGACGTCCCTCCCCCTCCCCCGCCCGCGTCATTTATTATACCACTACTCCCCCCGTTTTATGCGGAGTAAATAAAAACAGAGGGAGTATACTACGGATGAGGATCCTCTGACGTGGCCGAACCCATTGAGTAACTTACATGCGGGGCCTAGCAAGCATGGGGTCCGCCAGTAAGTGACCGGAAGGGAGGGTAAGGCAGGGATACCTACGTCAGAGGATCCACTTCCACTATACTCTGACCAAATGTTAGAGTAATAATATATGACATGCAACTTACACAAATGTTAGAGTAATAATATATGACATTCAACTTACACAAAGCATACAGGGTCTAATGCGTTTTTCGAGGCTAACTTTGACCAAATGTTAGAGTAATAATATATGACATGCAACTTACACAAAGCATATAGTCAATTTCGTATGTGAAAGGAGTTTCCAATGATATAATTTTCACATTATACATCTCATGTACTCCCTCCGTCTAGGTGTGTAAGTCATCTTACGAAAACCAAATAATCCCAAAACACGTAGGCGCGGTGCATTATATTCTACCTTGTTTCTTGTTTCTTGACATATGAACCAATAAGAGATGAGGGTGTGCATGATTTTAATGACCTGAGACTATCAAACATGACATGCGGAGGTTAGTTCATTGCATGCAATACTATTAATTAGCAAATAAATATTAATGTCTCTCGTTTTCCCCTCCTCCTTGGTCACGGTGCACAGCCTAAGATGACTTACTCACCTATGTGAAAGGAGTACTATTAATCTTGTCAATAGTCAAATTAGAAACCATCTCGAGTGCAAATCTAGGAGTACGTACGAATCTAACAATATTGACTGGGCGTTGTTGAATGTTGATACCTTTTTTATCATAGTAGAGATACTTTGAATACACATAAAACTTATATGTAAGGTAGAAAGGATAGGAGGGAGTATATTGTATGCGTTCAAAAACAAAAGCGAACATTGAATACCCTTTATATATGATTTGCGGATGCTATGATCACCGGTTCAAAATTTTGAATCTGCCTTAGGTATCACGTGCCCCACTCGTTCCCTCTCGATTTCATCTCGGTCAGAGATCTATTGAAAGAGGACTAGGGTGGGTACATGCGAATGATACTCGGCGTAATGTTCAAATGAGGCATGTGGGAGGATGGACTCGACTGCAGGGCGACATGATCGATGGAGAAGAGGGTTGGAGAGGAATGAGAAATAAGCAAACGCCACATGATTACACTTGAACGGCTCAAATAAACAATAAGTTGTCTCTCTTGGCCTACATAGTGAAAGGCCTAATGCGCAACGCGGAGCACTGACGCTTGAATATGGCCGGGAAAACAGGGAAACCAACATGTGGGGCACACCCGTTGGGACGACGTAGCGCAGACTAGTCCAATGGATGAGCTGGCCCACGACCTCCTCGCCACCGACAACCGTTCATGTGGGTCTTTGGGGCCAACAACGGGGCGTAGCTCCAGCACCACCTCTGGACACGATGATCGCGGTGAGCGACACGCTCATATCGTTGATAGACATGGTCGGTTTCTGTGTGCCGAGGGTGGCGTTTGTGCTGTGGCACGACCAACGGTATGTTTGGTTTGTGCCCAAGGTTGCCCCATCAAAGCATTGAGTAGCCAAAATTTTGGTTGAGGTATTGGTTGCCCATGATTTGGCCGACATTGGCAAGAAAAATGAACTAGAGTTGGCTAGAGTTCATTGGCATGCCAAAGAAATGGCAACCATCCAAACAAAGACCAATCTTTTGGTCATGACCAAAATTTTGGTAAGGTGCACTTTGGCCACAATCCAAACACACCCCAACACCCGGCTCGTCGAGGATGCACGGGCGCCCGTGGACGCGTCCGCTGGAGTGGTGTAGCGCGCCAATCAGCATCCTCTGGACCTGAGACCATGTCGGGTCGTCTTGCTTTTTTAATGACATGCGGGGATCGCATTTGAGCAAAGGGCATCTCCAACGTTGCCACGACCGCAGCTGACTACCCTGGCACACCAAAGCCCTCGTCCCTCAAGCCGTCGCGCGGTGCGTTCCCAGCCGGCGCCAGCTGCCCGCATTCATGCCGTCCGTTCGTATGTCGTCGTTAAGAGGCTCGGTGCCCGAGGAACCAACTCTGGAGACTTAATGACGCACCCGCACGCTTGGCCTCACCGGAATGTGCTACTTAAAGCGGCAACGCCCAGCTAACCTCCACACCATAGCGCATCGTCCTCCTACCTGACACCACATCCGCCATGATCGCAAGTGCGAACGCTCTGCGGGAGAGCCTGTCTTCGGGGATGAAGCTTGAGGTCGCCGCCCTCGCTCAAGTCACCTCTCGCGACGCAATAGCGGCGTAGCCGGACGCGGATGCGACTGCACAAGCGGTGGCCACGTTGGCGGCCGACGACGGGAGCACCGTCAGCCACGTGTCCTACTAGCCGCCATCCAATGTCCGGCACCGCCGATGTCGGGGACTCCTCTGAGGATGAGTAGGGCATGGGAGGTGGCAGGGCATGGTGTGCCAACTGGCCGGTCCGTATCCTGTGTTCTACTCTTCCTCGCCGGAGACCGCACCTTCACTTCACGGGTCTTGAACCCCGCCTGCATAAAGAGATCGCAGATGGAGGACGTCGGTCGCCGCCGTAGAATAGGATTAGGGTCGGGTTTCTTTTATTTTTCTGTCTTATAAAAGTTCAAAATGTAATGAAAATCTGTCGTGTTTGCATTAATCTCCGCCGGTGTATATGAACTTTCACAATAATATACATATTGTAGGAGTACTAGTGCACGGAAGATCAAGATCTTGTGGGAGAAAAGGATGAATGAGGGAAAGCCTTATCTGCAAATGTGGAGAGGAGTGCGGGTAAATTGTCATAGTTTCCTTCCTATCCGTTAGATATAGATCAGACGACCTATATTGCAGGATGACAGCACACCATCATCACCAACTCGCTTTTTATTGAACCGAGACAAATCTAAAAAACCCAACTAAGCCAACCTCCCAGCATATCACGCGGGAAAAGACCCGGCCGCGCCATTTTAGTCGGGATTACCGGATTACTAGTAGTAGTATCGATGGATCGCGCGAAGCAACATTTTTTTTGAGGGGGCGAAGCACCTAGTTTAAAAGGAAAAAAGGCGGTACACTCACAGCACTCCTGTCGCGGTCGCATTGCACCCCACACACGTTCGGTCCTGCACACGGCTCACGCAAACGGAACGCGCTTCGGCTTGCCTCTTCACTAACACGTGGGACTGCACTTGGAGAAACCGACCATGCGCCAAATTGCCCCCGGCCACCGCGCGAAAATCCTCCCCCGTCCCCCCTCCACTCCATTCGCTCCGCCAAAGCCGCCCTCCAGCCATCGCGTCGTCGGCGCCATGATTCGTCGAGGGGACGACGGCGATCCTCTTGCTCCCACAAGACGCTCTCGTGGTATCGTCCTCTAGCCGTGCCGCCACCTCTGGCTACGTTCTTGTGGAGGCGCATGGCGGTCAGCGCCGCCACCGCTGGCGACGATCGTGTGGAGACGCACGGCGGTCAGCTTCTCCCAGGTACGCGCATTCTATACTGAGGCCCCGTTCATGTCGGTGTAGCGCTGAATGTTAGCTGATAGACGCTGTTAATCTCCTTTGTTTGCCAGTAGTTTACTATCAATATGCTCGCTTAATAAGCTTCCTTGCCTGTTCTGCACTCAATCTGCTTAGCTGAGATGGCATGCCAAGGCCGATTAGTTGCTAAAATATCCTGCCATATATTTATTGTGACGTAGATTGCCATGGTCTAGTAGCCAATCTGTTAGGTGAAATAGCTCTACACCGTTTTATACTCGATATTTGTTGCTGCGGTGGCCTTTGATAGTTCAATGGCTGTGTGCTCGGGCTCATTGACTACTGAAACAGCCTGCCATAATTTAGCACTCAAATATGTTTGCTGAATTAGCTTTACATATATTTCGTTACTTAGATCTGCTTGTCCAAATATCTTGCCTTAGCTTTAGACATCGACCTAGATATTTTTTCTGGACTTCATAAAAAAGCATATTTGTTTTTCCTGTAATATCTAGTAGAAGAACTAATTTGTATGTCTAACAGATGGATAGGACTTGGATAACTTCTGCTCGAAGATTCTCCGCTGCATATGTCGAGGGGTTGAAAACTTCATGAACTTTATCGTAGCTGAGTACGGTGGTCCGAAATCAGATGTGCTCTGCCTGTAGCAGCTTGTATGAATTCAGTTACAAGACCCCAGTCAACTGTGCAAAATCATCTACACTTGTATGGGATGTCGGTCACATATACTAGGTGGGTTCATGATGGTGAAGTCATAACGTCAATGTTATTGACTACGTGGAAGCAGCAGATCACCATCTTGATCTGCCTCGATGCTCGTGTGGAAGAGGAGGAGGAGGTGGTGGTGGCGGAGCCAGTGAGTTTGACCAACATTGAAACAATGCTACGAAATGCTCGTGCATTCCGTGAACTTTCACTGCAAAAGAAAAACGGTGGGCCCGCATGTTGGAACAATGCAACGTTGCTGTCACCCCAGGGAATAAGCTGTCAGTATTCTCAGCTATGGTCACCTTTCTTCAGGTGAAGACATCTGAGCGGATGACCAACAAATCATTCGATGTGATGTTGGCTGCTTTCCGCAAATCTTTCTTAGATGCGCCTGAGCTGCCACACACCTACAGTAAAATGAAGAATTTCCTTCGTGCAGTTGGAATTGGATATGATATGATCCATGTTTGTAAGAATGATTGTGTTCTGTTTCGGAAGGATTATGCCAACTTAAGTGAATGCCCGAAATGCAAATCATCAAGATGGAAAGATGGCGATGATGTGAAGAGGGTTCCTCATAATGTTCTGAGACATTTTCCAATTACACCAAGATTGCAGAGGTTGTTTCATGATGCTGAAACAAGAGAGGATGTACTGTGGCATTCTAGGAACCAGGAGTACAGAGATTAGAATGTAATGAGCCATCCATCTCATGGTAGTGAGTGGAAAAGCTTCAATGATAAACACAAAGAGTTTGCTGCTGACCCGAGAAACATTAGACTTGGCTTAGCTTCAGATGGATTTAACCCATTTGGCCACCAGAGCGCCACATATAGCATGTGGCGATGCTTGTTATCCCTTACAACATGCCACCAGATGTCCGCACCAAAGAATCAAACTACATGATGGCCTTGCTCATCCCAGTCCAAAAAGTCCTGGAAAGGATTTTGATTTGTTCATGGAGCCTCTTGTGGAGGAACTTCAACAGCTATGGAAGGGTGTTCTCACTCGAGACCTATATAGCAGCCCACCAGCTGATTTCTTTCTGTGTGATGTTGTAATTTGGTGCATCCATGATTATCCGGCTTTGGGCACTATGTCGTAGGCTTAACGACACATGGTTACAATGCATGTGTTATTTGTGATGTGAATCATTGTCATCGCAATACTTAGCAAGATCTGTTACATTGGACACCATCGTTTCCTTGCCAAGGACAAGCCGCATCCTAGAAAATACCGAAGACATGTGTTCAATGCAAAGCATGAAAACCGTGGATGCGCCAAAGAGGCTCACCGCCGATGAGTTGCAAGTGGAATTAGAGAAGGTCAGCATATTACACCGTGAAACCATCCCGGTAATGGTAGCGGAAAAGGAAGCGTGGCACGGTAGAAGAGATATTATTGTTTACCGCAAGTCCACTTAGTGGGACTTGGAGTATTGGAAAGATTTGGATCTGTGGCATAATCTTGATGTGATGCACATCGAGAAAAATATATGTGACAAAGATTATCGGCACACTTCTTAACATTGAAGGCAAGACGAAAGATACCTTAAAATCTAGGATTGATTTGACACACACTGGGTATCGAGAAAGGATTTGCGGGTGCAAGATGAAGGTAAACCACGGGATATGGCACCAAATTGTGTAATGCGTCTTGGACAAGGTAAAAAGAAAAGAATTCTGCGAGGTCCTGTCACGTGTGAGATTCCCACATGGATTTGCTTCCAACCCCGAAAGGAGAGTCGGTCTGAGATGGAAACAAGGTACAATGGTTGAAAACTCATGACTGCATCGTCCTACTTCAAAGGGTTTTACCTATTATCCTTAGAGGATTGGGCATACGACTTATACTGAGCGATTGCAAGTTGGGATAATTCTTGAGGAACTCTGCAGTAAAAATATCGGGATAGATGCTTTGGAGCCGTCTTAGAGACAAGATACCAACTATCCTATGCGACCTTGAGAAGATATATCCTCCAAACTTCTTTGATGTGATGGTGCATTTGGCTGTTCAACTACCTGATGAGGCACTACTTAGAGGTCCAGTATAGTATGGCTGGATGTACCCTATTGAAAGGCGGCTAGGCACTTTCAAGGGCTATGTTAGGAACAGAGCTAGACCCGAGGGTTCCATTGCAGAGGCCTACATTGCTACAGAAGCGTTGACATTACGCTCAAAATACATTGAAACAAATTGATCGATTAGCAAAGAGGTGGGTGAAGACAATCCGGGCTCAATGTTTTCGATTATTCTGCTCGAAAGTTACAGGAAGAGTCGACGAGAGGACAAACCTAAAGATTTGGACAAAATGGTTTGGTATGTGTTGAATAACTGTCCTGAGATACTACCTTATATCAAGTAAGTGCAGTATTGCAGCTTATACATCGTAATCTACTAAACTTGCAGCACATTCTTATATATTTAGATGTTTGACGCGATCACTATGTTGTGCAGCATGTACAGAGAGGAGTTACTGCCGCAAAATCCAAGAAACATTGACAAACTGGTTATGGCAGGATTTGCGAAATGGTTCAAGAACCATGTAAGCTTTTGAAGTGCACCGCCGGTTTTTTAATATATTGAGTACATAAGATGATCAGCTTGTCTATTTTCTAACCATAGGTTAAGAAGATGCGGGAGGATGGGCAGGCAGTTGATGATGCCCTTTACTCACTAGCAATGGGTCCCGATACTCGGGTAAGACATTATGAATCTTGCGTTGTTGGAGATGTGCGCTACAACACCCTTTTGCACGAGACGAAGGCAGAAGACACAAAACAGTGCCATCATGAGCACGGATCATTATGATAAAGAGACAACTGAAATGTATGCTAACATAACATACATTGTTCAGTTGCGATATATCTCTAGTTTCGAGGATCATCGGTGTGTGGTTTTGTTGTCTTTGTCGTTGGTATAACCTGTTTTCCGTGATCGCAAAACCCAGAGCTGATGATTATTTCAAATCCATCAATGTCAAAGGCGGCGTACTGCACCAACGAGCCTTTTATTTTGGCAAATCAAGCAACGCAGATATTTTTCTTGGAAGGCACATTTGCACGTAGCGATGACTGGAGAGTATTGCAAAGGTTTGAGCAGAGGAATTCGTTTAATGAAGTTGCACAACAACATGATGCTTACACTGCTCCTGATGTACAAGATAACACATATGTTCCTAATATCTTTGAGAACCATCACGTCAATGACGCCAGCGAAAAGATTGCATGTCGTGATGTGGACATACAAGACTTGATCAAGAAGAAGCCAACGTTCGAGGACGTTGAGGACGAAGAAGAAGATGACACCGTGGGGAATTACGATTCAAACTGATACACATGGCGAAGATGTTGACGCTGCTGCTGCGGATGATGATTACATTGCTTTTGTCATATTTGCCTGTCAGAAGACGTTTTTTATCTACTATGTGAAATTGTGTTTGCTATGACAACTGAAACCTGATGAACATGTTGTTTAGTATTTTCATGTGAGAACATCACTTGTTATGTATGCTGATTTGTGTTTGGTGATTGTATGACAACTAAAACATGATGACATTGTTGTTTAGTTGTACTCATATTTGGCTGTGAAACTTGAATTTGATGACATAGTTTGCTGTTGGACTGCAATTTGCTCGACGTCTTTGAATGAGAACAAAGCTAACCCAACAGGGCCTCTGCTATCTATTTATTTATATGAGCAAAAGGGGATACCCCCTGATTTCCGCTAATAGAAATCATTAGATGTTCACAACACTACGCCCAAATTTGCTACACACAGGTTTCATTCATTACTAGTTTCAAGAAAGTGCTCATGTCGTAGCCAATTGAATACATCACGAGTGCTACATACACTGCAAATAAAGAGACAATCATCCTATAGAGCACATCGATTTTACCCATTATCTTCACAAGCTCTTTCATCTCCTCATTGTTGTCAAGGCCGTTCAGCAGCTGTTGCTTGGCCATGATAAGAGGAACTGCGTCTTTAACCTTCAGCTCTACATCTTCCTCTTCTGCCGTTCCTTCAGTTACTTGTCCAACACCCCAACCTGTTGGTATTGGGATTCCTCGGCTAACCAAATAATCAACGTAGTTGCATTCCCCCACATCAGCAACTTCCCAGAAATACAAATCACAAGAATCTTCCCTTTTCTGCATGAATCAAATTGGAAGATCATCAACCAAACTATTAAAAAAATCAGCAACTAAAAGCAGCAGAAGAACACTTAAACATATTATTACCCCATGATTCGGGCATTTGTAGAAGACTCGGCGGGGTTGCGGATTGTGGTTGAGACGTGTGATGATGACTCTGCGTGATTTGCAGCGGTGGCACCACACCAACGGGCAGCGGGTTGCGATGAGCAATCGGTCTGGTGCAGCGTGCCAGCTGGGTGTGATGAGACCCACAGCGATGGTACGGGTGGCGACTTGGCGCATATCTGGTTGTTACTGAAGAGCAGGTGGACGAGCAGCCAGCGGACATGGTTGTCGCGGCGGAGCTTCGATGCTAGGCGAGTAAGTAGAGAAGAGGAGAATCGAAGTTGGATATGTCGGTTTCATTACTTGCGAGTAGCATAGCACCATATATAGTCATAGTCTAGGTTTGGATTCGAACCAGCTACGTGAACACGCCTTTCTTTTTTCTAAAACTTCGCAACGTCTCTTTAATGGTACACTAGCTTGTTCTCAGACGCCATCCCAAGTCTTTGATTTTCTTTCCCTTTTTTTGCGAGGAAGGAAGGAGGACAAAATTGAGAGTTCATCGGACTCAAACCCAAGACCTCTCGGTTGAAAACCAAGGGTGCTAGTCACTTATGTGGCGAACGTTCCCTGTGAGGAGGACGGCAGACGAACGCATTTTCCTTGCAGTTTTCTTCCTATATATAAAAAAGTATGCTACTTGGTGTCCGCTTAGTAAAAAAACGATTGTGCCAACCTTGACCGTTCGATTGACATTCAACGTCTGTCGCGTTTCTTGATCTCTTCTTCCTTGAGCCGCCAAAGCCAAACCAGCCCAAGGGACCGCTCGCTCCCACCTCCATGGTGGCTCGATCTTCCCCGGCTCCTGTTCGTTCCCGTCCGAGGCCTCACCATCGTCCTCCGCGCTCGCCGCGGCGCCGCCCTCCGGTGTTGTCAACATGGTCAACAACCGAGAGGAATAAGGAGATGACTGTACATGGTGAGGATGACAGTAGGGACCCAGCAGCACGCGCAGTAATTTTGTTTTTTCGGGACGGAGAAGGGTATCAACTGGGTTGTGCGGGACCCGTGGCCCGTCTAGCCAGGCTTTTATTTCATATGTTTAGCACATGACCAGCCCAGTTTGTTTTTTTCCTTTCTGAAAAATGGCTAGCCACCTATTTTGTTTTTTGCATAATAACCAACATAGGCCTAGTTGCTTTTCTACGCCCTACTGGGCCGGAAATCTTTCAAGCCGAGGAGGGATGCATTTTGCCTAGAAAATGGGCTATAAGTAATAAGAAATGGGCTATAAGTAATAAGAAATGGGCTATAAGTAATAAGTAATGGGCTATAAGTAATAATAAATGGGCTATAAGTAATAATAAATGGGCTGTAAAATGAAAAAAAAAATACAAGCAGTGCAATTAGTTCCCAAATATTGTTTTCTTTCGATTTTGATATTTTAAATTTCATTGTTTTTGTGGGTAAAATTTCATTGAATTTAAATTATGGTATATTTAGATTTAAAATTAATTTGAATCCGGCTAGAAATTTCGGGTCAGTATCTTTGTTTGGGACAGATTTGGAGGCTGACTTGTGGGTCTACTAGGTTGACGTGTACTTTGGCTTTGTCAACTTAGTCCATTAACGATTCTAGCAGCAAGGACTGCTGGATGTTATTCCAACGGCCGTCTTTCTTCTTCAATATCTGATCTTCTTGCTCCGGCCGCCCAAACCAGCTCGGTGGGACCGCCTGCTCCCGCCTCCGTGGCTGTCTTTGCCGCACAGGCCGCACCGCCCCACCCTACTTCATTGTTGGCCAAGCCATTCCTCTACTCACCCACACCTCCTGTTATTTTACGACGACAGCAGCCGGACTAGTAAACCCTCGTACTCCCCACCGCGTGGGCAACCATTGTCGAGTCTTCCCCGGTTCCGTGTCGTTCCCTTCCTAGGCCTCACCATCGTCCACCGCCATGGTGCTCTCGGCGTGGCCTGGTCAACGTGGTCAACGAATGACATCCATCGGCCGTGGACTGTACGCGCAAAATAATGATTCCTCCACCTGACAGTTCTGATCCACCGGAAGGGCCTCTGTATTTCGCGAAAAAAACGTCCCCCCCGCTGACATGTCGGACCCACCAGCTATATCTTCGCACGCAAGGAAGTGCCTCCTTATTACGCACAAAAAAATGAATACTCACCCTGCTAGATGGGACCCACCATAGTGGGAGGATGACTTGTGGGCCAACTAAGTTGACGGGGACGGAGGGCTTTGTCAACTTAGTCAATATGGACGATTCTAGCTCCAAAGGATCGACGATGTCCATCCAACGGCCATAGTGCTTCTTCAACCTCTGGTCTTCCTGCTCCAGCCGCCCAAAGCAGCGCCGGTCGTGCCGCGTGCTCCTGCCTCACCGCCCCCTACTACTCCCACCGCTGGCCCAGGGTATCCCTCTACTCACCCACACCCCCTGTTATTCTGCGGCGACGGCAGCCTCACGCCGCAGCCGAACCAGTGAACCCTCGTACTCCTCTCCGCGCGGGCTACCACTGCTGCGTCTTCCCCGGCTCCGCGTCGTCCCCTTCCTAGGCCTCACCGTCGTCCAGACCACCGCCCTGGTGCTCTTGGCGCGGCATGGTCAACGTGGTCAATGACCGACTTCCATCGGAAGAGTATCAGACGTGGAGATGTCGATACTAGGTCCAGCGGCTGCACGGAAGTGCCTCCTTATTACGCGCAAAATAATTATTCCTCCACCTGACAGCAGGGACCCACCGGACGGGCCACCTTATTTCGTGAAAAAAAATTCCCCCCTGACTGCTGGGACCCACCGGACGGGCCAGTGTATTTCGCGAAAAAATGTTCCCCGCACTGTCAGCTCGGACCCAACGGAAGTGCCTCCTTATTACGCACAAAAAAATGAATACTCCCCTTGCTAGCTGGGACCCACCATGGTGGGAGGCTGACTTGTGGGCCTACTAAGTTGATCGACAGGGGCCTTTGTCAACTTTAGTCAATATGAACGATTCTAGCTCCAGTGACCGTACGATGTCCATCCAACGGCCGTAGTGCTTCTTCAACCTCTGGTCTTCTTGCTCTAGCCGCCCAAAGCAGCGCCGGTCGTGCCGCATGCTCCTGCCTCCCATGGCCGGCTGTGCTGCCGCGGAGGCCTCACCGCCCCTACTATTCCCACTGGCCAGCCTCGCGACGGCAGCCTCACACCGCAGCCCAACCAAAGTGAACCCTCATACTCCTCTCCGCAGAAGCTTCCATCGCCGCGTCTTCCCCGGCTCCTCGTCGTCCCTTCCTAGGCCTCGCCGTCGTCCACCGCCTGGTGCTCTCGGCGCAAAGATGGTCAACGTGGTCAAGGAACGACTTCCATCGGACGTGGGATCAGACGTGGAGAGGCCGATACCGGGTCCACGGCCGCAGCAAGGAAGTGCCTCCTTATTACGTGGAAAATAATGATTCCTCCACCGACAAATGGGACCCACCGGACGGGCCACCGTATTTCACGAAAAAATGTTTCCCCATTGCCGGGACCCACCAGCTACATCTTCGCACGCAAGGAAGTGCGTCCGCAAAAACCAAAACAATTCGCCCCCACGACTCATCGGGACCCACCAGCTACATCTTCGCACGCAAGGAAGTGCCTGACAGTCGGGACCCACCTGGTCGAAGCGTACGTAGTGTTGTCATTTTGGTCGCAAACGTGTACGTACATACTGGTCGATGTAGAGGCACGCACGTGTCGTAGATGTAGAGGCGCGCACGTGTCGTAGTAGAGGCGCGCACGTAGCATGTACACGTACGTACAGCGGCGAGGGTGCAAGAAAGAAAATACGGCCACGTACGTACATACGGGCAGGGTCTCGAACGCCTACTCGCGCATATGTACATGGCTGGGTCGGAACGGAGAAACAGCGTTGTCGTTGTGTTCATGGGGAGCCAACCGGCTGGGTCAGAACGGAATGCGTGGTCGTGTTCATTGGGAGGGCTTGGACGGAACAGGCGATGGAAACGAGGTCTGGCGTACTGCACAACGGAGGAAACGGCCTTGTGTTCGACCGGCCATGTTCAAACGGGTCCCGTTGATCGGGGAGGGCTGGCGTGCCAAAAGCGGAGGAAACGGACCTCCTACGGTCAAAACGGGGTCCTGTTGATCGGGAGGGTGTGGCGTGCCGCCAAAACGGAGGAAACAGACCTCCCACGATCAAACGGGGTCCCGTTGATCGGGAGGGTGTGGCGATCGCCAAAACGGATGAAACGGACTTGTGTTGGAGCGCCACGGTCGAAACAGGGGAGGGTGTGGCGTACCGCAAAACGGGACTCCACGGGATACTGTTCATCTCCACCGTCGACCTCCTCCAGCCTCCACGGGCTCCTGTTCATCCAGCCTCCACCGCGCGCTACTTCACCGGCTACTGTTCAACCACCCCTCTCCACGGGCACCCCTCCACCGCTTCACTGCTCATCCAGCCCTCCACACCACGGGTCCTGTTCAACCACCCCTCCACGGCCACCCCTCCACCGTCTACTGTTCATACAGCCCTCCACACCACGGGTTCCTCTTCATCCAGAGGCAACGCTACCACTCACTGTTCATCCAACCCCCCCCCCCCCCTCCCGCAATGCTCACTAGCAGCAGTAGCGAAGGAATCGCTCCATCGGGTTCAGTTAGCAGCCATCGATCGATCGCTCGGGTTCGATGAACGCCAGAGCCTGCGGTAATCGCCGGGTTCGATTAGAGCCCAACGCCTCGCTCGGGTTCGATTAGAGTCAACGCCTCGCACACGCTGCAGCGTACATATGAGAGAAAGCAGCGCATCGCTCCGCCCCGACCTCCCACCGTAACCGCAACTCCCGAAATTTTCTCCCCTCGCTTCTACCACGGTTTTTCCGTCATGGATGGCCCAAAGAATGTCATGCAGCTGCGTCTCCGCCCGCCCAGGACGAAAAGCCCATTTTCTGTCATGATTTTTTGTCATAGAAGTAGGAGCCCACCACATCTATGATGATACCGGGTTTTGTCACAATTATCGTCATAGAAGTGTCATATGTATGACAGAAAAAAATTCCGTTCGGCCCAAAATGTCATGGATGTGTCTTTTTTTTTTTGTAGTGATGGTGACATCAATTTCTTCTAACTCAGCAGGTGCAATATCATGCATAATTTCTTTGTATAAGGAAATATGTATTGCACTAGCACTCGCACCCATATCACATAAGCCATGATAACAATTACCTCCTATTTTAATAGAAATAATAGGCATGCCTACAACAGGTCTATGTTTATCTTTAGCACCAGGTTTAGCAATTCTAGCAGTCTCATCACATAAGTAAATAACATGCCCATCAATATTATCAGCCAAGATATCTTTAACCATAGCAATATTAGGTTCAACTTTAACTTGCTTAGGAGGTTTGTGTGTCCTAATATTACTTTTGTTGACTACAGTTGAAGCTTTAGCATGATCCTTTAATCTAACAGGGAAAGGTGGTTTCTCAACATAAGCAGTAGGAACAACAGGATCATTATAAGTGATAGTCTTTTCTTCAACTTTAATAGGTGCAACTACTTTTACTTCAACGGGAGGATTATATTTAAACCACTTCTCCTTAGGGAGATCAACATGAGTAGCAAATGATTCACAGAAAGACGCTACTATCTCAGAGTAAACTCCATATTTAGTGCTAAATTCACGGAAAGCATCGGTATCCATAAAAGATTTAACACAATCAAACTTAGGTGTTATACCTGACTCCTTACCTTCGTCGAGGTCCCAATCTTTAGAGTTGCGTTTAATTCTTTCCAATAAATCCCATTTGAATTCGATAGTCTTCATCATAAAAGAGCCAGTACAAGAAGTATCGAGCATGGAGCGATTAATGTGAGAAAGCCGAGCATAAATTTTTTGAATAATCATTTCTCTTGAGAGCTCATTATTGGGGCATGAATATAACATTGAATTAAGCCTCCCCCAAGCTTGAGCGATGCTTTCTCCTTCGCGAGGCCAAAAATTATATATATAATTACGATCACAATGAACAAGATGTATAGGATAAAACTTCTGATGGAATTCCAATTTCAATCGCTTGTAGTCCCATGATCCCATATCATCACATAGCCTATATCATGTCAATGAATCTTCCTTAAAAGATAAAGGGAAGACCTTCTTCTTTATAACATCATCGGGCATACCTGCAAGCTTAAATAATCCACAAACTTCATCCACATAGATTAAGTGTAAATCGGGATGCAAGGTTCCATCTCCTGCAAAAGGATTAGCTAGCAGTTTCTGTATCATACCCAAAGGAATTTCAAAGTAAACATTTTCATTTTCAGTAGGTTCAGTAGGTTGAGGAGCAACTCTTTGCTCTACTGGTCGGGGTGAAGATACCCCGAACAAGCCCCTCAAAGGATTACTTTCCATAGTAACAAGTGACAGTAAATTTCAGCACACTATATAAATTTTTCCTTACCAAATTCCACCTACCAATGGCGCTTCACTCCCCGGCAACGGCGCCAGAAAAGATTCTTGATGACCCCACAAGTGTAGGGTATCTATCGTAGCCTTTTCTATAAGTAAGAGTGTCGAACCCAATGAGGAGCAGAAGGAAATGACAAGCGGTTTTCAGTAAGGTATTCTCTGCAAACACTGAAATTATAGGTAACATATAGTTTTGTGATAAGGTAATTTGTAACGGGTAACAAGTAACAAGTGTAAATAAAGTGCAGCAAGATGGCCCAATCCTTTTTGTAGCAAAGGACAAGCCGGGACAAACTCTTATATAGAGGAAAGCGCTCCCGAGGACACATGGGAATTATCGTCAAGCTAGTTTTCATCACGTTCATATGATTCGCGTTCGGTACTTTGGTAATTTTGATATGTGGGTGGACCAGTGCTTGGGTGCTGTCCTTACTTGGACAAGCATCCCACTTATGATTAACTCCTAATGCAAGCATCCGCAACTACAAAAGAAGTATTAAGGTAAACCTAACCATAGCACGAAACATATGGATCCAAATCAGCCCCTTACGAAGCAACACATAAACTAGGGTTTAAGCTTCTGTCACTCTAGCAACCCATCATCTTATTACTTCCCAATGCCTTCCTCTAGGCCCAAACAATGGTGAAGTGTCATGTAGTCGACGTTCACATGACACCACCAGAGGAGAGACAACATACATCTCATCAAAATATCGAACGAATACCAAATTCACATGACTACTAATGGCAAGACTTCTCCCATGTCCTCAGGAACAAACGTAACT
The DNA here is from genome assembly GCA_021605145.1 of Aegilops bicornis. Lineage (NCBI taxonomy): Eukaryota > Viridiplantae > Streptophyta > Magnoliopsida > Poales > Poaceae > Aegilops > Aegilops bicornis. The sequence goes on from CM038671.1 coordinate 708,464,393, forward strand.
ACTCACAAAGCATATTCATGTTCATAATCAGAGGGGTATTAATATGCATAATGGATCTGAACATATGATCTTCCACCAAATAAACCAACTAGCATCAACTACAAAGAGTAATCAACACTACTAGCAACCTGCAGGTACCAATCTCATGCTATGAGACAAAGATTGGATACAAGAGATGAACTGGGGTTTGAGAGGAGATGGTGCTGATGAAGATGTTGATGGAGATTGACCCCCTCCCGATGAGAGGATCGTTGGTGATGACGATGGCGATGATTTCCCCCTCCCGGAGGGAAGTTTCCCCGGCAGAACAGCTCCGCCAAAGCCCTAGATTGGTTCCGCCAAGGTTCCGCCTCATGGCGGCGGAGTCTCGTCCCGAAAGCTTGCTTATGATTTTTTCTCGGACGAAAGATTTCATATAGTAGAAGATGGGCACCGGAGGGCCACCAGGGGGCCCACGAGGTAGGGGGCATGCCCCCCACCCTCGTGGCCAGGGTGTGGGCCCCCTATGGTATTTCCTTCGCTCAGTATTTTTTATTATTTCCAAAAATGACTTCCGTGGAGTTTCAGGACTTTTGGAGTTGTGCAGAATAGGTCTCTAATATTTGCTCCTTTTCCACCCTGCATTCCAAATTCTAAGCATTCTCCCTCTTTATGTAAACCTTGCAAAATAAGAGAGAATATGCATAAGTATTGTGACATAATGTGTATTAACAGCCCATAATGCAATAAATATCAATATAAAAGCATGACGCAAAATGGACGTATCAAAAACTGAATCCATTACAAGAGAGTAGAGGGGGAGAAACATCGTAAGATCCAACTATAATAGCAAAGCTCGCGATATATCAAGATCGTGCCGAATCAAGAACACGATAGAGAGAGAGATCAAACACATAGCTACTGTTACATACCCTCAGCCCCGAGGGTGAACTACTCCCTCCACATCATGGAGAGCGTCGGGATGATGAAGATGGCCACCAGTGATGGATCCCCCCTCCGACAGGGTGCCGAAACAGGGCCCTGATTGGTTTTTGGTGGCTACAGAGGCTTGCGGCGGCGGAACTCCCGATCTAGGTTTCTTTCTGGGGGTTTCTGTATTTATAGGAATTTTTGGTGTCGGTCTCACGTCAGGGGGGTCTCCGAGTCATCCACGAGATAGGGGCGCGCCTAGGGGGTAGGGCGCGCCCTCCACCCTCGTGGATGGCTTGGGACTCTTCGCCCAACTCTTTTACTCAGGGCTTCTTTTGGTCCATAAAAATCATCAAAAATTGGCACGTCAATTGGACTCCGCTTGGTATTCCTTTTCAGAACTCAAAAACAAGGAAAAATGTAAACCGGCACCGGCTCTAGGTTAATAGGTTAGTCCCAAAATCATATAAAATAGCATATAAAACATCCAAGATGGATAATATAATAGCATGGAACAATCAAAAATTATAGATACGCTGGAGACGTATCAGGACACGTTTGAGCAGAGAGAATGGGGGTTTCTCCGCCCCAAGTAGCATGAAAATTAGATTGCAGGGACGATGATGCTTAGCTCTCTAGCACCCAGTTTCGCCCATATGCGAGCTTCCTCATGTATGATGTGGACCAGGTGGGTATGCGATGGTGTCGCACCGTCGAAGATGCAGGCATTACAATGCTTCTAGATTTTCCAAGCGGTCAGTGCAACTAGCATTCGGAGGCCCTTGCCATGGCTAGACAGGGAGTGTTGCATGGCCAAAGATCACCATTCGAAAAAGCTGACTACGCTGTTGGGTGGCTGAATGGTGTAGGTGGCACCTGGAGAGGTCGTGTCAGATGATGCAAGAATTTTTTTTTTGAAAGAAGATGATGCAAGAAATGATGCAGCTGACGAGTAGGTGATGCATTGTCTAATCCTCTTGGTTGCAGAGAACGCATCTAGGTGTGTGTGGTAGTTCATGGCGGGCGAGGCATGCCAATATCCAGCACCGGTCCAGGCCAACCAAACACAAGAAAATTTTGACGCCCATAGGAACCCAATGTTTCCAAGTTAGTTGCAAGTGTGGTGCTCTCGCGGTTGCCTGGAAGAATGCTAGGTAGCAGGATTTAGTAGTGTAGGTGTTTCTATCCGTCCAACACCAACGGATCGTGTCAGCTTGCAACATTACCGAGAGTGGCAAGACTTCAGTTTCAATGTGTAAATTTAGTTTTGGTTTAGATTTCGTAAGGATAATCTGTAGTTGCCATGGGCATTTCTAGTATTTCTAGTATGTAGTGATGGCAACTTTGATATGCGTGTTGGGGAACGCAGTAATTTCAAAAATTTCTTACGCACACGCAAGATCATGGTGATGGCATAGCAATGAGAGGGGAGAGTGTATGTCCACGTACCCTCGTAGACCGTAAGCGGAAGCGTTATAACAACGCGGTTGATGTAGTCGTACGTCTTCACGATCCGACCGATCCAAGTACCGAACGCACGGCACCTCCGAGTTCAGCACACGCTCAGCTCGATGACGATCCCCGGACTCGATCCAGCAAAGTGTCGGGATGAGTTCCGTCACGACGGCGTGGTGGACGATGATGATGCTTCACCGCGCAGGCTTCGCCTAAACTCCGCGACGATATGACCGAGGTGGAATATGGTGGAGGGGCACCGCACTGCAGCTAAGGAATGATCCGTAGATCAACTTGTGTGTCATGGGGTGCCCCCTGCCCCGTGATATAAAGGAGGGAGGGAGGTGCGGCCGGCCCTCCTAGGGTAGCCTCGAGGAGTCCTACTCCCACCGAGTAGGACTCCCCTCTTGCCTTGTTGGAGAAGGAAAGGGAGAGGGAAAAGAGGGAATGAGGAAGGGGGCGCCGCCCCTCTCCTTGTCCTATTCGGACTAGGGGAGGGGGCGCGGCCTGCCCTGGCCGCCCTCCTCTTCTCCCTTATGGCCCATTAAGGCCCAAGATCCCCCGGGAGGGTTCCGGTAACCCCCCGGTGTTCCGGAAAATTCCCGATTTCATCCGGAACCATTCGGATATCCAAATATAGGCTTCCAATATATCAATCTGTCTCGACCATTTCGTAACTCCTCGTCATGTCCGTGATCACATCCGGGACTCCGAACAAACTTCGGTACATCAAAACTTATGAACTCATAATAAACTGTCATCGTAACGTTAAGCGTGCGGACCCTACGGGTTCGAGAACTATGTAGACATGACCTAAAACTATTCTCGGTCAATAACCAATAGCGGAACCTGGATGCCCATATTGGTTCCTACATATTCTTCGAAGATCTTTATCGGTCAAATCGCATAACGACATACGTTGTTCCCTTTGTCATCGGTATGTTACTTACCCGAGATTCGATCGTCGGTATCCAATACCTAGTTTAATCTCGTTACCGGTAAGTCTATTTACTCGTTCCATAATACATCATCTCACAACTAACTTATTAGTTGCAATGCTTGCAAGGCTTATGTGATGTGTATTACCGAGAAGGCCTAGAGATACCTCTCCGACAATCGGAGTGACAAAACCTAATCTCGAAATACGCCAACCCAACATGTACCTTTGGAGACACCTGTAGTACTCCTTTATAATCACCCGATTCACGTTGTGACGCTTGGTAGCACCCAAAGTGTTCCTCCGTAAACGGAGTTGCATAATCTCATAGTTACAGGAACATGTATAAGTCATGAAGAAAGCAATAGCAATATACTAAACGATCAAGTGCTAGGCTAACGGAATGGGTCATGTCAATCACACCATTCTCCTAATGATGTGATCCCATTAATCAAATGACAACACATGTCTATGGTTAGGAAACATAACCATCTTTGATTAATGAGCTAGTCAAGTAGAGGCATACTAGTGACTATATGTTTGTCTATGTATTCACACATGTATTATGTTTCCGTTAATACAATTCTAGCATGAATAATAAACATTTATCATGATATAAGGAAATAAATAATAACTTTATTATTGCCTCTAGGGCATATTTCCTTGATCTCCCACTTGCACTAGAGTCAATAATCTAGATTACACAGTAATGATTCTAACACCCATGGAGTCTTGGTGCTGATCATGTTTTGCTTGTGGTAGAGGCTTAGTCAACGGGTCTGCAACATTCAGATCCGTATGTATTTTGCAAATCTCTATGTCTCCCACTTGGACTTGGTCTCGAATGGAATTGAAGCGTCTCTTTATATGCTTGGTCCTCTTGTGAAATCTGGATTCTTTTGCCAAGGCAATTGAACCAGTATTGTCACAGAAGATCTTCATTGGTCCCGATGCACTAGGTATGACACCTAGATCGGAAATGAACTCTTTCATCCAGACTCCTTCATTTGCTGCTTCCAAGCAGCTATGTACTCCGCTTCACATGTAGATCCCGCCACGACGCTTTGTTTAGAACTGCACCAACCGATGTACTCCACCGCTTAATAAAAACACGTATCCGGTTTGCGATTTAGAATCGTCCGGATCGGTGTCAAAGCTTGCATCGACGTAACCATTTACGACTAGCTCTTTGTCACCTCCATATACGAGAAACATATCCTTAGTCCTTTTCGTGTATTTCGGGATGTTCTTGACCGCTGTCCAAAGGATCCACTCTGGATTAATTTGGTACCTTCCTGCCAAGCTTATTGCTAAGCATACGCCGTGTCTGGTACACAGCATTGCATACTTGATAGAGCCTATGGCTGAAGCATAGGGAACATCTTTCATTTTCTCTCTATCTTCTGCTGTGGTCGGGCATTGAGTCTGACTCAATTTCACACCTTGTAATACAGGTAAAAAATCTTTCTTTGCCTGATCCATTTTGAACTTTTTCAAAACTTTATCAAGGTATGTGCTTTGTGAAAGTCCAATTAAGCGTCTTGATCTATCTCTATAGATCTTGATGCCCAATATGTAAGCAGCTTCACCGAGGTCTTTCATTGAAAAACTTTTATTCAAGTATCCTTTTATGCTATCCAGAAATTCTATATCATTTCCAATCAATAATATGTCGTCCACATATAATATCGTAAATGCTACAGAGCTCCCACTCACTTTCTTGTAAATACAAGGCTTCTCCAAAAGTCTCAGATAAAACCATATGCTTTGATCACACTATCAAAGCGTTTATTCCAACTCCGAGAGGCTTGCACTGCACCATAAATTGATCGCTGGAGCTTGCATACTTTGTTAGCACCCTTTGGATCAACAAAACCTTCTGGTTGCATCATATACAACTCTTCTTCTAGAAATCCATTCAAGAATGCAGTTTTTACATCCATTTGCCAAATTTCATAATCATAAAATGCAGCAATTGCTAACATGATTCGGACAGACTTAAGCATCGCTACGGGTGAGAAAGTCTCATCGTAGTCAACCCCTTGAACTTGTCGAAAACCTTTCGCAACAAGTCGAGCTTTATAGACGATTACATTACCATCAGCGTCAGTCTTCTTCTTAAAGATCCATTTATTCTCAATAGCTTGTCGATCATCGGGCAAGTCAACCAAAGTCCATACTTTGTTCTCATACATGGATCCCATCTCAGATTTCATGGCTTCCAGCCATTTCGCAGAATCTGGGCTCACCATCGCTTCTTCATAGTTTGTAGGTTCGCCATGGTCAAGTAACATGACTTCCGAATAGGATTACCGTACCACTCTGGTGCGGATCTTACTCTAGTTGACCTCGTAGTTCAAGAGAAACTTGATCTGAAGTTTCATGATCAATATCATTAGCTTCCTCACTTATTGGTGTAGTTGTCACAGAACCGGTTCTTGTGATGAACTATTTTCCAGTAAGGGAACAGATACAGTTATCTCATCAAGTTCTACTTTCCTCCCACTCACTTCTTTCGAGAGAAACTCTTTTTCTAGAAAGGATCCGAATTTAGCAACGAAAATCTTGCCCTCGGATCTGTGATAGAAGGTGTACCCAATAGTCTCTTTTGGGTATCCTATGAAGACACATTTCTCCGATTTAGGTTCGAGCTTATCTGGTTGAAGTTTCTTCACATAAGCATCGCAGCCCCAAACTTTAAGATACGACAACTTTGGTTTCTTGCTAAACCATAGTTCATAAGGTGTCGTTTCAATGGATTTTGATGGTGCCCTATTTAACGTGAATGCGGCCGTCTCTAAAGCATAACCCCAAAATGATAGCGGTAAATCAGTAAGAGACATCATAGATCGCACCATATCTAGTAAAGTACGATTACGACGCTCGGACACACCATTTCGTTGTGGTGTTCCGGTGGCGTGAGTCTGCTAAACTATTCCGCATTGTTTCAAATGCGCAGACCAAACTCAGAACTCAAATATTCTCCTCCACGATCAGATCGTAGAAATTTTATTTTCTTGTTACGATGATTTTCCACTTCACTCTGAAATTCTTTGAACTTTTCAAATGTTTCAGACTTATGTTTCATCAAGTAGATATACCCATATCTGCTCAAATCATCTGTGAAGGTGAGAAAATAATGATACCCGCCTCAACATTCATTGGACCACAAACATCAGTATGTATGATTTCCAACAAATCCTTTGCTCGCTCCATAGTTCCGGAGAACGGCGTTTTAGTCATCTTGCCCATGAGGCACGGTTCGCAAGTACCAAGTGATTCATAATCAAGTGATTCCAAAAGTCCATCAGTATGGAGTTTCTTCATGCTTTTTACACCGATATGACCCAAACGGCAGTGCCACAAATAAGTTGCATTATCATTATCAACTCAGATCTTTTGGTTTCAACACTATGAATATGTGTATTACTACTATCGAGATTCAATAAAATAGACCACTCTTCAAGGGTGCATGACCATAAAAGATATTATTCATATAAATAGAACAACCATTATTCTCTCGACTTAAATGAATAACCGTCTCGCATCAAACAAGATCCAGATATAATGTTCATGCTTAACGCCGCACCAAATAACAATTATTTAGGTCTAAAACTAATCCCGATGGTAGATGTAGAGGTAGCGTGCCGACCGCGATCACATCGACTTTGGAACCATTTCCCATGCGCATCGTCACCTCGTCCTTAGCCAATCTTCGCAATCCGTAGTTCCTGTTTCGAAGTTGCAAATATTAGCAATGTAACCAGTATCAAATACCTGTGTACTACTGCGGTATTAGTAAGGTACACATCAATAACATGTATATCACATATACCTTTGTTCACCTTGCCATCCTTCTTATCCGCCAAATACTTGGGGCAGTTCCGCTTCCAAAGGTTCTAGTCTGCTTGCAGAGAAGCACTTCGATTTCAGGCTTAGGTCCGGACTTGGGTTTCTTCTCTTGAGCAGCAACTTGTTTGCTGTTCTTCTTGAAGTTCCCCTTCTTCTTCCCTTTGCCCTTTTCTTGAAACTAGTGGTCTTGTTAACCATCAACACTTGATGCTCCTTTTGATTTCTACCTCCATGACTTTTAGCATTGCGAAGAGCTTCGAGAATAGACTTGTCCATCCCTTGCATATTATAGTTCATCACAAAGCTCTTGTAGCTTGGTGGCGATGATTGAAGAATTCTGTCAATGATACTATCATCGTGAAGATTAACTCCCGGTTGAATCAAGTGATTATTATACCCGCACATTTTGAGTATGTGTTCACCGACGTAACTATTTTCCTCCATCTTGCAGCTATAGAACTTATTGGAGACTTCATATCTCTCAATCCGGCATTTGCTTGAAATATTAACTTCAACTCCTGGAACATCTCATATGCTCCATGACGCTCAAAACGTTGTTGAAGGCCCGGTTCTAAGCCGTAAAGCATGGCACACCGAACTATCGAGTAGTCATCGCCTTTGCTCTGCCAGACGTTCTTAACGTCGTCGGTTGCATCAAGAAGAGGTTCGCACCCAGCGGTGCTTCCAGGACGTAATTCTTACAGGCAGCAATGAGGATAATCCTCGAGTTACGGACCCGATCCGTGTAATTGCTACCATCATCTTTCAACTTTGCTTTCTCAAGGAACGCATTAAAATTCAACGGAACAACAGCATGAGCCATCTATCTACAGTAAACATAGACAAGCAAAATACTATTAGGTACTAAGTTCATGATAAATTTAAGTTCATTTAATCATATTACTAAAGAACTCCCACTTAGATAGACATCTCTCTAGTTATCTAAGTGATTACGTGATCCAAATCAACCAAACCATGTCCGATCATCACGTGAGATGGAGTAGTTTCAATGGTGAACATCACTATGTTGATCATATCTACTATATGATTCACGTTCGACCTTCGGTCTCCGTGCTCCGTGGCCATATCTCAGATATGCTAGGCTCGTCAAGTTTGACTGAGTATTCCGCGTGTGCAACTGTTTTGCACCCGTTGTATTTGAACGTAGAGCCTATCACACCCGATCATCACGTGGTGTCTCAAAGACGTAAGAACTTTCGCATAGCGGTGCATACTCGTGGAGAACACTTCTTGATATTTAGTGAGAGATCATCTTATAATGCTACCGTCAATCAAAGCAAAATAAGATGCATAAAGGATAAACATCACATGCAATCAATATAAGTGATATGATATGGCCATCATCATCTTGTGCTTGTGATCTCCATCTCCGAAGCACCGTCGTGATCACCATCGCCACCGGGCGCGACACCTTGATCTCCATCGTAGCATCATTGTCGCTTTCGCCAACTATTGCTTCTATGACTATCGCTACCGCTTAGTGATAAAGTAAAGCAATTACATGGCGCTTGCATTTCATACAATAAAGCGACAACCATATGGCTCCTGCCAGCTTGTCGATAACTTGGTTACAAAACATGATCATCTCATACAATAAAATATAGCATCACGTCTTGACCATATCACATCACAACATGCCCTGCAAAAACAAGTTAGACGTCCTCTACTTTGTTGTTGCAAATTTTACGTGGCTGCTATGGGCTGAGCAAGAACCGTTCTTTACCTACGCATCAAAACCACAACGATAGTTTGTCAAGTTGGTGTTGTTTTAACCTTCGCAAGGACCGGGCGTATGCCTCAGTTCAACTAAAGTGAGAGAGACAGACACCGCCGGTCACCTTTAAGCAACAAGTGCTCAAGCGGTGAAACCAGTCTCGCGTAAGCGTCTGGCGTAATGTCGGTCCGGGCCGCTTCATCTCACAATACCGCCCGAACCAAAGTATGACATGCTGGTAAGCAGTATGACTTATATCGCCCACAACTCACTTGTGTTCTACTCGTGCATATGACATCACCGCATAAAACCAGGCTCGGATGCCACTGTTGGGGAACGCAGTAATTTCAAAAATTTCCTACGCACACGCAAGATCATGGTGATGGCATAGCAACAAGAGGGGAGAGTGTATGTCCACGTACCCTCGTAGACCATAAGCGGAAGCGTTATAACAACGCGGTTGATGTAGTCAAATGCGTCTTCACGATCCGACCGATCCAAGTACCGAACGCACGGCACCTCCGAGTTCAAAGACGCGTTAGCTCGATGACGATCCCCGGACTCCGATCCAGCAAAGTGTCGGGATGAGTTCCACAAGACGACGGGCGTGGTGATGATGATGATGCTTCACTGGCGCAGGGCTTCGCCTAAACTCCGCGACGATATGACCAAGGTGGAATATGGTGGAGGAGGGCACCGCACACGGCTAAGGAACGATCCGTAGATCAACTTGTGTGTCATGGGGTGCCCCCCTGCCCCCGTATATAAAGGAGGGAGGGGGAGGTGCGGCCGGCCCTCCTAGGGTGCGCCGAGGAGTCCTACTCCCACCGGGAGTAGGACTCCCCCCCTCTTGCCTTGTTGGAGAAGGAAAGGGGAGAGGGGAAAGAGGGGAAAGAGGAAGGGGGGCGCCGCCCCCCCTCTCCTTGTCCTATTCGGACTAGGGGGGAGGGGGCGCGCGGCCTGCCCTGGCCGGCCCTCCTCTTCTCCCTTATGGCCCATTAAGGCCCAACATCCCCGGGAGGGTTCCGGTAACCCCCCGGTGTTCCGGAAAATTCCCGATTTCATCCGGAACCATTCCGATATCCAAATATAGGCTTCCAATATATCAATCTTTATGTCTCGACCATCTCGTGACTCCTCGTCATGTCCGTGATCACATCCGGACTCGAACAAACTTCGTACATCAAAACTTATGAACTCATAATAAACCGTCATCGTAACGTTAAGCGTGCGGACCCTACGGGTTCGAGAACTATGTAGACATGACCTAAAACTATTCTCGGTCAATAACCAATAGCGGAACCTGGATGCCCATATTGGTTCCTACATATTCTTCAAGATCTTTATCGGTCAAACCGCATAACAACATACGTTGTTCCCTTTGTCATCGGTATGTTACTTACCCGAGATTCGATCGTCGGTATCCAATACCTAGTTTAATCTCGCTATCGTAAGTCTCTTTACTCGTTCCGTAATACATCATCTCACAACTAACTTATTAGTTGCAATGCTTGCAAGGCTTATGTGATGTGTATTACCGAGAAGGCCTAGAGATACCTCTCCGAGCAATCGGAGTGACAAAACCTAATCTCAAATACGCCAACCCAACATGTACCTTTGGAGACACCTGTAGTACTCCTTTATAATCACCCAGTTACGTTGTGACGCTTTGGTAGCACCAAAGTGTTCCTCCGTAAACGGGAGTTGCATAATCTCATAGTTACAGAACATGTATAAGTCATGAAGAAAGCAATAGCAATATACTAAACGATCAAGTGCTAGGCTAACGGAATGGGTCATGTCAATCACACCATTCTCCTAATGATGTGATCCCATTAATCAAATGACAACACATGTCTATGGTTAGGAAACATAACCATCTTTGATTAATGAGCTAGTCAAGTAGAGGCATACTAGTGACTATATGTTTGTCTATGTATTCACACATGTATTATGTTTCCGGTTAATACAATTCTAGCATGAATAATAAACATTTATCATGATATAAGGAAATAAATAATAACTTTATTATTGCCTCTAGGTCATATTTCCTTCAATGCGCCCCCACTCCATTTTTGCCATGTTTTTGCTTAGGGATAACATTTTTTGCCATGAGAGGAGGCGGCCACCGCGGCCATAATTTTTACTCAGTTTAAGTTACAGAGAGTGGTAAGCTTTTTCTCGACATTCATTGTTGATGCTAATTCATGCATAATTAAATTCCCCAAATATGATTGACTGATCAAATTCATCTCTGTTTGGTTCAGTATTTGCCATGTTCAGTTAACTATCATAGTAGCTAGTCAGTGATTGATAATGTCTAGCTCTGTATGTTTGGTTCATTATTGCCATGTTCAGTTAACGAAGGAGCTAGCCAGTGATTTGATCAAGTCCATTTTCTGCTTGTTTTGTTCAGTACTTCAGTATATATCCCCCACGCCACACCGAAGCTCCTCCTCCATCCCTCACATCCCCATGTCGCCGCACGACGACATCTGCATCCTCGTCACGGCAACGACGCCCAACACCATGGAGGAGGAGAGCCGCGGGAGGAGGCATGTGCATCGACATCAACCACCACCACACATCTGCCGTTCCCGACGTGGTCTCAAATGCTAGCTCTCCCTCGTCTCCCACCGGGGTGTTTGAGGTCAACCGCGATGGGGCGCACTGCCCAAGGCAATGGTGCTGGCCCCACCCCCTGCAGGTAGCACACCTGCTCACTTTTGTTGCTTCCATAATTTTCATTGTGCTGCTTCATATTGTCACAGCATGCTAGGGATGCACATCAATTTTTCAGTGATAATTGTGTCAATATTAAAGTACAGCTTCTTTGCCATGATGTGTTTCCATGAAACTAGAAAGAAGGTTTTGTGTTTGCCATGGAAATTTTAGTATCAGTTTGTTCAAACCCACAACAAATTTCTCACAAAAAGCGGAATTGATCACGGTAATTTTTTTGGGCAATGTCAAGCTTGTTTACCATGGCAAATTTTGTTAGTGAATTTGATGTGGCAAATACACTATATGTCCCATGGCAAATTCACTTTAATGCTCATGGCAAGTTTCTTTTTCTCGGCGATGTCAAAAAATTGTTAGATAATTTGCCATGGCAAATTCACTAGATGTCCCACGACAAATTCACTCTAATTCCCATGGACGGTTTCTTTTTCCATGACGATGTCAAACTTTTTTTAGTGATTTTACCATGGCAAATTTACTACATGTCCCATGGCATTTTCACTTTAATGCCCATGGCAAGTTTGGTTTCTTCAAGATGATGTCAAACTTTTTTAATTTTGCCATGGCAAATTCACTAGATGTCCCATGGCAAATTCATTTTAATGCCCATGGCAAGTTTCTTTTTATTTCTTGACGATGTCAAAAATTTGTTAGTGAATTTGCCATGGAAAATCCACTAAATGTCCCACGAAAAAATTCACTTTAATGACATGGCAAGTTTCCTTTTTCATGACGATGTCAAACTTTTTGTTGCAATTTGTCTAAACATTTTCCATGGAAATTTTGTTGCATTGACCATGGCGAATTTGTTCTTTTTTACCATGGCGAATTTGTTCTTTTTGACCATGGTGAATTCATAAACTGTCACATGGTAAATTTATTGCATTTACCATGGAAAATATGTTGTACTGACCATATCAAATTATTTTCCACTGACCATACCAAATTCATAAATGTTCAGACGGCAAATCGACCATGGCAAATTCTTTTGTATTCACTTTTCTAATCGCCGTGCGAGTAGTATTGACCATGGCAAATTTTGACTTCACTACTTAAGTTCGTGTTCATTTAGTACAAACTTTTTTAGCTATGTTTCTGTTATGGCAATTGCAAGTAGGTTTTCCCGTTAGCTATAAACTATTCATGGCATTTCTTTTTTCACGTTCTTGCAATGTTCATTTTTAAAAGTTCTTGCACTATGTGTACATAGCATGCTAATCTTCTGTATTTGATCATATGGCAAGTTTAAAAATTGTTCCTATGACCGATTTTCAAAGTTTCCCATGGCAAAAATGTCATGTTTTATTTGCCATGGCAGAGAACATGACGAACTTTTTTTCCATCAAGTTCAAATGATGTATGCATGGGTGCCATGGCAGGAAAACTTCCTATAGACGAATTCTAATTCATGGAGAAGATGTCATGAAAATGTTTTGTAGTTCATGGCAATTTTAGACATGTTTTAACATTTGGCCAGAATTTGAGTTTTTAGAAAGTGAACATAGTATAAAAGATGAACACTCGCTGCAGTTCTTGTATACATGGGTCCCAACATGCATGATTCATCAGCTTTCTTTCTTTAAGTGTATTTTCACATACATGGCAAATTCATTTCTTAAAGCTTTCCATGGCAAATTCATCCTTTGATTGTCATGACAAATGTACTATGAATCTGCCATGACATTTTTTCTATACTATGAATCTGCCATGGTCAATTTATTTTTACTACGAATCTGCTATGGGCAATTTTATTTTTTTCTAGAATGGCATTTCTTTGCATTTTAAAGGCGATGACATTTTTTGCTAGCACGACACAACAAGGCTTTATTTGTGAAAGCAAAATAAAAATATGGGCTTTGTTTTACAGGGAGAAGGCCTGTGGGGGGGAGATGGACAGGGCGTTCGGGCCATGGGGTTCTCCCATCAGACGATGTCGTTCGTAACGACTTCGTAACGACTCGTCCGGTATGCTGGTCCTCCTGCCACATGTGTGGGCAGTTTTAATGTTCGTCCATAAAGGGTCGTGTGGGCTGACTCCTGCGTATGACCGGACAAGTTGTGTGGTCTTGTGTTCATTGTGTCACACGTGTGATGAATAACGGGGTTCTTATAGTTTTGGATCAAGTATCTTTGACAAAAACATTAAACGGTGGTGTGGAGATTCTCTCCAACATACGGTAACTTTTTTCCAACCTAAATGTCCAAAAGCAGATTCCCCTGAAAAAATGTCCAAAACCAGATAGCATGCGACTATCAAAACAGTGAACATTTTATCATCGCTCCGTTCCAAATTTCCGAGGTGGTTTTGACTCGTGCAGGCGGGTCTATCGCACAGTTTCAGCACATCCGTGGCTTTGCCGAAGACAACATTTTGCTGCGAGGACGTGACCAGCCGCGTGGCGGCCGTAAATGTGGGTGTGGCCACCCAACCAACACGTGCTGTTCGAGTGCCTCGGATCAGATGGACAACTGCGTCTGTACACCGTACTAGCTCAACCTGGGGGCGGACCACGGTCTGTAGCAGCTCCCGGAAACACCCACAGAATCAGACCCCCGCTCCCGGCACAAAACCACTGCCCGCACCCACCGGTTTTCCGCCTCCGGTTGTCCGGTGGTACCGCCCCGACGCCGCAGTTTATATACGGAGCCTCCACGCCGCAGCCGTCGCAGTCCGACGACGCGACCCAACAGCACAGCGCCGCCACCACCTCACCTCACCAGTGTCGCCCCCGCCCATCGATCGGGAGCCGCCAGCCATGCAGGCCCAGGGCATCCTCCGCGCCCCCGGCCACCCGGCGGCGGCGCTGCCCCTCCCGCGCCGGCAATGCCGCGTGTCGGCCGTGGCGGCGGCGGCGCCGACGGTGCAGCGCGGCGTGACGCACTCGATGCCGCCGGAGAAGGCGGAGGTGTTCCAGTCGCTGCGGGGCTGGGCGGCGGGGTCGCTGCTGCCGCTGCTCCGGCCCGTGGAGGACATCTGGCAGCCGGCGGACTTCCTGCCGGACTCGTCGTCCGAGATGTTCGAGCACGAGGTGCGCGAGCTGCGGGCCCGCGCCGCCGCGCTTCCCGACGACTACTTCGTGGTGCTGGTGGGGGACATGGTCACCGAGGAGGCCCTCCCCACGTACCAGACCATGATCAACACCCTCGACGGCGTCCGCGACGAGACCGGCGCCAGCGCCTGCCCCTGGGCCGTCTGGACCCGCGCCTGGACCGCCGAGGAGAACCGCCACGGCGACGTCCTCAACAAGTACATGTACCTCTCCGGCCGCGTCGACATGCGCATGGTCGAGAAGACCGTCCAGTACCTCATCGGCTCCGGCATGGTACGACAGAGCTTCTTCAACGAATCTGTCGAAAAATCCATCAATTCCTCCTGATTAGCAGCACAATCTCATCTGACATGCTGAACAATTGCAGGACCCGAGGACGGAGAACAACCCGTACCTGGGCTTCGTGTACACGAGCTTCCAGGAGCGCGCCACGGCCGTCTCCCACGGCAACACCGCGCGGCTCGCCAAGGTGCACGGCGACGACGTGCTGGCGCGCACCTGCGGCACCATCGCCGCCGACGAGAAGCGCCACGAGACGGCCTACAGCCGCATCGTGGAGCAGCTGCTGCGGCTCGACCCGGACGGCGCCGTGCTCGCCATCGCCGATATGATGCGCAAGCGGATCACCATGCCCGCGCACCTCATGCACGACGGCAGCGACATGGACCTGTTCGAGCATTTCGCCTCCGTGGCCCAGCGCCTCGGCGTGTACACCGCGCAGGACTACACCGACATCGTCGAGTTCCTCGTCAAGCGGTGGAAGCTGGAGGCGCTGGAGGGCGGGCTCTCCGGCGAAGGCCGGAGGGCCCGGGACTTCGTCTGCGGGCTCGCGCCGAGGATGCGGCGCGCGGCGGAGAGGGCGGCCGACAGGGCTAAGAAAGACGAGCCCAGGAAGGTCAAGTTCAGCTGGATCTTTGACAGGGAAGTGGTTGTCTAGTGTTGGTCTGACTTATGAGACTGAGATAGTGAGATGATCCTGTCACTGTCGTTCTGTGTTCTTTTGTTTTCTCTCTTTGCAAAGTTGTTTTATAGTTTCTTTTGAATTTGGAAACATGTGGGGAATGTTATATTCTAAAATCTTTACGAAGATGCTTCACTTTTGAACAATGGAGAGACAGGCACTGTGTGATTTTTCAATGGAAGTGCAAATCCCTAGTTGCGACAAAGAAAGGAAAAACTAAAGCCAACACACATGTATTTATCGAAGTTTGAAATGCAAAAGATTTGCATCTGATGTATGCTCATATGCCTGAAAAACGCCTTCCACTTTTGACTTGAAATCTCCTCGAAATATATTTGAGTATACAGATATACAGTAGCATCATCTACATTTCACTGAAAATTTTGGCCGGCTGAACTTGCCAAAATCGAGGTTTTGTGCCAGAACTTTCTGAATCAAATTCAACAAGTCCAACCCACAAATTAGTTTTCGAACAAGAACCCACAAGTAATTGGTCAGCAAAACTAAAACCTAAAATCACTAAATTTTCTAGTAGATGCAGCATAACAAGAGATCATCTACCAAACCACCTGCGACGAAATGAAATGAACTTGCAGTTTGATATAGCTGCAACAATGTGCTGCTATCTGCAACACACTTTGTGTTCAGGAATGTCAAGCTCAACTGAACTGCACCCGGGAGTCTTCTCAACCCCATGGTTTGCCATGTTTCTCCTGACGCGCTCTGCCTGTTCCCACTTCTCGGACGCGGCCAAGATATTCGACAGCATGATGTACTCCACATCATCAGTTGATGCACCATCAGAGCGCAACTGGTTGATCTCATCTGACACCCGTTCAGACATCTCCGCATTGTCATGCACTCTGCAAGCTCCGAGAAGAGCGCCCCAGATGACCTCGTTAGGCTCCATCGCCATGCTCTTGACAATCGCGTGAGCTTCCTCGAGTCTTCCTGCGCGGCCCAGAAGATCGACCAGGCAACCGTAATGCTCCACTCCAGCGGCAACTCCATACACGCCGAAACTGTTGAAAATCCTTAGGCCTTCTTCCACAAACCCTCCGTGGGTACAAGCTCCAAGCACGGCGAGGAGTGTGACCCCATTGGGCTTCTGCTCCGAGCACTCCATCTGGGAAAACAGCCGTATCGCCTCTTCGCTCCGCCCATGGCTTGCGAGTGCGGAGATCATCGAGTTCCAGCATTCAGTATTCCTCCGTTGGATGCTGTCGAACACCTTGCGGGCTTGCTCGAGGTCGCCGCACTTGGCGTACATATCAACCAGGCCATTCAGAACGAAGTGGTTCTTCCGTATACGCGTCCGGTTCATGAAGTCATGAACCTTCCTCCCTTGCTTTAGTGACCCGAGCTGTGCGCAGGCAGACAGCACGCTCGCCATGGTGAACTCGTCCGGCTTGACCCTGCCCTCCAACATCGAGTGAAAGGCATGCAACGCCTCCTCGGAGCGCCCGATTTGCGCGTACCCGGCAATGAGCGCGTTCCAGCTCACCAGGTTCCGCACCGGAACCCTGTCGAACATCGCCCGCGCCTCATCGGCATCGCCGGCCTTGAAGTACCCCGTGACCATCGACGACCACACGAACACATTCCTGGCGGGCATGGCGTCGAACAGCTCCCTCGCGGTCTCCATATCCCCGGCGGCCACGTAGCCGTGCACGAGCACGGTCCACGGGACGACGGTCCGCATGCCCATGGGCGTCGCGTCGAACCACCTCCGCGCCCTCGCCATGTCCCCCTTCTCGGCGAACCCGCGGATCATCGTCGCCCACGTGACGGACGTCCGGGAGCCCATGCGTGCGAACAGCGCCTCCGCCTGCCCCGTGTCGCCCGCCGCGGCGTACCCGGCGAGCATCGCGTTGCAGGTGACGGTGTTCCTGCCGGGCATTCCGTCGAACACGCGGCGCGCGTCCGCGAGGAGGCCGCACTTGCAGTACATGGACACCAGCGTGGTGCCCACGAGCAGCTCGCCGGCGAAGGCGGACTTGACGGCCTCGGCGTGGAGGGACCTGCCGAGGCCGAGGCCGGGGCCGGCGCGGGAGGCGGCGGCCTTGAGGAGGACGGGGAGGAGGGGCAGGTGGTGCGTCTGCCGGGGCAGGTGCCTGGCGTAGACGAGGGCGGCGTCCCGGAGGGAGGCATTGGCGGCGTACTCCTTGACGAGGCAGGTCCACTTGTAAGGGTCGCCGAGCGCGGCCACCAGGTAGTGCGCGTGGAGCTGCTTCGCTCGGCTGGCCATGGACGATGGCAGCGGCGGACTCGTCCGGACTTTCAGGGGGATGCCACTCTCATCGGTCGGCTTGTAATGCGGAAGCTGATGCCCTTGATTTGCTATTGATCTAGATGTATTCGTACTGATGAGAGTCAGACATTTGGTTTACTTTGGTTTTATTTTCTGACAATGACAATTGCCTCCAGATCAATAGCAATTCTATCGTACAGTTAAATCTTAAACTATCTTAAAAGCAGCCTTCATCTCAATTTTTTGTTTTACTTGTTGATCAATAACAATGTTCAACAAGTTTTTCAAATTCGTCGACCCCAAAAACATAAGAACATGTTGTCGTGCCAAAGACCATAGGTTTTTCCATTTCTCAAAAGCGGCCTTCATCTCCTCGAGTTTGAACTTCTTCATTTGATCAAATTGATATTCATCAACCAACTATGCATCATTATGAAGGGTGAGCCATCCGTCTACTCATACGCCATGCACGTATGTCTGAGCTAGATAGTAACATGATCAAGAAGGGTGTGTTTGGTTTTGCTCGCATAGCATCTGTATTTCAGTTCAGCCTGGCCGATAAAAAACAGGCAAAAACCAACATTTGCATATTGTTTGTGTTGGGAAACACAGTAATTTAAAAAAAATCCTACGATCACGCAAGATCTATCTAGAAGATGCATAGCAACGAGAGGGGAGAGTGTGTCCACGTACCCTCGTAGACCGAAAGCGGAAGCGTTTAGTAACGCTGTTGATGTACTCGAACGTCTTCACGATCCAACCGATCCAAGCACCGAACGTACGGCACCTCCGCGTTCAAAGACATCGCTCACTCGATGACGCCCCTCGTACTCTTGATCCAGTTGAGACCGAGGAAGAGTTCCATCAGCACGATGGCGTGGTGACGGTGATCATGATGTTACCGACGCAGGGCTTCGCCTAAGCACTACGGCGATATGATCGAGGTGTGTAACTGTGAAGGGGGGCACCGAACACGGCTAAAAGATCAACTTGTGTGTCCTAGGGTGCCCCTCTGCCCCCTATACAAAAGGAGGGAGGGGGAGGCCGGCCGGCCCCTGTAGGGCGTGCCAGGAGAAGGGAGCCCTACTATAGTAGGATGCCACTTGGTGGAAGGGGGGAGAAAGGGAGAGGGAAAGGGAAAGGGGGGCCGCGCCCCCTCCCCTAGTCCTATTCGGACACCCCATGGGGGGAGCGCCTCCCCTATGTGGGTTGTCCTCTCTCTCCCCTATGGCCCATGATGGCCCATTGCTTCCTCGGGGGGTTCCGGTAACCCCTCCGGCACTCCATTTTTACCCGAAACTATCCGGAACACTTTTGGTGTCCGAATAACATGGTCCACTATATCAATTTTTATGTCTCAACCATTTCGAGACTCCTCGTCACGTCTGTGATCTCATCCGGGACTCCGAAAAAACTTCGGTCATCAAAACACATAACTCATAATACAAATCGTCATCGAACGTTAAAGCGTGCGGACCCTACAGGTTCGAGAACTATGTAGACATGATCGAGACACGTCTCCGGTCAATATTCAATAGCGGAACCTGGATTCTCATATTGGCTCCTACATATTATACGAAGATCTTTATCGGTCAAACCGCATAACAACATATATTGTTCCCTTTGTCATCGGTATGTTACTTGCCCGAGATTCGATCGTCGGTATCATCATTCCTAGTTCAGTCTCGCTACCGGCAAGTTTCTTTACTTGTTCCGTAATACTTCATCCCGCAACTAACTCATTAGTCACATTGCTTGCAAGGCTTATAGTGATGAGCATTACCGTGAGGGCCCAGAGATACTTCTCCGAAACACGGAGTGATAAATCCTAATCTCGATCTATGCCAATCCAACAAATACCTTCGGAGACACCTGTAGAGCATCTTTATAATCACCCATTTACGTTGTGACGTTTCATAGCACACAAAGTGTTCCTCCGGTATTCGGGGGTTGCATAATCTCATAGTCTAAGGAACATGTATAAGTCATGAAGAAAGCAGTAGCAATGAAACTGTAATGATCATAATGCTAAGCTAACCAATGGGTCTTGTCCATCACATCATTCTCCTAATGATGTGATCCCGTTCATCAAATGACAACACATGTGTATGGTTAGGAAACATAACCATCTTTGATAAACGAGCTAGTCAAGTAGAGGCATACTAGGGACACTTATGTTTTGTCTATGTATTCACACATGTACTAAGTTTCCGGTTAATACAATTCTAGCATGAATAATGAAATTTATCATGAAATAAGGAAATAAATAATAACTTTATTATTGCCTCTAGGGCATATTTCCTTCAGTTTGGTTGTCTGCATACCTTCTAGCCGGACGAAACGAAGGTTGATTGTTTGGTTGGCCGCTTGTTTAGGCGGAAACACAAGCCATGGTGTTTGGTTACAAGCAATGCATGTTGTCTGGTAACCTCCTCGTGGAGGTGGTGAAGTTACCAGCACACTAGGTAGTCAGAACAAACCGAACACACACAAATAGATAGCATATATACATAGTTTTAAACAAATTCAAGCAGTTATCACACATAGTACGACACTTAAACCAAGCAGTTTTCGACCAAACTGAAAGTGCTAGTTATCGACTAGAGGAGGGTGAATAGACGATTTTTATGAAAGTCTTAGAAACAGGCGATATCTTCGAAGATGTGGAAGCAAAACAGTAACTAAACAGAGTATGGTGGAAGATAAGTTAGACTATACATGCTATCAGTGCAACACAAATGAAGTGAGAAGTGAAGACAGTAAGCAAACTAGGTAGCAATGAACATTAGTAACGGCTAACGTGAAGACAAAGATGGATCAGAAGGAATGTCTTCATGCAATGTCTTCGCACAGAGATGAGCAAGCAAAGGCTTCGTGATTCAAAACAGTAAGTGAAGGGGTGACGGGATAAAACCAGTTGCTCGGAGAAGACAAGTGATTTGTTTGACCAGTTCCAGCTATTGTGACAGTTGTACGTCTGGTTAGGGATGCGAAGATTGAACTTACAAGACTCGGTCTTCACCATATTCTCCTTGCGCTAAGATCACTTAGACCTTGCCCAGTCACTCATGCAAGTCTTCAAGGTAGACTTCCCAAACCTTCACAAACTTGTTCACCGGCAATCCACAACAACTCTTGGATGCCCAGTACATGACGCTTAACCGTCTGGAAGATTACAGTCTTCAAGTGTAGTAAGTCTTCAGTTCACTCAGAACAGAATGTCTTCAGTGATTCTCAATCAATGTGGGCTCTAGGTGTTTGATTTTTTCCTCATGGGAAATCTCTCTCAAAGGCTTCAGGGGTGGGTTAGTCTCAAACGACAAAAGCCGTGCAATAACTCGAAGCAGTCACCAACTTATGGTGGAAGGGTTGGCTATTTGTAGCCAGGGGCAAAATGACATGATTTGACTAAAATGACCCTGTGCCATCAATCAACTGACACGTGTCCCATCGGTCGAATTTTAAACACACACGGCAACATTACTTGGGCTACACGCAATGCTGACTCATCCAACTCTAGAAGAGATTTTTCTCTCATTGTCTTCGGAAGAAGACCTAGGGTTTTGGTTGAGCAAACACTTCAACAACTGTCTTCGTATTACCTCAACCCCACTTTAGTGAGGTGGTTCCCATGACTCACTAAACAGGAAATGAAAACAAAAAATAAGATAAGTATTCGTGTTCCATTGTCTTCAATCATTATCTTCATAGGTCACCAATGGTTTCAATGTCTTCACACATTTTAAGGGTCGTCTTCGACAACTAAACCGAATCTCCAGGGACTTATATCTGTGTTATCCTGTGTATCTCACAAACACATTAGTCCCTCAACCAAGTTTGTCGTCAATACTCTAAAACCAACAAAGGGGTGGCACTAGATGCACTTACACAAACCAATATGGCATATTACAAACCAAACCAGCAAGCGCAACAGAGAGCTCTCCTAGACGTTCACGGCGAAGGTGTCGTCATGCTTCCCGCACTTGGTCACCACTTCAATGTCGTCGTCATTCAAGACGATCACCTTCAGGGCGTCAGGAGTCGGTAGTTTGAAGGTGACCATTGCTAGTTCTTGAGCTTGCGTTGGTTTTTCCTTTGAAGAGGAAAGGGTGATGCATCAAAGTAGAGATAAGTATTTCCCTCAGTTAGAGAACCAATGTATCAATCCAGTAGGAGGTACAAGCAAGTTCCCAATCGATGCACCTGCACAAACAATCAAACACTTGCACCCAACACGATAAAGGGGTTGTCAATCCCTTCACGGTCAATTGCAAAGGTGATATCTGATAGAGATAGATAAAAGATAAAATATTTTTGGGTTTTTGGTTTATAGATCTGAAAATAAAAGATTGCAAGATAGTAGATCGAAAAGCAAGTATGATGGAAAATAGACCCGGGGCCATAGGTTTCACTAGAGACTTCTCTCATGAAGGCAAATAATACGGTGAGACCGACTCCTGCCTGCATTTACTACTATTACTCCACACATCGACCGCTATCCAGCATGCATCTAGAGTATTAAGTTCATAAAGAACGGAGTAATGCCTTAAGTAAGATGACATGATGTAGAGGAATTAACTCAAGCAATATGATGAAAACCCCATATTTTTATCCTCGATGGCAACAATGCAATACGTGTCTCGCTACCCCTACTTTGTCACTGGGTGAAATCACGCAAGATTGAACCCAAAGCTAAGCACCTCTTCCATTGTAAGAAAAACCAATCTAGTTGGCCAAACCAAACCAATAATTTGAGGAGAAATACAAAGATATCAAATCATGCATATAAGAATTCAGAGAATATTCAAATAATATTCATAGATAAGCTGATAATAAATCCGCAATTCATCGGATCTCGACAAACACACCGCAAAAGAAGATTACATCGGATAGATCTCCAAGAACATTGAGGAGAACATGGTATTGAGAACCAAAGAGATAGAATATGTAACAGCCTGGATTTTGGCCCTTTTCTTATTCTTCTGATTTATTTGGTTTTTGCTCTGTTTTTCTTTTGGAGTGGTTCTGTGGCCTTGTCACCTAGGAAATCATCCTCATTCCTCCTCCCAAGTGGCTCATCATTCTCAAAACCTTGCCAAGATCATGTCACTTCACTCCTTGACCAAACCCTAAACTCTTTTTCTAGGGAATATTCATTTTTCATTAAAGGAATAACCCTATCTGCCCTAGGTTGTGAAGCAAGACTTCACCCATGTCCTCAGGAACAAACGTAACATCAGATGGACGCCAAGTGATTGATATTATACCTCCCGGACCAGAACTTCTTGTTTCAGAGCGTAAATAATTGTAACCATATACATATAAAATGACAGCAATGGAATCCCAATCCCCTGCTTTTATTTGTACTCACAAAGCATATTCATGTTCATAATCAGAGGAGTAATAATATGCATAAAGGATCTGAACATATGATCTTCCACCAAGTAAACCAATTAGCATCAACTACAAGGAGTAATCAACACTACTAGCAACCCACAGTACCAATTTGTGGTTTTGATACAAGATTGGATACAAGAGAAGAACTAGCGTTTTGAGAGGAGATGGTGCTGGTGAAGATGTTGATGGAGATTGACCCCCTCCCGATGAGAGGATCGTTGGTGATGACGTTTGTGACGATTTCCCCCTCCCGGAGGGAAGTGTCCCCGGCAGAACAGCTCCGTTAGAGCCCTAGATTGATTCCGCCAAGGTTCCGCCTCGTGGCGGCGGAGTTTCGTCCCGTAAGCTTGCCCACGATTTTTTCCAGGGTAAAAGCTCTCATATAGCAGAAGATGGACACCGGGGGCCCACCAGGGGGCCCAGGAGACAGGGGGCGCGCCCACCCTCCTGGCCAAGGCGTGGGCCCCCTGATGTATTTCTTTCGCTCAATAATTCTTATTAATTCCAAAAACATGTTTCGTGGAGTTTCAGGATTTTTGGAGCAGTGCAGAATAGGTTTCCAATGTTTGCTCCTTTTCCAGCCAGAATTCCAGCTGCCGGCATTCCCCCTCTTCATGGTAAACCTTGTAAAATAAGAGAGAATAGCCATAAGTATTGAGATATAATGTGTAATAACAACCCATAATGCAATAAATATTGGTATAAAAGCATGATGCAAAATGGACGTATCAACTCCCCCAAGCTTAGACCTCGCTTGTCCTCAAGCGGAAGCCGAAATCGAAAAATATGTCCACATGTTTAGAGATAGAGGTGCCGATAAAAATAAAATACGGACATGAGGGCATCGTGATCATTCTTATAACAACAACATATGTAGATTTTATCATATGATTTCTTATGCTCAAGTAACAATCAATTCACAACGTCAAGTATGGTTCAAAAACTTCATTGGGAACTAACAAACTGTAATCTCAGTCAATGAAGCAATTGCAATTTATCATAACATCAGAAAGAGTCAACAGTAGAGCTTTTCAGCAAGTTCACATACTCAACTATCTTGTAGTCTTCTACAATTGCTAACACTCACGCAATACTTGTGGTTATGGAGTTTCATCCGGACACTGAGAATGATAGGGGCTTATTGTGTTGCCTCCCAACGTATTCACCTTTAGGTGATACCAACAATAATAGCCCATGCTAACTTACATCCAATTGGATATATATATATATATATATATATATATATATATATATATATATATATATATATATATCATGATCTTTCAAACCCGAGGAGCTTGCCAAAGGATACAATGAAAAAGGGAAAGGTGAGGATCACCTTGAGTCAAGCATAAAGTAAAACATAAAGTAAAAGATAGGCCCTTCGCAGAGGGAAGCAGAGGTTGTCATGTGCGTTTAGGGTTGGATGCACAAAATCTTAATGCAAAAGAACGTCACTTTATATTGCCCCTTGTATGTGGACCTTTATTATGCGGTCTGTCGCTTTTATTACTTCCACAACAAGATCATACAAAGCTTATTTTCTCTGCACTAATAAGTCATACATATTTAGATAAAAAATTTTATTGCCTGCAACATGACAACTTACTTGAAGGATCTTACTCAATCCATAGGTAGGTATGGTGGACTCTCATGGCAAAACTGGGTTTAAGGATATTTGGAAGCACAAGTAGTATCTCTACTTGGTGCAAGGAATTTGGCTAGCATGAGGGGAAAGGCAAGCTCAACATGTTTGGAAGGTCAATGACAATATACTTTAACTGAGATGTGCGAAAACATAAACCATTACGTTGTCTTCCTTGTCCAACGTCAACCCTTTTAGCATGTCATACTTAATGAGTGCTCCCAATTATAAAAGGTGTCCAAGATAATATATTTATATGTGAACCCCTCTTTCCTTATCACTTCCTATTAATTGCAACGATGACCAAAACTACGTTTATCAACTCTCAACAACTTTTATGCCTCATACTTTCTATGCGTGAAGTCATCACTAACCATAAGATCAATATGAACTCTTTTATTCTTTCTACTTTCTCAAGATCATAGCAACATAGCAAAGCCCTTGACTCAACACTAATCTTTATTATAGATAGCTCACGGACTCGATTACAAAAAGAGATCACAAAGCAAAACTCAAAACTACTTGTTATCAAAACTTCAATCTACTAGATCAAGATACTAATAAAAGGATCAAACTAAATAAAATGGTAAAGATAGGAGTGTGATGGTGATACGATACCGGGGCACCTCCCCCAAGCTTGGCAGTTGCCAAGGGGAGTGCCCATACCCATGTGATTATGTCCTCGGAGGTGGTGAAGCAGGCGTTATTGATGATGTAGGCTTGTCGTCCATCTTCCAAGGCATAGGCTCACCATCATAGAAGGATGATCGAGTCTCCGGGATCCCTAAATCTGCAGCCAAACTCATCCTCTTGAATCCATATTCATACTCACAGTTTTGGTTTTGCAGGTCATAGATCTGGGCTTGGAGGTGCTCGATTTTCTCTTGAAGCTTGAAGATGGTCTCCCCAATGACCTTGGCGTCTAGCTTGTGGTTGTTGGTGAACTCCGTGATCATCATCTGGTTGGCGTTGAGTCCACGCTCCACCATCCCTTGGCACTTGAAAACTTGCTGCTCCATGGCTTCAAGCTTTGTCTCCACGCTTCCGGTACACCTTGGTCCCTCCACATCGCGGATGTGCAGCACCCCCTCACGCATCTCAATGGTTTGAGGGTGTTGCAGCACTCCGCGAGATAGGGGTTGATAACCCTCTCGAAAAAATTGTCCTTGGGAGCGCTTGGAGACAACATGATGCTCTAGATCTGAAACAGAAACAGCTCGAAACGAAAACAGAGGATATTTGCGTGATACAGTGGTCAAAACCTTCAGAAGTATATATAATGAATTTTTACCGACCAAAATACGTAACGTGCAAGAAAACGGAGTCTGGGAGGCACACGAGGTGCCCATGAGACAGGGGCACGCCCAGTAAGGGTGAGCGTGCCCTCCACTCTCGTGGGGGCCTCGTGTCCCTTTCGGACTACTTCTTTCTTCCTAAAATTCTTAAATATTCCAAAACTTATAAAAATTGCCATTGGAGTCGTTTTGGAGTCGGTTTACTTACCGTACCACATACCTATTCCTTTTCGGAGTCTGGAACATTCTGGAAAGTCTCCCATATGTATTCCTTCGGGGTTACGGTTTCAATAATATTAGTTTCAACATTGATAGGATTACCTGAAATATAATTTTTAATTCTTTGACCGTTTACCACCCTCAGACTTGTGCCTTCGAAGTTGTTGATTTTTATGGCACCAGAATGATAGACCTCCTCGATAACGTAGGGACCTTCCCACTTTGAGAGAAGTTTTCCTGCAAAAAATCTTAAACGAGAGTTGAATAATAAACATAATCTCCTACGTTGAACTCACGCTTCTGTATCCTTTTATCATGCCAACGTTTGACTTTTTCTTTGAATAGCTTGGCATTCTCATATGCTTGGGTTCTCCATTCATCGAGTGAGCTAATATCAAATAACCTCTTCTCACCGGCAAGTTTGAAGTCATAGTTGAGCTCTTTAATAGCCCAATATGCTTTATGTTCAAGTTCAAGAGGTAAATGACAAGCTTTTCCATAAACCATCTTATAAGGAGACATACCCATAGGATTTTTATACGCGGTTCTATAGGCCCATAATGCATAATCAAGTTTTTTGGATCAATTCTTTCTAGATCTATTGACAGTCTTTTGCAAAATTAATTTGAGCTCTCTATTGCTCAATTCTACTTGGCCACTAGACTGCGGATGATAAGGAGATGAGATTCTATGATTAACATCATACTTAGCAAGCATCTTACAGAAAGCACCATGAATAAAATGTGAACCACCATCAGTCATAAGATATCTAGGGACTCCAAACCTCGGAAAAATAACTTCTTTAAGCATTTTAATAGAAGTGTTATGATCAGCACTACTAGTTGGAATAGCTTCTACCCACTTAGTAACGTAATCAACAAAGAACTAAAATATGTGTATAACCTTTAGAGGCAGGAAAAGGTCCCATATAATCAAAGCCCCAAACATCAAACAGTTCAATAACAAGAGAATAATTCATAGGCATTTCTTGACGTCTACTAATGTTACCTATTCTTTGACATTCATCACAAGATAAGACAAACTTGCGAGCATCTTTGAAGAGAGTAGGTCAATAAAAACCAGATTGTAGTACCTTGTGTGCAGTTCTATCTCCAGCGTGGTGTCCTCCATAAGATTCAGAGTGACACTTGCGTAGGATCTGATCCTGTTCATGCTCAGGCACACAACATCTAATAACACCATCTACTCCTTCTTTATAAAGGTGTGCGTCGTCCCAAAAGTACTGTCTTAAATCATAAAAGAACTATTTCTTTTGCTGGTATGTGAAACTAGGAGGTATAAATTTAGCAACAATATAATTAGCATAATCAGCATACCAAGGAGCAGTACGAGAAGCATTAATGACCGCTAATTGTTCATCAGGAAAGCTATCATCAATAGGCAGTGGGTCATCAAGAACATTCTCTAACCTAGACAAGTTGTCTGCAAAGGGGTTCTCAGCCCCCTTTCTATCAATAATATGTAAATCAAATTCTTGGAGCAGGAGAACCCATCTAATGAGCCTAGGCTTAGCATCTTTCTTTTCCATAAGATATTTAATAGCAGCATGATCAGTGTGAATAGTAACTTTGGAATCAACAATATAAGGTCTAAACTTATCACATGCAAACGCAATCGCTAAGAATTCTTTTTCAAGAGTAGCATAATTTCCGGGCAAGATCAAGAGTCTTACTAGCATACGATAACATTCAATTTCTTATCAACTCTTTGCCCTAGAACAACACCTACAACATAATCACTAGCATCACACATAATTTCAAAAGGTAAATTCCAATCAGGTGGCTGAACAATAGGTGCAGCGATCAAAGCTTTCTTAAGTATTTCAAATGCTTCTACACAATCATCATCAAAGACAAAACAAATATCTTTTTGCAATAAATTAGTCAGAGGCCTAGAGATTTTAGAGAAGTCCTTAATGAACCTCCTATAAAAACCGACATGACCAAGGAAAGTTCTTATACCTTTTATGTCCTTGGGACATGGCATCTTTTCAATAGCATCAACTTTGGCTTTATCAACTTCAATACCTCTCTCCGAAATCTTATGTCCCAAGACAATGCCTTCATTAACCATAAAGTGACACTTTTCCCAATTTAGGACGAGACTAGTGTCTTCACATCTCTGCAAAACTCGATCAAGGTTGCTCAAACAATCATCAAAAGAGGATCCATAAACGGAGAAATCATCCATGAATACCTCACAAAACTTTTCACAAAAATCAGAGAATATAGCCATCATGCATCTTTGAAAGGTAGCAGGTGCATTACATAAACCAAAAGGCATACGTCTATAAGCAAAAAGTACCAAAAGGGCAAGTAAAAGTAGTTTTAGATTGATCCTTCACGACAGTATCTGAGAGAAACCAGAATAACCATCTAGAAAGCATAAATGTGTGTGTTTGGATAGTCTTTCTAGCATTTGATTAATAAAAGGTAAAGGGTAATGATCTTTCTTAGTAGCTTTATTTAACTTACAGAAATCAATTACCATCCTATAACCTGTAATAATTCTTTATGGATCAATTCATATTTATCATTAGGAACAACGGTAATACCTCCCTTTTTAGGAACACAATGGATGTGGCTTACCCATTCACTATCAGCAACGGGATAAATTATACCTGCCTCAAGGAGCTTTAGTATCTCCTTTCTTACCACTTCCTTCATCTTGGGATTTAGTCGTGTTGAGGATCTCTAACTGGTTTGGCATCTTTCTCCACTGTAATTTTGTGTTGGCATAATGTGGGACTAATGCCCTTAAGATCATCCAGAGTATATCCAATAGCTGCTCGGTGCTTCTTCAGAGTTTTCAATAATCTTTCTTCTTCTTGCTCTGAAAGGTTAGCACTAATAATAACATGATATATTTTCTTTTCATCAAGATAAGCATACTTAAGATTATCAGGTAAAGGTTTGAGTTCAAACACGGGATCACCCTTGGGTGGAGGAGGATCCCCAAGAATTTCAACGGGAAGGTTATGTTTCAGCACATGTTCCTGTTTAAGGAACACTTCATCTATTTCCCTTCTTTCCTTCATAAACATATCGTTTTCATGGTCTAGCAAATATTGTTCTAACGGATCAGTAGGAGGTACAGCAATGGAAGCAAGACCTATAATCTCATCCTTACTAGGTGATTCTCTATCACGAGGTTGTTCACTGAAACTTAGCAAAATTAAACTCATGAGACATACCATCTAAGCCAACGGTGATGATCTTTTCACAATCAATCTTAGCACTAGCTGTATTCAAGAAGGGTCTACCAAAAATAATGGGACAAAAATCATCTTGTGGAGAGGCAAGAACAAGAAAATCAGCAGGGTATTTAACCTTCCCACACAAAACTTCAACATCTCTAACAATCCCAACTGGTTTAATGGTATCCCTATTAGCAAGCTTAATGGTGACATCAATGTCTTCTAATTCAACAGGTGCAATGTTGTGCATAATTTCTTTATATAGATCATAGGGTATTGCACTAGCACTGGTACCCATATCACATAAACCGTGATAACAATGATCTCCTATTTTAACAGAAATAACAGGCATGCCTACGACAGGTCTATGTATCTTAGTATCTGGTCTAGCAATATTAGCAGTCTCACCACAGAAATAAATAACATGCCCATCTAAATCATCATCCAAGAGATATTTAACCATAGCAATACTAGGTTCAACATTGATTTTCTCAGGAGGTGTATAAGTCCTAGTATTACTCTTACGAACAACAGTCGAAGTTTTAGCATGATCCTTTATCCTAACAGGAAAAGGAGGTTTCTCAACATAAGTAGTAGGAACAATAGGATCACTATAGGTGACAGTCTTTTCTTCAACTGTAATAGGTGCAACTACTTTCACTTCAACAAGAGGATTATATTTAAACCACTTCTCTTTAGGGAGATCAACGTGAGTAGCAAAATATTCACAGAAAGAAGCTACTATCTCAGAGTCAAGTCCATACTTAGTGCTAAATCCACGAAAAACATCGGTATTCATAAAAGATTTAACACAATCGAACTTAGGTGTCATACCTGACTCCTTACCATCGTCGGAACCGCAATCTTCAGAGTTGTGCTTAATTCTTTCCAATAAGTCCCATTTGAAATCAATAGTCTTCAGCATATAAGAACCAGCACAGGAAGTATCGAGCAGGTTGCGATCATTAAGAGAAAACCGAGCATAGAAATTTTGAATAATCATTTCCCGAGAGAGCTCATGATTGGGGCATGAATATAACATTGACTTAAGCCTCCCCCAAGCTTGAGCGATGCTTTCTCCTTTGCGAGGCTAGAAATTATATATGTAATTACGATCACGATGAACAAGATGCATAGGATAGAACTTCTGGTGAAATTCCAACTTCAGTCGCTTATAATTCCAAGATCTCGTATCATCACATAGCCTATACCATGTCAATGCATCTCCCTTCAAAGATAAAGGGAAGACCTTCCTTTTGACAACATCATCGAATACCCGCAAGCTTAAATAATCCACAAACTTCATCCACAAAGATAAGGTGTAAATCGGGATGCAATGTTCCATCTCCTGCAAATGGATTAGCTAGCAGTTTCTCTATCATACCCGAAGGAATGTCAAAGTAAATATTTTCATAAAGTTCATTAGGTTGAGGAGCAACTCTTTGCTCTTATGGTCGGGGTGAAGATACCCCGAACAAGCCCCTCAAAGGATTAGTTTCCATAGTGACAAGTAAATGTAAAAATTTCAGCACACTATATAAATGTTTCCTTACCAAGTTCCACTCACCAAAAGCGCTACACCGGCAACGGTGCCAGAAAAGAGTCTTGATGACCCACAAGTGTAGGGGATCTATCGTAGTCCTTTCGATAAGTAAGAGTGTCGAACCCAACGAGGAGCAGAAGGAAATGATAAGCGGTTTTCAATAAGGTTTTCTCTGCAAGAACTGAAATTATAGGTAACAGATAGTTTTGTGATACGATAAATAGTAACGAGTAATAAGTAAATAAAGTAAATAAAGTGCAGCAAGGTGGCCCAATCCTTTATGTAGCAAAGGATAAGCCTGGACAATTTCTAATAATGAGAAAGGAGCTCCCGAGGACACATGGGAATTATCGTCAAGCTAGTTTTCATCACGCTCATATGATTCGCGTTCGGTACTTTGATAATTTGATATGTGGGTGGACCGGTGCTTGGGTACTGCCCTTACTTGGACAAGAATCCCACTTATGATTAACCCCTATTGCAAGCATCCGCAACTACAAAAGAAGTATTAAGGTAAACCTAACCACAACATTAAACATATGGATCCAAATCAGCCCCTAACGGCCAACGCATAAACTAGGGTTTAAGCTTCATCATTCTAGCAACCCATCATCTACTTATTACTTCCCAATGCCTTCCTCTAGGCCCAAATAATGGTGAAGTGTCATGTAGTCGATGTTCACATAACACCACTAGAGGAAAAGACAACATACATCTCAGCAAAATATCAAACGGATACCAAATTCACATGACTACTAATAGCAAGACTTCACCCATGTCCTCAGGAACAAATGTAACTACTCACAAAGCATATTCATGTTCATAATCAGAGGAGTAATAATATGCATAAAGGATCTGAACATATGATCTTCCACCAAGTAAACCAATTAGCATCAACTACAAGGAGTAATCAACACTACTAGCAACCCACAGGCACCAATTTGTGGTTTTGATACAAGATTGGATACAAGAGATGAACTAGGGTTTTGAGAGGAGATGGTGCTAGTGAAGATGTTGATAGAGATTGATCCCCTCCCGATGAGAGGATCGTTGGTGATGATTTCCCCCTCCCGGAGGGAAGTGTCCCCAGCAGAACAGCTCCGCCGGAGCCCTAGATTGATTCCGCCAAGGTTCCACCTCATGGCGGCGGAGTTTCGTCCCGTAAGCTTGCCCACGATTTTTTCCAGGGTAAAAGCTCTCATATAGGAGAAGATGGACACCGTGGGCCCACCAGGGGCCCCAGGAGATAGGGGCGCGCCCCCCACCCTCCTGGCCAAGGTGTGGGCCCCCTGATGTATTTCTTTCACTCAATAATTCTTATTAATTCCAAAAACATGTTTCGTGGACTTTCAGGATTTTTGGAGCAGTGCAGAATAGGTTTGCAATGTTTGCTCCTTTTCCAAATTGGAATTCCAAAGCATTCCCCTCGTCATGGTAAACCTTGTAAAATAAGAGAGAATAGCCATAAGTATTGAGATATAATGTGTAATAACATCCCATAATGCAATAAATATTGGTATAAAAGCATGATGCAAAATGGACGTATCAAGCTGCTATGATCAATACGATTTTTCTGTATATAGATAATATGCAGAGATGTTATATAAGTAGGAGATTCCAGTACATAGTGTTTGCTGTATATATGAGCATCGTAATTCTAGTGCCCATTAAGAATCCACAATTATATCCACCAGACTATATATATGAATTTGATGTCTATGATGTGCTGTTGTTCATAAATTATAATGATATGTTGTCGTTTATGACTATTTGTTGCTTAAGTTGATCTGTGCATACATGGGTATTTTTACCCATGGGTATTCATTTACCCTGTCGGGTGATGGGTATGGGGAAAAATCGTACCCATTGACGGGTATGGATACGGGTAATGGGTAAGCTCAAGAGTGACGGGTAAGGGTATGGGGTAACTCCACCCATACCCAAACCCTGCGGGTGCCATCCCTACCCAAAACCCTTCCTGTTGATCACCAGTGCTCACCCAAGTTTACTGCAGTAAACTTCAGAGGGTGATTACTATTTAACCAGAGCTTGTTTAACCAAGTTACCACCTTAATTGAGACCTCCCCTGGATGGACTACGCCCTAGACAAAATTTGCCAGTTCTTTGCCTCCCACACATGCCATTACTGGTGGTGACCACCGTTTTGGCATGCCATGAGCGCGCCAAGAATGGCTTCTTGCTCGGGCCCCTCCCCCTCTCGTTGGCTTCGCGCTCGTGAGGATGTCCAGTAGATAGCCCGCATCGTCGCCGTCCTCCTGGACCCCTCTCCCCCTCCGGCAGCTTCCTCACCGACGCTCGCCCACGGGTACGATGCACTGTGCTCCGTTTGGATCCGAGCTCGTTTCGGCTTCTTCCTCTGCTCCTCGGCATCGTCTACCTCTCCGTGATCCCTGCATCAATGCCTCGTCGCCTCCCCCGAGCTCAAGCGCGCGTGCACGTGTCCGCGACGCCGGACACGCGTTCGCGGCGGTGCCAGCTCGGCCTCCCTCGCCCCGCCTATATATAGGCCTCCCCCGAGCCTTTTAAGCTCACCAGCAGCCTCCCCGCACTCTATCCCTCCCCAGCATCTCCACTGAGCTCCAGGAGCTCCCGAGCCCCCAATGGCCGCCATGGCCGCCGCCTCTGCCCCTCCTTGATTCGGTTGAACCCAGCCCTTCCCCTCCGTTCTGCCACCACCAAGAGATTCCCCGTAGCCCGGCGAACCTTCCCAGCACCGCGCCTCCATCTTTCTGTGGCCGGAGCTCCGAGTCCCAACTCCGGCCGAAGCCTCTTTCCGCCGCGATCATGGCCCTGCCCTCCCTAGCACTCTTCGGCAGAAGGGGATGGTCCAGGCAGGAGCTCCTCGTCCTCACTGGGCAGAGTGGAGTTCACCACCTTCGTCGTTGTTCCGCTGCTAGCATAGAGCAAGTGTAGTATCGCAGGCGTAGTGTCGCCGTGCTGATGTGAACCTTTGTAACATCAGACCTTTGTATTTATTCTTGTAATAAGATCTGATTTGTGCTATGTCAAGCAGTGCCGTATTCCAGAGACTTCTCCTCGATCTCTGGGCTGGAATACGGGGCGTTCCAGTTTCTCTGAGCCGGGGTGCTGCAGAAGAAGCCATCTAGCTACTAGCTATGGACCCATAGTCTGTGGGAAACTACTCACGCTTCATCGGAGGGGCAATAGGGTTGATGTAGAAGCCCTCCGTGATCGAATCCCCCTCCGGCAGATCGCCGGAAAAGGCCCCAAGATGGGATCTCACGGTAAGAAGGTTGCGGCGGCGAAAAAGTATTTTCGTGGCTCTCTCTGATGGTTCTGGAATATTTGTGAATATATAGGACAAAGAGCTAGGTCAGGGGAGTCTCGAGGGGCCCACAAGGCAGGGGCGCGCCCTCCACCCTTGCCGCGGCCTCGTGGCTCTTCTGGCTTGGACTCCAAGTCCAGGGTGTCTTCTGGTCCAAGAAAAATCATCGTGAAGTTTTATTCTGTTTAGACTCCATTTGATATTCCTTTTCTGCGAAACTCAAAAACAAGGAAAAACAGAAACTTACAGGTACTCCAGGTTCGGGGCAATATAAAATAATATAAAATTGCATAATAATGCATATAAAATATCCAAAACAGATAATATAATAGCATGAAACAAAAAAAAATATAGATACGTTCGAGACGTATCAACCATGTACTCGATCCTGATTTGGAGGACAACGGCGAAGGGGGCCCAACCCTGATTAGGAGTGACCCTGTTGTTCAGCAGCGGTACAGTAACCCTCCATGCGCAGCTTGTGTTCGTCTTCAGCTTTAACTCCCGAGGCGCAGCCGGGAAGTGCTCCGTGAAGTCCAAAGGGATAGGCAGGCACTCCAGCTTTGGGGCAAGGATCACCTTCCAGAAGTGAGTTGGCCCCACCTCCTCATGGTAGTGCCCATAGTTCCGGCACTTGCCGCTGGGGGGGTTCCTCCACCAACACGTCCTCGGCCGTGGATGGCACCTCCTCCAAGTCCGGCACCACCTCCTTGCCCTTCTCCATGGCCAGCACCACCTCCTTACCCTTGTTATTCATCTCGGTCTGCATTATGAACAACACAAAGTTCAAAGTTTGATCAACATTAGATCCTACCATTCAACGCCCCTATATTTACCCATCCAAACACTCTACTACTTACCCACCACCGCACTTAATTAACCCTCAAGGTCTCCCACTCTCACACCTCTTCCACCTCTCCATCACCATGAATCCCATCCCCAACCCATTCCCGCGAGCATTGGTTGGAGAGCTTTCTTCCTAGGGTGCTCGCTCGGTGATCGCACCAAGTTCGAGAACACCATGGAAGTGTGCTCAAACTTCACAAGCATCGAGGACATGGACAAGGATGCTGACGTTGTGGTTAAGAAGGCGACGCTGGAGGAGTTGAAGACGCTATCCGGTTGTAGGGAACTTGAAACCAGACTCAATTAAAATACACCAACTGCGTGTGTAACCGTGATGGTCTCTTTTCGATGAGGTTCGGGAAGTGAACACGGTTGGGTTATGTATGAACGTAAGTAGTTCAGGATCACTTCTTGATCACTTCTAGCTCTACGTTCGTTGCGTAGTTTCTCATCTTACTCTTGTACTCGTATGTTAGCCACCATATTTTCTTAGTGCTTGCTGCAACTCCACCTTATAACCACACCCTACCTTTAAGCTTAAATAGTCTTGATCTCGTGGGTTATGAGATTGCTGAGTCCTCGTGACTCACAGATACTATAAAGACAGTTGCAGGTGCCGATGATACCAATGCAGGTGATGCCACCGAGCTCAAGTGGGAGTTCGACAAAGACCTTGGCCATTACTATGTTTTCCTTTCCGAATGATCAGTAGTGGCGCCCAGTAGGGACGATCGGGAGTTAGCATGGGTGGTTATCTTCTTTTAATTTGGATCTGTCCATAGTCGGACCTTGTGTGCACTCTGAATGATGTATGAATAATTTGATCATTGTGTGATGTGGCGATTGTAAGCCAACTATTTACTTCCTTGTTCATTTACATGGGATTGTGTGAAGATGACCCCTCTTGCGATCATACCAAAATGCGGTTATGCCTCTAAGTCGTGCCTCGACACGTAGGAGATATAGCCGCATCTTAGGCGTTACAGAAGCAGAGGTTGTCATTCACTTTTTGGTTTGTATGCACAGTCTCTTAATGTAAAGAAACGTCACTTTATATTGCCCCTTATGATATCAACC
Organism: Aegilops bicornis; assembly: GCA_021605145.1. NCBI lineage: Eukaryota > Viridiplantae > Streptophyta > Magnoliopsida > Poales > Poaceae > Aegilops > Aegilops bicornis. The sequence continues at coordinate 708,500,831 of CM038671.1, forward strand.
TTTATTATGCAGTCCGTCGTTTTTATTACTTTGCCATCACAAGTTCGTACACCGCTTAATTTTCCTTACACTAAAGGATCAAACACATTTAGAAGCAATTTTTATTGCCTTTTTGCACCGATGACAACTTACTTGAAGGATCTTACTCAATCTATAAGTAGGTACGGTGGACTCTAAAAATGAGTATGGGTTTAGGGGTTTTGGATGCACAAGTAATATCTCACTGTGCCGTAGGTGTTGTGCTGCAGCTGCAATGAAGCATCGCCGGATTTCTTCAGTGTAGCTGCGTCAGGTTGCCGGCACTGTGCTGGAGCACTGCGTGTCCGTGTCGCAATTGCAATTAAGTATGGCTGAAGCTGCGACGAGCCGCTGGTGCTGCGATGGAGCACTGCTCTGCCGGTGTCGCGACTGCAATGAAGCATCACCGGAGCTGCGACGAGCCGCCGGTGATGCGTTGCAACACCGTGTGCCGTTGTGGTGGCTGCAATGAAGCATGGTCGATGCTGGGACGGAGCACCTCACATCACCACCGCGCCAGTGTTGGCACTGCTATGGAGCATCGCCGCGCTACCATTGCAGTCAAACACCCATCTCTACCGACAAAGTGGTGCAGCTCCTGCTTGCGAGCCGCGCGGCGCTGCTTCCGTAGCGACTCATGTTGTTGCTTCACTGTATGTTCACCCGATCCAATGGCTGCGAGGGAAGGATCGGACGGCCCACAACCCGACCGATTTCATGAAGAAATCAGCCGGTTGATCTGTAGCAGGCGCCATGTTTGATTATTATATATAAAAATTAGAAAAAGTTCCGTATAGTTAATCACGGTTTTGCACAAAGCGCCATTTCGGTTTGGGTCCGACTGTGACTCAGTTAGAGCATCTCCAACAGGCGCCGAAGGGGGCGCGTGCAAAAAACAGTTTTAGCGCTACCATCGCCTGAGTTTATGCCAAGCGCCATGCCTCCAACAACAAGGCTTAAAATGCATACAAGCTTCCAAAGAATACAAGCAAAAATGCAGCGCACACATAACATTTTTTTATTTTCGAAAGCATAGATATAATAAAAACTAGATAGATTGCATAAATAAAAAATGATACAAATGTATTTTACATCGGTGCAACTAGATAGATAGTTCGAAAGCATAGATAAACTACGGCGTAACTAGATAGAAACTACTCCAAGTCGCTATCATCATCACCATTGTCATCTTCGGCGGTGTCGTCCGAGGTGTCTAGCCAGATGTCCAGCCACCGATCATCGTCCGACGTGAAGAACGACTGCCCACCTACTGCAATGATGTCGGATCATGATTCGCTAACGCCTTCCGCCGACGCCTTTCCAACTGCGTCTTGCGGCGCTTTCACAGGTGTCCTCCTCAAGGCGCCTTGCCCAAGAGGGATCGTCAGAGGCGACGTCCTCCGGGTGGCGCTGGCGCCACTCCGCCATGACCCGCTCCTCGGAATTAGGGGATGTCAGTAGGAGTATATAATTGAACTTTATGCAAAAACCCACTAGTGTTCTTTGAAATATTTGAGCAAAACATCCTCTTTTTCTCTCTGGTCCAGTTTGGCATTTTCTACTGCAACCCTATTTTATTTTGCTCTAGTGCCCATGATCTTTCTCCTGCTTATAGACCACCCTACAAAACCCTTAAGTCCAGGAGAGTGGACCCATTGGAGTATTTTTGGTCCATGCAATGATGCCCTTTACTTTCTGTCCAGAATTGGTTTTCTCAAAAACTTGCACTAACAAGTTTCTGGTTTTGCCCTAATAACCTTGCCATCATGACTTGTATCTAAAGAGACCCCAAACTCGAGACTTGGCCAGCAGAAGAGATGCCTAGATGCCCTTGGCATTTCATCAAGCAGGTTAGGAGCATGGCTAGTTTTGGCATGCTTTTAGACTTGCATTGGGAAGTTGCTCTAATGACCTTACCAGCATGTCTATTACCGGAGATCCCTCCTGCCGCCGCCGCCTCCTGCTTCCCAAGCATGCCGAGGCCACTCACACCTGCTGTGAGCTCCTCTACCGACCCCTACTCCCATGGCCACTAGCTCATCATAGCCCTCGCTTCCGCCGAGACCGAGACCTCACCGCGCCGGACTTGTCGCTGCCGTCGCTTTGGTACGCCCGCCCAAATCAAGGCGTCACTACACTCAAGGCACCTGTGAGGCCGTAGCACCTCCTCGCCACTCCGCCAGGCGCCCTAACATCGAACCCGAGCACGCCCGAGCTCGGCCACCGCTCGAAGCTCGTGGCCGCTGCCTCCGCCACCTCGCCTCCGCCGGCTGCTCCATCACCAAGGCAGCAGCCTTCTTCAGAAGCGCCCCACGCCTAAAACTGCCGCCTATGGGCGATTTCCAAGCTCCTCCGCCATCTCTGTAGTCGCCGGCGATGAGCCGTTGACCGGGTCCGGCGGGTTTGACCCCGCCTGACCAGGGTTTGACTTTTCCCCCTGACTCACTGACGTGTGGGCCCCAGGCCACTAACTAAACTAGGATTAGTATTAGTTTAACACTAACTAAACTTAGTTAGTTTAACTAACTGCTGACACGCGGGACCCACTGGTCAGGTTGACCTGGACGTCCCCTTTGACCACTGACGTCACCCTGACGCAATGCTGACGAGATTAATCCACCATCGGAATTATTCTTATACAGGAAATTCCAGAAAATAGCCAAAACTTCTAAAAATCATAGAAAAATAACCGTAGCTCAGAATGAAATAAATTATATATGAAACATGATCAGAAAAATCCAATCTATCCATCTGTACCATTTTCATGCATGTTAGAACAACTTGTGCCTGATGATCAGGTCAAATCAATTAAATGGCATTTGAATAATCACATATGGAGTTTGAATTTGAATCTTGTATTCAAACCAACTTCATTTAATCTGTTGCTAGTTGCATTAGCTCAAACCACAGCATATTGCCATGTCACATTCATGCATCCTATTGTTGCATTGCATTGATTGTGTTCTTTCTTGTTTGCCGGTGTTATCCCCTCTCGGTAGACGACGTTCTGACGACGTGTTCGATGACACCGATGAAGAACTATATTATCTTCGTAAGTGCCGTGCAAGCAAAACCCCTTGCTCATTCCGATACAATCCCACTCTCTCGCCTCCTACTCTCTTTTTACTGCATTAGGACAACAACGCTTTTAACTGTTACATGTTGCGGTAGTTGAACCTGCTTTCTCCGCATGACCTGTCATTGCCATAGTAAATAGATGAAACCCACTAGCATGAGTAGGAGTTGTTTGAGCCCTGATGTGCCTACTCATTCATGCTTGTTTGTCGTGGCTCGCTATTTCTTAGAGTTGTAGTCAGTCCGATTCATCGGGGATGAATCGGAGGTGTGTGAACATGTCCTACTGTTGAGAGCTAAGTGTGTGAACACGATTTGGTAAAGGTAGCGTGAGAGGCCATGTAGGAGTACATGGTGGGTTGTCTCATTGAAACCGGCCCTCGTGAACTGAGTTCGTGTTTGTGATCCATGAACAGTTACTACCACACATTGGGTTCTCGTAACTCGACCCCTCTCGACTTATTAATCAACATGATCTCTGGCCCAGAGTTGCAACTAGTTTCGTGTTTGTAGGCAGTGTTAGTAGTCTACCAAGTGGCACTCTGCATGTGGGCTTGGGACAGATTAGGCACCGTGGCACGGTGTACCAAGCGTGAGAACCACCCGTCGAGGTGGGCTTGGGAACCTGCTCACATCGTTTGGGGCCGTGGAGCGACACCCCCCGGCCGGATCTCCTTGCGGATGGAACCCGAATAGGCGATAAACCTGGACTAGAGACTTGTGTGGTTAGTCGTGTCGTACGACTCCTCGCCAAAGCTTCCGCCTCAAGGTTGCCGAGATACATGACGGTACATGGAGGTAAGTGGCGAGAGCGTGTGTGAAGAAGTACACCCTGCAGGGTTAACATTATCTATTCAATAGCCGTGTTCATGTAAAGGACTTCTGGGTTGCCTGCATACTATAGACAAGTGAAAGTGGATACTCTAAAATGCGCAAGATAAGCGTGAGTGCTATGGATGGCGTTCTCGTGAGGAGACGGGAGCGGATCCATAGTGGTGTATTGATATGGTGAATATGTGGACTCGCAGCGCCACCTCAAAAGAGCCGCTTGAAGTCGTAGTTCGTGATAGCCACCGAGTCAAAGCTGGCTTGTCAGCAGCCAAACTCCACCACCCCCCTTTGTTGATACTGATGCATATGTAGATAGTTCTGATGTAAGTCTTGCTGGGTACATTTGTACTCACGTTTGCTTCATTTATGTTTTTGCAGAGAGACTTCCGTCTCACTAGTGGTTCCGCGTGGACTCCGACGTTTAGCTTGTTACCTCAGCTACGATCTTATGCCCTCGGCAGGATCTGATAGATAGTCAGGCTTCTCAGCCTTTTTCATTTATAGTTGTCTCAGATTTCGATATGTTAAGCTTCCGCATGTGTTTGACTTGTATGCTCAATGCCGGGTCGAGAGACCCATGTTTGTTATATCTCGCCTCGGAGCCTAATGAATAAATACTTGAGTCAGAGAGTAATGTTGTGATGCCATGTTGTATTTACACATATCGAGCATATTGTGTGTATGTTTGAAATTCTTGGTATGTGTGGGATCCGACAATCTAGTTGTTTATCCTTGGCAGCCTCTCATATGGGGAAATGTAGTCTAGTGCTTCCTGAGCGATAGTAGTCCGCTACAGCCCGGTTCACCGAGTCCTCGCTTAGCCCAAAGACTACCGCTCGACACTTGACTGCCGGCATGTGTTTCACTTCGCTCTCGTGGTTCTGTCTTCGGGAAATGTCACGCTGTGACATCCGGAGTCCTGCCTAGCCTGCTACATGCCCGGGTTCCTCGAGTCCTAGCCCAAAGGCTATAGCCCGGATTCACACGCCACGACCGACATGCTCGGGTTGATTCATGTATGCCTGTCCCCATGGGTTAGTGCCGCTTTGGGTTCAAGACTAGCCATGTCGGCCTGTGTTCTCTCGTTATATGGATGCTAGCGACACTATCATATACGTGAGCCAAAAGGCGCAAACGGTCCCAGGCCATGGCAAGGCGACACCTGTTGAAATACCGTGCGTGAGGCCGCAAAGTGATATGAGGTGTTACCGGCTAGATCGATGTGACTTGGAATCGGGTTCCTGACAGCTTTGGTATCAGAGCCTGACTGCTCAGAGGGATTACCAAGCCAAACTGGTCGAAGTTGTGTCTAGAAATGCTTTAGTTATGTAAGGGAATTGATTGTGGAAGGGAATGTAAGGCTCTTTTTACTCCTTTACCTTATGCCCTTCTGATCTGAGTCAACCTCTTCTTTTCTACGAGGATTAAGAACTAGGCCTTCTCATCTATCTATCAGGATCACGTGTTACTAATCCATAGACTTTTAAGATTGTTGGTTTTACGCCCCAGTTCAGTTTCTACTACTTCCGTGTGTTCATAGTTGGTCTCGGAACCTTGATTTTGTGCTTTGAGTGGCTATGCCACCATTTTTGCAGGATGTCTCAAATCATTTTGAGCATTTACACCCATTATGCTGTCCGAGTCATCCCAGGTCTCTAAATAGTCTGATGCATTGCAAATCCTTTCTTTCCGCTCCTCGATGTCCTTTTGGTCGTAATAAGCACATTAACCACCAATGAGGTACTCTATTGCCTCGACATATATGTTGGAGCTACTATTATGACCCTAGTTGTTTTAGGGAGTCACCTAGTAATCTAGCCATGTTTTGTGTTCCCGGTGTGATGATTCCGACCGTCATTCTCGAAAGCATCCCGTGATGCCATTTAGTTAGTAGGTATTCTACTCCTGGGTTCTTGACCCAAGATTCACTCTACTTACCTCGTGTTGATAGTGTTGCTCGTACCTTTAGGATATTAGTAACCTTTGCGATAGTCCTCGAGGTCCGTGGTATTTCCTTCTTCCAAATACCATGAACCATTAAGGCAGAAGTTCTTTGAACCAAAAGATCACAACAGGAGTGGCCTCGATGAGTTCACCACTCTATATTGTGACTCTGCTAGTTCAACCTTTCTGCATGGGTTATCCGGAAGAAATATGTTGAACTCGTTCGACATGCTAGTCCATGCATCCACAGCTCAGAAAACCATGAGTTCCTTTGAGTTGTCCCCCTTTAGTTTCTTCCGACCCTCGTCTATCAATTGATAGTCAAGAGCATGCGTGCATTCGCTAATTGATGCCTACTACTCTTGTGGTCCATCAAGCCATTCTATTCCGGAATGACTAGGAGAAACAAACTCCAGTACCTCATCCATATTTAGGATTGGGTCAAAGCAGTTGTATTCCGCAGGTCAAAATGCCAAACCAGCTTTTGTTCTGTTCTACCTTGGAGTATTACCCTATTTATGTCAAGAATATCATTGGAATTGCACCATCTCTTATGAATTTTTGACGTCAGGATACTTCTTGCAATCATTGTTCATTCCTCGGCTCCCGTGTTATTGTAACCGGAATGCTGGCAAGTGAGTCGTGATGTGTGAAATCAATACTCCTAGCAACTCCGTTGCTTGGTAGTTAATGGACAATATTCTCATTCTTAGTGTGTTGTTTATTAAATCATCATCCTAAGATTGATTATGCTGCCTAGTCCTTATTTCTGGTGCACTCTTCGATCAATGAGTTAGGATTAATCAATCCCTTGCTTATTTGATCATATCGTCTTGCTCTGAAAGGCAAGATTGTTCTCGAGCTTAGTAACATATCGGTGGTTCGTGATGTTCCGAATATCTTCTCTGGAAGTATTACCAGTTGTCACCGACCGCTATGTTGAGTTCGTGATCATGTTGGTTTTCCTCCAAACCACCCATTCTCCAAGAATCTGTGTTGGATACCCCCGAGCTAGTTGGTTAAGCCAAACAACAACTTGGAGAGTTGGAAGATAAAAGCTTGTCCGACTTAGTTCATTTTAAGGGATATCTTGTATGTGTGTTGAAGAAAGTTGATATTTTCATCGACTGAGCCTCGTGATCAGTTAATGGACCTATCATTCTATCCAAGCTTTGACTTGATTATGGGCTATCGTCAAGTCAAATCAGAACCAACGATGTTCGTAATGTTGTCTTACCCGTGGTTGGTCCTTCGAGCATACACCATTACATCTTTTGGTCTGACCAATGCTATCACCGTGTTCACATGATGGTGGAAGTCCAGTGATATGGAAATTCCGATGAGTTGCCATTGAGCCCATCAGCAGCATTTTGTCTCCCCCATGATTCATGTTGAACATCAACCTAGTGTTGAAAATTTTGTAAGCAATGCCTTCGTGTTCCGTTCATGAAGCTTATGCTTGGATGAAAGAAGTGATTTTCTCCAAGTTCACGTGCATTAGGTGTAAGTTGCCGCCATGAATTTGAGAAAGGTTTGTTTTGTTTCCCTTGGAATCATCCCAAGTCAGTCATGCATTCGTGCAAGGTATTCTATGGTTTGGTAGATTAATTACCTCCACTCCATATGTGTTCCTAGCACACCAATCCACTGATTGAATTGTTCAAGGAGGAGAAGCTCCTTCTTAAGAGCTAACCCGGGCTTATAAAAGGACTTCGATATCCTCGTTGATGGTTCCCCACCTGAACTCGGTAGTGTTTTATTATAAGACTACTACGTGGTCATGCTTGTTTTGGACAACATGTTCACAGGTTTGTAGCAGAACTAGCTCATGTTTTGGAGCTTGCTATCGCAGTTCATCTCCCGAGAGTCTCGCAACATTATATCGTCGATTTGTGTTGCAACTCTTCTTTTCAGACATGTGAGTCTGAAGTATCCCGTTTCTAACCAGATCTGAATCTCAGGCAGATATGATGGTTGGAACATTCCCAACATTTGCATTTTGTTTCCAGCTTGCACCCCATCGTGCCAATTTTCCATGGGCTGTCCTTCTCAGCAGTTGCTGTCCGGGATCGTCTTCAATCCTGCCATGGGTCCCATCCATTTCTGATGATAGGTAAAAATCATCCATTACGTTGTCTTTGACAAGGTAATCCACATCATCCATTCTAATCTGGGTATGCCATTCTACCGAACCCCTCTAAACAATCGCTCGAGAATTTCCTTAGGCTGGTATAAAGAGTTTCAATGATGTCTGAATCAAAGGTAATTATTTTTGCCACTTAAGGGAATATTTCTACGAGTCACCTCTCCCAAGGTGCCCCGTTATGGGATCATAGTAATTGTTTCCTCGCTACTTTGAAACCCTCGTCAAATTGTTTCTTCCGGCCCTCTTGATGCATGTCTTGCCTCTCAGCTCCAGAGATATTTCTACGTCTCATTCCGTGAGTTGATCTTGTGACCATTGAGATGATCCTAAGTTGCTCGAACCTCAAGAAGATCGATTCTTCTAAAATTCTCCCTTTCCTCTCATGGTCATGTTGGATGAAGTTCTCAAAGCAAGACATCGAGATCATGATGATGCAATGAATCAACATTTTCGAGAAGAGCAATTGGATCTTGAAGATTGTGATAGCTTTGTGTCCCCTCTGTCTTCTTACCTCATGTCTTGAATCTTGGGACGAGATTCTTGTTTAGTATGGGTGAGCTGTCACATCCCTAGTTCTGGTATGCACTAGGCTAGCCCTTCATGTGAGCATCATGTTTAAATTCAAATGAAATTTGAATTGAGGAATTTTCAAAAGCCTCAGAAGACCTCTAAAAATAACCAAGATTTAAATCTCATCAAATGAGTCCAAGAAAATGTTCCCGTTAATCTCTGGAAATATTGGCAAGGGATAAAATTCAAATCAATATTTCTAGAATCTCAGGAACAATTATTTTGGGCCTTTGAATTAAACCAATAAATATTTGAATTGGATCTATATTTATTATATGATAAATATATGTTCAATAATTTTGGAAATTGTTGTGTAGCTTTGGATAAGTCCATTCAGTTCACACAATTATTTTCATGAATTTTGAAAATGGTTTGGTCTTTGAACTAAATCAAAACATAATAGCAAAAATAGAAAAACAGAACAAAATTAAGAGAGAGAGAGAGGAAGCTTACTGGCCATCAGCCTGGCACTGCATGCCCAAACCGGCCAGCCATCACCCCCAACCTCGCGCCAGAGGCAGGCGCGTGCTCACTGCTACACACGCTACCGCCAGCCTCTTGCTTGCCGCTCTCCTCGACGCCTCGACGCCTGGATGTCGACACGCAACCTCCCCGACCGCCTCACTCTCTCGAGCTCTTTCCTCCTCCGCTCTCTCTCCTCTCATGTCCGAGCGCAGCCTGCCGCCACCGACGCCATTCACCGCTGCCACCGCCTCCCTCGACTCGCCGTGCTCATGAAGCTCCGCCTCGACGTCCCCGACCTCCTCGAACGACCCACGAGGCCCCGGACGCGCGCAACGCCGCCCCATCGCCGTTTCCCTCGTCGGCTGCCGGAGATCCCTCTCGCTGCCCCGCTTGCTCCGGTGCTTCCCCAAGCATACTGAGGCCACCTCTGCACCCGCGGTGAGCTCCTCTACCGATCCCCCCTACTCCCTTGGCCATTAACTCATCGTAGCCCTCGTTTCTATCGAGACCGAGACCTCACCGGCGCCGGACTTGTCGCCGTCGTTGATTTGGTACGCCTCCATCCAAATCAAGGCCACATCAGACTTCAAGGCACCCTCAGGAGGTCAGAGCACCCTCCTTGCCACCTGCCAGGCGCCTCTAACACCGAACCCGAGCACGCCCGAGCTCCGGCCACCGCTTCCGAGCTCGTGGCCGTCGTCTCCGGCCACCCCAGCTCCCGCCGGCTGCTCCATCAGCGGCGCGCGTGCAGCAGCTCTTCGTAGCGCCTCCCCACGCCCAAAACCATCGCCTGTGGGCGATTTCCGAAGCCCTCCGCCATCTTTGTAGTCGCCGACGATGAGCCGTTGACCGGGTCCGGAGGGTTTGACCCCGCCTGACCAGGGTTTGACTTTTCCCCCGCACTCACTGACGTGTGGGCCCCAGGCCACTAACTAAACTAGGATTAGCATTAGTTTAACGCTAACTAAACTTAGTTAGTTTAACTAACTGCTGACACGCGGGACCCACTGGTCAGGTTGACCTGGACGTCCCCTTTGACCACTGACGTCACCCTGACGCAATGCTGACGCATTAATCCAATTACTGGAATTATTCTTATACAGGAAATTCCAGAAAATAGCCAAAACTTCTAAAAATCATAGAAAAATAACCGTAGCTCAGAATGAAAAAAATTATATATGAAAAATGATCAGAAAAATCCAATCTATCCATCTGTACCATTTTCATGCATGTTAGAACAACTTATGCCTGCTGATCAGGTCAAATCAATTAAATGGCATTTGAATAATCACATATGGAGTTTGAATTTGAATCTTGTATTCAAACCAACTTCATTTAATCTGTTGCTAGTTGCATTAGCTCAAACCAAAACATATTGCCATGTCACATTCATGCATCCTATTGTTGCATTGCATTGATTGTGTTCTTTCTTGTTTGCCGGTGTTATCCCCTCCCGGTAGACGATGTTCCGACGACGTGTTCGATGACACCGATGAAGAACTATATTATCTTCAGAAGTGCCAGGCAAGCAAAACCCCCTTGTTCATTCCGATACAATCCCACTCTCTCGCTCCTGCTCTATTTTACTGCATTAGGACAACAACGTTTCAACTGTTACATGTTGTGGTAGTTGAACCCCTTTCCTCTGCATGACCTGTCATTGCCACAGTAAATAGATGAAACCCACTAGCATGAGTAGGAGTTGTTTGAGCCCTGATGTGCCTACTCATTCATGCTTGTTTGTCGTGCCTGCTATTGCTTAGAGTTGTGTCAGGTCTGATTCATCGGGGATGAATCGGAGGTGTGTGAACATGTCCTACTGTTGAGAGCTAAGTGTGTGAACACGATTTGGTAAAGGTAGCGGTGAGAGGCCATGTAGGAGTACATGGTGGGTTGTCTCATTGAAACCATCCTCAGGAACTGATTTCTGTGTTTGTGATCCATGAACAGTTACTACCACACATTGGGTTCCGGTAACTCGACCCCTCTCGACTTATTAATCAACATGATCTCTGGCCCAGGAGTTGCAACTAGTTTCCGTGTTTGTAGGTAGTGTTAGTAGTCTACCAAGTGGCACCCGTACAGGTGGGCTTGGGATGACTAGGCACTGTGGCACGATGTACCAAGCGAGAACCACCTGGCCGAGGTGGGCTTGGGAACCCCGCCACATCGCTTGGGGCCGTGAGCGACACCCCGGCCGGATTCTCCTTGCGGATGGAACCCGAATAGGCGATAAACCTAGACTAGAGACTTGTGTGGTTAGTCAGGTCGTGGCCGACTCCTCGCCAAAGCTTCCGCTTGAAGGTTGCCGAGATACATGACGGTACATGGCGGTAAGTGCCGAGAGCGTGTGTGAAGAAGTACACCCCTGCAGGGTTAACATTATCTATTCGAATAGCCGTGTCCATGCCAAATGACTTCGGGTTGCCCGTGACAGTTCATAGACAAGTGAAAGTGGATACTCTAAAATGCGCAAGATAAGCGTGAGTGCTATGGATGGCGTTCTCGTAGGGAGAGACGGGAGCGGATCCATAGTGGTGTATTGATATGGTGAATATGTGGACTCGTGTGCGCCACCTCAAAAGAGTCACTTGCAATGTAGTTCAGGATAGCCATCGAGTCAAAGCTGGCTTGCTGCAGCCAAACTCCACCACCCCTTTGTTGATACCGATGCATATGTAGATAGTTCGATGTAAGTCTTGCTGGGTACATTTGTACTCACGCTTGCTTAATTTATGTTTTTGCAGAGAGACTTCCATCTCGCTAGTGGTTCCGCTGGACTCGACGCTTAGCTTGTTACCTCAGCCACGATCTTGTGCCCTCGGCAGATCTCGGTAGATAGTCGCTTCTCACCTTTTTCATTTATAGTTGTCTCCATTTCGCACATGTTAAGCTTCCGCATGTGTTTGACTTGTATGTTCTCAATGCCGGGTCGAGAGACCCATGTTTGTTATATCTCGCTCCTCTGAGCCTAATGAATAAATACTTGAGTCGGAGAGTTATGTTGTGATGCCATGTTGTATTTACACATATCGAGCATATTGTGTGTATGTTTGAAATGCTTGGTATGTGTGGGATCCGACAATCTAGTTGTTTATCCTTGGCAGCCTCTCATATGGGGAAATGTAGTCTAGTGCTTCCGAGCGATAGTAGTCCGCTACAACCCTGCTCACCGGAGTCCTCGCTAGCCCAAAGACTACCGCTCGACACTTGATCTGCCGGTATGTGTTTCACTTCGTTCTTGTGTCTTTCCTTCGGGAAATGTCACGGTGACATCCGGAGTCCTGCTTAGCTCAAGCAGCCCGGGTTCCCGAGTCCTGTTAGCCCAAGCTACAGCCCGGATTCACACGCAGCCAATCGACATGCTCAAGTTGATTCATGTATGCTCGTCCCCATGGGTTAGTGCCGCTTTGGGTTCACGACTAGCCATTTCGCCCGAAGTTCTCTGTCATATGGATGCTAGCCACACTATCATATACATGACCCAAAAGGCGCAAACGGTCCTGCCATGGTAAGGCGACACCTGTGGGAATACGTCGTGAGGCCGCAAAGTGATATGAGGTGTTACCGGCTAGATCGATGTGACTTGGAATCGGGTCCCGACAGCCGGTGACTCCTTCGTCTCCCCGCCAGCCGCTCGACCACTGGGAGGACCGCCGGGATCGGCGGATCCATCCTCGCCTCGAGTCCCGTGGGTAGCCACCGTTCGCCGGCGTCGATCGCCGGAGCCCCGCCTCTGCTCGGACAGAGGAGGAAGGAGGCGCGGGCGACTGGTCAAACCTGACCAGTGGGCCCAAGGGACCCACTGTCAGTGACCCAGCGACGACCCGCGCTGGTTTAAGTGGAAGCGTATTCCACCGAATACGCCTTCGCTAAGCGGGAAGCGTAAGCTCCCCCGAACCGTTTTCTTTTTCTGTTTTTATTAAAAACAGATTTTTGACTAAACTTTGACTGGCTATAACTTTCTAAATATAAGTCCAATTGAGTTGATTCGTTTTCTATTGTTTCTCAAATTCTGTCTAGTTTATTTTCATATTTATTTGAAAATTTTCCAAACAATTTTTTGTACTGTTTTGAAACTATGTGTTAATTCAATTTTTCATAAAATAGGATTTTGAAGAAGAAGGCAACTTTCAAAAAGTGCACCCCCACTTGCATACTCTTGAAGGCAAGCATTCTCAACTCGCATAATATTTTTGTGTGTTGTTTGATACGGTTACAACACCACCTTGACATGGAGCATTCGTTATTTTATGTGATGATACGATCATACGCATGAGTGCATAATGAAGATTCTTTGTCGTTGGAAATGGATATGCTTGTGATAGTAATCATCCTCAGATGCCTTTCATGCCTACCGGAAGGAAGCCGGAAAGTCTCTGCCTTTGGGTAGACACGAGCTTGTCTCTAGTTCCTTGTCGAGACGGTTGTGTCCGGTATGGCATGATGAGGTATGATGAGTGGTGATTCTGTCTGTTGGTTGAAATATATTTGTTATGCTAATCATGAAGGGAATACTTAAACCTCCTGAGTCGACCATAGGTCGAGTCTTGTTCCAAAGAATCCCCATACTTGTTTCAGATTACCACTTGTCCCCGCCAGCAGTAGGGTACAGTTCAGTAAGTTGTCAACCCTTTCTTGGCACACACCGTACAGAGAGGCCATGGTGGAAGATACAGGCTGCATCCGGTAGGCATGCCAGTTGGTCCGGGGGGCATGGGTGTTTCCGGTTGGGACCGAGAGGGGGCACCCCTTAGTAGCGCGCGGTATAAATTTGATCCCATTCTAATCAAGGTTGTAGCCTCCCCACTTAGAGTTTTGCTTAACAGGTGTCGTGGGTGATTCCAGACACCGGTAAGTTAAGTTGGTGTGTGCGGGTCAGGTGTGTTTTCAATTAAAAGATCAGAATGGAATTAGTCCCGATGGACTAAAGGAATCTGTTACTTGTGGGTAAAGAGTACACCCTCTGCAGAGGTTAAATCTATTCGAATAGCCGTGTCCATGGGTAAGGACTACAGTCTGGGATGGGTCTAGTGTCGGTCTTCGGAGGAGAAACTGCTAAACCAGAACATGGATCATGACTTGTGACTTATGATGATTATGATTATGATTATTACGGACTAATCATTTTTATTAATTGAATTATTGAGTATCCTAGGAAGGTTCTACCTCCCGGATATTCACTAGGACTACCCTTTATAAGCCCTTTATGTGGTGTCGCTCAGACGCCCGACTGTGGCATGCTTGTTATTTATTTACTTTATAAGCCCTTTATGTGGTGTCGCCGACGCCTCGACCGTGGCATGCTTGTTATTTATTTACTTTATAAGCCCTTTATGTGGTGTCGCATGCATCGCCTCGATCGTGGCATGCTTGTTATTTATTTACTTTATAAGCCCTTTATGTGGTGTCGCACAGACGCCCGACTGTGGCATGTTTGCTACTTGCTTCACTTATAAGCCCTTTATGTGGTGTCACTCAGACGCCCGACTAAGGCATGCTTTATATCATAATCCTTTCGAGGCGTCGCTTCAGACACCCGATCGGTGCATTCTATTTCTACTCTCTGATTGCATATTCATGCTTTATATAAATAACATGCCTGCGTGCATCATGGATTTTTACTTTATTTCGTGACTGACGTTGTGATCATAGAATATTTCGGAGCATGATTATCATTTGTTATATTATACCTGTGCTCATAATGTTTGCGAGTACATTCAAAGTACTCACTGGCTTGTCCCTGGCTATTGTCTTGGCCAGATTTCTTGCATGAAGAGGAGCATTGCAATGACAGCCCCGGAACCTAAGCAATGGTGATAGCAGCCTTGCGAAGATAGGAGTTATCCAGGTCAGCTGTTCCTGTGGGAAATGGAGTCCCATAGACACTGATGAACCACAAACCGCTTCCGCCATCAGCCACTAGAAACCATTTGTTGTACTCATAGGCCACAATGGTCTTGTACTACATATTTTGTATTTCGCTTGCAATTTCTGTATCAAGTTGGTGCCTCATCAGCTAACAGTAATCCTAGGGCTGGTGAGCACAAGGACCATTTTCTGGGAAAATGATATTCCGAAAATCCGGTCCTGACAACCTTGCTATCAGAGCCAGGCTGACCATTGGCTAATCCTATCTTATCCAGGTCGAAAACCTAGGTTAACCAACCCACCAGACCTTAACTTAACCCCAGCCAAGCTTCGCGTGTAAGATAGCCACACAGTGACCCGGCACCTTTTGGCAGTCGGTGCCTAACCTATCAGCCTAGCCTGTCGATCACGCGTCAGTGACCGACACCTAAATAGTGTCTCATTCACAAGCGTGCGAAGGAAGACTCCGTCCCCTTTTTCTATAAAAAGGGCACGCTAGCCTCAAGTCAGCACAGCACAACCTCTACCCCAAACCAAGATAAAATGCCTGGCCCCATTATTCACAATGAGACCACAGCAACCAACCTTGGAGGATTTGTGACCGTGCTAGCAAACCTCACCCGCCGTGCCTTTGCATTAGAAGAGCCCCCCAGAGTATGTTGTGTATCAAGGGCCCATGAGCGGTGAGAGCCACATTCCAGGCCATAGTACACGCCTATGGTTGGGGTCTATCGCCGTAACGCCTCTGTGTTCACCGGAAGGACAACTTTCTTTGAGCCACAAGCCATCCAACTAGCTGCTCGAGAGGCTATAGTTCAACTCCGACACTTGTCGCCCAGAATTAACTGACGCTCGTTCTACTACTACCCCAGCCATGACGGGTATGTGTAACACCCCGGATGTAACTTTCCATATTTGTAACTCCAACTCTTGCCATTTTCGGCATTGTGATATGATATTCCCTCCGTGGTTGGGTTTTTCTCCTTTTTTGCATTTTGTTCCATGTCATGCATTTTATCATGTCATCATGTGCATCGCATTTGCATACGTGTTCGTCTCATGATTCCGAGCATTTTTTCCCGTTGTCCGTTTTGCAATCCGGCACTCCTATCTCTCCCGGCGGTCCCTTTTACGTTTTTTCCGTGTGCGGGTATTAAACCTTCTCGAAATGGACCGAGGTTTGTCTAGTGGCCTTGGTATACCACCCATAGACCACCGGTCAAGTTTCGGGTCATTTGGAGCTCGTTTGGTACTCCAACGGTTAACCGCACTCTCAAAGGCCTCTTTTAAGTTGCAGCCCAACACCCTCCAAAACAGCCCAATAACCCATCTAAGTCACTCCCATGCTCTCCGTCGTTCGATCACGATCGTGTGGGCGAAAACTACACCTCATTTGGACTCTCCTAGCTCCCTCTATGCCTATTTAAGCAAACCCCCTCCAAATCCCGGATCATTCCCCGAAACCCTAGCTCTTTCCCCCTCCGCGCCGTCGGACACGTCCCGGCTCCCCGCCTCCCGGGCCGAGGCCGCCGTCTCACGCCGAGGCGCGCCGCCCACGCCGAGGCGCGCGCCACCGCCGGCCGCTCCTCCCGAGTGCGCCAAGCCTCCGCTGGCCGCCCGGGCTTCTCACGCTGCCGCCCGGCTGGGCCTCCGCCTCCCTGCCTCGGCGCCCGCCTGCCCGCCCCGGCGAGCTCCTTCCTCCCGCCGGCGCCCGTCGCCCGATCTGCCCGATCCGGCCTCGGACGCGCGCCGACCTCTCCCCTCCCTTTTTTTTCCTAAGTCTTGATATATTTGTTATTTTGTTGCATTTTCTAAGTGGTATATCTTTGCATCTGTAGTTCCATTTTGCGCGTATAATATGTCAAAATGTTCGCCTCGAAGAGTAGATTATCTCATCTCATTGCATAATTTTCATTTGAGCTCATCTGGATGCCCGAAATGCTGTTGGAAGAGTGCTATGTGATGTTAGTTTCTGTTTCTTAACAGAACTTGCACTTTTGTTATTTTTGCCAGGATTAATGTGTGCACCCTATGAATTGGAGTCCTACATGTGTTTTGTAATATGCCATGCCATATTTCCAGGGGTGTATGCCATGTAGTTTTGTGATCTATGTGGTGACTAGCACAAGCATGCAAAGTAGGTGTCCTGATGTTGCTGTTTTCAGCCCTGTTTAGCTGATATTTTGATGCCATGTTAACTTGATGCTACCGAGAGATCCATGCATATTTTGAGATACTTCAGTAAGGATGTTTTGTTAAACATGTCTTGCTCTATCCATCCATGACCTTTTTTGCAATTATGGAGTACCATAGCTTGAGTCAATCGAGCTCTACTTTTGCTATAAAATGTTTCCTGGCAGATTGTTTACATGTTATTCAATTTTGCCAAGGTTGTTGTGGTTGATCCATTTATGCTATGTTAGTGTTCTTGCCATGTATGTCTTCTATGACATGTCTTCTTGATGAATGTATGCTTAGTTTATCATTTAAGGCTCTGTAGTGAGTGCATTGAGCTTGTAAACATGCCTACTTGTTATCAGTTTTTAACATGCCATGTTGCTGAATCTGTTAACGAAACTTTCAATATTGACATGGGTGTTACTATATTTTCGAGTCCTTTTTGGCTTATGGTCAGTAAGGGACTTTTGATCTATGCTTCGAGTAGATTCATGCCATGCCATGTTTTGCTATTTTAAGTTCTGTAGCATGTAGTTTTGCTGCTCTGAACATTGCAACCTGATGCTGTTTTTGCCATGTCCAGCCTGATATTTTGTGCACTTTTGCCATGCTTGTTTGAACCTGTTATGATGTGATTTAGCCGAAGCTCAGTGCTCATCTTTTGTCAAGCATCTTGTGTAGATCACTGCCATATACTTTGTTGATACGTTTGGGTGCAGTAGCTTAATTTATTGTTGCTTGCTAAGTGGCATCATGCTGTTAATGGCAGATTTGTGCCATTCTTGTTTTGCTTGTCATTTCCAAACCGTGCATCCGATTCCGGTGATCTTTATATCGATTTCAACCGAAATCATCTCATCTTTCCAGTGGCATACTTGGTTTGCCAAGTTGATGCCTGGTTCATCATTTTCCTTCCGGAGCGCATACATACGCATTGCATATCACATCCCGCATATCATGCCATGTTTTGCATCATGTTGATTGTGCATTGCCCGTGATTTATTGTGGTTCCTTTGTTTGTGTTGTTGCTTTGGGTAGAGCCGGAGATGAGTACGTGAACGAGGAACCTGTCGAGAACGCTTACGAGGATCAAGCTTTCGACAACTCTGAGAACATTGCAGGCAATATGACCATACCCTCGAAATCACTTCTATCTTTGCTATGCTAGTTGCTCGCTCTTTTGCTATGCCTATGCTGCGATGCCTACCACTGCTATATCATGCCACCCATATTGCCATGTCAGCCCCTAACCATCCTTTCCTAGCAAACCGTTAATGTCAGCTGCCTGCGGGGCCACCACGGGGAAACTCGAGGCTTGGTTTTACTCGTAGCTAGTCTCATCCGGATGTGCCCTGAGAACGAGATATGTGCAGCTTCTATCGGGATTTGTCGGCACAATCGGGCGGCTTTGCTGGTCTTGTTTTATTGCTGTCGGAATGTCTTGTAGTCCGGGATTCCGAGATTGATCGGTCTTCCCGGTAGAAGGAATATCCTTCGTTGACCGTGAGAGCTTATAATGGGCTAAGTTGGGACACCCTGCAGGTAAGATCTTTCAAAGCCGTGCCCGCGGTTATGAGGCAGATGGGAATTTGTTAATGTCCGGTTGTAGAAAACCCAAGTTGACCTTAATTAAAATACACATCAACCGCTGCGGTGTAACCGTGATGGTCTCTTCTTGGCGGAGTCCGGAAGTGAACACGGTGTTGGAGTTTTGTCTCGACGTAAGTAGTTCAGATCACTTCTTGATCACTACTAGTTTCACGTCCGTGCTTTGCTTCTCTCCTCGCTCTCTTTTGCGATGTAGCCACCATATATGCTAGTCGCTTGTCGCAGCTCCACTTTACTACTCATCCTTCCTATAAGCTTAAATAGTCTTGATCTCATGGTGTGAGATTGCTGAGTCCCCGTGACTCATGATACTTCCCAAAACAGTTGCAGGTGCCGACGATGCTGCAGGTGACTCAACCGAGCTCAAGTGGGAGTTCGACGAGGAACATGGTCGTTACTACGTGTCTTTTCCTCGATGATCGATAGTGGTGCCCGGTTGGGACGATCGGGATCTGTGTAGCATTTGGGGTATCTTCTTTATTTTGGTTCCGTAGTCGGACCTTGAGTGTACTCAATGATGGATGTTTATTTATGTATTGTGTGAAGTGGCGACTGTAAGCCAACTATGTATCTCTTTCCCTTATTTATTACATGGGTTGTGTGAAGATTACCTCACTTGCGACATTGCTTTCAATGCGGTTATGCCTCTAAGTCGTGCCTCGACACGTGGGAGATATAGCCGCATCAGGGGCGCTATAAGTTGGTAATCAGAGCCTTCCACGACTTAGGAGCCACCTACTTGATTGTTTGCTGGAGTTATTGAGTCTAGAATGGAATAATGTTTTGAGTCTTAGGATTATATATATCGGAGAGTAGGATTCTTTTTACTTCCCAGTCCCTTCGTAAGCTCGGTGAGGTATCCTGACGTAGTGTTTTGACTCTTCTCTCCTCAATTTTCACTAAAATTTTTTTAGGATCACGTGGGTATCTTGGAATCGTTCCGATGGTTTGTGACGAGAACATTGTTCTTGGTGCCTCCTGACATTTAGGGGTTGTGGCAGTGTCCCGGGGAGTTGAGCTCCGAGGTGTTGTCGTCACAATTTTATCGTTGCAATTCTGGAATACCTGGGTTTTGCCGACATCGAAATCTCTTTTGTGCAGCTTGTTGGTGAGATAACCTCGATAGCCCAAAGATCGAGGCGAAAAGTGGAGTATTGCCATGACTTGTATAACGGATGTTTTTCAAGGTCGAGGTACACGATTTCCGAGGATTTCTTGGTTATGTGTTGACGGATGGATACAATCGGATCTAGGTATTGTTAGTTTGGGTGATATATTTTGTGTCCCTCGTATCCCCAACACCAGATTGCATAACCGTAAAGTTTCGGGAGTTTATAGGTGGGAATTCTAGTAGCTTACAGGATTTCTTTCCGATGTATGTATGATTTGAGATTGGGGTTCAACGTCTAGTGGTCCGCCCATTCACGGTCGATGACAAGGGTCGCGAGACGCCTTAAAGAATCCTTGGCTATGCTGATTCGGGACGCCTTGTTAGTCATTCGTGATTTGTCATATATCGTCGTGTCCGTGTGGGCCCCACCACGAACACTTTGGGCGTAAATCTCTATCATGTGTTTGTTCCGCTCATTCTAGAAGCCAACCTTTTGTTTTCGGGCCAGATACTCGATTTGTTTCTAAGATGATGTTGTTTCCATATCTTTATCTAAGTGGCTTCTCACCTTAATGGACGTGTGATGATTAACTTTGGAATTCATTCGTTCATTCTTGTTCGAATGTTTATTGTGAAGACTATATGTTGCAATTTCTATCCGTTGATTCTACTTATCATTTTGTCTATCAAAGGACTAACGGATGTCACCCTCTTCAGATGGCTCCGCCAACGCGTCTCAATCCGGATCGTAATGATGGGGATCACCGAACCCTCCACCTCCACCTCCACCTCCGCCTCCAGAGGCCTGGCACGCTATCATGGCAGCCACCCATGCCAATGCTCCGATGATTTTGCAGCTCTTGCAAGAACGCACTCAGGGCAAGGCAATCAAGGAAATCAAGGTCAAGGCAACAATCAGCCACACTTTGCTACTCTCACCGGGCCTTGCTAATCAGCCGAATCTTTCGGTTTTCGTGTCGAGGCCACAGACGCCGACGATTGGCTTGTGGACATCTGCAAGCATTTTGATTGTAGCAATGTCGACACGAGGACTTTGTCAAGTTTGCATCGTTTCAACTCAAGGACCAAGCAATTTGAATGGTACCAAAGCAATACAAAGATTCCAGAGGAGGTCGTGTCATTACAGGATGAGTTCCGCCAGTGATTTCAGAGCTCACCACATTCGAAAAGTGTTGTTGAGAGCAAGCGTGAGGAGTTTCGCAATCTCAAGCAGGCAACATGTCCGTCTATCAATACAATATCCAGTTCCTGAAGCTCGCTGCTTTGCTAAGCAAGACGTTCTCGATGAAAAGAGTATGATCTATCAATTCGAGGTGGTCCGAGAGAAGATCTGCAATTAGCTCTTGTGCTTTTTGGAGCCGCTTAAGTATGATGATTTCTACAACATGGCACTCAAGCAAGAAGCTGCCCAGCTCAAATGTGAGGCTTCTAAGAAGAGAATCAGGGATGCAGTTCAGTCTTCTTCTTCCTCTCAAGTGGCAGCTAAGCAGCGAAGTTTTACCTTCCTCCTCCTCCGCTCCACTCCTTATCGCCAGAAGAACTCAGGTGGCCGTGGATCTTCCCACCCACCCAACCCAAGCTATCGTAACAAGTCTAATTCTCAAGCTCCAAGGTCAAGTGCTCCTTACCACCGTCCCGCTCTCGAGGTGACTTGCAACAAATGTCACAGAAGGTCACTATGCTAACAAATGCTTCAACCAGAGGCGTCTTCCGCCTCCTCCTCCTGTGAAATCTTCCAGCAATGCAGTGGTCAAGCATAATCCCAAGGCTGCCAAGGTGAATATGATGAATGCAGCTCAAGCAGAGGAATTACCTAAAGCATTGCAAGTTATTTCTCCGGCTAAGCGTTTGAGCTCTAGCATGATGGTTCCAAATGTCGGTATCAAGATGGGCGATTATAGATTTCTGGCTAAACCTATTGTCCTTGGTGACTCGGATATTGATCTTATTCTCGGAATGGACTGGCTTTCTCAGCACAAAGCTCAGCTTGATTGTGCTGCCAGGGAAATTCAATTAATCACTCTTCTAATGATGTGATCATCTATGCCGCTCGTGATGAAACCATTCGGTTGTTTTCTCTCAATGAGAAGGGCGAACTGAATGCTATCTGTCAGATTCCAAATGCTTGTGAATACCAAGATGTCTTTCCGTAAGAGCTTCCGTATGCCTCCTCATCGCCGCTTGAGTTCAAGTTATTGATCTTGAGCCCGAATCGAACTCCGTTTGCAAGCGCCCATACAAGCTTGGACCTAATGAGCTGAAGGAATTGAAGAAGCAGCTCGATGAACAAGAGCGTCTGGGTTTGATCGGACCGAGTTCATCTCCTTGGGGTTGTGGTGTTCTTTTTGTCCAGAAGAAGGATGGCACGGACCGACTTTTGCGTCGACATCATCCATTGAATAAGAAGACAATCAAGAACAAGTATCCACTTCCCAACATCAATGAGCTTTTGAGCAACTCAAAGGTGCTACAGTGTTCTCCAAGCTTGACCTTCGTATGGGTTATCATCGATTCGCATTCGTGAACAAGATATTCCCAAGACAAGCATTCGTAACAAGCTTTGGTTCTTATGAATATACTTTGTCATGTCTTTCGGCCTCGTCAATGCTCCTCCAACATTCTCTCGGATGATGAATTTCATCTTCAATCCCTACACCAATGAATTCGTCTTGGTCTATCTTGATGATATTTTGGTCTTCTCCAAGAATAAGAAGGATCATGCCAAACATTTTGCGATTGGTGCTAGACAAGCTCGTAGAGTATCAATTCTATGCGAAGTTCTCCAAATGTGAATTTTGGCTTGATGAAGTGCTTTATCTTGGTCATATCATCTCCGCCAAGGGCATCGCTGTTAATCCCGAGAAGGTGTCCGCAATTGTGAATTGGGAACCTCCTCGTATCGTCAAGCAGCTCCGCAGCTTTCTTGGTCTTGCAAGCTATTGCGGAAGATTCGTTGAGAACTTCTCCAAGATTGCAAAGCCTCTTTCCAACCTCCTCCGTAAGCATGTGAAGTATGTCCGGTCTCCTCGAGTGTGACGTTGCTTTCAATACCCTCAAAGAGAAACTCGTCACAGCCTCCTGCCTTGACTCCTCCCGATGAATCCAAGCCATTCAAGTTTTCTCGTGATGCTTCTCTTCAAGGTCTCGGTGCTGTGTTAATGCAAGAGAAGAGAGTTGTGGCTTATACCTCTCGCCAGCTTGAAGCCCAACGAAAAGAACTACCCCACTCACGATCTTGAGTTGGCGGCTTGTCCATGCATTGATAACGTGGAGACATCTCTTGTTGGGAAGGAAAGTGGACATTTTCACCGATCACAAGAGTCTCAAGTACATCTTCACTCAGCCCAACCTCAACCTCAGCAGACTCGATGGGTCGAAATGATTCAAGAGTACAACCCAAGTATTGAATATACTCCGCAAAGCCAATGTCATTGCGTATGCTTTGAGCAGGAAAGCTTACTGCAACAGTCTAATCCTCAAGCCCTTTCAGCCGGATCTCTGTGAAGCTTTCCGCAAGCTGAATCTTCAAGTTGTTCCTCAAGGCTTTCTTGCCAACCTCATAGTCTCTCCTACTTTGGAAGATCAGATTCGCGAGGCTCAACTTCTGGATACCATGGTGACAAAGGTGAAACGTGGTATCGACAAGGGCATTTCCAAGTATAAGTGCTTCCACGTCGATGACAAAGATACTCTTTTCTTTGAGGACCGGATTGTGGTTCCTAAGGGTGATCTACGAAAAGTCATTATGAACGAGGCTCACAATTCGCTTCTATCCATTCATCCGGGAAGTACGAAGATGTACCATGACCTCAAGTAGTCATATTGGTGGACTCGAATGAAGCGAGAAATTGCTCAATTCGTGAATGAGTGTGATGTCTGCAGAAGAGTGAAAGCAGAACACCAAAGACCAGCTGGTCTCCTCCAACCTCTTGCTATTCCTGAATGGAAGTTTGATCATATTGAAATGGACTTCGTGACTGGATTTCCAAAGTCCAAGCGTGGAAATGATGCTATCTTCGTTGTCATTGACAAGCTTACTAAAGTGGCTCATTTTCTTCCTATCAAAGAATCTATCACAGCAGCTCAGTTGGCAGAGCTATACACCTCCAGGATTGTCTCCTTGCACGGCATTCCACAATTGATCTCTTCAGACCGTGGCAGCATCTTTACCTCCAAGTTTTGGGATTCTTTTCAGAAGGCCATGGGCACCAACATTCGTTTCAAAGACAGCTTTCCATCCTCAAACAAGTGGCCAAGTTGAGCGAGTTAATCAAATCCTTGAAGATATGCTCGTGGCTTGTGTCATTTCTTTCGGTATGAAGTGGGAAGATTGTCTTCCATATGCCGAAGTTCTCCTACAACAACAGCTTCCAAGCGAGTTCGGGCAAGGCCCCATTCGAAATTCTCTATGGCGTAAAGTGTCGTACTCCTCTCAATTGGTCTCGAGATGTGAACGCCAACTTCTTGGCAATGACTTGATCACGTATGTAAGAAATGTGCCAAGTCATTCGTGAGAATCTCAAAGCCGCCAATCGCGCGGAAGAGCTATTATGATGATAAGCACCGTGATGTGGCTTTTGAAATCGGAGACCATGTCTACCTCCGCGTCTCTCCAATGAAAGGCACTCGCCGCCCGGTATCAAAGGGAAGCTTGCCCCTAGATACGTGGGTCCTTTCAAGATAATTGGCAAAAGAGGCGATCTCGCCTATCAACTTGAGCTTCCATCCAACTTTGCAAACGCGTGCACGATGTGTTTCACGTGTCACAACCTTCGCAAGTGCTTCAAGACTCCTGAACGCACTATCAACTTCAAGAGATTGACCTTCAAGAAGATCTCTCTTATCATGAGCACCCGTTGCTATTCTTGAAGAAACCGAGCGCAAGACTCGCAACAAGTCAATCAAATTCCTGAAAGTGAAGTGGTCACACCATTCGACCGAGAAGCTACCGAGCGCGAGGATCACCTCCGCTCCGAATATCCGGAGTTCTTTCAGTCCTAGATCTCGGACGAGATCCTCTTGTAGTGGTGGAGTGTTGTAACACCCGGATGTAACTTTCCATATTTGTAACTCCAACTCTTGCCATTTTCGGCATTGTGATATGATATTCCCTCCGTGGTTGGGTTTTTCTCCTTTTGCATTTTGTTCCATGTCATGCATTTTATCATGTCATCATGTGCATCGCATTTGCATACGTGTTCGCCTCATGATTCCGAGCATTTTTTCCCGTTGTCCGCTTTTGCAATCCGCACTCCTATCTCTCCCCGCGTCCCTTTTACGCTTTTTTCCGTGCGGGTATTAAACCTTCTCGAAATGGACCGAGGTTTGTCTAGTGGCCTTGGTATACCACCCATAGACCACCGGTCAAGTTTCGGGTCATTTGGAGCTCGTTTGGTACTCCAACGGTTAACCGCACTCGCAAAGGCCTCTTTTAAGTTGCAGCCCAACACCCTCCAAAACAGCCCAATAACCCATCTAAGTCACTCCCATGCTCTCCGTCGTTCGATCACGATCGTGTGGCGTAAAACTACACCTCATTTGGACTCTCCTAGCTCCTCTATGCCTATTTAAGCAAACCCTCCAAATCCGGATCATTCCCGAAACCCTAGCTCTTTCCTCCGCGCCCGTCGGACACGTCCGGCGAGCCGGACGTCCGCCCGTCGCCGCTGGCCAATCGCAGGGCGCCACGTCGCCACCGGGCGCCCCACTTAGCCGCCCTTCAGCCCGGCCCAGAGCCAGGCGAGCCCTTGAGCCGCCGCCCGGCCCTCCCGCCTCCGGCCGAGCCGCCGTCTGCCCGCGCCTGGCCGCCGCCGCCGCTCCTCCCAGTGCCGCCCGCGCTCCTCCGCCTTGCGGCGCCACACGCCGCGCCATGCCGCCGCCGCCACGCGCCGCTGCCGCCGCCCTCCGGCGCCCTCCGCCGCCGCCCGGCCAGCTCCTTCCTCCCCGCCGGCGCCCGTCGCCCGATCCGGCCCGATCCGGCCTCGGGACGCGCGCGCCCGTTGACCTCTCTCCCCTCCCTTTTTTTTCCTAAGTCTTGATATATTTGTTATTTTGTTGCATTTTCTAAGTGGTATATCTTTGCATCTGTAGTTCCATTTTGCGCGTATAATATGTCAAAATGTTCGCCCCGAAGAGTAGATTATTTCATTTCATTGCATCATTTTCATTTGAGCTCATCTGGACGCCCGAAATGCTGTTGGAAGAGTGCTATGTGATGTTAGTTTCTGTTTCTTAACAGAACTTGCACTTTTGTTATTTTTGCCAGGATTAATGTGTGCACCCTATGAATTGGAGTCCTACATGTGTTTTGTAATATGCCATGCCATATTTCCAGGGGTGTATGCCATGTTATTTTGTGATCTATGTGGTGAGTAGCACAAGCATGCAAAGTAGGTGTCCTGATGTTGCTGTTTTCAGCCCTGTTTAGCTGATATTTTGATGCCATGTTAACTTGATGCTACCGAGAGATCCATGCATATTTTGAGATACTTCAGTAAGGATGTTTTGTTAAAAATGTCTTGATCTATCCATCCATGCCTCTTTTTGCAATTATGGAGTACCATAGCTTGAGTCAATCGAGCTCTACTTTTGCTATAAAATGTTTCCTGGCAGATTGTTTACATGTTATTCAATTTTGCCAAGGTTGTTGTGGTTGATCCATTTATGCTATGTTAGTGTTCTTGCCATGTATGTCTTCTATGACATGTCTTCGTGATGAATGTATGCTTATTTTATCATTTAAGGCTCTGTAGTGAGTGCATTGAGCTTGTAAACATGCCTACTTGTTATCAGTTTTTAACATGCCATGTTGCTGAATCTGTTAACGAAACTTTCAATATTGACATGGGTGTTACTATATTTTCGAGTCCTTTTTGGCTTATGGTCAGTAAGGGACTTTTGATCTATGCTTTGAGTAGATTCTTGCCATGCCATGTTTTGCTATTTTAAGTTCCTGTAGCATGTAGTTTTGCTGCTCTGAACATTGCAACCTGATGCTGTTTTTGCCATGTCCAGCCTGATATTTTGTGCACTTTTGCCATGCTTGTTTGAACCTGTTATGATGTGATTTAGCGAAGCTCAGTGCTCATCTTTTGTCAAGCATCTTGTGTAGATCACTGCCATATACTTTGTTGATACGTTTGGGTGCAGTAGCTTAATTTATTGTTGCTTGCTAAGTGGCATCATGCTGTTAATGGCAGATTTGTGCCATTCTTGTTTTGCTTGTCATTTCCAAACCGTGCATCCGATTCCGGTGATCTTTATATCGATTTCAACCGAAATCATCTCATCTTTCCAGTGGCATACTTGGTTTTCCAAGTTGATGCCTGGTTCATCATTTTCCTTCCGGAGCGCACATACGCATTGCATATCACATCCCGCATATCATGCCATGTTTTGCATCATGTTGATTGTGCATTGCCCCGTGATTTATTGTGGTTCCTTTGTTTGTGTTGTTGCTTTGGGTAGAGCCGGGAGATGAGTACGTGAACGAGGAACCTGTCGAGAACGCTTACGAGGATCAAGCTTTCGACAACTCGAGAACATTGCGTGCAATATGACCATACCCTCGAAATCACTTCTATCTTTGCTATGCTAGTTGCTCGCTCTTTTGCTATGCCTATGCTGCGATGCCTACCACTGCTATATCATGCCACCCATATTGCCATGTCAGCCCCTAACCATCCTTTCCTAGCAAACCGTTGATTGGCTATGTTACCGCTTTGCTCAAATTTCTCTTATAAGCGTTGCTAGTTGCAGTGAAGTCAAGTTTGTTCCTTGTTGGAACATGGAGATGTTGTTCCTCTTTGGAACATGTTTACTTGTTGGGGATATCACAATATTTATCTGCTATAATTAATACATCTATATACTTGGTAAAGGGTGGAAGGCTCGGCCTTATGCCTGGTGTTTTGTTCCACTCTTGCCACCCTAGTTTCCGTCATACCGTGTTATGTTCCTTGATTTCGCTCCTTACACGGTTGGGTGATTTATGGGACCCCTTGACAGCTTCGCTTTGAATAAGACTCGTCCAAAGAAGGCCCAACATTGGTTTTACCAGTTGCCACCTAAGCCTTTTTCCCCGGTTTTCGCGAGCCCGAGGGTCATCTTTATTTTAACCCCCGACCAGTGCTCCTTCGAAAGTGCTGGGCCCGAACTGAGCTGATCATGGGCCACCACGGGAAACTCGAGGCTTGGTTTTACTCGTAGCTAGTCTCATCCGGATGTGCCTCGAGAACGAGATATGTGCAGCTCCTATCGGGATTTGTCGGCACAATCGGGCGGCTTTGCTGGTCTTGTTTTATTGCCGTCGGAATGTCTTGTAGTCCGGATTCCGAGATTGATCGGGTCTTCCCGGTAGAAGGAATATCCTTCGTTGACCGTGAGAGCTTATAATGGGCTAAGTTGGGACACCCCTGCAGGGTAAGATCTTTCGAAAGCCGTGCCCGCGGTTATGAGGCAGATGGGAATTTGTTAATGTCCGGTTGTAGAAAACCCGAAGTTGACCTCAATTAAAATACACATCAACCGCGTGTGTAACCGTGATGGTCTCTTCTCGGCGGAGTCCGGGAAGTGAACACGGTGTTGGAGTTTTGTCTGACGTAAGTAGTTCAGGATCACTTCTTGATCACTACTAGTTTCACGTCCGCGCTTTGCTTCTCTCCTCGCTCTCTTTTGCGATGTAGCCACCATATATGCTAGTCGCTTGCTGCAGCTCCACTTTACTACTCTGTCCTTCCTATAAGCTTAAATAGTCTTGATCTCGCGGGTGTGAGATTGCTGAGTCCCGTGACTCATGATACTTCCCAAAAACAGTTGCAGTGCCGACGATGCGGTCAGTTGACTCAACCGAGCTCAAGTGGGAGTTCGACGAGGAACGTGGTCGTTACTACGCCGTCTTTTCCTCGATGATCAGTAGTGGTGCTCAGCTTGGGACGATCGGGGATCCGTGTAGCATTTGGGGTATCTTCTTTATTTTGGTTCCGTAGTCGGACCTTGAGTGTACTCAATGATGGATGTTTATTTATGTATTGTGTGAAGTGGCGATCGTAAGCCAACTATGTATCTCTTTCCTTATTTATTACATGGGTTGTGTGAAGATTACCTCACTTGCGACATTGCTTTCAATGCGGTTATGCCTCTAAGTCGTGCCTCGACACGTGGGAGATATAGCCGCATCGGGGGCGTTACAGTATGGTAGGCCACCCCAGGTTGCCAATGGAGATCACGAGACAGATCCTGCATTGTTGCATCTGGTGCGCTATGTAAGTGCACTAGAGGAACTGTTCGATCAAATCACCCTCGATCTGATCGCAGCTCGTGGAGAACCGGTCCGCCGAGCCCCGGCAAGAGCAGAAGATGAGCCCGACGGCGACAACCCAGTCGTGCTGTTCGGCCAACCGATCGAGTCCTTGAGGTCTGCGCCAGCCATCGAACAAAATACTTTGGTGTCCCTGTAGTGCCACGCTTTTGGGAACACGCTCCAACGGGATTGTGGCCAACAACCCCCGCGATGGTCATCATCGCTACCCTGACCCTGCAGTTCCTCAACCCCCTCCAGCTAACCCCGACGGTGAAACCAGTGGAGAAGCCTCGGCATCCACAAGGCACGCCCGCTTAGATATAAATGAGGTATACTAGGTCACTCGAGTAGTACCGAGTCTTAGTATGTCCATGCCCTGTAATTGTGTGATCCTGTATCGCCATAATTAAATGCTGTTTGCTTGTGCGCCTGAGGGAGTCCCGGATTAGGGGGTGTCCGGATAGCCGAACTATCACCGTTGGCCAGACTCCTAGACTATGAAGATACAAGATTGAAGACTTCGTCCCGTGTCCGGATGGGACTTTCCTTGGCGTGGAAGGCAAGCTTGGCGATACGGATATGTAGATCTCCTCCCATTGTAACCGACTCAGGTAACCCTAACCTATCCGGTGTCTATATAAACACGAGTGTTTTAGTCCATAGGACGAACAACAATCATACCATAGGCTAGCTTCTAGGGTTTAGCCTCCTTGATCTCGTGGTAGATCTACTCTTGTACTACCCATATCATCAATATTAATCAAGCAGGAGTAGGGTATTACCTCCATCGAGAGGGCCCAAACCTGGGTAAAACATCGTGTCCCTTGTCTCCGGTTACCATCCGCCTAGACGCAGTTCGGGACCCCTACCCGAGATCCGCCGGTTTTGACACCGACATTTGTGCTTTCATTGAGAGTTCCTCTGTGCCGCCGCCATCGTGCAGGATGCCTCATCTCGCCTTTTGAAGACGATACCATCGCCAAAGAAGCCTCACATCGGGTCGACTCTTCGGCTAGGCGGTTTTCTCATGACCGCTAGTTTAGCCGCCGCGCCGACGATGACCTCTCGAGTCATCGAAACCAATCTCCATGTTGGTTCGGAACTTGCCGAACAGTTTGATCCGATTGAGCTCTCCTCCATAAACGAGCTCTTGGATCGCATCGCCGCCCTGGGAGTCTCCACAGACTACGACCGGATCGGGCCTAAAACCGATCTGAGAGAGATCAACTCTCCCCAGGCTACCCATCATGTTGCCGTGATAGAGGAACAATGCGGCGATTCTTCTTCTACCTTAAGGACTAGCTACGTCCGGATTCTCGATCCCTCCATGCCGGATTCCCGCAGAGGGACGGATGTCGATCAAGCCCTGAACTTAAAGTCAGGTGGCGGGTTGGACTCATTGGATAACACTCAAAAATCCAAACTTCCGAGTTCAGAAACTTCTCGGCCCCCGAGTCCTATATTGGACGGGGTTCCGGATCTAGTTCCACCCGCCCACCCAAACATTAGCGATCTCTCTCGAATTCGGCAAGAGCCCGCTGAAACAGTACATCATTACTGGGCTAGATTCCTCCTGGTTATGAACAGGATAAAGGACTGCCGAGAGGAGGACGCAATCCCAATTTTCTGCAATAATTGCACGGACAAGGGAATCCTAAACTCCATAAGTCGCCGCGAAATTGCACGCTTTGCTGACTTGGTGACCATAGTACAAAAGTACTGTGCGATGGAGAGCGCGTGGAAAACCGAAAGCAAATTTTGGGATAATCCGGCCCCGAATACATCCCTAGTCCGAAATAAAAGGGTGCATCATTATCAAGCACCTGGGTCAAATACCAAAAACCAAAACCCCTAAAGGGTACGGAACTGCATCGGAGGGCTGGCTAAACGGACCCTGCAAAATTCATAGCACAGAGGGCGCCACTCCAACTCATAGCCTTCGAGCATGTTGGATACTACGGCAGGTGGCCAAAAGTGGCGAAGAGCTTCTAGCTTTAGAATCCCAGCCCAGCAACAACAGTACGGTGTTAACAGTCTTCAAGACTTTCACATCAAATAACATGCGAAAACGAACACTCCTCAACCTTGCCGAAGTCTACCAAGTAGCAACAATAAATCCATGGAGTGGCACGACTATTACCTTTAATGCCAGTGACGAACCTAAATTCCAAACAGCCCGAGCACCAGCCACATTGGTTCTCAGTCTGATAGTGGACAGCTTTCGCCTTACTAAGGTACTCATGGATGGCGGCAGCGGACTAAACCTCATCTATGAGGAAACCCTCCGAAAAATGGAAATAGATCGAACCGCATTGAGCGAAGCAGCACAACCTTTCGAGGAATAATCCCTAGCCGGAAGCATGCTGCACAGAAAAATCACACCGGACGTAGTGTTCGCCCACCGGACAATTACAGGTCCGAGGAGGTCACATTTCAAGTGGCCCTGCTCAACAGCGGATATCATGCTTTATTAGGACGAGAGGCATTCACAATTTTTCAAGCTATACCCCATTATGGGTACATGAAGCTTAAAATGCCCGGACCTAACGGAATCATCACTCTCCCTAGTGATCCGAACATATCACTCCGTGCGGAAAACAAGATAGCCGCACTAGCCCTCGAGGCACTATTCGAAGCCCTAGCGGCCGAGGAACTCACCGCGATGCGCTCCACGGTGAACAGGGACGATGTGATACTTGATAAAAGATCCAAGTCCACCTCTTTAAACCAATGGATGAAATAGTCAAATTCCAAGTCCACCCAATGGACCTCGCAAAGACGGCCTCCATTGGGGCACATTTAAACCCTGATGTAGACGCCACACTACGAGAATTTCTACAAGAAAATCGACATCTTTGCTCGCACCCTTCGGACATGCCAGAATCCCACGTCGGTGGCCGAGCACAGCCTAAATATCCTCAAAGGATTCAAGCTACCAAACAGCTCTTCGGGCGCTTTTCGAACCCAAGAGACAGTAATGGGAGAGGAGCTAGCCAAACTTGAAGCCGGATTCATTAGAGATATAAAACATACGGACTGGCTAGCAAACCTGGTGATGGTACCAAAGAAGGATAAATCCTGGCGCCTATGTGTTGATTTTAAAGACCTTAATAAGGCTTGCCCAAAGGATCCCTTCCCCCTCCCCCGAATTGATCAAATTATCGACGCTACAGCAGGACACGACTCATTGTGCTTCCTCGACGCGTACTCCGGCTACCACCAAATCAACATGGCGGAGCCAGACCAAGCTGCAACAGCATTCATCACTCCATACGGCTCGTTATGCTTCAATACAATGCCCTTTGGGCTCAAAAACGCCGGCGCAACATATTAGCGCATGATTCATACATGTCTGGCAAACCAGATCGGCAAAACAGTGGAAGCATATGTAGATGACGTGGTCGTCAAAACCAAGCACGTCGAAACTCTAGTAGACGACCTGAGGCTCACATTCGATAATCTTCGAAAATATGACATCAAGTCAATCCGGAAAAATGCGTCTTCGGCGTTCCAGCCGGAAAGCTCCTGGGCTTCATTGTGTCCTGTAGAGGAATTGAAGCAAACCCAGCCAAGATCCGAGCTCTGTCACAATTGGATATTCCAAAAGACCTCAAACAAATACAAAAATTTACCGGATGCGTAGCGGCTCTAAGCCGCTTTATCTCCCGTTTGGGAGAAAAGGCGTTACCCCTTTACCGCCTCCTCTGGCGCACCGAACACTTTGAGTGGACGGATGCCGCCACGGCCGGACTCGAAGAGATAAAAGCCATATTGGCAACAAATCCGGTCCTGGCCGCGCCCAATGTGGGCGAACCAATGCTATTATATATCACCGCAACACATCAAGTTGTCAGCGCGGTGCTCGTTGTCGAACGAGAAACGGACGGACACCGGTTCCCTCTTCAAAAACCAGTTTACTATGTGTTCACTGTCCTAACTCCGTGCAAGTCCCGGTACCCACACTATCAAAAGATAGCATACGCGTGTTCATGGCATCCCGGAAGCTGCGACACTACTTTCAAGAGTGTTCGATAACGGTAGCCTCTGAAGTACCTCTTAACGACATTATAAACAACCGCGACGCGACGGGCCGGATTGCTAAATGGGCCATAGAGCTCCTTCCATTCGACATAACCTACAAGCCACGACGAGCTATCAAGTCGCAGGTTTTGGCCGACTTCGTGGCCGAATGGACCGAAGCCGAACTCCCTAAAGAGTACGGCGCATACTCCAATTGGATCATGCACTTTGACGGCTCCAAAATGTTGGCTGGCCTGGGGGCTGGCGTCGTCCAGACGTCCCCAACCGGGGACACAGTCCAATACGTCCTTCAGATCATGTATACGGACTCCAACTACGCAGCCGAATATGAGGCCCTTCTGCACGGCCTCCGGATGGCATTCTCCATGGGCATTCAACGCCTAGAGGTGCGTGGGGATTCGAACCTTGCAATATCTCAAATAAACGGAGACTTTGATGCCAAAGATCCAAAAATGGCAGCATACCGCAATGCGGTCCTAAAAATGTCAAGACGGTTCAAGGGCTCAATTTCATCATATAGCCCGGGATAACAACCAGGCGGCGGATATATTGGCACACATTGCTGCAAAACGCGATGCCGTCCCACCCAATATCTTTTTGGAATGGCTGTTCAAGCCATCCGTACTATGGGAAGGGGAGTCCGGCAATAATAATCCGGACCCAACCGCACCGCTCGACGCCAACACTCGACACAACCGGAAGCTCTACCCCGAGATAACACCCTCCGCTCACGAAATAATGGCGGTTATCGCCTGTGGATCGGAACCATTCCTAGCCTACCTAACTAGGCAGGAACTCCCCGAAGACCAAAATGAGGCTCGCTGCATAGTACGGCGATCTAAAGCCTATAAAGTCCACAAGGGAGAGCTTTATAAGAAAAGCACTACCGGAGTCCTTCGAAGGTGTATTTCCGAAGAGGAAGGGTGAAACCTCCTGGCTGAAATTCATGCCGGACTGGGTGGGCACCACGCCGCAGCCCGGGCCCTTGTATGCAAGGCCTTCCGTACATGATTTTATTGGCCGACGGCCCGGGCAGATGCGCAGGATTTAGTCCAACGATGCGTCGGTTGCCAGCTTTTGCTAACTAAAGCCACATGCCACCCACCGCCTCAAAACTATACCTATCACCTGGCCGTCATGTCCGGGGCTTGACATGGTTGGACCCCTTAAGGGAGGAACCCACAAGCAAAATACCTATTGGTCATGGTGGATAAATTCACCAAATGGATAGAGGCCAAGCCTGTTAAAACGGCCGAATCCGGACCGGTGATAGACTTCATATCAGGGGTAGTGCACCATTACGGTGTCCCCCACAGTATTATCACTGATAACGGCACCAACTTCACGGCCGATGAGGTCAAATTATGGTGCAAAAACATGGGCATCAAGCTCGATTACGCCTCAGTCTATCACCCTCAAACAAACGGCCAAGTCGGACGAGCAAATGGTCTAATCATGAGCGGCATTAAACCCAGACTAGTGCGGTCCCTCAAGGAATCTAACACGCACTGGGTTGAGGAGCTCAACTCCGTACTCTGGGGCTGCACCACGCCGAATCAGACTACCGGATTCACACCATTTTTATGGTGTACGGCGCAGAGGCAGTCTTGCCTGCGACATAATACATGACTCACCTCGCGTGCGCATGTATGAAGAAAGAGAAGCCGAGCTCGATCGGCAGGACAGTTTGGACGCATTGGAGGAGGAGCGCGACGTGGCAAAAGCTCGTTCCGCATTCTATCAACAGCAGACTCGAAGATATCAAAGCATGGAAGTAGGGGCCAAAGCTTATAACGTTGGCGAACTAGTTCTACGCCTGCCGGACAAGAAAAAGGACAAACTCAAGCCCAAATGGGAAGGTCCCTTCATCATCGACCAGGTCCTGACCGGCGGAGTGTACCGTCTGCGAAACGCATCGGATAACCAACTCGAGCCGAACCCATGGAACGCAGCCCGTCTACGAAGATTCTACGCCTAAGTGCCGGACTCCAAGTTCGTCTCCTTCCTCCGTCCACATTTTTTATTTTTGCTGTCTTTTATTTCTCTCCTTCCTCCTCCTTCTTTTTTGCAGCCTCTAGAGGCTCGTTTGCACTTTGTTCGCACATATTTGATGCGCTGTCCGCGCTCATTATACCTGGGGGCTTCTTTAACAGAAGCTTATTTATACGGGCTTTATGCCCAACACATGCGTTAAACTTCCGCATGTACCTTTTATTCACCATTATATGCATCGATATGACTTAAGTTTTGGCCAAGCTGGGTTGCCTGGCTCCTGTGCTTACCCCTACATTCCCGATTGTTCGGCTAGGTGGTAAAGGGAGCACCTCTGCCATTGTTACTGCTGGGTTAGCCGGATGTGTACCTCAGATCGGGTGAAGCCGAAGCTAAGGCCCTTAAGGGAATATTCGGTCGGTGAACTAAAAGATGATTTTAATTATTTACCCATCTGCCCCCAGATGATTTTCTGCTTTCATAGCAGCTTTGACATGCACTTTAGGGCATGCATCCCAAATGAAAGGAACCCTTAACGGAACTATTCTCCTGGAAGATGTTTCTTACTACCCATGTAATATAACATAACTAGTTGGGCACTTGTCCGACATAAAGCACTAATGACCCCTACGCCTTTGTCTCCATGCATACCACGGTTCTTATATAACCACGAAGGTATTCGGACACACCTGCACTATTGGGTCCGGAGGTTGAAGCGAAAAGGTCCGCTATGACAAACGATCTACAATCCGGCTAGAAGACATTTTTCATGTCATATTTATTTACACAAATAACTTGACTCATTGTATTCCTCCTCAATGCCATCTAACAGCTATCTAATTTACAATCTTGCCGAGGATACTTGGCGGCCAATTCTACTTGGCCGTACACTGCTTACTGGGATCTCCATCCCATCGTGCCCCACACAGTCCGACCTCGGCCATGTGGTTTGGGTCAGCCTTCGTGGTACCGCGTCTTTACCATGGCCTGTGCCTCCTCGGCCGATATCTTCCATAGACGGAAGCGCCACGTGCTCCTTGAAGCCGCTCTGCCCGGCTCCCCAATGCCTTGAGGCGGGGAGATAGATGGCCACAAGGCACGGCCAATGACTTTCATCACCGCCGGACTCGTTCGTGCGGTGACGCAGCTCGGGAAGAAGATCACCAAGAACTGGCATCTCCTCCTCGGGACGACCTGTGAGCAAACCTACATACATGTTTATGTTAGTCGCCTTTCCTCGCCGAACTCTTTCAAAGTTCGTTCAAGCACTTATCGAAAATGCCGCGACGAAGCCGCCGATTCTCCTTTACGGAGTCGCATAACCGGGCACGAACATCCTTTAGTTCCTCGCCCAGCTTGGTGTTGGCGCCTTGAGGCTATTTTTTCTCCGCCGCACCTCGTAAGCATGCTCTCGCCGCCTTTAGCTGGCGCAAGAGCTGCTGCTTGTCCGGATCTAGTCCGCGCCATCTGCAATATTTTTGTCGACGACACACACGCCGCACTTCATAATCTATTTATCTTTTGAAGCGTATATTACCAGAGGGGGTCTCTGTGGCTCTTCCCGTAGCGGCTAGTGCGGCCTCAAGTTGGGCCTTGCACTCTTCAAGCTCCTGGGACAGTCGGGTATTCTTTTCTGTAAGATCCTCAAGATAACAAATGATCCTTAAATCAGTTATTCTAACTATTTTAAGTCTCGGGGACTACTGGCATATATAAACTGTCAAATTTCCTTACCCGTATGTCCTTTACATACTGCTCCGTGGCTCTGGCTAGACCATCTTGAGCGGCACGGAGGTGCGCATCTCCCGAATCGAAGGCATTCAAGGCCTCTTGGGAGAAACACGCGGCACAAAGAACTATCCGGGCGGCTTTGTGATTCAAGGCGCTCCACCTCGGAGTTGGTGGCGGACAACTTGTCGGCATCCTCTGTCGGAGGGGCATCCGACGACGCCTCATGCTCGCCTCAGCCTCCGGACCCGGCTTTGAAGCCCGGCCGGTGAAGGTTCGATTATAACCTCTCCGGACTCAGTCCGGCGAACGCTCTTTGTCCCGAAAAGAGCACCAGCGTTAGTACGCCTTCCCGGAATCAATCCTGGGAGTATGGTGACACGCCATACCGTTGCGGCGGAGTTTCGATCCGGACTGCACTTCTTTTTAGCCTGCGGGGCCGCATTGCCCTTTGTTGGCCAGCCGGCTCGGCTTCCTCGCTTCAAGGTACCCCTGCGAAACACCATTGGTATACGGTGATCAAAAATATGCATGGGTGGGTCATTATCAGGATTTTGGGACCTCGGTCTCGCCATTACGTGAGGTCGGAAGTATTCCGGTAATCGGCCGTAATGGCAACCAAAAGCATTGTCGATGCTAAGTTGGTAGAACACCCCGCCGATCAACTCGACCTTTATATCCGGATCCTCTTCGAGGTCGGATCGAGGGACCGCTCCGGATCCTCGGGTTGTGGGGCGGGCTGTATCTTCTCCATAACCGGCGCAGTTCCTCGCAAAAAACCATGAAATGAGATATTTAACCACGGGAACATGGATCGGACACGCCACAAAGATGTTTGCTTACCCAGCTTCGAGGATTATTCAAGAAAACTCATTCGATGGATTGACGCGAGGAAATCCTCCTCCTCCTTTGTACATAGCAAACAAGATCTTCACCAGTTCGGTGACCGATCCTGCCCTTTGCGGCCATGGCGGGTGGCGCTGCCCTCCCCTGCTGAAGTCCCACATGGGTGGCCCCTATATTGAGCGGCTGCACCCCCTCATAATGCAGATTGCCATGACTCCAATCATGGTTAATCCGGCATGAGCCAGTAACCTTATTCGGCTCATCAAATAGAGGACGTCCTTGTCATCTTCCCTCTGGGGGCTTCGAGGGCGCCAGCTTAGGCGCTTCTTCAGAGGAGCATTGCTGAGCTCCGGAAGGCCGATCCGAACAGGATCCGGCAGCGAGATGTCCTCCATATAAAACCATTCCGAGGGCCAGTCTTTGGAAACCTTCTTTGGGGTTCCGGATAGGTATCCGGTCCCGGCGATGCGCCATAGCTCGGCTCCGCCCACTTGATATATTGACCCCTCATGAGAACGGGGTACTAGGCAGAATAGTCTCTTCCACAGCCCGAAATGGGCCTCGACACCCAAGAACAGCTCGCAGAGGGCCACGAAGCCCGCAATGTGCAAAATGGAGGCAGGCGTAAGGTGGTGCAACTGGAGGCCGTAGAACTCCAAGAGCCCCTGGAGAAACGGATGGATTGGAAATCCGAGTCCTCTTACTAGATAAGAGATGAAGCACACCCGCTCTCCTTTAGAGGGGTCGGGGACACTCTCCGCTTGCTTTTCGCCCTTGTAGGTGGCAAGTCCAGCTCGAACCGGAACCATGAAGACCGGGGGAAGAAATCCCTTGGTTTGGAGTATAACTAGCTCGCTATGCGGGACTGAGCATCTCTCCCAATTTCTGTGCCGAGGGCTGGGAGCGCGAGAGGAGGAGCCGCGTCGACCGTCCATGATGGAATGGGCTTTGGTCAAGGCGCCGATGAAAGCTCAGAAGGAGGGATGATGTGACTCAGATCTAGATCCTCGCCTTTTATAGGAAGCTCATTTGCATAGCCAAGGGGTAATTGTAAAATACCCTGGCCTTTCGCATTCATTCAAACACGTGGAAGATGGCCATTATTGGGCGCAGGCCAAGGAGCGCAGCATTTATCGTAAGCCAGGACACTTTGTTCGGCGGTATATGGAATTTGGAGAAGAACCCGCCTCGCAATGCCGAAGACAATCAACGCGCCGGACTCATCGTCATTGAAGCCTAGTTCGGGGGCTACTGAGGGAGTCCCGGATTAGGGGGTGTCCGGATAGCCGAACTATCACCGTTGGCCGGACTCCTGGACTATGAAGATACAAGATTGAAGACTTTGTCCCGTGTCCGGATGGGACTTTTCTTGGCGTGGAAGGCAAGCTTGGCGATACGGATATGTAGATCTCCTACCATTGTAACCGACTCTGTGTAACCCTAACCTATCCGGTGTCTATATAAACCGGAGGGTTTTAGTCCATAGGACGAACAACAATCATACCATAGGCTAGCTTCTAGGGTTTAGCCTCCTTGATCTCGTGGTAGATCTACTCTTGTACTACCCATATCATCAATCTTAATCAAGCAGGAGTAGGGTATTACCTCCATCGAGAGGGCCCGAACCTGGGTAAAAACATCATGTCCCTTGTCTCCTGTTACCATCCACCTAGACGCACAGTTCGGGACCCCCTACCCGAGATCCGCCGGTTTTGACACTGACAGCGCCCCTATATTTAAATAGTAGCTATGCATAAGTATGTTGGTGTATGATTGCATTTTTAATTCCAGGCGTAGCTACCAAAAACCAACCCCGACGACACCCACAGTAATACGTCGCTTTTGCGAGATATGTGTATCTGTGGCATTGACCCCGATCCCACAGAGCAGAACCGACAAACTAGTTGCCCCTAACCATGATTAATGACCCAACCGAGATTCTATATAAAATGCCACCTCGTGACCTTGCCAAGTACCCCTCACCTTGTGCATAACTCTCACAGACATTCCTTGCCATGACGAGCCCTAGTATTTATCTGAGAACCCCAGATGCCACCCCGGGTAGTTTTGTTAAAATATTGTGGGACTTTACCCGCAGTACCATGAGTTCTATCCAACCACCCCAGTACGAGTTGCTCAAATCGAGGATCACTCCATCCACCTCGAAATATTGGGCAGTGGTGCACATCCCTCCCGCAAACCCAAACCAAGACCCAACGGAATCCTCCTTCGTGGGGAAATCTATTTTGGGGATCGTAGCAGAAATTAAAATTTTCTACGCATCACCAAGATCAATCTATGGAGTAATCTAGCAACGAGGGGAAGGAGAGTGCATCTACATACCCTTGTATATCGCTAAGCATAAGCGTTGCAAGAACGCGGATGAAGGAGTCAGACTCAGAGCGATTCAGATCGCGGTTGATTCCGATCTAAGCGCCAACCACGGCGCCTCCTGCTCAACACACGTGCAGCCGGTGATGTCTCCCACGCCTTGATCCAGTCTGGGAGAAGGAGAGGTTAGAAGACTCCGTCCAGCAGCAGCACGACGGCGTGGTGGTGGTGGAGGAGCGCGGGACTCCAGCAGGGCTTCGCCAAGCACTACGAGAGACGAGGAGGGAGAGAGGTAGGGCTGCGCCAAGAGGGAGGGAAACTCATTTTGTTGGGCAGCCCCCATACCCCAAGTATATATAGGAGGAGGGGAGGGGCTGCGCCCCCACCTTGGGTTCCCTCCCTAGGGGTGGCGGCAGCCCCCAGATCCCATCTGGGAGGCGGCCAAGGGGGGAGAGGGGAGGCACTGGGTGGGCCTTAGGGCCCATCTCGCCTAGGGTTTGCCCCCCTCTTCTCTTGAGGGCGCTTGGGCCTTGGTGGAGGCGCCCAGCCCACCTAGGGGCTGTTCCCTTCCCACTATTGGCCCACGTAGGCCTCCGGGGCTGGTGGCCCCTCCCGGTGGACCCCCGGACCCTTCCGGTGGTCCCGGTACATTACCGGTGATGGTCGGAACACTTCCGGTGGCCAAATCCTCACTTCCTATATATTAATCTTTACCTCTGGACCATTCCGTAATTCCTTGTGACGTCCGGGATCTCATCCGGACTCAACAACATTCGTAATCACAGTACATACTTTCCCTATAACCCTAGCGCCATCGAACCTTATGTGTAGACCCTACGGGTTCGGGAACCATGCAGACATGACCGAGACAACTCTCCGGCCAATAACCAACAACGGGATCTGGATACCCATGTTGGCTCCCACATGTTCCACGATGATCTCATCGGATGAACCACGATGTCGAGGATTCAATCAATCCCGTATACAATTCCCTATGTCTAGCGGTATTGTACTTGCCCGAGAGTCGATCGCTTGTATCCCGATACCTTGTTCAATCTCGCTACGGCAAGTCTCTTTACTCGTTCAATAACACATCATCCCGCGATCAACTCCTTGATCACATTGTGCACATTATGATGATTTCCTACCGAGTGGGCCCAGAGATACCTCTCCGTCACACGGAGTGACAAATCCCAGTCTTGCCAACCCAACAGACACTTTCGGAGATACTCGTAGTGCACCTTTATAGCCACCCAGTTACGTTGTGACGTTTGGTACACCCAAAGCATTCCTACGGTATCCGGGAGTTGCACAATCTCATGGTCTAAGGAAATGATACTTAACATTAGAAAAGCTTTAGCATACGAACTACACGATCTTTGTGCTAGGCTTAGGATTGGGTCTTGTCCATCACATCATTCTCCTAATGATGTGATCCCGTTATCAATCGACATCCAATGTCCATGGTCGTGAAACCATAACCATCTATTGATCAACGAGCTAGTCAACTAGAGGCTTACTAGGGACATGGTGTTGTCTATGTATCCACACATGTATCTGAGTTTCCTATCAATACAATTATAGCATGGATAATAAATGATTATCATGAACAATAAAATATAATAATAACTAATTTATTATTGCCTCTAGGGCTATTTCCAACAGTCTCCCACTTGCACTAGAGTCAATAATCTAGTTCACATCGCCATGTGATTAACACTCACAGGTCACATCGCCATGTGACCAACATCCAAAGAGTTTACTAGAATCAATAATCTAGTTCACATCACTATGTGATTAACACTCAATGAGTTCTAGGTTTGATCATGTTATGCTTGTGAGAGAGGTTATTAGTCAACGGGTCTGAATCTTTCAGATCCGTGTGTGCTTTACAAATCTCTATGTCATCTCCTAGATGCATCTACCACACTCTATTTGGAGCTACTCCAAATAACTGTTCTACTATATGAATCTGGTTTACTACTCAGAATAATCCAGATTAGTGTCAAAGTTTGCATCGGCGTAACCCTTTACGATTTAACTCTTTTTACCACCTCCATAATCGAGAAAATTCCTTAGTCCACTAGTTACTAAGGATAAGTTTGACCGTTGTCCCGTGATCTATTCCTGGATCACTCCCTGCACTTTTGATCGACTCATGGCAAGGCACACTTCAGGTGCGGTACACAGCATAGCATACTATAGAGCCTATGTCTAAAGCATAGGGGACGACCTTCGTCCTTTCTCTCTTTTCTGCCGTGGTCAAGTCTTGGGTCTTACTCAATACTCATACCTTATAACACAGCCAAGAACTCCTTCTTTGCCGATCTATTTTGAACTCCTTCAAAATCTTGTCACGGTATGTATTCATTTGAAAGTACTATTAAGCGTTTTGATCTATCCTTATAGATCTTGATGCTCAATGTTCGAGTAGCTTAATCCAGGTTTTCCATTGAAAAACACTTTTCAAATAACCCTATATGCTTTCCAGAAATTCTACATCATTTCCGATCAACAATATGTCAACAACATATACTTATCAAAAATTTTATAGTGCTCCCACTCACTTCTTTGGAAATACAAGTTTCTCATGAACTTTGTATAAACTCAAAATCTTTGATTATCTCATCAAAGCGTAAATTCCAATTCCGAGATGCTCACTCCAATCCTTAGAACGATTGCTGGAGCTTTGCATATTTGTTAGCACCTTTCAGGATTGACAAAAACTTCTGGTTGTATCACATACAACCTTTCCTCAAGAAAATCATCAATGAAACAATGTTTTTTACATCCTATCTGCAAGATTTCATAAATAATGCAGTAACTGCTAACATAATTCCAACAGACTCTTAGCATCGCTACGAGTGAGAAAGTCTCATCGTAGTCAACTCCTTGAACTTGTCGGAAAACATCTTAGCGACAAGTCGAGCTTTCTTAATGGTGACACTTACCATCATTGTCTGTCTTCCTTTTAAAATCCATCTATACTCAACAGCTTTACGACCATCGAGTAGTTCTTCTAAAGTCTACACTTTGTTTCATACATGGATCCTCTCTCGGAGTTTATGGCCTCGAGCCATTCATCGGAATCCGGGCCCACCATCGCTTCTCCATAGCTCGTAGGTTCATTGTTGTCTAGCAACATGACCTTCAAGACATGATTACTGTACTACTCTGAAGTAGTACGCATCCTTGTCACCCTACGAGGTACGGTAGTGACTTGATCCAAAGCTTCATGATCACTATCATAAGCTTCTACTTCAATTGGTGTAGGTGTCACAGGAACAACTTCCTGTGCCCTGCTGCACACTAGTTGAAGTGACAGTTCAATAACCTCTTCAAGTCTCCACCATCCTCCCACTCAATTCTTTCGAGAGAAACTTTTCCTCGAGAAAGGACCCGTTTGTAGAATAAATCACTTTTGCTTCCG
Source organism: Aegilops bicornis (assembly GCA_021605145.1). Classification (NCBI taxonomy): domain Eukaryota; kingdom Viridiplantae; phylum Streptophyta; class Magnoliopsida; order Poales; family Poaceae; genus Aegilops; species Aegilops bicornis. Next base: position 708,544,338 of record CM038671.1, read on the forward strand.
GATCTGAAATAGGAGGTATACCCAACTGTTTTGGGTGTCCTATGAAGATGTATTTATCCGCTTTGGGTTCGAGCTTATCAGGATGAAACTTTCCACATAAGCGTCGCAACCCCAAACTTTCAAGAAACGATAGCTTAGGTTTCTCTAAACCATAGTTCATATGGTGTCATCTCAACGAATTACGTGGTGCCCTATTTAAAGTGAATGCGGTTGTCTCTAGTGCCTAACCCATGAACGATAGTGGTAGTTCGATAAGAGACATCATGGTATGCCCCATATCCAATAGGGTGCATCTATGATGTTCGGACACACCATCACACTATGGTGTTCCAGGTAGTGTTAGTTGTGAAACAATTTCCACAATGTCTCAATTTTGTACCAAACTCGCAACTCAGATATTCATCTCTATGATCATATCATAGACATTTTATCCTCTTATCACGAAGATCTTCAACTTCACTCTGAAATTACTTGAACCTTTCAATAATTCAGACATGTGTTTCATCAAGTAAATATACTCAATATCTACTCAAATCATCTGTGAAGTAAGAACATAATGATATCCACTGCATGCCTCAACACTCATTGGACTGTACACATCAAAATGTGTTACTTCCAACAAGTTGCTTTCTTGTTGCATCTTACTGAAACCGAGGCTTTTCAGTCATCTTTCCCATGTGGTATGATTTGCATGTCTCAAGTGATTCAAAATCAAGTGAGTCCAAACGATCCATCTGCATGGAGTTTCTTCATGTGTATACACCAATAGACATGGTTCGCATGTCTCAATCTTTTCAAAAACGAGTGAGTCCAAAGATCCATCAACATGAAGCTTCTTCATGCATTTTATACCATTATGACTTACATGGCAGTGCCACAAGTAGGTGGTACTGTCATTACTATCTTATATCTTTTGGCATGAACATGTGTATCACTACGATCGAGATTGAATAAACTATTCTTTTTAGGTGCAAGACCATTGAAGGTATTATTCAAATAAACAGAGTAATCATTATTCTCCTTAAATGAATAATCGTATTGCTATAGACATAATCCAATCATGTCAATGCTCAACGCAAACACCAAATAACAATTATTTAGGTTTAACACCGATCCTTATGGTAGAGGGAGCGTGCGATGTTGGATCACATCAAACTTGGAGACACTTCCAACACATATCATCACCTCACCTTTAGCTAGTCTCCGTTTATTTTGTAGCCTTTTATTTCGAGTTACTAACACTTAGCAACCGAACCGGTATCTATTACCATGGTGCTACTAGGAGTAATAGTAGAGTACATATTAATATAATGTTTATCCAATATACTTCTATCGACCTTGCCTGCCTTCTTATCTACCAAGTATCTAGGGTAATTCTGCTATAGTGACCGTTCCCCTTATTACAGAAGCACTTAGTCTCGGTTTGGGTTCAACCTTGGGTTTCTTCACTAGAGCAGCAGCTGATTTGCCGCTTCATGAAGTATCCCTTCTTGCCCTTGCCCTTCTTGGAAACTAGGGGTTTCACTAACCATCAACAATTGATGCTCCTTCTTGATTTCTACTTTCATGTGTCAAACATCGCGGATATTTCAAGGATCATCATATCTATCCTCGATATATTATAGTTCATCACGAAGCTCTAGTAGCTTGGTGGCAATGACTTTGGAGAAACATCACTATCTCATCTGGAAGATCAACTCCCACTCGATTCAAGTGATTGTTGTACTCAGACAATTTGAGCACAAGCTCAACGATTGAGCTTTTTCTCCTTAGTTTGCAGGCTAAGAAAATCGCCTGGAGGTCTTATACCTCTTGGACGTGGGCACGAGCCCTGAAATCCCAATTTCAGCCCTCAAACATCTCATATGTTCCGCGACGTTTCGAAATCGTCTTTGGTGCCTCAATTCTAAACCGTTTAACATTACTGAACTATCACGTAGTTATCAAAACGTGTATGTCAAATGTTCGCAACATCCACATACGACGTTTGAGGTTCATCACACCGAGCGGTGCATTAAGGACATAAGCCTTCTACGCAGCAATGAGGACAATCCTCAGTTTACGGACCCAGTCCGCATAATTGCTACTATCAACTTTCAACTAAACTTTCTCTAGGAACATATCTAAAACAGTAGAACTAAAGTGCGAGCTACGACATAATTTGCAAAATCCTTTTGGCTATGTTCAGGATAATTAAGTTCATCTTATGAACTCCCACTCAGATAGACATCCCTCTAGTCATCTAAGTGATTACATGATCCAAGTCAACTAGGCCGTGTCCGATCATCACGTGAAACGGGCTAGTCATCATCGGTGAACATCTTCATGTTGATCGTATCTACTATACGACTCATGCTCGACCTTTCGGTCTCTTGTGTTCCGATGCCATGTCTATACATGCTAGGCTCGTCAAGTCAACCTAAGTGTTTCGCGTGTGTAAATCTAGCTTACACCCGTTGTATGTGAACGTTAGAATCTATCACACCCGATCATCACGTGGTGCTTCAAACAACGAACTTTCGCGAACGGTGCATGCTTAGGGGAACACGTTCTTGAAATTTTAATGAGGATCATCTTATTTACTACCGTCGTTCTAAGCAAATAAGATGCATAAACATGATAAACATCACATGCAATCAAATAGTGACATGATATGGCCAATATCATTTTGCTCCTTTTGATCTCCATCTTCGGGGCTCCATGATCATCATCGTCACCGGCATGACACCATGATCTCCATCATCATGATCTCCATCATCGTGTCTCCAACTTATTACTTCTACTACTATAGCTAACGGTTTAGCAATAAAGTAAAGTAATTACATGGCGTTGTTCAATGACACACAGGTCATACAATAAATTAAGACAACTCCTATGGCTCCTGCCGGTTGTCATATTCGTCGACATGCAAGTCGTGATTCCTATTACAAGAACATGATCAATCTCATACATCACATTTTTTTGGCCATATCACATCACATAGCATACCCTGCAAAAACAAGTTAGACATCCTCTAATTGTTGTTTGCATGTTTTACGTGGCTGCTATGGGTTTCTAGCAAGAACGTTTCTTACCTATGCAAAAACCACAACGTGATATGCCAATTACTATTTACCCTTCATAAGGACCCTTTTCATCGAATCCGATCCGACTAAAGTGGGAGAGAAAGACACCCGCTAGCCACCTTATGCAACTAGTGCATGTCAGTCGGTGGAACCTGTCTCACGTAAGTGTACGTGTAAGGTCGGTCCGGGCCGCTTCATCCCACGATGCCGCTGAATCAAGATAAAACTAGTAACGGAAAGTAAATTGACAAAATCGACACCCACAACAACTTGTGTTACTACTCGTGCATAGAAACTACGCATAGACCTTGCTCATGATGCCACTTTTGGGGATCGTAGCAGAAACTAAAATTTTCTACGCATCACCAAGATCAATCTATGGAGTAATCTAGCAACGAGGGGAAGGAGAGTGCATCTACATACCCTTGTAGATCACTAAGCGGAAGCGTTGCAAGAACGCGGATGAAGGAGTCATACTCGTAGCGGTTCAGATCGCGGTTGATTCCGATCTAAGCACCGAACCACGGCGCCTCCGCGTTCAACACACGTGCAGCCCGGTGACGTCTCCCACGCCTTGATCCAGCAAGGGGAGAAGGAGAGGTTGGGGAAGACTCCGTCCAGCAGTAGCATGACGGCGTGGTGGTGGTGGAGGAGCGCGGGACTCCAGCAGGGCTTCGCCAAGCACTACGAGAGACGAGGAGGGAGAGAGGTAGGGCTGCGCCAAGAGGGTGGGAAACTCATTTTGTTGGGCAGCCCCCATACCCCAAGTATATATAGGGGGAGGGGAGGTGCTGCGTCCCCACCTAGGGTTCCCTCCCTAGGGGTGGCGGCAGCCCCCAGATCCCATCTGGGAGGCGGCCAAGGGAGAGAGGGGGAGGCGCACCTGGGGTGGGCCTTAGGGCCCATCTGCCCTAGGGTTTGCCCCCCCCCCCCCTCTTCTCTTGAGGGCGCTTGGGCCTTGGTGGAGGCGCCCAGCCCACCTAGGGGCTGGTCCTTCCCACTATTGGCCCACGAGGCCTCCGGGGCTGGTGGCCCCTCCCAAGGACCCCGGACCCTTCCGGTGGTCCCAGACATTACCGGTGATGCCCGGAACACTTCCGTGGCCAAATCCTCACTTCCTATATATTAATCTTTACCTCCGACCATTCCAACTCCTCATGATTTCGATCTCATCCGGACTCAACAACATTCGGTAATCAAGTATATACTTTCCCTATAACCCTAGCGCCATCGAACCTTAAGTGTGTAGACCCTACGGGTTCGGGAACCATGTAGACATGAACGAGACAACTCTCCGGCCAATAACCAACAGCGGGATTTGGATACCCATGTTGGCTCCCACATGTTCCACGATGATCTCATTGGATGAACCACGATGTCGAGGATTCAATCAATCCCGTATACAATTCCCTTTGTCTAGCGGTATTGTACATGCCCGAGTTCGATCATCGGTATCCCGATACCTTGTTCAATCTCGTTACAGGCAAGTCTCTTTACTCGTTCCGTAACACATCATCCCGCGATCAACTCCTTGATCACATTGTGCACATTATGATGATGTCCTACCGAGTGGGCCCAGAGATACCTCTCCGTCACACGGAGTGACAAATCCCAGTCTTGATTCGTGCCAACCCAACAGACACTTTTGGAGATACCCGTAGTGCACCTTTATAACCACCCAGTTACGTTGTGATGTTTGGTACACCCAAAGCATTCCTACGGTATCCAGGAGTTGCAGAATCTCATGGTCTAAGGAAATGATACTTGACATTAGAAAAGCTTTAGCATACGAACTACACGATCTTTGTGCTAGGCTTAGGATTGTGCTTGTCCATCACATCATTCTCCTAATGATGTGATCCCGTTATCAACGACATCCAATGTCCATGGTCAGGAAACCGTAACCATCTATTGATCAACGAGCTAGTCAACTAGAGGCTTACTAGGATATGGTGTTGTCTATGTATCCACACATGTATCCGAAGTTTCCTATCAATACAATTATAGCATGGATAATAAACGATTATCATGAACAAGGAAATATAATAATAACTAATTTATTATTGCCTCTAGGGCATATTTCCAACAATCTATGCCGACTCCGCATATGGCCATAGAAGGTGCTGTGTACGAAGCGATTGCTCGCCTTCGATTCGCGGTGCCCTATGCCAGCGAACGAGGGTATTATTATTTCCCGAGTCGTGCAACACCCAGAGAAGTAGCATCTTTTTTCCCGGTGGATGAATTGAGAGAGACCCAGTACTGGCCAACCTTGCCCAGTACGTTATCACTCAAGAGCGTTTAACCCAGCGAGTAATGGGTTATCTCCAGAGCCTTGCTGATTTAAATCCTCAGATCACCATCGGCAGACCACTGAGGCCCAACCAGGAGGGACGCATTCATCGGCTAGTCAATCCGCTTCCCCCGATAGAAGAGGAGTGTGCCCCAGTACCAGAGACATTTTCTCAGGACCCTGTCCTTTTACCGTTTTCATTATAGACATCACTGCTATGTTCATTGTCCCAGCTTTTATTTATGTGTTGCAGCTTATGCGTTGCACCCTAAGTTTGTGCTTTGAGTAAACTGTTTGGTTTCAGCTAATAGGAGTAATATTTTCAAAACAACCAATAGCAAATCTCGAAGACGAGATTTTTCTTAAGGGGGTAGTGTTGTAACACCCCAAAAATTTAACCATGATTTATTGATTAAAATTTTGCCTTGGTAAATGAAAATTTTATTTTCTGGATTTTTCTTTGATTCAAAACCACTCTTTTCTTCTGAGTTTTGGAGTTTCCACCCCAAGTAAAAACTTTTAAAATGTTGTTGGACTTGTATAGTCTCTCTAGAAACATTTCTTTTATCAATGGATTTATTTGCATAAATATTTCCCCTGAGCTTTATTTCTCTAAAAATGATTTTTCTTAAGTTTTGGAGCCTCTTTTGCACTACAACCCTTTCAAAAACTTCTTTAAAATCCCCACCAAAATTTGGGGATGACATGTGATGTTCCTAAATCACTTTTATGCAAAAATATCTTTTAGTCATTTGGACATTTTGAGCTCTACCCCAAGTTTTCAAATCTGGTCCAGTTTGAACTTTTGCACTACAACATATTTTAATATTCCCTTAAGACTTCCACCAAAATTAGGGGATGTCAGTAGGAGTATATAATTCAACTTTATGCAAAAACCCACTGGTGTTCTTTGAAAGATTTGTGCAAAACATCCTCTTTTGCTCTCTGGTCCAGTCTGGCATTTTCTACTGCAACCCTATTTTATTTTGCTCTAATGCCCATGATCTTTCTCCTGCTTATAGAACACCCTACAAAACCCTTAAGTCCAGGAGAGTGGACCCATTGGAGTATTTTTGGTCCATGCAATGATGCCCTTTACTTTCTGTCCAGAATTGGTTTTCTGAAAAACATGCACTAACAAGTTTCTGGTTTTGCCCTAATAACCTTGCCATCATCACTTGTATCTAAAGAGACCCCAAACTGGAGACTTTGGCCAGCAGAAGAGATGCCTAGATGCCCTTGGAATTTCATCAAGCAGGTTAGGAGCATGGCCAGTTTTGGCATGCTTTTAGACCTGCATTGGGAAGTTGCTCTAATGACCTTACCAGCATGTCTATTAGCTCTCACATTACCATTAGCCTAGTCCTCTTTAGTTGCAGAGGCATCAGAGAGGCCTAGAACGCGTTGGCATTTTGTTGCACGCCTGGCGTGCGTGCTCTGGGCGCGACCAGAGCGCGCGTTTTGCACGTGCGTGCGCCCGAGTCGCCGCGTCCCGCTGCCACCTCCCCGCGCCCGTTCTAGTCCCTCCCCGCGCATAGCCAACGCGCCCCGACTCCTCCCTCATCACAGAGCCGCCCCGGCCACCTCCTGGCACCCCACAGCGCCACCGTCAGGTCGGCCATGGCAGCTAGTCGACGGCCAGCAGCCGGCCGTGGCGGCGCCGCCTCATACACGCCAAGGCCACTCGCCCCTTGAGCAGTGGGGAGTTCGTCGGAATGCGCCGACTAGCTCCAATCGCCTCCACGTCGCACTGCAAGCTACAGCGAGGCGATTCGTCGATCTTATCCCCGGCCGCCGCGGAACCAACCTCGACCACCTATAAATAGGGACCCCCGAGCTCCTCCAAGCCCCCAGGCAACCTCAAGCCATCCACCTAGCACTCCCATAGCCTGCAATTGACGGGGGAAGGCCGTCCTCCTCGTCTCCGGATAGTTCGGCCGCCGCCACGCTCCGGTGTCGTGCGTCGCGAGCAGAGCCTACCTAGCCCAGCCAGCGCCACCGTCCGAAGCTCCTTAACCTTGCGGAGTCACCCCACCTCTCAAACTCGCTAGGGAGCCACCGTAGCTCGAAGCCCCAATCCTCCCGAAGCCACCGTCCGCCGCGGAGCTCGCTGCCGGTGACTCCCTTCGTCCCCGCCAGCCGTTCGAACACGTGGAGGACCACCCGGGACTAGCAGATCCATCCCTGCCCTCGGAGTCCCGTGGGGAGTCACCGTTCGCCGGCGTTGATCGCCGGAGCCCCGCCTCTGCTCGGACAGAGGAGGAAGGAGGCACGGGCGACTGGTCAAACCTGACCAGTGGGCCCAAGGGACCCACTGTCAGTGACCCCGCGACGACCCGCGCTGGTTTAAGTGGAAGCGATTCACGAATACGCCGCTTAAGCGGAAGCGTAAGCTCCCCCGAACCGTTTTCTTTTTCTGTTTTTATTAAAAATAGATTTTTGACTAAACTTTGACTGGCTATAACTTTCTAAATATAAGTCCAATTGAGTTGATTCGTTTTCTGTTGTTTCTCAAATTCTGTCTAGTTTATTTTCATATTTATTTGAAAATTTTCCAAACAATTTTTTGTACTGTTTTGAAACTATGTGTTAATTCAATTTTTCATAAAATAGGATTTTGAAGAAGAAGGCAACTTTCAAAAAGTGCACCCCCACTTGCATACTCTTGAAGGCAAGCATTCTGAACCCTGGCATAATATTTTTGTGTGTTGTTTGATACGGTTACAACACCACCTTGACATGGAGCATTCGTTATTTTATGTGATGATACGATCATACGCATGAGTGCATAATGAAGATTATTTGCTGTTGGAAATGGATATGCTTGTGAAAGTAATCATCCTCGTATGCCTTTCATGCCTACCGGAAGGAAGCCGGGAAAGTCTCTGTCTTGGGTAGACACGAGCTTGTCTCTAGTTCCTCGTCGAGACGGTTGTGTCCTATGGCATGATGAGGTATGATGAGTGGTGATTCTGTCTGTTGGTTGAAATATATTTGTTATGCTAATCATGCAGGGAATACTTAAACCTCCTGAGTCGACCATAGGTCGAGTCTTGTTCCGGTAACCCCCATACTTGTTTAGTACTACCACTTGTCCCTGCCGCAGGTAGGGTACAGTTCAGTAAGTTGTCAATTCCTTTCTTGGCACACACCGTACAGAGAGGCCATGGTGGAAGATACCGGTTGCATCCGGTAGGCATGCCACTTGTTCCGGGGGCATGGGTGTTTCCGGTTGGGACCGAGAGGGGGCACCCCTTAGTAGCGCGCGATATAAATTTGATCCCATGCTAATCGAGGTTGTAGCCTCCCCACTTAGAGTTTTGCTTAATAGGTGTCGTGGGTGATTCCAGACACCGGTAAGTTAAGCAGGTGTGTGCGGGTCAGGTGTGTTTTCAATTAAAAGACCGTAAATGGAATTAGTCCCAATGGACTAAAGGAATACGTTACTTGTGGGTAAAGAGTACACCCTCTGCAGAGGTTAACTCTATACGAATAGCCGTGCCCATGGGTAAGGACTACAGTCTGGGATGGGTCTAGTGTCGGTCTTAGTGTCGGTCTTCGGAGGAGAAATTGCTAAACCAGAACATGGATCATGCCTTGTGACTTATGATGATTATGATTATGATTATTACGGACTAATCATTTATATTAATTGAATTGTTGAGTATCCCTGGGACGGTTCTACCTCCTGGATATTCACTATGACTACCCTTTATAAGCCCTTTATGTGGTGTCGCTCAGACGCCCGACTGTGGCATGCTTGTTATTTATTTACTTTATAAGCCCTTTATGTGGTGTCGCTCAGACGCCCGACTGTGGCATGCTTGTTATTTATTTACTTTATAAGCCCTTTATGTGGTGTCGCACAGACGCCCGACTGTAGCATGATTGTTATGTATTTACTTTATAAGCCCTTTATGTGGTGTCGCACAGACGCCCGACTGTGGCATGTTTGCTACTTGCTTCACTTATAAGCCCTTTATGTGGTGTCGCTCAGACGCCCGACTGAGGCATGCTTTATATCATAATCCTTTCGAGGCGTCGCTTCAGACACCCGATCGGTGCATTCTATTTCTACTCTCTGATTGCATATTCATGTTTTATATAAATAACCTGCCTGTGTGCATCATGGATTTTTACTTTATTTCGTGACTGACGTTGTGATCATAGAATATTTAAGAGCATGATTATCATTTGTTATATTATACCTGTGCTCATAATGTTTGCGAGTACATTCAAAGTACTCACTGGCTTGTCCCTAGCTATTGTGTTGGCCAGATTTCTTGCATGAAGAGGAGCGTTGCGATGACAGCCCCAGAACCTAAGCAATGGTGATAGCAGCCTCGCGAAGATAGGAGTTATCCTGGTCAGCTGTTCCTGTGGGAAATGAAGTCTCATAGACACTGATGAACCACAAACCGCTTCCGCCATCAGCCACTAGAAACCATTTGTTGTACTCATAGGCCAGAATGGTCTTGTACTACATATTTTGTATTTCGCTTGGAATTTCTATATCAAGTTGGTGCCTCATCAGCTAACAGTAATCCTGGGGCTGGTGAGCACAAGGACCATTTTCTGGGAAAATGATATCCCGAAAATCCGGTCCTGACATGGAGGCACAAGATAACCGGGGTCTACAGTTCGATCTGACCGACCCCGGACACAAATACCTTCACTTCCTTTTCTTGCTTCAGGTACCTTTTTCTGCGGGCTTGATCGCAGGTCCTTTAGGAGGATTGGCATACAACAGAGGCAAGCAACACAGGTGTGTAGGGTAACCTTTATACGTCCTTCTTGACGATATTCATACTTATTTCTTAAGACCCGCACTCTGCGCCCTATTGATTCCGGCATGTTAAATAGCTGGATACTTCTTGCACCATCTGTACAAGATACGCCTTGACGTATCCATCCAGTTATAATTAAAATGGTTCGTGGACCAGTTCCTGTGGTTATCGCTTCTTACTTCGTTTTATTTCGATATGCTTATTTGCTGCATCGACACTCCTTTGTGTTCTTCGCCAGGGGCTACCTGCCGCCCCACAATACGGCAGTACAGTCTGAACACTTCTTATATATAAGTTCGGCACCCCGAATTCAGCATTATATGCATTGGCTCCGAATCATGTCTTTGATCAATAGTTGGGTTGCCCGGCTCCTGTGCTTGCTACCCTACGTTCCGCTCTATCGGCTAGGGTAGTAAAGGGAGAACTACTGCGATTGTGCCCTGGCCTTGACCGGATGAGCACCTCAGTAGAGAAAGCCGAAAACTAACTGTCATGATACGGCGAGAGCAGGCCAGCTACTCGAGGGTCACAAAATCATTAGAGATTTTTTCTGCGTCATGCGAAGGATCGGCACTTCCCTATCAGACGCTAACAGCACCCTGGATTGGACCAGGGGCTGCGCACTTGCTTTATTATGAAACTCCTATTGCTTAGTGAGGGCGTTTAAGCCATACAGTCCAATTGCCTTGTTCGTTGCGCTAAACAACTCCTCCAAAGGACCATATAATTGGATCAAGATTGTTTAGAATCCATCCCGAACACCTCCGTACTATCTACGCGAGGGCAGAAGCCAACGACTGGCCAACCCTCAGATTACAAATAACACGGCCGCATAGGAGGAAACAATTCAAAGCATAATCAAATTATTTTACAAACACCGGCTTTGTTCCCATAATACAAGGAAAAGGCAAAATGAATACATTTATTCAAATACAATGTCCTGCGAACATTGCCCCGCCACGAGTCGAGACCCCTCTACGACATCCGCGAAATATCGCTCGGGCGTGCGGTGCTCCTTGCCCTCCGGGCGTCTACCGGGCAACTTCAACAGCGTTCATCTTCGCCCACCACATCTTGCAGCGAGCGAAGGCCATACGGGCACCTTCAATACAGGCGGAGCGCTTGATGACGTCCAGACGCGGACAAGCCTCTAGCAGACGCCTCACGAGTCCGAAGTAGCTGCCGAGCATAGCTTCGGCTGGCCATAGCCGGATTGTCAAATCCTTCATGGCTAGTTCAGCCACCCTGTGCAGCTCCACTAGCTGCTTCAGCTGATCGGTGAAGGACACGGGGTGCTCTGGCATCACGTACTGTGACCAAAATAGCTTCTCTGTAGAACCCCCTCCTTCGGCTCGGTAGAACTCTGGAACGTCTGATATGCTGCGTGGTAGATCCGCAAAAGCCCCTGGGAACTTCGAACCCAGGTTAGTAAAAGGTATTGCTTCTCCGCATACTTGCTTTGCAACTTAAATGCCTTACCCGCCGTGATCTTCTTGGCCTCCTAGATCTCCTGGAGGGCGGCCTAGGCCTCATTCCGTGCGGTCTCTGCGCTCTGACGAGCCTTGGTGAGTTCGGCCTCTTTAGCCGACGCATCATTCTGCAAGGTCTCACATTTTTTCACCGCATCTTGAAGCTCCTGCTGGACTTCTTTGACCCGGGCCTTGAGCTTCTTACGAGCGGCCTGCTGCTGGACAACTTTTTCCTCGGCCTCGCCTAAGGCCTTCTTCAGGGCCTCGACCTCGGTCGCGACTCCAACACATATTCTGACACTACAGTCAATATACATCGCCTACGCTTTTCGATCATACAGCAAGTCATTATTCACCTTGCTTCTCCTGGAGCCGAACCCTAACCTCGCCGAGCTTGTTCTCGGTCCGCTCCAGCCTCTACCTCAATTCAGAGACTTCGGCAGCATGCGAGGTTGCGGCCAACAGCGACCCCTTCTTGTGCATACATGCCATGTTAGTCTCCTACAACAGATCCTCTATCCGGTTCTTCTCGCCGAACACCGGACAGTGTCTCAGGGGCTACTGACTATAGGTTTTTTTCCCTCTTTCTATGACACTTACCTCGAAACCTGTCAACAGGTTGCTGTAGGCGTCACTCAGTCCACTCTTGGCGGACTGAACCTTCTCGATCACCATGCCCATAAGGACGCGGTGCTCGTCCATAACGGAGGCGCCTCGTAGCGCCTCCATCAAGTTGTCCGGCGCCCCTGGATGGACAGGGACCACCGGCGGAAGCGGCGCACCCCCTCCTTCAAAGGGGGCTGCTCGACCGACTCCGGAGCCATATGGGTCTCCGGAATTGTATTCTGCTGAGGGCCAAACTGGATGCGGCCCTCTTCGCCAATCTCCATGGGGATCATCTCCTCCATGTGTCCGGCAGTGGAGGCTTCACCTCGTGGCGCCTCCCGGACAGCGCCCCGGCTCCTCCTGTTCAGGCCTGGCCCTCCGGGATAGCACTTCGGTGTCGTCCCTGGCCTTGGGGGAGTAAGCAGGCGGTGGTGACTGGCTCGCCATCTCCGACGGAGCCAACGAACCTTCAGATGAGGATCGCTGGACAAGGTCATGGGCCAGACTGCAATATTGTAGTTAACCATGTTAAAATAAAGAGAACGGGCTGGATGTGTGCACAAATAAGTCATGTCACTTACGATGCGGCCTGAGGCTTAGCGCGGGGGCGTTGTTTCGGACTACTGTCAACGTCCCACGCGGTATTAACCGCTGGGGCGCCCTTCCCTTTCTTGGGCGCCTCCGCCTCCGGATGTGCCGAGGCCGCCCTCTTCTTCTTCTTCTCCTGGGGAGGAGGGTTGTTTTCCTCCTCCTCCCCCTCTTCCTCATCATTTTATTTAGGGACAGAGGAATGGGCCTCGTCGTCTTTGGACGTCGCATCCGAAGTGCCCTTGCGACAGGGGCCGCTCTTGGCCCCCTTGGCCTTCTTCTCTGGCACCGTATATGGCACCGGGACCAGCATCTTCGCCAGGCGCGGGATGACCGGTTCTTCGGGCAGCGGAGCCGGACACTGGATCTGCTTCGCCCTCTCCACCCAGTCCTAAGAAGAGCAATACTAAATCTCAGACATTATCCTCGAAACATTTAAAGCTGGGGATACGTCAAAAGTAACATACCTCACTGGCGGGGTGTTTACAGTTGTGACCACGGCCTGAATCCGTGGCCGGCGGCTTCTCGTTGCCCTTAAAGAGCAACTTCCAGGCCCCTTCGTGAGAAGTCTCGAAAAGCCTTTTCAAGATCCGGTGCTTCTTCGAATTGAACTCCCACAAAGGACGACTTCGGCGCTAGCACGGAAGAATCCGGCGAACTAGCATCACCTGGATGACGTCAACGAGCTTGACGTTCTTGTTCATCATGCTTTGAACGCGCGTCTGCAGCGCTATCAGCTCGTCAGGTGAACACCAGTCTGGTTATCCATGGGTCGGACTGATGGGTTATGAAGACATGAAGGCCGAAGACTGCACCCTTGTCTGGATTGGACTCTACTTGGCGTGGAAGGCAAGCTTGGCGACCAACTATGAAGATTCCTTCTTATGTAACCGACTCCATGTAAACCCTAGATCCCCTAGGTGTATAAACCGAAGGGGATAGTCAGGAAAGGACACCGCATATACACATTACCATAATCATAGGCTAGACTTCTAGGGTTTAGCCATTACGATCTCGTGGTAGATCAACTCTTGTAATACTCATATTCATCAAGATTAATCAAGCAGGAAGTAGGGTATTACCTCCATAGAGAGGGCTCGAACTTGGATAAACATCGTGTCCCCCGTCTCCTGTTACCATCGATCCTAGATGCACAGTTCGTGACCCCCTACCCAAGATCCACCGGTTTTGACACCGACCGAGTCATGACGGATGTCACTAGGTAGAACCGCCTCTGCGCCATAAACCATGAAGAAAGGCATGTAACCCGTGGACCTGTTGGGGGGTAGTATTGATGCTCCATATCACAGAAGGTAACTCCTCTACCCAACAACCCGGCGTCCATTGTAAAGTAACCATAAGTCGGGGCTTGATACCTTTCAAGATTTCCTGATTGGCTCTTTCAGCTTGACCATTGGATTGGGGGTGAGCTACTGATGAAACATCAAGCCGGATATGTTCACGTTGACAGAACTCCTCCATGGCACCCTTGGACAGATTAGTACCATTGTCAGTTATAATGTTGTGTGGAAAGCCAAAGCAAAAGATCACCTTTTTCATGAATTGAACAGCCGTGGCTGCATCACACTTACTGACTGGCTCTGCCTCAACCCACTTTGTGAATTTGTCAACCGCCACCAAGAGGTGGGTCCTTTTATCTTTGGACCTTTTGAAAGGCCCAACCATGTCGAGTCCCCAGACTGCAAACGGCCAAGCAATTGGAATCATCCTTAATTCTTGAGACGGTACGTGAGCCCGTCGTGAGAATTTCTAACAACCATCACATTTACTGACCAGATCTTCCGCGTCAGCATGAGCCGTCAGCAAATAAAATCCGTGAAGAAAGGCCTTAGCCACAAGGGACTTTGAGCCGACATGATGGACACAATCCCCTTCATGAATCTCATGAAGAATTTCCTGACCTTTTTCAGGAGAAACACAGCGTTGAAACGCCCTAGTGACACTGCGATGATGTAATTCCCCATTGGCAATTGTCATTGACTTAGACCGTCGGGTTATCTGCCTAGCCAATATTTCGTCCTCAGGAAACTCGCCCCGGGTCATGTAAGCCAAATATGGCACTGTCCAATCGGGGATGACGTGAAGAGCCGCCACCAATTGTGCTTCCGGGTCAGGAACAGCCAAGTCCTCTTCTGTAGGCAACTTGACAGAAGGGTTATGCAGAACATCCAAAAAAGTGTTAGGTGGCACCGGCTTATGCTGAGACCCTAGCCGGCTTAAAGCATCAACCGCCTCGTTCTTTGTACGATCAATGTGCTCCACCTGGTAACCCTTGAAGTATCCAGCATTGGCATCAACCTCACATCGATAAGCCGCCATGAGGGGATCCTTAGAATCCCACTTGCCTGAGACTTGCCGAGCCACCAAATCTGAGTTGCCAAAGCACCTTACCCGGCTTAAATTCATCTCCTTAGCCATCCGGAGACCATGGAGCAAGGCCTCATACTCAGATGCATTGTTAGTACAAGGAAACATCAACCTTAGCACATAACAAAATTTGTCACCTCGAGGGGAAGCTAAAACAACTCCAGCCCCTGAGCCCTCCAATTGCCTGGACCCATCAAAGTGAATAGTCCAATATGTGTTGTCCAGCTTCTCTTCAGGCGTCTGTAGCTCTGTCCAATCATTGATGAAGTCCACTAGTGCTTGAGATTTGATAGCAATGTGTGGCACATACTTTAGATCATGAGGCCCAAGTTCAATGGCCCACTTGGCGACTCGTCCCGTGGCTTATCTATTTTGAATGATATCTCCTAAAGGAGCAGAACTAACCACAGTGATGGGATGACCCTGAAAATATTGATTAAGCTTCCGGCTTGCCATGAACACCCCATAAACGAGCTTCTGCCAGTGTGGATATCTTTGCTTGGACTCAATAAGCACCTCACTGATGTAGTAAACCGGCCGTTGAACCGGATATTTCTTACCAGCCTCCTTGCGCTCCACCACAATGGCCACACCAACATCACATGTGTTAGCAGCCACATATAACAATAATGGCTCCTTATCAATGGGAGCAGCAAGGACCGACGGCTCAGCAAGCTATCTCTTCAAATCTTCAAAGGCAGCATTAGCAGCATCACTCCACACAAAGTCATCTATCTTCTTCATCATCTGATACATCGGTATGGCCTTCTCACCTAACCGGCTTATGAAACGGCTTAAAGCAGCAATACGACCCACCAAACGCTGGACATCATTGATACACGCCGGCTTAGCCAAAGAGGTGATTGCCTTGATCTTCTCCGGGTTAGCTTCAATGCGTCTGTTAGAAACTAGAAAACCCAGAAGCTTGCCTGCTGGCACCCCAAAAACACATTTGGCCAGGTTAAGCATCATCTTGTAGACCCAGAGATTATCAAAGGTCTCCTTCATATCATCTATCAAGGTATCCTTCTCTCTAGATTTCACCACAATATCGTCCACATAAGCATGAACATTACGCCCAATCTGAGTATGAAGACAGTTCTGCACACATCGCTGATAAGTAGCCTGAGAACTCTTGAGCCCAAAGGGCATAGACACATAGCAGAAGGCTCCAAACGGAGTAATAAAAGCCATCTTATCCTGGTCCTTAACTGCCATGTTGATCTGATGATAACCAGAATAAGCATCCAAAAAACTCAAACGCTCACAACCCGCTGTAGCATCAATGGTTTGATCAATACGAGGGAGAGCGAAAGGATCAGCCGGGCAAGCTTTGTTTAAGTCCGTGTAATCTACACACATACACCAGGTGCCATTCTTTTTAAGCACGAGCACCGGGTTAGCCAACCACTCTGGATGAAAAACCTCAACAATAAACCCGGCCGCCAAGAGCCGGGACACTTCCTCACCAATGGCCTTACGTCTCTCCTCATTGAACCGCCGAAGAAATTGCCTGACCGGCTTAAATTTTGGATCAATATTGAGAGTGTGCTCAGCGAGTTCTCTCGGTACACCCGGCATGTCAGAAGGTTTCCATGCAAAGATGTCCCGGTTCTCATGGATGAACTCGATGCGCACACTTTCTGATACGTCTCCATCGTATCTACTTTTCCAAACACTTTTGCCCTTGTTTTGGACTCTAACTTGTATGATTTGGATGGAACTAACCCGGAGTGACGCTGTTTTCAGCAGAATTGCCATGATGTTGTTTTATGTGCAGAAAACAAAAGTTCTCAGAATGACCTGAAACTCCACGGAACATCTTAGAAAAAATAATAAAAAAATCCTTGCCAAAGATGAAGACCAGTGGGCCCACACCATGTCCACGAGGGTGGGGGGCACGCCCCCCTACCTCGTGGGCCCCCTGGAGCTCCTCCAACGCCAACTCAAACTCTATATATTTGCTTTCGGAGAGAAAAAAATCAGAGAGAAGAAATCATCGCGTTTTACGATATGGAGCCACCGCCAAGCCCTAAAACCTCTCGGGAGGGCTGATCTGGAGTCCGTTCGGGGCTCCGGAGAGGGGGATTCGTTGCCGTCGTCATCATCAACCATCCTCCATCACCAATTTCATGATGCTCACCGCCATGCGTGAGTAATTCCATCGTAGGCTTGCTAGACGGTGATGGGTTGGACGAGATCTATCATATAATTGAGTTAGTTTTGTTAGGGTTTGATCCCTAGTATCTACTATGTTCTGAGATTGATGTTGCTATGACTTTGCTATGCTTAATGCTTGTCACTAGGGCCCGAGTGCCATGATTTTAGATCTGAACCTATTATGTTTTCATGAATATATGTGTGTTCTTGATCCTATCTTGTAAGTCTATAGTCACCTATTATGTGTTATGATCCCGACAACCCCAAGTGACAATAATCGGGATACTTCTCGGTGATGACCATAGTTTGAGGAGTTCATGTATTCACTATGTGCTAATGCTTTGTTCCAGCTTCTCTAGTAAAAGGAGGCCTTAATATCCCTTAGTTTCCATTAGGACCCCGCTGCCACGGGGAGGGTAGGATGTAAGATGTCATGCAAGTTCTTTTCCATAAGCACGCATGACTATATTCGGAATACATGCCTACATTACATTGATGAATTGGAGCTAGTTCTGTGTCACTCTATGTTATGACTATTACATGATGAACCGCATCCGCATAATTATCCATCCACCGATCCAATGCCTATGAGCTTTCCATATACTGGTTTACGCTTATTTACTTTCTCCCGTTGTTATCATATAATCATTACAAAACACCAAAAATATTGCTTTTGCTTTCATTACTCTTTTGTTACCGTTACCACTACTATCATACTACTTTGATACTAAATACTTTGCTGCAGATATTAAGTTATCCAGGTGTGGCTGAATTGACAACTCAGTTGCTAATACTTGAGAATATTCTTTGGCTCCCCTTGTGTCGATCAATAAATTTGGGTTGAATACTTTACCCTCGAAAGCTGTTGCAATCGCCTACACTTGTGGGTTATCACTTTCCTATTTGGAATCCATATTAGCACTAATACTGAACTGCTTAGATGAGTCGCCTGGAACAAAATCAACAAGCTTGGTGTCATCGGCTGACTTCAACTTCATCATCGGCTCATGTTCTATGGTTGGCTTTTTCAAAGACGTCATGTCCGCTGGGTCAACATTGTCCTTGTAGAACTTTAACTCCTCTGTTGCACAAACAGATTCAGCGTAAGCAGCATCGCCTTCCTCACATTCCAAGGCTATCTTCCGACTCCCATGCACTGTGATAGTGCCCTTCTGACCCGGCATCTTGAGCTGCAGGTAAACATAACACGGCCGTGCCATGAACTTTGCATAAGCCGACCGTCCGAACAGGGCGTGATATGGGCTCTTGATTTTGACCACTTCAAACGTTAGCTTCTCAGCCCTCGAATCATGTTCATCCCCAAAAGCTACTTCTAGCTCAATCTTGCCCACTTGGTACGCCGACTTACCGGGTACTACTCCATGAAATAGAGTGTTGGATGTCTTGAGATTCTTATCAGTTAACCCCATGCGATGAAAAGTCTCATAATAGAGGATGTTGATGCTGCTGCCTCCATCCACCAACCTGAGGTGCCACCACCAAGGCCAAGTGACCCGGATTATAAACCCCGGGAGGGTGATCCTCCCTACTCCATAGAATAGGCTGCTCAGACCATCTGAAATAACGAGGAACTGCCGGCTCAACGGCGTTCACATCCCTCTTATGAAGCTTCTGGTCCCGTTTACATAAACTGCTGGTAAACACATGATACTGCCCACTATTCAGCTATTGTGGGTTACTCTGATACCTAGATTGCTTCTGCTGCTGACCTCCTTGGCCAGACTGCTGATTATAACCACCCTGATTACCTTGAGGGCTTTGAAAATTGGAATTTGAACCGCAACCCGGGCCATGAAAACCGCCGCCACCTGAGCCGCCGCCTAGCCCATGACTGCTGTCAAACATGTTAGAATTCTTGAAAGCCTTCATGATCGTGCAGTCCTTCCATAAGTGAGTGGTTGGTTTCTGCTGAGTACCGTGCCTTGGACATGGCTCATTTAACAATTGTTCAAGAGTGGGACCTGACCCGCCGGACCGAGCAGGTGGTCTCCCCTTATGCCGTTGATTGTTGCCCTGCGTATTGGTGTTAGCCACAAACTCCAAGCCACCGTCAGCCTTATGTTTATTATTGCCTCCTTGATTCGCCGGGTTATGCTGCTGACCCTTGGCGTTACCGTTCTTCTTTCCCTTCCCTGCCTTCTCATCGTCAGACTCGAGATCCTTCGTACTATCAGAGTCGGCGTACTTGACGAGAGCCGCCATTAGCTGGCCCATGTCATTACAATCACGCTTGATCCGCCGCAGCTTCTGTTTCAGGGGCGTAAAATGGCAATTTTTCTCCAACATTAAGACCGCAGAGGCGGCATCCATCTTATCAGATGAATGTATTATGGTCTTCACCCGGCGCACCCAATGGGTCGTATACTCGCCTTCCTCTTGCTTGCAATTAGTCAAATCCACAATCGACATGGGTTGCTTGCATGTATCCTTGAAATTCTGAATAAACCGGGCCTTTAACTCTGCCCATGAGCCGATGGAATTAGGTGGCAGTCCCTTCAACCAAGTGCGAGCCGTTCCATCCAACATCATAGTGAAGTACTTGGCCATTGCAGCATCACTGACCTCCAGCAATTCCATGGCCATCTCGTAGCTTTCAATCCATGCCCCGGGTTGTAAGCCGGCCGTGTAATTAGGCACCTTTCGAGGACCTTTGAAATCTTTGGGCAAACGCTCGTTATGCAGAGCCGGCACCAGACAAGGCACACCTCCGGTCCTAGTGGTCGCACCTGCCTCAACAGAAGTCGTTGGATAAACCGGAAAGGACTGATAAGCCGCTCGCTGAGCCGCCTGCTGAGCCTCTTGACGTATCCTGTCCTGATCAACCAAATTGGGAATCAGGTCATGCCCACACGGCTGGTCACGGCGCCGGGCGTTGTGTGAAACGGCTGCCGAATCCATGTGCCTGCTATAACTCGGGCTCCGGCTTGGGCGAGGGGTCGAATGAATTCTATCCCGACTATAAGAATATGCCTCCTACTGTGCCAGAGCCGTCTGAAGAAGTTCTCTGACCCTTCGTGTTTCAATTGCCTCGGAGAATCTCCTTCCACTGGGAGAGCTGCCAATCAAGCCGCCGCAGTGACCATGTTCTCCAAAGGATTAGAATAATGACCCAGCGGTGTGGGCACGTAATGAGGTGGGGCAGTATTCATACAAGGAAGTTCCATCACTTGCGGTTGAACCGGCGTCCCAGCCCCGGGCATGGCAACCCGGTTTACCTCTGGCGGGTTATTGGGGCCTGCACCGGGCGTGCGGAAGAGGTTTCTAGGATCATAAACCGAAGGCAGACGGGATTGATACTTCTGGTGCCTTCTCCTCATGACCTCGTTTGATGCGTTCATATTCATTGTAAGCTGGAAAGCTTCTGATTGAATCTGCTGAGCTCGAGCATCTAAAGCCGCCCGCTCCATGGCCATCCTAGTATCCTCCGCTGCTAGGTTTTCCTTAGCTTGTGCTACCTCCTCACGTAACTGTGCCACCTCTGCATCATGTTGAGCCTGATCCGCCGGATTAACCGTGGCGGTGAGTAGAGCTGTCATCCTGTCCATGAGATCCATCAAGACCTGAGCCGGGCGCTGCGGGCCTCCCCGCCTGCCATCACGACGTGGAGGTTATTGCTGCCGCACTCGTAGAGTTTTGAACGGGTTGCGTGCCAGCCATGAAGAGCCCAACTCGGCTCGGCGGCTCAAAGGGGTCCGGAATACTGCTGCCATCAGAACAGCCCCACAAGCCCACCTCTTGTATTTGATACAACGAATCCGTCTCACCCATGGATGACTCATCATCAGAGTGGATGGCCGTCTCACCGCCAGGCACGGATCCTTCAGGAAGTTCCCCTCCGTGGATGCATCCCACGAAGGCACGCTTCATGGCGGGCTGAGGCCGGGCGGGTCTCGCACGCTGAGCCGTCTTCGACAATGTCGATGCAGATGTCCGGCTCAGGGCCCGGCTCGCCGATCTTGCTAATGAAGACGTGAATTCCGCAAAAGGGGACCCAGTACCCATAATCAATTGAGACGGTGTTGGGGCCCCAGCCTGCGTCATCGATGTAGATCTTGCCGCGACGACTCTTGGTCATCCGGCCCACAGCGTATCCCTTGAGCCCTTCGAAGCTGCCCTTCAAGAACTTAAATCCACCGTGCGCTGGCCCCACGGTAAGCGCCAACTGTCGTGGAATTGTCACGACAGATGTCCTAGCGAAAGGACTTAGTCGTGGAGCCATCGCAACTAGGAAACTAAAAGTGGTTAATTGGGAAAAAGGACACGGGGTTTATACTGGTTCGGCCCCTTACAATGAAGGTAAAATCCTACGATCCAGTTTTGAGTGGGATTGCTTATGTCTCGATAACCAGGAAGCGAATCCGCTTGACCTAGCTCTCAATTTGATGTTACCTGCCCTGAACCGCCGCTGGGTCGTCCCTTTATATATAGAGGTTGACGCCCAGCGGCTCATAGAGTCCCGGCCGGCTCATAAACAGTGTACGGCTCGGTTTCTCTCTATTCCTGCCTTAGAATACAAGTTACACACATATGGCGGTTTGTCTCTACGAGCCTCGAGTCGCCCTTTGGGCCTTGGGCCCTTAACTAACCCGTCATCTTTAAGAGTCGTCTTGGGCTTCATGAGTCGTCATAGGTATAACCCGGCCCCTCCTGGGCGGGTCATACTAATAGTTATATCCCCAACACATCATAACGTGCATACACTTCCAGTATACATTTTCTGAGAGAGAACCACCGACTCATGTGTTGAGATCAAGATATACCAATCCTACCACAAGAATCTTGATTTATAGCCTTCCCCAAGTTGCTTTCCACTCAAATCATCTTTCCACCATATCCAAATCTGTGAAGAGAGAGTTGAGTGTTGGGGAGACTATCATTTGAAGCACAAGAGAAAGGAGTTCATCATCATCACACCATCTATTACCTTTTGGAGAGTGGTGTCTCCTAGATTGGTTAGGTGTCGCTTGGGAGCCTCCGTCAAGATTGTGCAGTTGAACCAAGAAGTTTGTAAGTGCAAGGAGATCGCCTACTTCGTGAAGATCTACCCGAGTGAGGCAAGTCCTTCATGGGCGATGGCCATGGTGGGATAGACAAGGTTGCCTCTTTGTGGACCCTTCATGGGTGAGCCCTCCGTGGACTCGCGCAACCGTTACCCTTCGTGGGTTGAAGTCTCCATCAATGTGGATGTACGATAGCACCACCTATCAGAACCACGCAAAAAATCTCCGTGTCATCATTGCGTTCGCACTCTCCAAACCCTTCCATTTACCTTCATATGCAATGTTTTACTTTCCGCTGCTACACTCTTAGAATTGCATGTGTAGGTTGATTGCTTGACTTATGCTAATTGCTAAAATCTGTCCACAACTAAAATTGGGAAACGACTAGATTTTTATTTGATCAAGTAGTCTAATCACCCCCCTCTAGACCTACTTTCGATCCTACAAGTGGTGTCAGAGCTTTGATCTCCATTTGCCTTGATTTCCATAACTTCGATGATCATAGCCTTGGTTTCACAACCTAGGAGAGTATGGCGTCTAGCGAAGGAAATTACCACCGTAGAGGTCCTTATTTTGATGATACTAATTTTGCTAGTTGGAAGCATAAGATGAAAATGCATATTCTTGGTTAGAACCCCGCCGTTTGGGCTATTGTGTGTATTGGCTTGCAAGGTGATTTCTTCGAGGATAGAAAACAACCGGATCATGAAGCGTCATCAGAAGAAATGAAGATGTTGCAATACAATGCTAAACCTTGCGATATTCTCTTCAATGGATTGTGCCCTGAAGAATTCAACAAAATTAGCCGCCTTGAGAATGCAAAGGAAATTTGGGATACTTTGGTTGATATGCACGAAGGTACCGAGTCCTCAAGGAATCCAAGTTGGATGTGCTTAAAAGTCAACTTGACAAGTTCAATATGATACCGTGTGCACTTTGATCCAAATGATGCCCAACTACAAAGATCTCAAGCCCACAAAAGTCATTGGTAGAATTGTTGCTCATGAGATGTCACTCAAGGATAAGGATGAGCTCCACGACAAGTCAAGTGGTGCTTACAAAGATTCAAGTGATGCTCCTACAACATCAAGTGAAAAGAAAGTCTCCAATGAAGAATTAAGCTTAATGGTGAAGAACTTCAACAAGTTCTACAAGAATAGAAGCAAAGAGAGAAGCTCCAAGTCAAGATCCTACAATGACAAAAGATCTTCTAGTCGTGATCGTAATTGCTACAATTGTGGAAGACCCGGACACTACTCCAATGAGTGTACGACTCCCTACAAGAAAAGAGAAGACTCACGTAAAAGGAGGAGTAGAAGAGATGAATCACCTCCAAGAGAGAGAAGGAGTAGAGATGATCGTTATGAACGAAGACCCTCTCGTAGAAGCAAGGATTCAGAAAGGAAGGACAAGTCATCAAAGAGCTACACAAGATGAAGACATCAAACTCATGTTGGTGAATGGGTTTTCGGTTCCGACTCCGACATCTACTCTGAGAGAAGCTATCACTCCGACTCCGACTATACTCAAGATGAAATTGTTGCCGGTCTTGCACTTCTGTCATCCAACTACTATGACATATTTGACTCACCAAATGAAGGAATTGTAAGATGCTTCATGGCTAAAGGCCCCAAGGTATCACACCCCTAGGTGATGATGATTTACTTATTGACAACACTAGTGATGAAAACTATGGTGAACTTGCTAGTATTCATGCTAATCAAGATGAAACGAATGACAATGATAAGAAGGAGATTGAGCGTCTAACCAAAGAACTAAACACTCTTAAGTTAGCTCATGAAACAACTCTAGAGGATCATAGAGAGCTCCTAAGGACTCATGAGAAGCTACGCTTCGAGAAGCTAAATTTAGAGCAAGAGCATGAGTTCCTAAAAGCTATCAGTGATGATCTTCAAAAGAAGAGTTCGTCTTACATTGCCAAGCGTTTACTCTTGTCTACTTATATGCCACAAGTAAAATCTAGCAATAAGAGCAAGAAAGATTCTTCTTCAAGTAGTAACAATAACAATGTTAAATCCAATATTGTTGCTTCTAGTAGTTCTCTCGATTCCACTAATGATTCTCTTAGCCAAGTTACACTTGAGCAAGAAAATAGTTTATTGAAGGGAATTATAGAGAAAGGTGTTTACAAGAGCCTTGCCGAAAGTAAGCAATTTGAGGAAATTGTACGCAAGCAAGGAAGGCACCAGAAGATTCAAGGTGTTGGTTCTGAAGGAAGTTCAATGTCGATGGAGTTGAATGGGAAGAAGATCAATACCCCAAGATGAAGTTTCTTCCTCAACAAGAGAAGTATGACCCTACTTATTTAAAGGGAACACAAGCTCAAGATGATCTTCCACCACAAGACCACAAGCTAAAAGGCAAGGACAAGCTTCAAGAAGAGATTGATTCATTTGAAGAAGCTCCTAAGGCCATGGTCAAGTGGGTTCCCAAGGCTACGTCAAGTTCTACTTCATCAAGTATGACTACACAACTCCAAGGGTTCCCATCAAGTTGATGTGGATCCCAAAGAAGAAGAACTAGAGTGTTTTTGAGGGTGACTCCACCAACATACTTCACTCATATTAATTTTGGCAAGGACATGTGCAATCAACTTTCATATCTTGCACTAGTTCATGGAGTCACAAACCCTCTTGTTGGCAAGACAAGGGACAAGGTAACCTAATGCTTTCATGGACACCATCATATGTGTGTTTCAATCTATGTCTATGGATATCCTTGTATGTTCCTTGTGGGACTAATCCATGTAGGCATTGAAAGTGCAACACACTCCAATGGATTGATCCAAAAGATCTACATCAAATTTGAGCATCCACATCTTCACTATCTACATGAATTCATCATCGACAAAACCCAAGGTTAGTTCATCCCTCTTAGGGGGGATATCACATATAGGGGGAGCTTTGCCCCCAGAATTGGGTTAAAGCAACTCTAATGGTGTGAACACATTAATGCTTTATGTAAAAGTGGTAACCCCACTTGTGCTTAAACGATGAGTATGACCTATGATCAAATGTTCTCATTTGACTCCTAAGTTAATATACTCATATATATAGATGACCTAGTCATCTCCAAATTGCTTGATAGATGCTAGAATTGTTTGTGCATGCTTTGAAACATGTTTTATTTTCTATCTTATTGTGTGAGCATGTTGGTTGCATAGTTTCTCCATTCGAGGACATCCATTTGTTGTTTTGATTGTTTGGTTTTTGTTGGCCAAATGGATGTACAAGAATGCCTAAGAACCTTCTCTAGCTATCTATGCTCATCTTGTCTCAAACTCTATTCATGCTATATCACAAAAGTTTGAACAGATTCTTTTTTGAACCCTCTGGGTGAGGAGCACTCAGGGCCACCGATCCGTCGAGAGCTGACTTCCAAACCTCTTAGTGAGTCTTGGTCAGACCAACACATTCACATTCGGTCCCACCCAAACCAATAGGTTTATCTAGGTTTTCATCTTGGTGCCACCGATTAGAACTATTTGGTCTCACCGAGTTGCAGCAACTGCAAGAAGTTTTGCATCTCGGTGCCACCGAACTGCTCCACTTTCGGGCGCCACCGATAGCTAATGGGTATTTATACTCCGCGGCCTGACGTTTGGAAATTTCTTCAAACTCTCCAGCCCGCGCCCCCCATTGCTGCCGCTCTTGGTCCCCGGATCATTGTCGTCTCCACCTATGCGTCGTCGTCACAGGTCTCCGCCGCCGTCAACGGGAATCCCCTCCACCGTTGCCGCCATAGCGAGCCATAACGAAGTTAGGGTATGGTTCAATCCCTTTGTGTTGTTTTCCCCTTCCGATTCAATGCACAAAGTCAATGCCTAGTCTCTCTCCACGTATGAACTTGATATGTCCAGCAGAAAAAATCCTTAGAATAGATTTGATGATAAATCTTAGGGTTAGGTTCCGCCCAGCTCATCTCGGGCCGACCGAAATGGAATTTCCGGTCCCACCAATTGGCTACAGCCATTGCACTAAGTACAACTTGGTGCGACCCGAAGCGTCGATCGCACTACAAAAAAGACACATTCGTGACATTTTGGGCGAATGAATGAAATTTTTTCTGTCATACATATGACACTTCTATGACGATAATTGTGACAAAACCGGTATCATCATAGATGTGGTGGGCTCCTACTTCTATGACAAAAAATCATGACGAGAAAATGGGCTTTTTCGTCTGGGCGGGCTGGAGACGCATTGCATGACATTCTTTGGGCCGTCCATGACGGAAAAACCATGGTAGAAGCGAAGGGGAGGAAAATTTCGGGAGTTGCCGGTTACGGTGGGAGGTCGAAGGAGCGATGCGCATTTCTCTCAGACGACGCTGTGCAGCGTGTGTGCGGCGTTAGCTCTAATCAAGCCGAGCAAGGCGTTGGTCTCTAATCGAACCCGAGCAATTGCTGCGCAGTTACGCGTTCATCGGGAACCCGAGGGATCGATCGATGGCTGTTAATCGAACCCGATGGAGCGATTCGCCCGCTCTCGCCGCTAATCAAGCTGATTGATTGGATGAACAGTGAGTGTTGTGGGGGAGGGTTTGGATGAGCGATGGCCGGTGGCGTTGCCTCTGGATGAACAGGAACCCGTGGTGTGGAGGGCTGGGCCGAGCAGTAGCGATGGAGGGGTGGCCATGGAGGGGTGGTTGAACAGGACCCGTGGTGTGGAGGGCTGGATGAACAGTGAGACGGTGGAGGGTGCCCGTGGAGGGTGGTTGAACAAGAGCTGATGGAGTAGCGCGCGGTGGAGGCTGGATGAACAGGAGCCCGTGGAGGCCGGAGGAGGTCGGTGTAGCCCGTGGAGGCTGGAGGAGGTCGACGGTGGAGATGAAGCGTATCCCGTGGAGTCCTGCTTTTGCGATGCGCCGCACTCCTCCCCTGCTTTGACCGTAGCGCTCCAACACAAGTCCGTTTCGTCCATTTTGCGGTACGCCACACTCCTCCCGATGAACATGACCCCCGTTTCGACCGTAGCGCTCCAACACAAGTCAGTTTCGTCCGTTTTGCGGTACGCACACCCCTCCCGATCAACAGGACCCCCGTTTCGACCGTAGGAGGTCCGTTCCTCCGTTTTCCGGTATGCCACACCCCTCCCGATCAACAGGACCCCTTGTCGGCGTGTTGGGAACGGGGGTCCCCAGACTTGCCTGCCTGCGGCCTGCTGCGTGGCTCAAAGGAGGCCCAGGATGGCCCATCTTCATCAACGCAAGCTCGAGACCCTCGCGAGGGGCCAAGCCTCGCGGGGCGGACGGCCAAGAGCTTCCTCAGGCACGGCCTCGTCAGGCTGGCTCACGAGGAGGCGGAGAGTTCAAGGCGGGTACCTCGCGAGGTGCCCGTGACGTAAGCCATGACGACCAAGGGCGCCCGGTGCCAGTGCCAGCAGCCCCTCATTTCCTCTTTGGTGCAAAGGGGCAAGCGCAGCAAGGGCATCAAGCAAAGGCATCCGCTTGGTGCAACAAGACCAAGACCAGCCCCAACGGCTGGAATGCAATCATCGTGGAGCCCAAGCAAAGGCGTCATCACCGAGCCTTTGGCAAAGGCGAGGACCAACTTTAGTCGGGATAAGTGTACCCGCTGTTCCCCTTCAAAATGGCCAATTGTTGGCGCCCTTCCCGCTCAATATTTGGGAAGAGGCCCAGGCCTTCGCCTATAAATAGGGGTAGCCACACTCAGAGTATAAGGAGGACGATCGGATCGAGCATTCGGAATCCAGAGAGAGAGAGAGAAACCCGCTCCTCAGGTTAGAGCAACGGGACACCACTTAGCAGTTCATCACACCCACCAAGAATAGACCCTCGCGAGGCTGTTCTTCCCTGTACTGTTCTTCGTCATCCCCAGAGGCAATCCACACACCACAAACTAGAGTAGGGTATTACACCACAATGGTGGCCCTAACTAGTATAAATCTTGCGTCTCTTGTGTTGTTCTTGTTAGTAGTTTAGGTCCCTGCGGTTCGGCGAGGTACGAGACGGTGGAGGGTTGGATCTCCGCGCGCACCCCAGAGTTCGAACCTTAAGGGTCTGCCGGAACCCGTGATCCGACATTTGGCGCGCCAGGTAGGGGTGCGCCGGAATCTGCCTTTCGACGCCTCGTTCTTCCTCGACCACCGCCACCATGTCTGACGCTCGTCGGGCTCGTGCCGAGCGCCGAGCCGCCCTTGCTTCCCACGTCGCCCAGACGGCCCCCGTCGGCGGACGTCCTCGTCGTTCCCCGTCGCCGGCTGTCAACGCCGCCACCGGCCGGCGGGGAACGAGCAGCAAGCGTCGCCCCAGCATCCGTCCATGAGGCGGGACGGCCGCACCGCCACGCCTTCGCTCACCCCCGCTGGTTCTTTGTCGCGCGCTTCGCCGCGCCATGGAGGCCCGAGCTGCACTCATCGCGCTAACGAGCTCCCTGCGCTACCGCCCGTCGACGCGTCACGAAGAATGGCTTGACCGTCGCCGAGGTCGTCCGTGCTGCGCGGAGGCGACTCGCCGTCCGTTTCGCCAGACCGCACCCGCCTGCTGGCGATGAAGCTCCCGGGCGCCACCGCCTCCTCCTCAAGACGGGCGCCTGGCCCCAAGGCACGTGGCCCCCGGGCGGAACCCGCTCCACCAGCGCCGGCTGCAAGAGCAGAGCTGCCAAGAAGTTCTCGCCTGCAAGAAGCTGCCCGGCGCTACCCGCTCCGGACGTCAAGACCTCTGCGCTGCCCCCAGCGGTGCGTAGAGGCCTGCAAGACCAAGCTCTTCGCCGTCCGAGGCCCCCCTGCCACGGGCGGGTTGCTGCGCCTTCACCACCGAAGCTGCAGCGGCGTCGCGTGGCCCGCCAAGTTCAAGCCAGACCTGCCCCCACGCTACGACGACACGGCAGACCCTACGGAGTTCCTCCAGCTCTGCGAGCTGGGCATCGAGGCTGCCAACGGAGATGAAAAGGTCATGGCGAACTGGTCTCCCATGGCGCTCAAGGACGGAGCCCGCACCTGGCTCCTGAATCTGGCCCCAGGCACGATCTCTTCCTGGGCCGAGATGCGCACTCGCTTCATCGCCAACTTCCAGGGTACTCGCGAACGGCCACCCGCCGTGAGAGACATGCGCCGAATCAGCAGCAGCCGTGGAAACCCCGCAAAAGTACAACCAGCGCTTCAACAACGCTACGCCTCAAGATCCCTGTGGTGACGAAGGAGGCCATCATCTCTGCCTTCTCCGACGGTGTGCGCGACGTCAAGATGAAGGAGGAGCTGGCGATGCATGAAGATCTGTGCACCTCCCTGGAGCTGTTCAACTTGGCGACCAAGTGCGCCATGGCTGAGGAGGGGCGCCTCTCCTTCCTCGAGCTGCCTGCCGCGGATCCCGAAGAGAAGAAGTCCAATGCCAAGGACATAAAGCGCAAGGGGGCTGCCGTACTCGCGGCTGAACCAGACACCAAGCGGGGCAGAGATCAGCCCGAGTCTTCCAAGGGCAGCCGGTACTGCGTGTACCACGACCTCCACACCCACAACACCAATGAATGTCAAGAGCTCCGGGCCGTGCGTGAAGGAAGGGTCGGCAGACGCCCTGAGCACAGCGACCGGGGCTACGGCCGAGGAGGAGGAAGAAATGCAGGACGCTGGGAAGACCGCAGCCCACGCCAAGGGTGGCGCGACCAACCTCGCGAGGACCGCTGGCAAGACCCACCTCGCGAGGGGGGCTGGAGGGATCAGCCTCGTGAGGATCGTCCGCAAGGGAACGCATGCCTCCCTCCGCTGCCGCCGCCACCAAGGAGAATCGAAGACCGTCATCAGGACGAGGGGGCTGGGGGCTTCCAGGAAGCGCCACATCGCAGCATCCTGGGCGGAGCCCAAGCCCCAGCCTCCCACCGCATCTTCAAGCAGTTCGCCCATGAAGTGAATGCAGTCCTCCCCAAGCTCGAGTCCACGCGCCCCCTCAGGTGGTCGGCGTGCGCCATCACGTTCAGCTCAGCGGATCAGCTCAAGTGCGCAGCCACGTACCGGAGTTCTCCAAATGCTTTGCTCCCCAATCATCGACAACGTGCTGGTCACCAAGACCCTCATCGATGGTGGAGCAGGCTCGGCGTCTGTCTGTGGAGACCTTCAACAATCTTCAAGTGCCCCTACAGGACTTCAGCCAACCAAGCCCTTCTCCGGAGTCACCGACGGCTCCACGGTCCCGATCGGGCAGGTCCGCCTTCCTGTCACCTTCGGGGCCCGATACAACTACCACACCGAGCTCATCGACTTCGACGTCGCCCACATTCGCCTGCCATACAACGCCATCCTCGGGTACCCAGCGTTGGCCAAGTTCTTGGCCGTGACCCACCATGGCTACAACATCCTCAAGATGCCAGGAAGCAGCGGGGTCATCACGGTGCCACTGTGAAGAGAGAGACGCAGCAGTGTGCTCCTTGAGCGGGCTTTTCGAGCCGCGTCACCGGAAGACCTGCACCACAAGCAGGACGCCTCCCGAGGCAGCACCCAATAAGAAGAAGACATCGACCGGCCCGGCTCGTCAAGAGACAGGCCCCTCAGGGCCCGCGCCAGGCCAGGGGGAGCGTCCTTCCATCGCATAGGAAAGCGCGCCTGGCGCCCTCCTCAGGCAGGGCACGGGGGCTCTCCCCTGGAGGGCCACCGACCTCGCCAAGGTCTCAAGGGAGGCGCTTGGGCACCACGTGGAGGCGTGTTTCGAAACACGCTTCCATGCAAAGGTGAGCAAGACCAGGAGGACAGAACCCCGAGAGTTCATCGCCAAGGCCATTCAGAGTTACAGGTGAGTCAAGGGTCATGAGGGGCAGCCGCCGCCACTACTGGCTGTGGCCCCCATCCAGGCGAGGATGGTGGGCTGCAGCGTCTGCATCGACGTACCAGGGCTCAACCGAGCCGCATCCCAAGAGCGCCTCTGGCCCTCGCGAGTGGGACGTTGTGAGGGCCCGCCCCACAGTTACGTATGCATGCCTTATGGCCTGCCAAACGCAGCTGCTGCACACCAGCGTCTCATGAGGACCATCCTGGAGGCTCAAGAGGTCAGGCACGCAGCAGCCCTGGCGGAGATGGAGATGGCCCGTGAGGGGCCGCCGGCACCTCCGAAGCCTCCCGAGGCCCCTGAGCCTGGGGGCTCGTGAGGATCGGCTCCCGCAGCCCACCGAGTCTGCTACATCAACAACCCTTCATCCCCAACATCACCAGGTGACATCTTTAAATTCTATTTCTGGCTGGGAGCGCCTTCAGGGCCACATTATTCCCAGGCCGCGTGGGTCCGTCCCTGCGGCATGTATCCCTTTTATTTCATGTCCTTAGCTTACCCTGTTGGGGGCGCCCCTCGGGCTGCATCATCCCCAAGCCGCTCGGGCCAGTCCCAGCGGCATGTATCCTTCATACATTTTCCTTAGGATAATGCTCCACCATGCTTGTTATTTGGTGCCTTCTCCTGGGTGGCGAAATGTTGCACGTTAAAGGGGGGGTGCCTGAGCATCGCGACTCAGGGCTCCTACCGGCTCTCCGGCCCTCACCCTCTGGTCTTGTCCATGGCATCGCGACCTGGCTTTCCAGCGACGGTAGAGACCAGCCCGAGAGCCGGGACCCGAGGACGGAGAGTTTCGTCATCCACTCCAGCTTCTTGGCGTTAAAGGGGTGCCCGAGCATCGCGACTCGTGGCTCCTACGGCTCTCCGCCCCCACCCTCCTGTCTAGTCCATGGCATCGCGACCGGCTTGCTAGCGGCATCAGAGAGACCAGCCCGAGAGCCGGGACCAAGACGTAGAGTTGTTGCCCGACTCAGCTTATGCGTTAAAGGGGGTGCCTGAGCATCGCGACTTCGTGGCTCCTACCGCTCTCCGCCCTCACCCTCTGGTCTTGTCCATGGCATCGCAACCGGCTTGCCAAGAACGGTAGAGACCAGCCCGAGAGCCGGACCCGAGGATGTAGAGTTGTGTCATCTAATCCAGCTTGCATCGTTAAAGGGGGTGCCTCGAGCATCGCGACTGTGGCTCCTACCGGCTCTCCGCCCCTCACCCTCTGGTCTTGTCCATGGCATCACGACTGGCTTGCCAGCCGACGGTAGAGACCAGCCCGAGAGCCGGGACTCAAGACGAGAGCACCGGCATCTAGCCACTTTTGCAGGAACACACTCGAAGATAAGGCCGAGCCAGCGCAACCCGCCTTTGAGGTAGGGCTCGTGAGTCCCGCTACTGGCTCACGGGTGCCCAGATACACCCTGCCTAGCCCTACCGCCAGCCACGTGTCGTGGTGGGTTAGAGCACGCCTGGGCTCCTCCTGCAGGGGAGCCCCTCCCACGCACTGATGGAAGCACCATGCTCCGCGCTGGCTGACGACACTGCCGAGGAGCGGCAATGCCCGTACGCATGCAGAAGCTCTATGCTCCGCGCTAGTGATAAACAACTGAGGGTGGCCTCCGGGTCGCGTCAACCTCAGGGAGCCCAGAGCTCAGTGTCTGACCTCGTCGCAAGGCCTCCACTCGGGAGTGCCGCGCGAGGGGGCTGGGCACGGGGGTTGCGCCTGGGTCACGCCCAGATGCACGCCACCCAGCCAGGCCCCTCGGGCCTGGTTCGTCGCACGCCACTCCCCGAGCGGAGCCAAGGTACGCATGCCGTTTGAGCGTCAAGGGGGACTCCTGAGCATCGCGACTCAGGAGCCTAAATGGTCACGTAGCCCCTCACCCCTTAGTTCCGAAAGGCTAACGACAGTTGGGGTATGCGCAAGGGCCGGGCTCTGCAGACGTAGAACGGTGGATCCGCCCGCGCCTCACCTCCCTACTTGCTGTTCGTGCACCAAGGGGGACTCTTGAGCATCGCGACTCAGGAGCCTAACTTGTCACGTAGCCCCTCACCCCTTGGTCCCGGCCTGGTTTCCGGTCGGGGCTAACGGCGGCTGAGGTATCTTGTGAGGCCGGGCTCTGCCGGCGTAGAACATAAGCAAGTAGGAAGCACAAATTTCAAGGAATTCAAAAGCAAATATTATAGTCCACACTGTTATCGCAGTACCAAACACAAGTTTAAACGCCTCCCCGAGGCATGATACATGTGCAGGAATTAAAAGCAAGACAGGAGCCACAATGAGTCACTTGTCGGCGGTGGAGCGGGCGCGGAGTGGGCTCGCCTTGTGAAGCAGCAGGCCGGCAAGCACCTCGCTCGGCTTGGTGCTGAAGGCCCGAACTTCCCAGCCAGAGCCTCACGCGACCCTTCACAGCCTCGGCGGCGGCAGCTGCGTGCTTTCGCCGCTCGCCCGGCTCCAAAGAAGCTGTCCATGTCGACGATGGGGTCGCGAAGATAGATGTGGGTGAGGATCCACGTCAGTGCCGCAGAAGACAAGACCGGCGCCTCGGCCTCAGCCGTGGGGCCAAGACCAAGGGAGACATCTTCAAGAGCGCGGATCAGGAAGGGAAGCAGCTTGGCGGGGCCGTCCTCCGCGCCGGCCAGTGGGCTCTCCAGGCCGCTGTCATAAAGCTCCCTCAGCAGGACGCGAGCCTTCACCTCCATATCCATGAAGGCCACGCGGTCTTCAGCCAGAACCCGCGCCTTGGCGTCCAGCTCGACCTTCCTCGCCTCCAGTTCCTGCCCCAACGCGTCAAGACGGTCGCGGCGCTTCTTCAGCTTGGCCTCCCGGTCCTTGATGGCCGCCTCGCGAGCCTTCATGCCTTCCTCCTGCCCCTGGCAGAGGCGAGCCTCCTCGGCGAGCTGGTTCTGCAGGACCTTCAGCTCACTCTCCAGCGTCTCGCAGCGACCTCGGATGCTGGCTACCTCCCCCAGGGCAGCATCACGGGCTACCTTCGCCTCGCAAAACAGCCTGCTTCTCCTCGTCACAGTCGTCAAGCTCGACCAGCGCCGCCGAATCGGCGTCGGCCAAGACGAATCCAGCCAGAGGCCAGCTCCAGGCGCCCAGCCACCAAGCGAGGGTCGGCGCCCAGAAGAACCTGCCGCAGCCGGTCCAGTTCAGCAGCAGCACGGTC
Organism: Aegilops bicornis; assembly: GCA_021605145.1. Taxonomy (NCBI): domain Eukaryota; kingdom Viridiplantae; phylum Streptophyta; class Magnoliopsida; order Poales; family Poaceae; genus Aegilops; species Aegilops bicornis. The sequence continues at coordinate 708,578,672 of CM038671.1, forward strand.
CAGGAACGCGGGAGGAGTCGGAGAGACAGCAGTTGGCGGAGTAGGAGGAGTTGGCGGCGGCGTAACCACTGCGCCCTGAGGCGGAACCAGCGGCGCCACGACGACAGTGGAGGCTGCGCCTAGCAAGGCCGCCTCGGGAGTCGCTTGGGACAGGGGGTGAGCTCAGCCAGGCTCAGCCGAGCCTCGCGAGGACGCCCGGCAGAGAGGCCTGGGCGCTGTGGTCATCTTCCTTTCGGGCAAAGGCACCACCACGGATGGGGCCTCAGAGCCTTCACTTCTTTCGCCCGCAGCTCCAAACTGACCAAGAGCATGGACATAAGATCTCACAACAAAGCAATAATCAAGACAGAAGCGGCCACTTACAGTGTCGTCATGGTGGACTTGAGCAGCCTCCACCGCATTTGAAGCCCGAGAGCCGGCTGCAGGATCGGCTTCAAGGGGACCAGAGCGGCAGGCGCGTCATGGATCGCCCGGGCAGGCGGACCCATGGGGGACCAGCCCAGTCCGGTCCTTCTTCGGGATCGGGGGCAGGCTCTTGCCTCCCCGCTCATCCTCATCTTCGTCGTCATCGCTTTCGGGGAGGCGGAGAACGCGGGGCCTGCACCGCAGGGAGGGAGCACGTGAATCCGCCCCCGAATCAACCCCCTCTCCTGGCTCCCTTTCCTCCACCTCTTCGCTGGAGTCGGAAGAGGGCATGTCCACCAGGTCCTCCGGAGCCTCCGCGGGCACGAGCCCGTCCCCCATTGAAGGCGGGCATGGACCCCACAACCTGCTCCCAATCCTCGCTGAAGAAACAGGGCGCTGGGCGCCCGGTCTCGCCACATCTCCCCTACCAAGGACTGGAGGACCGTCACCAGGTCCTCGTTGGCTGTGGCCACGGGCTCGGGTTAGGCCTCCACATCCAGGCGTGTCTTGGCGAAGCGGAGCCGCTTGGTGCTCCAGCAACTCTCAAGAACGACGCACCGGTCAGCTTTCACGCCCAGATCGTCCGGCTTCAGATTCTGCGTCCATCCTCTCCAAAGACTAGCCAAGGCGAGGATCCCAAGCTTCACCGGGACCGATCGTCGGAGCTCTCGGCGGGCTCCGTGGGCAGGATCACGAGGTGGATCCGCCCGGCATCCACCAAGACCCACTTGCTCTGAAGCCCTCAATTCGCTTCCCAGTGTTTGAAATGGCAATGGCTCACGCCAGAGCGCGAAGCTCACGCGCCTTGTGGAGACGGGACCACGGGAGAATCAGAGGAAGAAGTAGTGGCGCAGCAAGGCCACCGAGGGCTTCACCCCAATATGGGCCTCACAATAGTAGGCGAAGATTGCCAGGAGAAGGACGGAGTTGGGATGGAGGTGCAGAGCGTGAATGTCATAATGGCGAAGGACGGAGAAGAAGAACTCAGAGAAGGGAGGCGACAGACCAGCAATAATGGCGCCCACGAAGAACGGGTAGAAGGTACTCCCTCGACCCTCAGGGGCGGAGGAGCTGGCCTTGAACACCACCGTTCCGCTGACGCCCTGGGCCTCCGCCAGCCGGCGCATCAGGGCAAGGCTCGCCGCTAACACGTTCGGCGGGTCCAAGGCAGGAGAGTACCAGGCTCCGGCCGGGGTTTGACGAGGAGCCATGAGTGGCTAGGGCATGGAGGCGGAGTGGATCTGAAGGTCCTGGAAACAGGAAGGAGAGGCGCAAGAAAGGGGATCTGAGAAGCAACTGGAGAAAGTAAAGGAGGCAAGCAAGATGCCGCTCTATTATCAACCCGCGCGGTTGCAGAAGCGCCCACTTCCAATCAACCGCCACGCAGCACCCAAGGCCGCAGGCTGTTAGGGGCCTCACAACGCGCAGACTTGCCCTTCGCCTCTCGCATGGCCAAGTCCGGGCGCTGCCGTATTGCGGCCATCAGCGTGCATTCTCGGGGAACAGGGGTCCCCACACTTGCTCGCTCGCGGGCTGCTGCGTGGCTCAAAGGAGGCCCAGGATGGCCCATCTTCATCAACGCATAGCTCGAGACCCTCGCGAGGGCCAAGCCTGCAGGCGGACAGCCAAGAGCTTCCTCGAGCACGGCCTCGTCAGTGGCTCACGAGGAGGCGGAGAGTTCAAGGCGGGTACCTCGCGAGGTGCCCGTGGACGTAAGCCATGACGCACCGAGGGCGCCGGTGGTGCCAGCCAGCAGGCCCCTCCTTTCCTCTTTGGTGCAAAGGGGCAAGTGCAGCAAGGGCATCAAGCAAAGGCATCAGTTTCGGTGCAACAAGACCAAGACCAGCCCCAACGGCTGGAATGCGCCATCGTGGAGCCCAAGCAAAGGCCATCACCAGAGCCTTTGGCGGCGAGGACCAACTTTAGTCAGGATAAGTGTACCCGCTGTTCCCCTTCAAAATGGCCAATTGTTGGCGCCCTTCCCGCTCAATATTTGGGAAGAGGCCCAGGGCCTTCGCCTATAAATAGGGGTAGCCACACTCAGAGTAGAAGGAGGACGATCGGATCGAGCATTCGGAATCCAGAGAGAGAGAGAGAAACCCGCTCCTCAGGTTAGAGCAACGGGACACCACTTAGCAGTTCATCACACCCACCAAGAACAGACCCTCGCGAGGCTGTTCTTCCCTGTACTGTTCTTTGTCAGCCCCAGAGGCAATCCACACACCACAAACTAGAGTAGGGTATTACACCACAACGGTGGCCCGAACTAGTAAGGAAATTGTACGCAAGCAAGGAAGGCACCAGAAGATTCAAGGTGTTGGTTCTGAAGGAAGTTCAATGTCGATGGAGTTGAATGGGAAGAAGATCAATACCCCAAGATGAAGTTTCTTCCTCAACAAGAGAAGTATGACCCTACTTATTTAAAGGGAACACAAGCTCAAGATGATCTTCCACCACAAGACCACAAGCTAAAAGGCAAGGACAAGCTTCAAGAAGAGATTGATTCATTTGAAGAAGCTCCTAAGGCCATGGTCAAGTGGGTTCCCAAGGCTACGTCAAGTTCTACTTCATCAAGTATGACTACACAACTCCAAGGGTTCCCATCAAGTTGATGTGGATCCCAAAGAAGAAGAACTAGAGTGTTTTTGAGGGTGACTCCACCAACATACTTCACTCATATTAATTTTGGCAAGGACATGTGCAATCAACTTTCATATCTTGCACTAGTTCATGGAGTCACAAACCCTCTTGTTGGCAAGACAAGGGACAAGGTAACCTAATGCTTTCATGGACACCATCATATGTGTGTTTCAATCTATGTCTATGGATATCCTTGTATGTTCCTTGTGGGACTAATCCATGTAGGCATTGAAAGTGCAACACACTCCAATGGATTGCTCCAAAAGATCTACATCAAATTTGAGCATCCACATCTTCACTATCTACATGAATTCATCATCGACAAAACCCAAGGTTAGTTCATCCCTCTTAGGGGGGATATCACATATAGGGGGAGCTTTGCTCCCAGAATTGGGTTAAAGCAACTCTAATGGTGTGAACACATTAATGCTTTATGTAAAAGTGGTAACCCCACTTGTGCTTAAACGATGAGTATGACCTATGATCAAATGTTCTCATTTGACTCCTAAGTGAATATACTCATATATATAGATGACCTAGTCATCTCCAAATTGCTTGATAGATGCTAGAATTGTTTGTGCATGCTTTGAAACATGTTTTATTTTCTATCTTATTGTGTGAGCATGTTGGTTGCATAGTTTCTCCATTCGAGGACATCCATTTGTTGTTTTGATTGTTTGGTTTTTGTTGGCCAAATGGATGTACAAGAATGCCTAAGAACCTTCTCTAGCTATCTATGCTCATCTTGTCTCAAACTCTATTCATGCTATATCACAAAAGTTTGAACAGATTCTTTTTCGAACCCTCTGGGTGAGGAGCACTCGGGGCCACCGATCCGTCGAGAGCTGACTTCCAAACCTCTTAGTGAGTCTTGGTCAGACCAACACATTCACATTTGGTCCCACCCAAACCAATAGGTTTATCTAGGTTTTCATCTTGGTGCCACCGATTAGAACTATTTGGTCTCACCGAGTTGCAGCAACTACAAGAAGTTTTGCATCTCGGTGCCACCGAACCGTTCCACTCGGCGCCACCGATAGCTAATGGGTATTTATACTCCGCGGCCCGACGTTTGGAAATTTCTTCAAACTCTCCAGCCCGCGCCCCCCATTGCTGCCGCTCTTGGTCCCCGGATCATTGTCGTCTCCACCTATGTGTCGTCGTCACACGTCTCCGCCGCCGTCAACGGGAATCCCCTCCACCGTTGCCGCCATAGCGAGCCATAACGAAGTTAGGGTATGGTTCAATCCCTTTGTATTGTTTTCCCCTTCCGATTCAATTCACAAAGTCAATGCCTAGTCTCTCTCCACGTATGAAATTGATCTGTCCAGCAGAAAAAATCCTTAGAATAGATTTGATGATAAATCTTAGGGTTAGGTTCCGCCCAGCTCATCTCGGGCCGACCGAAATGGAATTTCCGGTCCCACCAATTGGCCCTGGCCATTGCACTAAGTACAACTTGGTCTGACCGAAGCGTACTGATCGCACTACAAAAAAAGACACATTCGTGACATTTTGGGCCGAACGAAATTTTTTTCTGTCATACATATGACACTTCTATGACGATAATTGTGACAAAACCCGGTATCATCATAGATGTGGTGGGCTCCTACTTCTATGACAAAAAATCATGATGTAAAATGGGCTTTTCGTCACAGGCGGGCCGGAGACGCAGCTGCATGACATTCTTTGGGCCGTCCATGACGGAAAAAACCGTGGTAGAAGCGAGGGGGAGGAAAATTTCGGGGAGTTGCCGGTTACGGTGGGAGGTCGGGGGCGGAGCGATGCGCGTTTCTCTCATACGTACGCGCGTGTGTGCGAGGCGTTGGCTCTAACTGAAGCCGAGCAAGGCGTTGGTCTCTAACTGAACCCGAAAGCGACAGACCGCAGCTACGCTATCGAACCCGAGGATCGATCGATGGCTGTTAATCGAACCCGATGGAGCGATTCTTCGCCATCGCTACTGCTAATCAAGCTGATCGATTGGATGAACAGTGAGTGTTGTGGGGGGGGGGAGGGGTTTGGATGAACAGTGAGCGGTGGCGTTGCCTCTGGATGAACAGGAACCCGTGGTGTGGAGGGCTGGACGAACAGTAGACGATGGAGGGGTGGCCATGGAGGGGTGGTTGAACAGGACCCCGTGGTGTGGAGGGCTGGATGGACAGTAGACGGTGGAGGGGTGCCCGTGTAGGGGTGGTTGAACAAGAGCTGCTGGAGTAAGCGCGGTGGAGGCTGGATGAACAGGAGCCCGTGGAGGCTGGAGGAGGTCGATCAGAGCCCGTGGAGGCCGGAGGAGGTCGACGGTGGAGATGAACTGTATCCCGTGGAGTCCTGCTTTGCGTACGCCGCACCCTCCCATTTCGACCGTGGCGCTCCAACACAAGTCCGTTTGGCCCATTTTGCGGTCGCCACACTCCTCCCGATGAACATGACCCCGTTTCGACCGTAGCGCTCCAACACAAGTCAGTTTCGTCCGTTTTGCGGTACGCACACCCCTCCCGATCAACAGGACCCCCGTTTCAACCGTAGGAGGTCCGTTCCTCCGTTTTCCGGTACGCCACACCCCTCCCGATCAACAGGACCCCTTGTCGGCGTGTTGGGAACGGGGGTGGCTCAAAGGAGGCCCAGGATGGCCCATCTTCATCAACGCAAGCTCGAGACCCTCGCGAGGGGCCAAGCCTCGCGGGGCGGACGGCCAAGAGCTTCCTCAGGCACGGCCTCGTCGGGCTCACGAGGAGGCGGAGAGTTCAAGGCGGGTACCTCGCAAGGTGCCCGTGGCGTAAGCCATGACGGACCGAGGGCACCGATCGGGTGCCGGCCAGCAGCGTCCTCATTTCCTCTTTGGTGCAAAGGGGCAAGCGCGAGCAAGGGCATCAAGCAAAGGCATCCGTTTGATTGCAACAAGACCAAGACCAGCCCCAACGGCTGGAATGCAGCCATCGTGGAGCCCAAGCAAAGGCGTCATCACCAGAGCCTTTGGCGGCGAGGACCAACTTTAGTCAGGATAAGTGTACCCGCTGTTCCCCTTCAAAATGGCCAATTGTTGGCGCCCTTCCCGCTCAATATTTGGGAAGAGGCCCAGGGCCTTCGCCTATAAATAGGGGTAGCCACACTCAGAGTAGAGAGAGGACGAAGGACGGTCGGATCGAGCATTCGGAATCCAGAGAGAGAGAGAAACCCGCTCCTCAGGTTAGAGCAACGGGACATCACTTAGCAGTTCATCACACCCACCAAGAACAGACCCTCGCGAGGCTGTTCTTCCCTGTACTGTTCTTCGTCAGCCCCAGAGGCAATCCACACACCACAAACTAGAGTAGGGTATTACACCACAACGGTGGCCCGAACTAGTATAAATCTTGCGTCTCTTGTGTTGTTCTTGTTAGTAGTTTAGGTCCCTGCGGTTCGGCGAGGTACGAGACGGTGGAGGGTTGGATCTCCGCGTGCACCCCAGTGTTCGAACCTTAAGGGTCTGTCGGAACCCGTGATCTGACACCCCTGTTTCGACCGTAGGAGGTCCGTTTCCTCCGTTTTGCGATATGCGTGACTAGGCGTTCGAGACCCCGCCCGTATGTACACATACGTGACCGTATTTTCTTTCTTGCACCACAGCGTATGCGTGCGTGTACATGCTACGTGCGCGCCTCTACTACAACACGTGCGCACCTCTACTACGACACGTGCGCGCCTCTACATCGACCAGTATGTATGTACACGTTCGCGACCAGGATGACAACGCTACGTACGCTTCGACCAGGTGGGTCCCGACTGTCAGGCACTTCCTTGACTGCGAAGATGTAGCTGGTGGGTCCCAGCCGGTCGGGCGAATCGTTTTTTCGCCGGACGCACTTCCTGCGCGGCGAAGGTGTAGCTGCTGGGTCCCAGCAATGGGGCGAATCGTTTTTTTTGCCGGACGCACTTCCTTGCGTGCGAAGGTGTAGCTGCTTTGGGTCCCAGCAATCGAAGCGAATCATTTTTTTTGCCCGGACGCACGCCCTTGCGTGTGAAGGTGTAGCTGGTGGGTCCCAGCAGTCGGTGGCGAATCGTTTTTTTAGGACGCACTTCCTTGCATGCGAAGATGTAGCTGGTGGGTCCCAGCAGTTAGGGGGGCGAATCATTTTTTTCCCGGATGCACTTCCTTGCGTGCGAAGATGTAGCTCATGGGTCCCCGGCCGGTCGGTGAATCATTTTTTCGCGAAATATGGTGGCCCGTCCGGTGGGTCCCCGCTGTCAGGTGGAGGAATAATTATTTTGCGCGTAATAAGGAGGCACTTCCTTGCGGCTGCCGTGGACCCAGCTGTCAGCCTCTCCACGTACAGTCCACGTCCGATGGAAGTCGTTCCTTGACCACGTTGACCACGGCGGTGGACGAGGCGAGGCGTAGGAAGGGGACGACGCCGAGCCGGGGAAGACGCGACAGTGGATGCACACGTGGAGAGGAGTACGAGGGTTCACTGGTTCGGCTGCGTTGCCGTCGCCGCAGAATAACAGGGGGTGTGGGTCAGTGGGTGAGTAGAGGGATGGCCTGGCCAGCGGTGGGAGTAGTAGGGGGCGGTGAGGCCTCCGCGGGAGCACAGCCGGCCACGGGAGGCAGGAGCAGGCGGCACGACTGGCGCTGCTTTGGGCTTCTGGAGCAAGAAGACCAGAGGTTGAAGAAGCACGATGGCCGTTGGATGGACATCGTACGGTCACTGCAGCTAGAATCGTTTATATTGACTAAGTTGACAAAGCCCTTGGTACGTCAACTTAGTAGGCCCACAGGTCAGCTTCCGAAACGGTGTGCCCCAGATGTTAGGCGGATGAATCATTTTTCGGGTGGGTGAAGCTAGAATATCCGAGATTGAAGAAGAAGCACGGCATCCGTTGGATGGACATCCAACGGCCACTGCTGCTAGAACCATGTGTTGACTATAAGTTGACAAAGCCTTGCATACCCGTCAACTCTGTTTTTTAGGGGACGCGTCAACTTAGTAAGGCCAGAAGTGTGTGGTAGAGAACTTATAGCCCATTTGAGATTTGCAAGAATGTGTAGCCAATTTTTTGAATTCTAATGGAATTTACTACAGCCCATTTACAGTTTGTTAAAAGTACAGCCCATTTCAACCAACTGTTCAAAACAGAATTCAATAAAATTTCCCACATTTTGATGGGATCCGAATATTTTTATCCCGAAATTTTAGTCAGATTAAATACAATTTCAATATAAATTCATATTGCGTAAAAATCAAACGAAACATTCCACTCGCAACAACTAATGAAATTAAAAATTTCAATATTCCAAAAATAATATTTTATAAAGTAATCACTGTTTGGTGCATATTTTTATAGTTACTACCCAGCTTTATAATTACATCCCATTTATTATTTCTTAAAGGCCCATTTTCTTGTTAAGCCTAATGCATCCCTCCTAGGAAAGATTTGCAGCCTAGCGGGGCGGAGAATAACAACTTGACCTTGCCTGAGTATTCCTAAAAAAAAGTATAGCTAGGCTAGCCATTTTCAGCTTGAAAATAATTAATATCTGGGCTGGATATCTGGCCTGGGCTAGACGGGCCACAACCCGCCCAGTTAATACCTGCAGCGATGTTTTCGTTGTTGTTCAGAGGAGAAAAATTAATATCTGGGGTAAACATCGAAAAACTCTACAGTGCTCATACCTCAAAAACAAAAATACTGCTCGAGCTGCTTGGTCCCAGCTGTCGGCCGCTTCTTGTGCAATTCTCTCGTTTATTGACTACTCCCTCCTTTCTGGTTTATGATGCTCAATTCAAAAATCTCACCAATCAAGGTAGATGGCGAGTGGTGGAATACTTTTTCTAGTTTTGCAAAAGCACCTAATTAATGCTCTTGTTATCCTCAAAAAATTATGTTTATCAATGCATTAATTGCAATGCATGCATGCATAAAAGTACATGCATTGGTCAATTTTCTCTTAATACTTTCATGCAATGATTTAATGCACCTTGGAATCTGAACTTGTGATGGAAAACAACCAAATTGAGCCTTATAAAATGGAAAAACAAAAATTTTGAGATAAGCCCTATAAACCGAAAAGGAGGGAGTACATAGGTAGACAATGGTGTGGGACCGTGATGTCAGGAAACCAGGAGGAAGCAAAATAAATTATAGTTATATATATATATATATATATATATATATATATATATAATAAGGAGGCACTTGCGTACGTGAGGCTATGGACCTGGTGGGTCCCCATTGTCATCTTATCCAAGTAAAGTGATCTCTCGCTGCCGCTTCCGCCTCAAATACAGTCGGCCGACCGCCCCGCTTCCCGGTGCAGGCGATTGCTCCGCCTTCAAACGACACAAGTGCCGTCCGTCCATCTGCCGCACACATTAATGATACGCGGTTGCCGAGGTGGCTACTCCGGCTTCACACGTCCGTCCCTCCAACCGCCCACCATTGCTATATAAACTGCTGCGCCGGCCATAGCCGCAGTCATCCACATCCGTTACCTTTCTCCTGTCCACACCACTACTGCCCACCATGGCTTCCTCACGCTCCAGCGCTCTTCAGGACGAGCGGACGACGAACCACAAGGAGATAGCAGCCATTGCTGCCGACCGGCCGCCGGCGTAGCCGGAGGACGACGACGTCCCAATGGAGAACATGGTAGTCGATGATCCGGTGCCAACCCCTCCTCCGCCATCCTCACGGTGCATTGCACCATGACCATCCATGAGGCCCGTGCCCAATATATGGACAGGGTGAGGCAGATGCGTGAGGAAGCGATTACGGGAGGCGCAGGCCGACGCCGCCTACAACCACCATCTCCTCCAGGAGCACCTGCAGGCGGAGGAGCAGATCGCCGCGCAGCAGGAGGCGCTGCTCGACTCGTACCGCTCCGCCCACAAGGGCCTCCTCGAGCGCTGGCGGTACCGCGTGCAGGTGGCGGAGGCTGCGGCCGCCTACGAAGAGGCTAGCAAAGAGGGCGATGAAGCGGGCGAGGCACTGTTTCGCGAGACCGAGGACGAGGCAGAGGACAATGCTGCCTCCGACGAGTCCCCGCTCTACTGGCGTCAACCACGCCCTGCTCCACCGACGCCCCGCGGCGCCAACAACGAGGAAGAGGACACCGCCGGCTCCGCCGAGGCCCCGCGTCGCCAACAACAAGGCAGAGGACACCGCCGGCTCCGCCGAGGCCCCGCCCCGCCAACAACGAGGCAGAGGACATCGCCGGCTCAGCCGAGGCCCCACCGTGCAGGCAACGTGGGGGAGGATTTCCACCGCTCCGCTGAGGCCCCGCCCGCCGGCAACGGGACAGAGGCATCGCCGGCTTCGCCGAGGCCCCGCCCCGCTGCCAACAAGGCCGCGCCACACAGAAAACGAGGAAGAGTAGAACACGGTAGGTCGCCGCCGCTCGGGTCCAAGTAAGGCCACCGCTGCTACCCTCCGGTTGAAGCCAAGCTAGGCGGGTTGACCATTGACGGCCGGTTAGCTTCTTGGCGGCGACGTGGAGTCTGAGAGCTGCGCTGGAGGAGAACGCTTCTTCTACTTAACTGCTGGTGCAGTTGGCTGACTGACACATGGGCCTAACAGGACACATGTCAGTTACGCAACTGCACTGCAGCTAAATCATCAAGCTTCTGTTCGGCTCAGCGGGACACAGGTGGGTAGCTTCGGTTAATTAATTATACCTCCAGCGCACCCCTTTTTAGTTTTTTTTCGAAAAAGAGGATGACCCCCGGCCTCTGCATCTGGGAGATGCATGCGGCCACAAACACCCCTTTTTAGTTGAAGAATGTATGAAATGTAATGAAATCTTGCATGTTTATATGAAATCCGACCGTGTATGAATGAATTTATTTCGATTAGTTCAATTCACTGTATCACGGCATTGGATGAACATGCAAAACAATACGCATTAGCATTATTCCCAGGGTGATCACCACGTTTGCAGCAGTTTCACATGTACTCCCTCCGGTCCTATCTAGTCTGCATACAAGTTTTGTCTGCAGTCAAAGTATCTCTACTTTGACCAATCTTATACGAAAAAGTATGCACTTTCACAATGTGCAAAGTAAAAAGGAAATGTATGAGTACAAAGAGTTTGAGCAGCTTTTTAGCGTTTACATGCAGACAGGCCTGGCAATTCATAGAGAACATTCAAAACAATCGAGGATTATGCATCTCAGCTGACTCACATGTCGAGGCAATATTTACTTCACAACTAAAGAATAAAGAAAAAATGATCGCCATCACGACAAAGAAAGGGCGTCCCATTCGAAAATATCAAACGCATATCTTGCTAAAATCAATGAGAAAAATTTGACAAGGTTGTCCCATTCCAAAATATCAAATGCCTACGATTGTGGAATGGGCAGGGTTTTCCATCAGTTCGGACATTGACATGGCAACTCGTGCTAAATAAACCAGCTGTTCTTTTTGTGCAGTTCCACAAAAATCAACCAAATTCGCGCGTAGCTTGTATGATTTCGCCCTTATATGTTGCAACGCCTTGAACTTATGGGCACCTCCTTTCTTGTGGTGGAAATGAATGATTCGATGTATTCATGAACATTTTGTGCAGTTCCGTTGAAATCAAGCTGAGCACCCCTGTTTGTACAAATAAAAAAAGTGATTAGTATAAAGCAAACTGTACTATGAATTGACAGCTTCAACAGCACATACATGGTCCATGTAGAGCACACTTTTAGAAAAATGGAACTCACCGAAAGAATCATAGAACAACATTGTACTCACAAGCATCACAACAAAAAATGGAGATTTCTCGGTCCTTCCGAGCTGAAGTTAGTTTGGTCTTGTGGGGAGTAATGTAACCATCCTTCAACTGCTCCTTCCGATGAGAAGATAGACGGTGCTTCTTCATCCCGGCATAATCGGAACTAGTCACTTCATCGTACTCCATATTCCTCTTCGTGAGGAAGATGATCCTGTTGTGCAAAGACAAGAGGACTACTAAATGCTAGCATCCATGTTTGCTCGAAAAAAAGGAAAGGAAATACTTAAAACAACACAGATGAAGCACTTCCCAAGGACAATACCACTTTTTCATGATAGTATATAAACAGTAGCACAACACCAACAGAGATGACAAAGCTCAATCATATGGATGAAATCAGTGGGCGAGTACCAACCTTTGTCAGGAGGCTAATTGTGTAGAGCATACAGATGAAGGACTTCTCGGGAACCATCTTACGGGGGTGGCCATGCTTACTATATACTCCTTGATTAGTTTAATGTTTCCAACATCTTCTTGTGCAGTTCCACTAAAATATATGGTATCTTCAAAGAAGATCCCTATTTGCACAAGTAGAGATAATTACGTATGGCATCAAATCAGTGGCAAAACAATTGCTCGTTCCAGCCATATCAATAAATTAAGATGCAAAACTATATCATTACTTGTGTCATCACAGTTCCAGTGCTTCATTACAGCACCGAGAGTTGATTTTTGTTTTTCTTCCGCTTGTTCTTCCCCGTAATCACTTGGTTCAATAACAAACAAGCTTCGCCTTCAATGTAAGATTTGGCATGTCAATTAGGGAGCACAAGTATAGTACTACTTAATTTTCTGATGAAAGTGGCAAAATACAGGCCAGCAGTTGTGAAATATCCTTATCTTACCTCAATGGGATATTATGGTGCACATACAGATTGGAAGTCTTGTATCCATTTGTGCAGTTAACTAAAATCAAGCAACATTATCGTACAAGTAGCACAACATATGAAAGCACATTGTAGAATCATGTGAAAGAAGGCTAGTACTGACCTCTCATGATGTGGAATTCAAACAACTCACAAGAAGAAGATCTGAACCAAATTCGCCTTAACGGATAGGAAGTAAGATCTCCTCTTGTGCAGTTCCACTAAGATCAAGCAATCAAGCAACATTGTCGGTGTGACATTTTGGTTGAATTGCACAAAACACTCTTAAAACAAAAGTGTTTTGTGCAGTGCAACAAAAGGTCACAATAGCAACGAGGTGAAGTAGATAACCCAGTTTACACAGAGGTGCAAAGGAAACAATTAGTGGTCAATAACGGTGGGTGACACAGAAGCAAACAAAAAGAAGCATCTACCTTATCTAAATGGGAAAGAAAGCAAGACAGTAGCATTTCTCAAACGGTGGCATTGATTAATATTAACATAGAGATTATATTAACAATAAAATTCGTTAAACATGTAATTTGCTTTTAACCGTGGCATTGCATCAATTTTCCAAAGCATTATTAGAGGGTGTTTGTTTACGAGGACATTTTGGTGTAGGGACTAAAAAACTCTGTGTCAGTCACATCTAAACCAAACAGGGGGGACTTTTCGGGACTAAAAGTGGGCATTTGGGACTAAAGAAAGAAGACCCTGAGGGAGTCTTTTTGGGACTTTTTCCAACAGTTGCCCCTACCACACATCGCACCTTGTTTCTATTAGTTCATTACTAGGGGTAACATGGTCTTTTATCATGTCATTTAATAACCTCTAGTCCATGTTTAGTCCTGGAACCAAGCAGGTAGGGACTAGGAGTTTTTAACCAAACAGGGCCATAGATTAACAACAGCTAATGAGTTGCACGGGATGTACGCACCAGCACCATGTGCATCTACCGATGTCTTGTGGTCATGCATCTCTTTGCAACAAAGAACAAACAACCAAGGAGCATATTTGTGTTGGTCCCAGTTTTGTTATCTTTAGACACCTTTCCCTATGTGAGCGCAGCAAATCTAGTCCTGCTCAAACTCTACATCTTTGTCCCTTCCTTTCCTTTTTGAACTAATACTTTCGCCCCTTCCTTTCCTCTTTGAACCACGTCCTAGATTTATGCGATACAACTTTCCCCACTACTTTCCCCCATTCCTTTCCTCTTTGAACCACGTCCTAGATTCATGCTATACAACTTTCCCCCTTCATTTCCTCTTTGAACCACGTCCAAGATTCATGATATATACAACTTTTCCCACTACTTTCCCCCACTCCTTTCCTCTTTGAACCACGTCCTAGATTCATGGTATACATGCAGCTAGAGCAATGCATGTGGAGTAAGTAAAATATACCTTAAGGTTCTTGGGGCGTGGTTCCGTGGGCGACGGGACGGCGGCGAAGAAGAAGGGTCGGAGGCCCTCCCGCGCCACCGCTGGGTGGAAAGTGAACAGCAGCGCCAGTAGTGGATTCCCTCCCTCGCCGATGGCGACAACGTTAAGCCTCCTTCCCTTCCCGGTGGACGGATCCTACCGGCTCTTTGAGCAGCAGTGAGGGGAGAGAGAGGCCAACGAAGTCTTGTTTAGATCTGGAGAGGGCGAGAGAGTGTGAAGAGAGCAACTACAAGCGCTGAGGATCCAGCGGGAGAGGGCGAGAGAGTGTGAAGAGAGCAACTACAAGCGCTGAGGCTCTAGCGTGTATATATATACTGGAGAGAGAGTGTGAAGTGTGCAAACCCTAGAAAACATTTTGACCAGTCAAAGAATCCTCCTGGCAAAAATTATGCTCAAGTGTAGTTATCGAACCCGAGACCTCAAGTTTGATGAGCGAACAGGCTAACCAGCTACACAACCCTCCCGTTATGTTCGATGAGAGGAAAATAACCTTTTATACATTCCTGCATTCGTGTGACAGGAATGCCGTGTTTGTGTGTGTGTGTGTGTGTGTGTGTGTGTGTGTGTGTGTGTGTGGGAGTCATTAGGATTTCAATCATAATCGTGTCATGTGGCTTAGGTGGTAAGACTGTCCATAGTGGTGCAGAAATAATGCAACCTTAGTCACCTTACCTCTCTCCACGTAGTACGTTGGGTCCCACCAGTCAGAGGGTGAAACAAACAAATTAATAAGAAAAATTAAAAGCGCCAACGGTGTATCTTACTACCTCACACATCTCGCTACTGCTCGGGAACACTGTCCAATTGATCCCTCTGTTCACTCACGTACTATTTTAAGTGAATCCTTATTATAACATGCACACAAATTTTGGGCACTTGTATTCGACTTAAGTCAGTGTGCCACCGTATCTCGTATACTTACTACTCCCTCCGTCTAGGTGTAATAAGTCACGTTAGAAGGTGCAACGGGACCAAGGTGCGTGCGTGTGAGTGTGTGTGTTAAACAACATGTGTGTGTTAGAGAGTGCGACAGATCGACCTACTCCTACAGAGATATGGTGTGTAGTGTATGATTTTAGCCGCGAGAGTCGGTGCATCCTCTCGTTTCCTGGCGTGTCCGGTAGGGATATTAGGACAGCTGCCACGCCCGCTCCTGACCAGCCTAGCCCACCCAAAGCCCCTCCACCGCCCGCGCGCGCTTCCCGCCCGAAACGGTCAGCGCCGCTCCAAAGAATCGGTGCCGCATTCATGCCCGGGCAGAACGGACGCGACCTCTCACTGGCGCAAGAGTGATGGTTGCTTCGTCTGGCCCAACTTATCGCTGGGTCTATGTGATTTGACGGCTCATTGGTCTTTATTATCGAGGTGGTAGGACTGCTTTGGATGTCCCACGCTTTTCGGCAAAAAGGAGGTAGTAGATTACAATTTTCTCCATTCTTACACTGGAGGAGTGCAAGAGCAGTGAAAACACGCAGGCTCAGTGATTACATGGCCCACCTCACACTATCACCGTGCGACACCTAACTCTTTACATAGTACTCCCTCCGTTCCTAAATATTACTAGATGAGTCCCCGCGCGTTGTCGCGGAACAGCAGTATATCTCTCTGCGCAAAATTATCGATTTCATAGTACTAAAAAAAATCTATAACCGCATGACAAATGTGGTAGCCAAACTAAATAAACTCCCATCATCATTTAGATCATCCCACATCAGGAAAAGGATCAGCCAACTCCTACTGCATAATGGGATTATATTTTTCTTTTTGACATGTTAATGGGACTTAAAAGCTCACTTACATGCATGCTACCGGTGCATGCTTGCATGCAGACATGTTGATGTGATTTAAAACCCACTCACATGCATGTGCCACGGTATTTCTGCATGCTTGCATGTGGGATAGTGCTGAGCCTCTCAACGTCTAGATCAGACGGCTATTATGACTGATTTACTTCATCTAACGGCTACGTCAATTTTGATGATGTGGCTCAAGGAGATGATAGATAATTCCTAGTAGTGGGGGCTAGCTATTACTAGTAGATAAGTCTTTGTAGAGATTCCACTAGGTGAACTACATACGGAACAAAATGAATGAATCTACACTTAAAATGCATCTATATACATCCGCATGTGGTTAATGGTGAAATCTCTACAAAGACTTATATTTAGGAACGAAGGAAGTACTAGTATAGTACTAGTACGTACTGTAATTTAACAGCGAGATAAATTTGTACAATGCTATGAAGCTTCCAGCTCCTGTTACATGTATCTTGCGTCCAAGGTTGCCCGTTGAAAAATTTCATCAAATACAAAGGAGACTAACATGCATGCTATTGCATCCAATGATTGACAGATCATAGCAAATATGTACTCCCTCCGTTCCAAAATAAGTGTCTCAACTTTGTGCAAACTTTAGTACAAAGTTGTACTACTACTAAAGTTGACACTTATTTTGGAACAGAGGCAGCTAAAGAAAATGATCCATGCAGTCCCTAGCCCTTGAACCGTGAACCCTGACCAGACTTCAATTTGCTGGCAATGTTCGAGCTTCCTAATAAATGAAGTTTGCAACCTTTTGACCATCGGATCATTTTGTGCAGTTTCACCAAAATCGAGATGAGCATCCCTGTGGCTAAGAAATTGAAGAAGCGTGATTATAATAAGATTACTAGGACTAGTTGATGAGACATAAACTCATCACAAATACAGTACGTAGAAGCCAGTAGAGGTATCAGGTATGTGCGGGGCAAAGAAGTAGAGAAATATCCACAGGGAGTGATGTGGGTAGCTGGAGCAGTGGTGCAAGCCGGCTGTAAAGGGAGTTGTACCTAAGGGACGTAGCTCGACCTTGAGGAGGGCGGCGGGAGGCGGCAATCGCCCACGTCCACGGCAAAGTGAGCAAGGGACGAAGGCAACCTCACCGGCTTTGTGAGAGAGAACGGCGGGGACCCCTGATCGGGACGTGCCGACGGTGGGTTTTCACCGTCGGCGGACACCGCATCTACACTAAGCATCCACCCTTCCCCAAGCGGACGTGATCCGCCGAGATGTTAGAGATGTGGCCACGGTCGCTTTGTGTGAGAGAGTGTGAAGAGAGCAACCCCAAAGAAGCAACCGTGTAGGCTGGCCCGTCCCGACTATGTATATAGTGGAGAGGTTTCCTTTTCTCTCCATATGAACCTATCATATTATGCGTACGTGCGAAGAAAAAAAAATTTATAAATGACGCGGCGCCTACTACTCGTTCTCCTATAACCTTGCGCTTGGCATCTCCAAAATATTAACCTTGCGATTGGCTCTTCGCCTCTTCGGGAAAGTCGAGCAATAATGGTAGTCTTGGTATATATCGTTACGGCTATATGAGATAGAATGAATTGTTGCACGTCCACCACGTGGGCAGGGTCGAGGCGAGGAGAGTGCTACTACATACGTAGCAAAATGAGTGAATGTACACTCTAAAATACGCCTATATACATCAGTGTTTGGAGTATGTACTAGTAGTTCATATTGAAATCTACTAAGGACATATATATTCCAAACAATATGATATAATCTCTATAACCAAGGTAGTAGGGACGAGGAGTAAATGGAGGGAGTAGTAAAATTTTCTCCTCGTCCTGCGAGCCACTGCGCGCATGGGCGAGGGAGGAGCAAGCTTCACCTCATCCTGCGAGCCACCGCGCCCGTGGGCGGGGGAGACGGCGTACTAAGAAAGCTTCTCCTCGTTCTGCGAGTTGACGGGACACATCAAAAGTACTCCAGTGTATAGAGCCTTGCCTCTAAGGTAGGCCCCACATGGTTTGCCTCTTTTTTATTTAACATAACGTCAAGTCGCAATTTGTTTGTTCACCCGTGATAGACGATCCTCCCTCCACCAAGTGGACAACCAGACATCGTGCCAAATTACCACGTGGGCTGCCTTTTTCAGATGAAATGAGCTCCACCGTGTACCCGTGCGGGTGTGGTTGGGAAAGAGACGGGAGTACGTGCGCCGTGCATGCACCTCTTCTCTTCGTTCACGTCCCCCACCTATGTGGGTGTGTGTGAGAGATACAAACCGCGTTCGTGAGTGTTTTTTGTTTTGTGGTGGGGGTGAGGGTGGGGTGGGGGTTGATTTCGTGAATTATTTGTGGGAATATGTCGATGACATCTCAAACAAAATTTTGCATGCAATGTGTGTGAAATGGAGGCCTATCCATATCATACATAGAGGGTCGGGCAATCCACGAGAAGAGAGGGAGGGGTCATAGCTATCGATAGAGTCGAAGAGAGGATCAAGTACGGGTGGGTGCGAGATCGATGAAGAGAGCCATCGAAATTGCGTGTGTGTGTGTGTGCAAGTCAAAGATATAGGGCGACTGGCCTACGGGAACGTTAGAGGGCACATGTAGAGTTTGTGTGTGGCAGGGAGACATGACTAGAGCGCTTGATGTATCGGTGTGTGTGGGGGGAGGGGGTGGGGGGAGGGGTAGGCAGAGGCCTAACTATAGAGGTAGAACGACTTGTATATGTGTTGAGAAGGAGAGACCCAGCTATGTCATGAGGGATATCGGTCGACATCCATACATAACTGAAGGACGGGAAATATGATGGGACAGAGAGAGAGAGAGGAGAGAGAGAGGGAGGGAGAGGGAGGGAGAGTGTAGAGTGTTGGATGGGTGATGGAGTTGCTTCTCGGAGATGTTGGGAGAGGCCTACTAGACAAACTGAGGGTGGAAATGCAATGTTATCAATAAGAGTGGGGATGTGTTTCTGTGTGTGCTCATGCGTGATAGATCTGTCTGACGCATCCATGGATGATGAAGGGGAACCATGTGTTTGGTAAGCAAACCTAACTAGATCGGTAGATCAATTGTTGTTTGTCGGAGGAAGGAGAGACACAACTAATGAGGTAGATCGATCGATGTGTGGGTAAAAATGAGTTATAAGGACCTAGCTGGCTATATGTATAGCGAGAGATCGGTCGGTGTACGTCCATTTGTTAGAGGCAAATAAGGCCCAGCGAGACAGATAGACATAGAGAATGGAGCTAGGAGGTGGTGCGAGAGGACCAACTACTAGCTGGATAGGGGGAGGAGTGTGCGGTTGTGAGATCGATTAAAAGAGGGGTGAGAGTTTACGCGTGTGTCTGACCATATGAGAGACACGAGGCAAGGACACATAAAGGAGGAGATTGAAGCTGTGTGTGTATGCTGTAGGTAGGCATCGCTGGAGAGGTTTATCGATCGGTGTGTGTCGGAAAGGAGTTGTGGAGACTCTGGGAGAACGACCTAAAGGAAAAAATGAATGTGCTCGATGGATAGAATGCCGAGGGAGGGGGAGGGCGAGGAGGGCGTGTGCATGCACGAGAGAAAGTTAGTGGTAGCTACAAAGGTTAGAGGACTGTGTGGGTGTAAGAGACTAACAAATATCATAATTTGATATGAAAGCGGATTCATATGTTTGAATAGGAGATCATAGTGTTTTAAACATTGCATGCATGAATATAGCGGTGATACACGTTCTGTGCACATGTTATAACATAATGTGATAATGCATGGCGTTTGCAACTCACAGCTAAATGCCGAACAATCTAAACCATACTATACATCAAACAATCTCACATTTTATTTGAATTTGTGATAATGTGCGGCATTTGCAGCTTACAACTAAATATCGAGCAATCTAAACAATACTATATATCGAACATTCTCACATTTTATTTGAATTTGTGGTAATGTGTGGTGTTTGCAACTCACATCTAAATACTTGTAGGCGTAGGGGGCGGGGCACCATACATAATGTGATACACATTATACATATGAGACATGGTTTAGATTATGAAGATCTAGCTAGAGCTAGAAATGTAATGTGATTTGAAATCAAAATAAAGTAGATTCAAAAAATCTAGTTCGAGTTCATATAGTACACATAGTTCATATGTAACTCGACATCGATCATGTGGTGTGCTGTGAAGATAATACACAAACGATGGTTTAACTTGACAATAATGATGATTGTAGATCTTATTAAAACAGAGAAACGAATTCAAATGCTTTGACTTCACAACAATCATTACTGTAGATCTTATTCAAATTTAGTTCATATTGAAGCGGTAGTATATACGTTTGGAATGCACTAAAACGTTCACTTGAGTAGTAGGTTGCATGCATTATACACGTAGCGAAATATTTTAATTGAACATAACATGAATTCAAAGTTTTGAATGACATTTGTAGTCTTGACTTGATTTGGTACAAGTACACGTTAGGCTTGCCCAGAAATTTCAACCCGCCGCCTTGTTAGTCTTAAATATTTAAGATATATCTTTGTCTCGTTGTGCTCCGACAACTCCTCCATCTCAACCCGTGCCTTGCTATTCCGAAATTACAACACGCGAAAACTCCCACCTCCTGTGAAATCTCGACAGCGAAATGCCCGTGGTACCCTGAACCGAAAGAACCGCCTCAAATCGGTGGGGGGTACTTTCGTAACTTACCCCACATTTCAGACAAGCGCGTCTCTAAGCCATGGTTCCCCACTGCCATCCCATCCGCCCACCCATTCATACACAGAGGCCGCGAAAACCCGCGACGAAACCCCATACCCTGCTCCGTCCGCCACCCAGCCAGAGCTTCTTCCCCGACGACATCGTCCACAGCAACACCTCGACGTCCCTCATCCACCATACCGGATGAGGATCCATCGTCGATCTCGTCGTCCCGCCGGTTCAGCCACCCCGTCCTCCACCTCCAAGGAGCTGCCCCGACGTTCCCCTCGTCTTTCGCGCCATCTCCATTCCCACACCACCGTCTTCAACTGCACCACTGGAAAAGCATCATCATCACCGTTTCCTCGGATGAAGCTGCGGCCTAATCGACGCCACCAAAGAGGTTGTACACTAATCGCCACATTTTCTTCTTGATTCGATCTCACGGTGCTGTCGGTGCTCGGTCCTGAGCCGACACGGCGCGGCTCCATCCACGGCGGCGTCGCCGGACACTTCCTCCACGGCGTCGCTCCCTCGGCGGCGACGTCCACATTAGTAGCAGCTACTACTGCTTTAGCTCTCGCTCGCGCTGCTGCTCTGCTCTTGCTCTCGGTCCCCTGCCTGGTTTGCTCTTGCTATTGCTCTTGCTCGCGTTGCTGCTCTCGCTCTTTCGCTTGCGTGCGATGCTGCTCCGAATTGGCTACACTTGATCGAATCGAATTTTGGGTCGGTCGATTTCCAAGGGGTGGGCTCGCTGTGGTGAAGGAAGAACCAGCCGCAGGGAGGGGGGCTCACGGAGAGGTACCCCACTATCTATCTTAGGGTTCGTGGATGGGGCGGTGGTCGCCGGGCGGTGGCTGGGCTTTGGCGGGCGGTAGCATGGGGATCACGGAGAAAAGGCTCAGCACGGGGGGCTAGAGGGATGGCCGGGCGTGGCGGACCGGCGGTGAGGAGTGTTTTCGGGCTGGGCGGCGCACCGCCGATCGCGGCGGCGGGGGCTGCTTAGCCGGTGGTGGTGGCGGCTCGAGGTGAAGGTTGTAGATGAACCGCATGCCCTTGATTTCGTATCCAACGGCTGCATAATCGACTGACAGGAGATGAAAAAGTCAATCGACCGACGTGTAGCCTCACCTTGCTAGTGCGTTCAGTTTGACAACAAAATTCAGTTTCGACAAAGAAAATTCAGTTTGGACGGTTAGGTTCAGTTCGCCGATTAAGTTCGGTTTGACAGCTTAAGTTCAAAGATGAGCGGCTGATGTATTTTACATCTAGCACTTTGTGGTTATGTATTTTACGTCATGTATTGGAGATGCTATTAGAATTCCACTCAGGTTAATGTTGTTCGTTGTCTCTCTTGTCCTGCTTCACCTCGGACGTCGTACAACTCACCGGAGCTGCTCCAACGATTTAAAACCCTCCATCACAGTGAGCAGTACCTCGGGCTCCATCTCCAGACGCCTAAGATCTTCTTCCCCTCCAACGACAGCAAAGTCAGCCGGAGCATCCTCACCGGCCAACCCAATCACGCTGAGATCGACATGGCTTCGCCAAAGAGGTTGTACACTTGTTGCATCTATTTTTTACTCTACATGTTATATATATTGTCCATTGAGCACAGATTTGTTCCTTTAGTGTCTCCTTGAAAGAAAAACGAGGAATTTTAATTTTCACTTGTCCTCCTTTTCCAATTCCTATTCGTGAAGCACAAGACTAAGAGATAGTAGCATAATAGCATTATAACCGTACATTTTCTTATGGTTTGACTTAATATCACCATGCTTATTTGCATCATGTGATCTTCCAATTGTTGTGAATCAAACAACCAGATTGGCGGAAATCCTGTGTTTTTAAATTCTCTGTTTTGCACGTGCATTCCTATCCTATTCCTGTCTATTTCCTATCCCTGCATTGTTGGAATCCTCCAATTCAAACGAGCCCTTACAGAATTACTTCTCTTACAGATAGTTGTCAAAGAAAACCTTGCGTGGTTTGTCCCGGACCTGCTGCACCGTCGTCCACCCCAGCTCAGTTGCTCCAACGATAGAAGGGTCCAGCAGAGCAGGGATCCGGCCTCCAGACTGTCTTTCGCCGCCTCAGATCTTCTTCCCCGCTGCTGGCAGCCATGAAAACTGCATTACCATCACCAACCGAGCAGATGACCTCGAGGACTACACGGGTCCGCAAGAGAGGTCGCACTCTTTCGTGTCTGCTTACGTTATGCATCACTTAATATTACATGCTACTTTATCGTCCTGTTCACCGATTAGAATCTGAGTTAGCTCCAACTAATGGTCAAACTTGAGTTTTTAAATGGTTGTGGGGTACATATCGGGGCCGCTATCAATAGTATCTATCTACTATCTGGTTAATCTCCAGTGTTTACTATGAGTTTCATGTTGGGTGGGAAACAAACAGTAAAGAAGCCATTATCTGTATTTATTAACTAAAGCTATTATTTGCCTGCTATTATTGGTTTTGGGTCTATCCACAGGTTTCTACCATAACTCTGGATTTCTGCATGCACTCCTTACATAATCTCACTATGTTTTATTCCTATGCATGACAGTTATTGTAAACAATGGAACTGAACATGTAGAGCAAAAGAGACGAGCCTTGCGTGGCAATATAATTTCATGCAGACGCCGCTCCATGGTAGGCGCAAAGGCAGTCCCCTCCACGCATTTCGGATTGTAATCGAGAGGAAGATATCTGTTCTGAGGGGGATTCAGAAGGAGAAGATGACTCCTATTTACCGCCTGAGGTCTTCGCTCTAACTTGGCATGCTGATGTTGGTTATATCATGCATATGGTGTCTTGCAATGCTTACTTTATACATCAAATATGTCATCTGCTTAGTTTAGACATCCTTTGTGCGAATGCCATCTGTTTAGTTTATTCATCGCTTATGTGAATTATGCAACGCCACATTGTTTAGCCAGGCATCATATATGTGAATTTTGCAATGCCATCCTGCTTAGCCAGTCATCTTATATGTAAATTATATCAGGCCATCTTTTTTTTCGTTACATATTACATTCGTCAACGATGTTAGTACATTCAACTGCTCTTCGTGTGCATCAGCCATTTGACACGGCGATGGCAAATTCTGGAGTGAAAACAAGGTCTTCTGAGCAGACTATGCTATCTAATGAAGCACATATCTCGCTGGTTACGGATAGCTCCTCAGAGGAGGATTCAGAGACAGATGACCAGTCCTATTCCCCCCGAGGTGTATGCTCTAACTTGGCAGGGTTATGTTGCTCATATCGTGCATATGGTGTCTCGCATTGCTATGCCATTTGATTAGTTTAGACATGCTTTGTGTGAATGCCACCTGTTCAGTGTCTAATTACCATATATGTGAATTATGCATTGCCATCTTGTTGCAAGACATTATATATGTGAATTATACAATGCTATATTGTTGCAAAGGCATTATATATGTGAATTATGCAATGCCATGCTGTTTAGCCAATCATCATGTATGTGAATTTTATCATGCTATCATTTTTTGTATTACGTGTTCCATTTGTCGACAATGTTTGTATATTCAACTACTCTTCCGTGCATCAGCCATTTGAAGCGGTGATGGAAGTATCTGAGTGAAAACAAGGTATTCAGAGCGCATAATGCTACCTACCAAGCGTATATGTTGTCAAGTTACAGAGGCTCCTCAGAGGAGGATTCAGAGACTGATGACCAGTCCTATTTCCCCCCTGAGGTCTATGCTCAAACTTGGCAGGGTTATTACCCATGTCATGCATGTTATCTTGCATTGCTTAGTTTTTACGTCATATATAGATTGCCATCTGCTTACTTGCTTACTATATAAATCATATATTTGAATTATATCATGCCATCATGTTTACATAGTACATACACATCATCTATCTGAATTATGGCATGTCAACCCATTTAATAAAGACATCATATAGTTATATCATCTCATCCTATTTAGTGTTTACAGTCATCATATTTAGAATTATGGCATTTTATCCGTGACTGTATGTGAATTATGGCATGCCAACCTATTTAATAAACACATTATATAGTTATGTCATGTCATCCTGTTTACATAGTCTCATATTTTGAACTATGTCTTTCCATCTTTTTTAGTTAGCCATCATAATGTGAAATTGTGTCATGCTATCCTGTTTAGTTAGCCATCATATATGTGAAATTGTGTCATGCTATCCTGTTTGGTTAGACAACATAAATATGAATTATTTCATGCCCTCTTTTATTCCCCACTATCCATTGCACCTATCTATCATACAATGTCTATACTTTCAATTACTTTTCTTGTTTATCGGCCATTTGAATTGGAGAGCGTGATGGCAGTATCTAAGGGAGTAACAACATGGTCTTCAGAAAAGATAGTGCTACCAGTTGATGCAGATAGAACCACGGTTGTACTTGCCCAAGGACCAGATCCACCACACATAACCCAGACTCTCGCAGATTGTACCCCTACCCAGTTGGATAGAGAACCAGCTACACCCCTTTTAACCCCAACCCCGGCAGATAGTAACCCAGTTCCAGTTGACACAAGACCGTCTCCACCACAGAGCACCCAAACACGAGCGGTTAGTAAGGGAACTGCAGTGCCCAAAGCACGAGGACCACCACTCCGAATCCCAACTCAACGCTTAAAGGAGAAGAAGATTTGTTCTCAGGTCAGGTTCTGTAGCTATGGTTCATACTCCTTTCCTCTTGCATTACTCTATTTACTCATACCAACTATTTTCAAATTTGAAGGATGGAATTGAAACTCCAATGGCGCAACAGGTATGTTTTGAACCTATTTCTTTAACTGGTTTGCTGTTGTAACCTGCTCTATGTTGATTTCATTTTCAATTGAATAAACAGTTATGTTCTCATGTCATGCACGTTACAAGTGTTGTTATTGCTCTATAGTTACCCACACTTATATTCTGTCTATTCTGCTTTGTCTTGAACAAATATTATTTGAACTGTGTCTCTATCTTGATTTGGCAACAAAAACTAGAATGATATAGACCATAAAGTGACCATGGCACATAGATATATGTTTGTTTCATGTCATTATCCTGTCCACTTTACTACTGAACTCATTTACCAAAATGAGTTTCATATACAACATGGTAAACATGTGATGTGTCCGCTTGTTTCTCTTTTAGAATGCGGACAAAATATTGGAGAACGTAACTGCGTTATCCAATGGTAAAGGAAGTAATGCAGATAAGGTTCAAGATAGTGAGACATCCCTGTTGGTCTCCAAGAAAGCTGATAAAACTATCTTGACGATGTGAGGGAACCCGAAGTCCTGTCTTGATGTAGTGTTCGAGTTACTGGCCACTACTGCTGGCACAAGCTCTTGAACTTCGCTGCCTGAATCAGTTCGTCTTCTCGAGTCTCAACTTCAAGTTGAAAGACATCGATCAGATGTGCTGCGACAGAAGTCAAGGACCGAGGAAGTCCCCGCAGAATTCAGATGCATATTTTCCGGTGCAACAAAGAAGTTACCGGAGGATTTAAGCGCCAAACAAGAGAAAGTTAATAAGCTTGCTAAGCATCTTGCCGCATTATGGGTACCGGGATATTGTTTCTTGAGATCTTCTGAAGTGGTTTCAGTTCTGGATTTGTTTTGTTGCGGCGTTTATTTGCGCTGGTCGCCAACTTTGACAACCAGTGTATATGATATGCTGCTTTGTTCCCTATATTTGCACTGGTGGCGAACTTTGATGCCCAGTGGATGTAATATGTGTAACAGCCGTGATAGCCTAGCATAAGTTGCTTGCTTATTTATTTCCTTGTTGTCTTGTTTATTTGTTTGCTTGTAGTCAGTGCACTTCTTTTTAAAACTAGGCCACAATAACCATGGGCTAATATTTACTGTAGTGACACTGGGCCTCCTACGGGCCGTAGAAACAGTGGGCCTTCTACGGGCCATAGAAACAGTAGGCCTTCTATGGGCCATAGAAACAATGGGCCTTCTACGGGCCGTAGAAACAATGGGCCTTCTACGGGCCGTAGAAAAAATGGGCCTTCTACGGGCCGTATCATCAATGGGCCTTATACAGGCCGTATGACCATAACGGGTGTCGGATTTCGGGTTCCGGCAGACCCTTAAGGTTCGAACTCTGGGGTGCGCGCGGAGATCCAACCCTCCACCGTCTCGTACCTCACTGAATCGCAAGGACCTAAACTACTAAACAGAACAGCACAAGAGACACAAGATTTATACTAGTTCGGGCCACCGTTGTGGTGTAATACCCTACTCTAGTTTGTGGTGTGGTGGATTGCCACTTGGGCTGATGAGGAATAAGATAGGAAGAACAGCCTCATGAGGGTCTCATTCTTGGTGGTGTGATGAACTGCTAGGTGGTGTTCCGTCGCTCTAGCTTGAGGATCGGGTCTCTACCTCTCTCTCTGGATTCCAAAAGCCAGATCCCTCTCTCTGGATGTGGCTACTCCTATTTATAGGCGAAGGCCCTGGGCCTCTTCCCAAATATTGAGCGGGAAGGGCGCCAACAATTGGCCATTTTGAAGGGGAACGACGGGTACACTTATCCTGATTAAAGTTGGTCCTCGCCTGCCAAAGGCGCTGGTGATGACGCATGCTTGGGCTCCACGATGACTCCCTTCCAGCCGTTGGGGCTGGTCTTGGTCTTGTTGCACCGAAACGGATGCCTTTGCTTGATGCTCTCGCCTGCGCTTGCTCCCTTCGCACCAAAGAGGAAAGGAGGACGCTGCTGGCCGGGCGCCTCGATCGGGCGCCTTGGTCGCCATGGCTTGCGTCATGGGCACCTCGCGAGGTACCCTGCCTTGAACTCTCCGCCTCCTCGTGAGCTGCCGACGAGGCCGTGCTCGAGGAAGCTCCTTGTCGTCCGCCCATGAGGCTTGGCCCCTCGCGAGGGTCTTGAGCTTGTATTGATGAAGATGGGCTGTCCTGGGCCTCCTTTGAGCCACGCCACAGGCCGCAGGCAGGCAAGTCTAGGGACCCCCATTCCCGGAACGCCGACAGTAGCCCCCGGGCCCATGGCGCGCCCGAACTTGGCCGGGCAGAGAGGCGAAAGGGCAAGTGTGAAGCGTCACGGGCCCTAACAGCCTGCGGCCTTGGGTGACGCGTGGCGGTTGATTGGACGTGGGCGGCACCATTCCCCCACGCCTCCTTATTTCGTGCCTTGTTAGGCGGACACGCTGCTGCACACATCCGTTCCCCTCTCTGCTGCTTGCGCGCTCCAGTCCTTCCCCCTCACGAACTCCAGCTTCCATTTCCAATCCAGTATCGAATCTCCCCCTCCCCCTTCCAATCGCCATGGCTCCGACGAAGAAGGTGAAAGGGAAGAAACTTGTGCGTCCGCCTCGCTCGCCGCCGCCGGCGGCCTTCGCTGTCGACCCGTCGATCATACTCAATCTAGAGGGCTTGGGCAAGGTTAGTTCGGCTCTGGCCACCTCCTTCAACGAATGCGGGAGGACGACGGCTTGGCCCGCGTCCCACTTCTCCATCGACAGGATAGTCACCGAGGTCCGGTATTTCGCTGACGCCCTGTGGGCGGGGCTGGTTCCCCCCTTCTCTGATTTCTTCAATGCCGTGCTTTCCCACTATCAGATCCACATGATGCATCTGGGCCCTGAGTCCATTACCCTCCTCTCGGTCTTCGCCTTCGTTTGTGAGGCAATGGTGGGCATCCTCCCCTCGGTTGCCTTTCTGCGCCACTTCTTCTCTCTGCGCCTTGTCGACCCCACTCAATGCTCGGCGTGCGTGAGCTTTGTCGCCGCGCCCGAGACGACGGCCTCAGGGATTGACTTCAACCTGCCTCCGCCCGCGGCTGAATTCCGCGAGAGGTGGTCAGACGTGGATGTGGGGTGCCCAGCCCCCTGCTATCGGAGCCAACCTCGCCTGCTATCCCCAATTCAGGCTGGGGCCAGGAGACGCTTTCAAGTCCTCGGCTCATCTTTGTCTGGCGCCGCTTCGCATTCCTGAGGTCGCTTGCTGTGACAGCACCCAAGGTGGTGAAGGAGTTCCTGATGCGCCGCATTGCTCCTCTCCAACGCCATTCCCACCAGATGTGGGCCTTCAGCGAGCCTGGTGATCGTATGAGGCTCCAGGAAGAAGACCTGACGCCCGAAGGGCTAAGGAAAGTGCTCCTGGTCCTGACCGGCGACCCTAACCCCGGTGGCATCCGGCATGAAGGGGCCTTGCTGTACCTCTGCCAGAACAGGGGTGATTTGGTGAACCAGATGCCTATCTTCGACGAATGGGGGCCTCGCCCCGCTGGTCTCCAGGGGCCTCGCGAGAATCCAAAGTGATGGTGACAGCCCTTCGATTGGCCAAGGCGGCTCCTCCTCGAGTGGAGGAGCAGGAGGCACAAGCCGCCAGAGGTCAAGGGACCCCTTGGGTGATAGCGCCGGGCGATGCTCATGAGGGGCAGCTCCACGAGGCTCATGCCGCTGATCGAGGGCGGCAGGCAGCTGCCCATGGCGCTGCGGATGGAGCCCCGAGGCCCCCTGCCGCTTCTCTTGGTGAGGCGGTCGGCCCGGCCGCGTCAGTGGACGCCCACGACGTGGGTCGCCTTGATGCTCCTCCCTCGCCGCAGGCTGACCCTCGCTCAAATCTTGGGTCGCTCACGTGACCTTTGAGGCCCTCCGGAAGAGAAGGGAGGCCCTGGGCGATGATTACCCTTGTCGCCTGCTGAAGCGCAGGAAGTACTTCGCCACTGATGAGTAAGCCTTCTCCTTACCCAGCTCCCGATTCTTCTGCTGCTTGTACTGATCCTTGCCCTGCAGGCCCCTTCCTGCCGAGGTCACGGAGACGGGTGAGGAGCCGTCCTCCACGGCTTCGCCCCCTCCCCCGTCCTTGAGTGCTCCAAGCAGCGGAGCCCTTGTGGTGAGGGCGACCGGGGAGGTGAACCGTCTCGAGGCGCGCCGTGGCCCTGCGCGCCTCGCGATCCTTCCTCGCGAGCCTCCCCGTGGCATAGCTAGCTTGCCGTGGGCTTCTCGCCTGGTCGTGGAGAGCGACTGGCTGAGGCGCTTCCTGCGCCCCTCGTCTGGGGATGGGCTTGCTCCAGGCCGGGCTTCCGGCGCGGCGCACCCGGCCGTCGCGAGGGTGCCAGCCCCCAGCCCCCTGCCTGGAGGGGAGTGTTGATTCAGCGGCTCCGGCGCCCGTCTGGGCGGTTGATGGTGTGGAGGACGTGCTCGGCCGCTCGAGCACCGCGCCTTCGCCAAGAGATTTCTTCAAGGGCGGCCGACGCGGTGAGCCTTCTTGGTGAAGAGCTTGCTGACGAAGACGCGCGCCTTGAGGCCGAGGGCCTGCGCCTGGCCGCAGAGAGGAGTGAGCTGGAGGGCGCTGCCGCCCTTGCGCGCCACCAGCGCGATCTTGTTGATGAAGAGGCCAAGGCGTCGCTGGCATCCTCTCGAGAGGCCTGTTCTTGGGCCGTCGAGGAGGCCCGGGCAGTTAACAGGCGGCGAGAGGCGGCGGAGGAGCGGGCACGGGAACTCCTGGCCCGGTGCCACTCACTGGAGGAGCAAGTGGAGCTGCATGAGGCAGCCCTCGCGTCGATGAAGGTGGCCTCCGGCGACCCGGCGGAGCTCCAGAGGCGTGAGGAGGCGCCGACGCTGAAGCCGGGAACGCGCGAAGCGAGTACGAAAGCGCTTGGAGACGAGGGAGCGCTTGGCGGCGGGCAGAGGATGAGGTCGCGGCACGGGAAGCCCGCGTCTGGAGGAGGTCGGACGCCGGTGAGCGGCGGCGCGCCGAACCTCGAGCGCGAAGTTTGAGGAGTGGCTGGGTTGATCAAGGCCGAGGCTGAGGGCAGGACTGCTGCCTTGAGGGCCAAGCTGGAGCCGCCCTCGAGGCGACGCAGAGGGAGTCCACCACCTCTCAGGCCGAGGCGCTCCTTCTTCGCCAACGGGTGGAGGAGGCCGAGGCCGTCGCGCGCCAGAATGCGGACGGATGTGTCAGCGGCGAATCCTGGAGCATGAGCACGGTCCCATGCTCGCCACGCTCCGGGAAAGAGCTAACGCAGCCTTGGATAATATCTGCGAGGCGGCAGTAGGCGAGCCGCACGCGGTTAACTATGCCGGCAACCTTCAGTTCTTCACCGACGTGGTGGTGCGCCTGGAGACGCGGTCGGTCAGGGCCAACAGGCTGGTGGAGGAGAGGAGCCGCGCGCTGCTCGGGCGCGCCTTCTCTCGTGTCTTCAGCCATCTCCGGGACATGGACCCCCATTTTGACTTTGACGCAGCCATCGCCCCAGTTCCCCAGGCCGTCCGGGGCGACCTGGCACACTGGGTGGAAGACAACGTGGTTGCTCTTGTCCGGGCCTTCGCTTCGGACAACGATGGCGTGATCGTGGCCGCCGATGAGGGTGGCATGGTGAATGGCCCTGACGCCGCCGACGACCCCGCAGACAATGATGGCGAGGCCAGCGACGCCAGCAACGGCTCGGGAGGTGCTCCTGAGGACGCATTGGGGGATTTATCCGACTGATTGTGTATTGCCCTTGTTCCATTACCCTGCATGAATAGAACTCAGGTTTTGGCCTGATGGTTGTGAGAGCATTTTGGGAGGGGGAGCCCCTCATGCAAAACTTGTGTTCATCGTATTAGCAGGTGTTACATCGCCTATACGCCCGCGCCAAGTGGTTGGCTAAGCGACGTGCTGGTTGGCTGGTTTACCTTTGTTTCGTACGAGCCCCGAGATAGCCTGTGGGAGGCTGAGGCGATCTGAGTGTCTCCTGATCGAATCCGTAGGACCTGCAGTAAGAACCCTCCGGAGAGGACACGTCGGCGACAGGCGGGGCTGCGCGCAAGCTAGGCCTGGCCCGGCTCGCGAGGGGCTCGTGAGGGGAGGCAGCTGAGGCGGAGTTGTAACTGAAACGCGAGAGATTTGCTCGAACGAGACTAAGCACCCCTTCCCCGAACACATGCAAATCTCAAATTCGAATCCAATGTAAATCCAGCGGTGGAAAGCGACAACCAAATGGAAGGCAAAGAAAGCAGAGGAAAAGCCGCGTCCGACACCTAGTCTAGTCTTGGACGTCTTCTCACCAGCGCGGAGCTAAGTGCTGCCACTGGGCGTGGGAGGGAGCCCGGGGCCCGAGGCCGCACCCCGAGACTCCGGGTCATGTACAGCCCCACTCATTATTACGTGAGAGTGTCACGGGTGGCGAAGCTTCACAGCACCGGCCTTCTTCACAGGTACCGGCCTTGCTTCATATCGCCAGACGAGGGCCCCACCTTGCGCCAGACTCTAGTGCCATCAACGACGACCAGAAAGCAGGACGCCGCCGATGGGGTTGAGCGGTCGCCAGCGGTTAGCCCGACGACCACGGGTCCTCCGCCAGGGGCAGGCCCTGAGGCGCCTCCCCAGCAGAGGGCCTACCTCCTGGGAACGCCTTGCTCCGAACGCCGCGGTGGTGATGTGGGGTCTGCCCCTCTCCGGCAACCCCCTGCGCCCCCCTCCCGAGGGGTAGGAGATCGCGGAGCGGGCAGCCGCTCGTCGTGGCGACCTGTACCTCCTGCGACCTATGGTTAGCGTATGTTTGCTCTTGAGGAAGTAGCGGTACCCGATAATCGTCGCCCCCAACGTGACCAGTGGGACCGTCCCGAGGCTCCTAAAAGAGCTCGGCCGGCGCCAGCCCCATTTCGGGCCGAGGAGCGAGCCTTGTTCTCCCTCATGCGGGTGCCCTTGGTCCATCATGTGGGGCACGTATTCTTCCGGCGCCGTCATCCCGAAGGCCATGCCGTAATGCCGAAGGCGTGCCATGCTTTCGCTTGATGCGCCGCCGTGGGGTGGTGGCGCGATGGTCCACCAGAGCCGTGAGTTGCGCCGAGTCCTTCTTCTCCGCTGGGCTGGGGGCGGGCAACCCGCCGCCCGGCCCGACTTTTCAACCGCCCGGTGTTGGAGTAGCTTTGGAGCCCACGGCACGCGCGAAGCCCCCGTGCGAAGCCGCCTGGCCCGAGATGGAAGTTGGGTGCGAAGGGGTGAGCCTCGAGGCGGCGGCCGTGAGCTCGCCACTCGCTCCGAGCACGTCGCGGCCGCTCTCCGAGCCTGCACCGCAGCAGCTCTCGCCATCGTGAGTGCGGCCCTTGAGTTCGCTTGCTCCCGCGGGTGTACGGTGGCGTGGTCGTGGCGTGATTGGAGGCCCTTGCTGCCGATCGCGCTGCCGCGGCGTGAGAGCTGCCGGAGCTGTCCGCGTCACCCTTGCCCGCAGCCCCTGCGGACCGCAAGCTGCCTGGGCACGGGTCGCCCGAGGCGAAGCGTAAATGGGCGGCCACGCCGCCAAGGATCTGGGTTGCCCGCTTGGTCGCCGGACATGGCGATGGCGATCTGACGAGACACGAGGTGGCGTATAGGCGGATTCCGGCGCACCCCTACCTGGCGCGCCAAATGTCGGATTTCGGGTTCCGGCAGACCCTTAAGGTTCGAACTCTGGGGTGCGCGCGGAGATCCAACCCTCCACCGTCTCGTACCTCGCCGAATCGCAAGGACCTAAACTACTAAACAGAACAGCATAAGAGACACAAGATTTACTAATTCGGGCCACCGTTGTGGTGTAATACCCTACTCTAGTTTGTGGTGTGGTGGATTGCCACTTGGGCTGATGAGGAACAGTACAGGGAAGAACAGCCTCGCGAGGGTCTGTTCTTGGTGGTGTGATGAACTGCTAGGTGGTGTTCCGTCGCTCTAGCTTGAGGATCGGGTCTCTACCTCTCTCTCTGGATTCCAAAAGCCAGATCCCTCTCTCTGGATGTGGCTACTCCTATTTATAGGCGAAGGCCCCTGGGCCTCTTCCCAAATATTGAGCGGGAAGGGCGCCAACAATTGGCCATTTTGAAGGGGAACAACGGGTACACTTATCCCGACTAAAGTTGGTCCTCGCCGCCAAAGGCGCCGGTGATGATGCTCGCTTGGGCTCCATGATGACTCCCTTCCAGCCGTTGGGGCTGGTCTTGGTCTTGTTGCACCGAAACGGATGCCTTTTCTTGATGCTCTCGCTTGCGCTTGCTCCCTTTGCACCACAGAGGAAAGGAGGACACTGCGTGGGCTGGCGCCCGACTGGCGCCCGACTGGCGCCCTTGGTCGTCATGGCTTGCGTCATGGGCACCTCGCGAGGTACCCTGCCTTGAACTCTCCGCCTCCTCGTGAGCCAGCCTGACGAGGCCGTGCCTGAGGAAGCTCCTTGTTGTCCGCCCCGTGAGGCTTGGCCCCTCGCGAGGGTCTTGAGCTTGTGTTGATGAAGACGGGCTGTCCTGGGCCTCCTTTGAGCCACGCCGCAGGCCGCAGGCAGGCAAGTCTGGGGACCCCCGTTCCCAGACCGCCGACAACGGGCCATCGTTAATAGGCCGTATTTGATGACGCTATGAAAACGGCCCAACATATTAACGAACCACAAACGGGCCAATGTAACCACGGGCTGAATTTGGCCCACGAGCAGAAAATGACAGTAACGGGCCGTAAGTAAAAGAATGCTGGAAATGAGCCCAAGAATAAATGGGCTCTGAGAAGGCCGAAAGATAACATTAGCTGGAAACGGCGCAACTGAATAACGGGCCCTTAATGGGTATAAAGTGATATATCGTTCATTACGGGCCGGTTCACCACGGGCCGTTAGTGGGTGTAAAGTGATACATCGCTCATTGCGGGCCGCTTTCACCACGGGCCGTAAATAGGCCAAGAGTTACATAGGGCCTCATATGGGCGAAAGACGCCATGGGACATACATGGTCCGTGGCGAAAACGGGCTGGAATCATATTGGATGGCCTGCACGACGCCATCGGGCCTAATTCGGATAGGGCGAACGGGCCTTGGGTTAGCGGGCTATAAATGGGCTATATGCGAACAGGCCGTTAACAGGCTTTCCATGGGCCGGCCCGTCACATTTTGACCAAGTCAAACGGGCGGCCTTTTCACATGAATGGGCCTCTGTTGGGCCAGGCCACGTGTCGTCGTATCATAGGCGTCTTCTGTCCAATGAGTGGATGACATCTGTCCCAATGGTGAGCCGACACGTGTTTCCTCCAGCCAATGATGATTTTACACGTGGAAAATCCCCATTGGTCGGGGCTGTTAACGGGTTATCGGATACAAAACCCGACCCGATAGCTTAACGGTGTTCCGTTACGGTGGATGCCATGTGTCGGTCACCCTTGACGAAAGCAGTTACGGACGCCGCGATTTATCGTCATGGAAGTGGACACTTCCATGATGATAATTATGGTAATGTCATCGAACACTTCTCTGACAAAGACATGTATGACTATCTTGATTCTGTCATAAATTTGTCATGGATGTACATGTATGACAAAAAACGCGACCTACTGTGACAAACACGTATCATCACGGAAGTGTATTTTTTTTGTAGTGTCGGTGAGACCGAAAGTAATTTCTCAGTGAAACCTTAGCAACTCGGAGTCACTGACTGCAACACGGTCCGACCGAAACTGCATGTTCAGACTCTGTTAAGTGCTTCGGTGTCACCGAGATTATCATATTGGTAGCTCCTAAATGCTTTCTGCAGAAAACTAAAACTAAGTTTTTGACTCAATTGTTTCGAAAAACTAGCTGCACTTTTGTGATTCTCATCCACTCTGCCTACACCTATCTATTCACAGGGTCAGCTTGCAGAATGTCTGAGGCCACTGATAGTCAGAACAGATCAGAGGAACATGTCAACCTTAGTGAGGGCACTAGTTCCAGCAGCATCTATGATGAGGGCAGTAGAAGCACTCCTAGCAACTTGCCAAAAGCTGCTACCAGACAGAGGAAGAAGAAGAATTGTGACAGTGAGGATGAAGATTTTGTGATTGAGGAAGAAGTGACTTCCAAGAAGAAAGTGTTGAGGAAGGAATATGCTGCAACTGCCACCACCAAGCCTAGACTACAAAAGAAACCTCCTGCCAAGAGATCTCCCGTGTCCAAAGTGAGAAAATCAACTGTTGCACATGAGACTATGGAGTTCACACTTGAGCCAAGAGAGGAAGAAGAAGCTACTGGTGGAAATAAGAAAAGGAAAGAAAGGGTCAGGAAGACCATTGCCAGAGTTATTGGTAGACCATCCATGATGAGGGATGATGATGATGAAGATGAGGAGGGAGAAGAGCCTGTTGCACCTCCTGCAAAGACACAGAAGCTTATGGGTGATGCTATGAAGTCTGCTGGTGCTGCCTCTTCCAAGCCCAAAGCTCTAGCTCAAGCACCTAAGCCTTCAGCTCCAAAGAGATCTACAAGAAATATATCAGCTGTAGAGAAGAACAAAGCCCCAGTGCCTGAGGTCCAAGAGGATGATGATCCACTAGTGCTCAGGAAATTGAAGCCAAAGATTCCCGACCACAATGATGATCATCCAGTGGCTGAGAATATGAAGCTAAGAAAGGATTCAGGTCTGAGACAATGGAGAAAGAATGATCCATATGCCACAAGGAGGAGGACTATTGTTGACTATCATTTCCATACCAGGGAACAACAGGACTTCTATGAGACAGTATTGCTTGACAAGAAGCCCATAGTGTGTGACATGAAATGGGTTGACTGGGAGTATATTGATGAAAATGAATACTATTTTCCCCATGTACATGAGAGCTTCAGGCTGAATCAAGTTGATGATTTTGTTGGACAGAAGCTCACCAAGTGGAATGATGAGATGATTATTGATGCGGCTTGAACTACGTTGGTATTTCCCCAAAGAGGAAGGGATGATGCAGCACAGCTACGGTAGGTATTTCCCACAGTGATGAGACCAAGGTTATCGAACCAGTAGGAGAACCAAGCAACACTATGTAAAAGGTACCTGCACACAAAGAACAAATACTTGCAACCCGGCGTGTTAGAGGGGTTGTCAATCCCTTTCGGGTAACGGCGCCATAAATTGGCACGTTGACGGGAGAAAGTTGTAATAGATTGATAGGTGCAAATAAAAGCAAATAAAATTTAGCAAGGTATTTTTGGGTTTTTGATAATATAGACCTGAAAATAAAAGTGGCAAATAAACAAAAAGGCAAATAGCAAAATAGATCTGAAAGTATATGATGAGAATAGACCCGGGGGGGCGTAGATTTCACTAGTGGCTTCTCTCGAGAAAAATAGCATACGCTGGGTAAAAAAATTACTGTTGGGCAATTGATAGAACTTCAAATAATTATGACGATATCCAGGCAATGATCATTATATAGGCATCACATCCAAGATTAGTAGACCGACTCCTGCATGCATCTACTACTATTACTCCACACATCGACCGCTAGCCAGCATGCATCTAGTGTATTAAGTTCATGGAAAAATGGAGTAATGCAATAAGAACAATGACATGATGCAGACACGATCTATTCATGTAGGAATAGACCCCATCTTGTTATCCTTAATAGCAACGATACATACGTGTCATTTCCCCTTCTGTCACTGGGATTGAGCACCGTAAGATTGAACCCATCACAGAGCACCTCTTCCCATGGCAAGAAAAATTGATCTAGTCGACCTAACTAAACCAAAGATTCGAAGAAGAAATACGAGCCTATAAGTAATCATGCATATAAGAGATCAAAAGACTCAAATCACTTTCATGGATAAAAACATAGGTCTGATCATAAACTCAAAGTTCATCGGATCCCAACAAACACACCGCAAAAAGAGTTACATCAAATAGATCTCCAACAGAACATTGTATTGAGAATCAAGAGAGAGAGAGAGAGAGGGAGAGAGAGAGAGAGAGAGAGAGGAAGCCATCTAGCTACTGACTTCACACCCGAAAGTCTACAATGAACTACTCACGCATCATCAGAGAGGCACCAATGAGGATGATGAACCCCTCCGTGATGGTGTCTAGATTGGATCTGTGGTTTCTGGAACTTGCGGCGGCTGGAATTGTGTTTCATCGACTCCCCTAGGGTTTCTAGAATATTGGGGTATTTATGGAGCAAAGAGGCGGTGCGGGAGGCGGCCAAGGTGGGAACAACCCACCATGGCGCGCTTG
Organism: Aegilops bicornis; assembly: GCA_021605145.1. Lineage (NCBI taxonomy): Eukaryota > Viridiplantae > Streptophyta > Magnoliopsida > Poales > Poaceae > Aegilops > Aegilops bicornis. The sequence continues at coordinate 708,616,207 of CM038671.1, forward strand.
GGCCCCCAGGAGCGCCCAGGTGGGTTGTGCTCCCTTCGGAGCCCCCCTCTGGTACTTGTTTGGCCCAACAGGCGTCTTCTAGTCCAGAAAAAAACAACAAAAAGTTTCGCTGGGTTTGGACTCTGTTTGGTATTGATTTTCTGCAAAGTAGAAAACAAGCAAAAAAACAACAACTAGCACTGGGCACTATGTCAATAGGTTAGTCCCAAAAAAATGATATAAAGTTGCTATAAAATGATTTTAAAACATCCAAGAACGATAATATAACAACATGGAACAATAAAAAAGTATAGATACGTTCGAGACGTATCAGCATCCCCAATCATAATTCATGCTCTTCCGTGAGTAGGTAAATGATAAAAACATAATTTTTTATGTTGAATGCTGTCTAACATGTTCATCACATATTCTTTTCTTTGTAGCATGGACATTTGGACTTTTATATGATTCAAAGCAATAGTCTAGTTTTGACATGAAGATTTCAATACTCAAGCATATCAACAAGCAACCATGCCCTTCAAAATATCAGTACTAAAGTAAGTATCCCTAGCCCATTATGTTCAATCATTGATCCATCCATGAAACACACTCGCATATTAACTACACCCAATGCTCAAGTACGATCATAGTGCCCCTTAGTTGGTGCTTTATAAGAGAAGATGGAGACTCAAATAAAAATAAAATTGCATAAATTAAATAGAATGGCCCTTCGCAGAGGGAAGTAGGGATTTGTAGAGGTGCCAGAGCTCAAAGCGAAAAAGATAGAGATAAAATATTTTGGGTGGCATGCCTTTCCTGTCAACGAAAATGATTGAGTAGTTCCAAATACTTTCCATGCTAGATATATCATAGGCGGTTCCCAAACATAAAATAAAGTTTATTCCTTTGTACACCATACTTTCAGATTCCACGGCTAACCGAATCCACAGATGCCGTCCATACAAACACTTTCCAAGGAATTTATTATTTTACAACATAAAGTAAATTCATTTTATCATTTCGGGACTAGACATCCCTAATACCTTTGTCGTACTCTTGTGCAATGACAAGTGAATAAACACTCATCTTGAGAATAACACATCTAGCATGGAAAAATATCGGCCACCCCCTACCGTTTCATGAGCGGTACGAGCACACAAAAAAGAAATTTATTTTGAAATTAGAGATGGCACATACAAATTTTCTTAGAATGGCACGGAAATACCGCATATAGGTAGGTATAGTGGACTCATGTGGCAAAACTGGGTTTAAGGATTTTGATGCACAAGTAGTGATCATACTTAGTGCAAGTGAAGGCTAGCAAAAAGATTGAGAAGCATCCAACCAAGAAACGAAAAATCACATAAGCGAGCATTAAGCATAACTAACATCGAACAATGCACCACAAGTAGGATGTAATTTCATTGCATAACTATTGAATTTCGTGCTTGCATAGGGAATCGCAAACCTTAACACCAATATTCTTACTAAAACATAATTACTCATTAACATAGCTCACATATCACTATCAACATATCGCAAAACTATTACAAAGAATTAAGTTTATTTTGTCCAATGATCTTCATGAAAGTTTTTATTATATCCCCCTTGGATATCTATCACTTTGGGACTAATTTCATATGTTGCTATTGATAGCTCAAACAAATCTAAGTGAAGAACATGAGCACAAAAATTTCTTCTCTCAAAATAATTTAAGTGAAACATGAGAGAATTTCTTAAAAAAATTACTAACTCACAAATAAATCTAAGTGAAGCATGAGAGCATCTCTTCAAAAATAATAAGGCACACCATTCTAAAAAACGATATAAGTGAAGCACTAGAGCAATTCCATAGCTCAAAAAGATTTAAGTGAAGCATAGAGAGCTATTCTAAAAAGTCATAGCATAATTTTGGCTACCTCAAATAGGTGTGTCCAGAAAGGATAGATGACACAAAATAAAAAGCAAAACAAGCAAAGACTCATATCATACAAGACGCTCCAAGTAAAACTCATGATATGTGACGAATAAAAATAAAGCTCCAAGTAAAATACCGATGGTCATTAGAAGAAAGAGGGGATGCAACTCGGGGGCATCCCTAAGCTTAGTTGCTTGCTTATCTTTTAGATAATAGCTTGGGATGCCATGGGGCATTGTCACAGCCCCAGAATTGTTTGTAATTAGTTGCATCTGCATCCATGCATCATGTTTGATTTCAAAGGAAATTTTGAAGTGGGGATGACCAAGCCCTAGCACTAAAGCAATTCAAATAGGTTCAACTAAAAATATTTTTCAATGAACCCAAATGGCCTTAAAAAATGTTCACCATTTTTGGAAAATGCTGGAAACAGTAACCAGAGATATTGCACATTTTTCCATGACATTTGGATTATTGAATTAACTCATATTGTATTTGAATTGGGGCATTTAAATCCTACAAATATTTTTAAATGCTCTAATAATTCTGAAACTAGTTTTGGGTTGTTGGAAATAATCCAAACACTGCCCACCATTATTTTCAGGATTTTACAAAATGGATTAGTATTTTTACTAATTCAAAATAGAATAACAAAATAGAAAAGCAGAAAAAATTATTAATAGAGAGAGAGAGAGCTGGCCTGGCGCCCCTTGGTCCGGCCCAGCACGGCCCAGTCCATCTGGCCGTGCAAGGCCGTCCCTTCCTTGGGACATGTAAGGGGCCGGGCGTGTGCCCCTCATGGCTAGGCGCCTCGGCCACCTCCTGCTTCCCGCCGCCACCCCGACGCGTCTGCACGATGCCACGCACCCCCTGGTCCTCTCCCTCGCTCCCCTCGCTCCCCTCGTCCTTTCCCCTCTCCTAGATCCCTCTCTCTCTCACCATCGAGCGGGGCTCGTCGCCACCGACGCCGTTCACCGTAGCCACCGCCTCCTCCTGAACCTCTCTCCGCCCCCATAAGATTCCCCACAACCACCTCTTCCTCCTCGACGAGTCACGTGAGCTCGGCCGCCCTGCATCGCCGTCTGCATCGCCTTCTTCTCCCTCCGGCCACCGAGATCGCCGGCAATGCCACGACGCCGTCCGTGCCTCCCCGAGCCCAATGAGACCGCCGATGACCTCGCTGTGAGCTCCACTCCATTTCCCCTCCCTTGTTTTGCTCGTTCCCGTGCCGTGGCACCCTTGCCACATGCCCGAGCACCGCCGTCCGCCATGGCTGCCTAGCCTCCTCGACCCGAGCCCCTCCGCTCGAACCTGTGGCACCGGCATGTTTCTGGTGGCCCGCAGATGCCACCTAGCCCATCAGCTCCTCCCCTGGCGCACACAGCCGCATCCCCGCGTGTGTCCGAACTCTGGCCACCGCCTCGCTCGCCACCGCCGACGCCACAGTGCACCCCAGCCGCTGCCGCTCATTGCGTTGGATGCGGAGAGCACAGGCTTCGTGATTCATGCCATCCGCCGTTGATTTGGTCGCCGGAGGAGCATTTCCGACACCCTCCGCCGTCTCTGGCGTCGCCGGCGACAAGCCACGGGTCAACTCCGGCGAGTTTGACCCTGGTTGACCAGATTTGACTCCCCTCTGAGTCACTGACACGCGGGCCCGGCCCTACTAACTAATCTAGGATTAGTGCTAATTAAACCAGGATAGTTTAGTTAGTAACTGACCTACGGGTCCCACTGGTCAGTTTGACCTGGACCGGCCCCGTTGACCGCTGACGTCACCCTGACGCAATGCTGACGCATTAATTCAATTACTGGAATTATTCTTATACATGAAATTCCAGAAAATAGTACAAACTTCTAAAAATCATAGAAATTCAACCGTAGCTCAGAATGAAATAAATTATATATGAAAAATGATCAGAAAAATCCAATCTATCCATCTGTACTAGCTTCATGCATGTTTAAACAAGTTAACTTGCCATTTAGTGCAAAACATGATAAAGCACTATTTAAGATCACAAATGTGTTTGAACTTTGAATCTTTGGTTCAAAATAGCTCAAACCCATCTGGTTGTAGTTGCATTAGCCCAACACACTCATTTTACCATGTCATGATCATGCATCATATTGTGCATTGCATTGATTGTGTTTCTTCTCTATTGCCGGTATGTGTCCCCTCTCGATAGACGTGGTTTCGACGATGAGATCGATGACACTGATGAAGAGCCATATTATCTTTCGGAAGTGCCAGGCAAGCAAAACCCCTTTGTTCATTCCGATACAATCCCACTCTCTCGCTCCTGCTCTCTTTTACTGCATTAGGACAACAACGATTCATCTGTTACTTGCTGCATTAGTTGAACCCCTTTATCCTCTGCATGACATGTCATTGCCACAGTAAATAGATGAAACCCACTAGCATGAGTAGGAATTGTTTGAGCCCTGATGTGCCTACTCGTTCATGCTTGCTTGTCATGCATGCTGCTGCTTAGAGTTGAGTCATGTCTGATTCATCAAGGATGAATCAGAGGTGTGTGAACATGTCCTACTGTGTGTGTGAACACGATTTGATAAAGGTAGAGGTGAGAGGCCATGTAGGAGTACATGGTGGGTTGTCTCATTGAAGTCGTCCTCAGGAACTGAGTTCTGTGTTTGTGATCCATGAACAGTTACTACCACACATTGGGTTCCGGTAACTCGGCCCCTCTCGGCTAATTAATCACCTCGATCTCTGTCCAGGAGTTGCAACTAGTTTCGTGTTTGTAGGATATGTGTTGGGGGCCGTGCGTGGCGCTGACCCTAGGGGTGGGCTATGTTCTTGATAGAGACACGAGGCACGGTGTCTGGGGCGCCCGTTTAGTGCCTCGGGAACCCTGCTCTCCTCGTTTGGGGCCGTGAGCGACACCCCGGCCGGATCTCCTCGCGGATGGAACCCGAATAGGCGATAAACCTGGACTAGAGACTTGTGTGGTTAGTCAGGTCGTGGCCGACTCCCTCGCTAGGCTTACGCTTGAAGGTTGCCGAGATACACGATGTGTACATGGTGGTAAGTGGCGAGAGTGTGTGTGAAGAAGTACACCCCTGCAGGGTTAACATCATCTATTCGAATAGCCGTGTCTGCGGTAAAGGACTTCTGGGTTGCCTATAATAGTTCATAGACAAGTGAAAGTGGATACTCTAAAATGCGCAAGATAAGCGTGAGTGCTATGGATTGCGTTCTCGTAGGGAGACGGGAGCGGATCCATAGTAGTGTATTGATATGGTGAATATGTGGACTCGTGTGCGCCACCTCAAAAGAGTTACTTGCAGTCGTAGTTCAGGATAGCCACCGAGTCAAAGCTGGCTTGCTGCAGTTGAACTCCACCACCCCCTTTGTTGATAATGATGCATATGTAGCTAGTTCTGATGTAAGTCTTGCTGGGTACATTTTTACTCACGTTTGCCTATTTTATGTTTTGTAGAGAGATGTCAGTCTCGCTAGTAGTTCCGTGTGGCCTTCGACGTTTAGCTTGATACAGTGGCGGAGCCAGGATTGGAGCAAGCCCCGGGCCCAAAAAAAAATTTTTACCACGAGGGAAAAAAACTTAACCACCATAAGGCTTGTAGCTACCACAAAAGATACCCCATAAAATATGGTTTAATTGCACGAAAAGTTTTGAATTTAAACTCAATGCTTAACGATACAACAAAATATATAAAAACATGACGAAAACTACAAAGAATAGCACGTGATAAAAAAGAATACCAAATCAATGTTTTGCTTCATCAGTGCCTCACATAACCTCGTCAACGGTAGAAGAAGAGCTAACACCTTCAAGAGAGCAAAAGCAAAATCGTAAGATATGGCATAAACATCAAGTGAAACAATTATCATTGATAAAAATCTAAAAACTTACCAGTTCGACGAGGTAAAAGCCCTTTGCGGGATCTATATGATTGAAAGTGATATACAATATCATCATCATCAATACTTGTAAATACATATTACTCCCTCCGTTCTAAAACATAGTGCGTCCTCGGTTTCCGTGCTTCAACTTTGACCATAAATTTAAACAACGAGACCAACTGCGGCGGGAGCAAAAAATACATATTTGAAAACTTTTTTTGAATACAAATTCACTGGTATTATTTTTGCTCCCGTCACAGTCGGTCTCGTTGGTTAAATTTATGGTCAAAGTTGAACCTCGAAAAACATGGGCGCGCTATATTTTGGAACGGGCGGAGTAACATATTTGACCGTATGTCTGTATTACTATATATTTACGTTGATACACACACACATTATGTCAATTAAATTTCAGTTGATATTAACATTGTAGAACGTGGGACAGAAGTAACTACATGTGGAAAGCATCAGGGGAAACCAGAAAATCATCACACAAACAATACCAAGATGCGGCCATCAAGCAGCCAGCAAACTAGTAGATGGCGCTCGCGCCAGCGATCGACGCACAGGAGGACGGTGGCCGCGAGCCCGGGAGCAGGAGGAAAGTGGGAGTGGCGGAGGTGGCCGGTGGACGACGACGCGGTGGCGGACGGCGGTGCGAGCGCTGGAGTCGCGGCCTGATGCGATCATGCTGGTGCGTGATGCGAGTTAGGTCGCGGCGTCCACGAGCGCTAAACGTTTCCTTTTTTTGGCGATGAGGTGTACGCTACGTCCGAGTTAGATAGTGGCCTCGTGGAGTGGATGGGTTCCCTCGTCCGTCCGTTTCAGCCTTCCAGACAAGAGAGCCCATCTGTCTTTGGGCTTTCTTCTTTTTCACGCCCTGGGCCTGTAGAAAAACATACATATATATAGCCTATTCGAATTTCCACACCCCGGGCCTGGGCCCCGGGTGCCCGGGGCCCAGCTCCGCCCCTGGCTTGATACCTCAGCTACGATCTTGTGCCCTCGGCAGGATCTGGTAGTTAGTCAGGCTTATCAGCCTTTTTCATTTGTAGATGTCTGTACTCAGACATGTTAAGCTTTCGCTTGTGCTTTGACTTGTATGCTCTGAATGTTGGGTCATGAGACCCATGTTTGTAATATCTCGCTCCTCGGAGCCTAATGAATACATACTTGAGTCGTAGAGTTATGTTGTGATGCCATGTTGTATTTACACATATCGAGGATATTGTGTGTATGATTGAAATGCTTGGTATGTGTGGGATCCGACAATCTAGTTGTTTATCCTTGGCAGCCTCTCTTATGGGGAAATGTAGTCTAGTGCTTCCATGAGCCATAGTAGTCCGCTACAGCCGGTTCACGGAGTCCTGCTAGCCAAAGACTACCGCCGTGACACTTGATCGGGCCGGTATGTGTCTCACTTCGTTCTGTGTTTTTCCTTGAAATGTCACGCATGATGACATCCGGAGTCCTGCCTAGCCTGCTACAGCCCGGGTTCTCGTAGTCCTGTTAGCCCAGTGCTACAGCCCGGATTCACACGCTGCTGACCGACATGCTCGAAGTTGATTCATGTATGCATGTCCCCATGGGTTAGTGCTGCTTTGGGTTCACGACTAGTCATGTCGGCCCAGGTTCTCTGTCATATGGATGCTAGCGACATTATCATATACGTGAGCCAAAAGGCGCAAACGGTCCCGGGCCATGGTAAGGCGACCGTGCGTGAGGCCGCAAAGTGATATGAGGTGTTACCGGCTAGATCGATGTGACTTGGAATCGGGGTCCTGACAGCTTTGGTATCAGAGCCTGACTGCCTGTAGGATTACCAAGCGAAACCGGTCGAAGTTGTGTCTAGAAATGCTTTAGTTATGTAAGAGAATTGATTGTGGAAGGGAACATAAGGCTCTTTTTACTCCTTATACCTCATGGCCTTCTGATCTGAGTCATCCTCTTCTCTTATACGGGGATTAAGAACTAGGCCTTCTCATCTATCTATCAGGATGACGTGTTACTAATCCATAGACTTATAGAATTGATAGTTTCAAATCTCTAATCAGTTTTTACTACTTCCATGTGTTCATAGCTGGTCTCAGAACCTTGATATTGTGATGTTGAGTGGTCATGCCACTATTTTGCAGGATGTCTCAAATCATTTTGAGCATTTACAGCCGTTATGCTGTCCGAGTCATCCCAGATTTCTAAATAGTCTGATGCGTTTGCAAATCCCTTCTCTCCGTTTCTAATGTTCATTTGGGCCAGATTAATCACACAAATTAGTGTGTTGAGGTACTCCGCTGCCTCGGCATATATGTTGGAGCTATTATTATGAACCTAGGTGTTTTAGGGAGTCACCTAGTAATCTAGCCATGTTTTGTGTTCCCGGTGTGATGATTCTGGCCATTATTCTCGAAAGCATCCCATGATGCCATTTAGTTAGTAGGTATTCTATTCCTGGGTTCTTGAACCCGAGATTCACCCTACTTACCTCCTGTTCATAGTGTTTGCTAGTTCCTTTAGGATATTAGTAACTTTGCGATAGTCCTCGAGGTCCGTGGTATTCCCTTCTTCCAAATACTATGAACCGCTTATGGCAGAAGTTCCTCGCTGAACCGAAGGATCACAATCAGAGTACTCTTGAGGAGTTCTCCATTCATAATTGTGACTCTGCCAGTCCTACCTCTCTGCATGGGTTATCCGGAAGAATCATGTTGAACTTGGTTCGACATACTAATCTATGCATCCACAACTCAGAAAGTTATATGTTCCTTGAGTTGTCCCTCTTAGTTGTCTTCTGACCCTCGTCTATCAATTGATAGACAGGAGTAGTTGTGCAACCGTGTTCATCGATGCCTATTATTCTTGTGGTCCGTCGAGCCTTTCTATTCTGGAATGACTAGGAGAAACAAACTCCAGTACCTTGTCCATTTCTAGGATTGGGTCAAAGCAGTTGTATTCCGCAGATCAAAGTGCCCGTCCAGCTTTTGATTCTGTTCTACCTCGGAGTATTACCCCCTTTATGTCAGGATTGTCATGAGAATTGCACCATTTCTCATTGTCGGATTTCGGGTTCCGGCAGACCCTTGAGGTTCGAACACTGGGGTGCGCGCGGAGATCTCGCCCTCTACCTACCTGCACCCCGCCGCCTCGCTTGGATCTAAACTACGAAAGGAACAACACAAGAGACACAAGGTTTATACTAGTTCGCGCCACCATTGTGGTGTAATACCCTACTCTAGTTTGTGGTGTGGTGGATTGCCTCTTGGGCTGATGGCGATGAACAATACAAGGAAGAACATCCTTGCGAGGGTTTGTTCTTGGCCGGGGCGATGAACTGCTTGGAGGAGTTCAGTCGCTCTCTCTCTCTCTCTCTCTCTCTCTCTCTCTCTCTCTCTCTCTCTAGACTGCTTGGCCTCTAGGTCTGTTCTGGATCCTGGATCGAGCTCTCTCTCTTCAAGATGACATGTGATCCCCCTAGCTCTGTGCGTGGCTAGTCCAATTTATAGGCGAAGGCCCTGGGCCTCTTCCCAAATATTGAGCGGGAAGGGCGCCAACAATTGGCCATTTTGAAGGGGAACATCTGGTACACTTATCCTGACTAAAGTTGGTCCTCGCATGTCAAAGGCTCTGGTGGTGACGCCTGCTTGGGCTCCACAATGACTTCCTTCCTGCCGTTGGGCTGGTCTTGGTCTTGTTGCACCGAAATGGACGCCTTTGCTTGATGCTCTCGCCTGCGCTTGCTCCCTTTGCACCAAAGAGGAAAGGAGGAGACTGCGCGGGCTGGCGCCCGCCTGGCGCCCTTGGTCGTCATGGCTTGCGTCATGAGCACCTCGTGAGGTACCCCGCCTTGATCTCTCCGCCTCCTCGCGAGCTAGCCTGATGAAGCCGTGCCTGAGGAAGCTCCCTGTCGTCCGCCCCGCGAGGCTTGGCCCCTCGCGAGGGTCTTGAGCTTGTGTTGATGAAGATGGGCCATGATGGGCCCCCCTTTGAGCCACGCCGCAGGCCGCATGCATGCAAGTCTGGGAACCCCCGTTCCTGCACACCCGACAAAGTAGCCCCTGCCCAAAGGCGCGCCGGGCTTGGCCGAGCAGAGGCGAAGGGCAAGTCTGCGGCGCCCGCGAGCCCCTAACAGCCTGCGGCCTTGGGCGCCGCGTGGCGGTTGATTGGACGTGGGTGCCTTAGCAACCGCGCGAGTTGATAAAGGAGCGGCGTCTGCCTAGGCTTTGCTTCCCTTGCTTTCTCTGGTTACTGCTCAGATCCCCTTTCTTGCGCCTCTCCTTCCTGCCTCCGAAATCTTCAGATCCACTTCGACTGCACGCCCTAGCAAGGCATGGCGCCTCGCCAGACCCCGGCCGAAGCTTGGTACTCGCCTGCCCTGGACTCGCCGAACGTGTCGGAGGCGAGCCTTGCCCGGGTGCGCCAGATGGTGGCGGCGCCGGGCATCGACGGGGCGAAGGTGTTCAAGGCCGGCTCCGCCCTCCCTGAGGGCCAAGGGAGCACCTTCTATCCGCTCTTTGTAAGCGCCATTGTTGCCGGTCTGATGCCTCCCTTTTCCGAGTTCTTCTTCTCTGTCCTCCGCCATTACAAGCTACAAGCTATGCATCTCCACCCCAACTCTGTTCTCCTTCTGGCGATCTTCGCCTACTATTGTGAGGCTCACGTCGGGGTGCAGCCCTCAGTGGCCCTGATGCGCCACTATTTCTCCCTCCGGACCTCTCGTGGTTCCATATCTGCGTGTGCGAGCTTCGTCGTGTACGGTAGCTCCATCGCCATTTCAAACCCCGGGAAGAGGATTGAGGGCTTCAGGAGCAAGTGGGTCTTGGTAGATGTTGGGCGCATCCACCCTCGGCTAATCTTGCCCACGGAGCACCCCATGCACTTCGACGATTGGTCTCGAGTGGAGCTTGTGGGCCCCCGCACGAGGCCGGTGTTGGAGAAGATGGACATGGATCTGAGGCCAGCCAGCATGGCAGCGGCGAAGCTGACCGGCGCGTCGCTGCTGAGGGAATTCCTAGAGCACTAGCTGGCTCCGCTTCGTCAGTACCCACTTCCGATGTGGAGGCCCCACCCGAGCCCTCATGGTCTTGGCGGCGAAGACCTGGCTGCGGTTCTCCATTCTTTGGTCGGGGGCGATGTGTCGAGGTTGGAGGGTGCTCCTATGCCCCTGTTCCTCTGCGACGACTGGGAGCAGGTAGTGGAGTCCATGCTCGTCTTCAACGGGGACGGGCCCGTGCCCGCGGAGGTTCCCAAGGACCTGGTGGATGTGTCCTTCGGCGACTCCAGCGAAGAGAAGGGAGAAGGGGAGCGGGAAGGAGGGCTCGACTCCGAGGCGACCAATGGAGAGTCGAGGGCTCCCCTCCCTCGGCGCAAGTCCCGCGTTCTCCGCCTCTCACCAAACGACGACGACGATGAGGATGATGACGAGCAGGGCGGTGGGAGCTTGCCCTCGACCCTGAAGAAGGATAGGACCGGGCTGATCCCCCGCGGGTCTGCCCCAGCCCCGAGGCGATCCGTAGGCGCGCCTTCTGCTCCCGAGCTCCTTGAGGCTGATCCTTGCAGCCGGCTCTCGGGCTTCAAGTATGGCCAGAGGTTGCTCGAGCCCGCGAGCGGCGACCAGCAGTGCTCGATTCCTATCTTATTTCTTGTTTTGTCGCTGAGGCTTGACGTCTGTATCTCTCGGCTAGGCTGGCGCCCGCGGCAAAGAAGCCGAAGGGATCTCCTGAGGTTCCGTCTGGGGCAGCGCCTCTGCCCGCGAAAGAAGGTGACCGCAATGCACGGGCCTCTCCTGCCCGGTCGTCCTCACGAGGCCTGGCTGAGCCGGCTGGGGCGAGCTCAGCCCCCACGGCCCAAGCGACTCCTGAGGTGCCCTTGCCGGATGCTGCTGCCACAGCCGTTGGGGCCTGGAGCTCCGACTTCGAGATCTTTGTGGTCACGCTGCCGCCTTCTCCTCCTACCCCACCGACTGCTATCTCTCCGACTCCTCCTACCGTTCTGGATCGTGCTGCTGCCGAACTGGACTGGCTGCGGCAGGATCTTTTGGTCGCTGACCGTCGCCTAGTGGTCGGGCGCTTGAAGCTGGATTCTGGCTGGATTCGCTCCGACGCTTCGATTCGGGCGGCGCTGGTCCAGGCCTCGACGGCTTGCGACGAGGAGAAGCAGGCCGTCCTTGGGGCGAAAGCTGCTTGCGACGCTGCCTTGGGGGAGGTAGCCGATGTCCGAGGTCGCTGCAAGGCGCTGGAGAGCGAGCTGCAGGGCCTGCGGGACCAGCTCGCCAAGGAGGCCTGCCTTCCCCAAGAGCAGGAGGAAGGCATGAAAGCTCGCGAGGTGGCCGTCAAGGATCGGGACGCCAAGCTCAAGAAGCGCCATGAATGCCTAGGCGTGCTGGAGAAAGAGTTGGACGCGAGGAAAGTCGAGCTGGACGGCAAGGCACGGGTCCTTGCCGAGGATCGCGTGGCCTTCACGGAGATAGAGGCGAAGGTTCGCACCTTGCTGAGGGAGCTTTACGATAGCGGCCTGGAGAGCCCGCTGGCTGGCGCAGAGGACGGCCCCGCCAAGCTGCTTCCCTTCCTGGTTCGCGCTCTTGAATATGTCGCCCTTGGCCTTGGCCCTACGGCTAAGGCCGAGGCGCGTGTCTTGTCTTCGTGACGCTGGTCCTCACCCACGTCTACCTTCGCGATCCCAACGTCGACTTGACAGCTTCTTTGGAGCCAGCTGAAGGGCGATCTTGCAGCTGCCGCTGCTGAGGCCGTGAAGGGTCGTCGCGGAGGCTCATTGGGAAGTTCCGGGCCTTCAGCACCAAGCCGAAGCGGGGCGCTGCCAACCCTGCGGCTCCACAAGGCGAACCCGGTCCGCGTAGCTCCACCGCCGACAAGTGACTCCATTGTGGCTCCTGTTCTGCTTTTAATTCATGCACATGTATCATGCCTCGGGGAGGCGTTTAAACTTGCATTTGGCGTTGTGATAACATTTATGGACTGTAATATTTGCTTTTGAATTCCTTGAAATTTGTGCTTTTCCTTCCTACTTGCTTATGTTCTACGCCGGCAGAGCCCAGCCCTGCGCATACCTCAGCCGCCGTTAGCCCCGATAGGAAACCAGGACGCGACCAAGGAGTGAGGGGCTACGTGACAAGTTAGGCTCCTGAGTCGCGATGCTCAGGAGTCCCCCTTGGCGCATGAACAACAAGTAGGGAGGTGAGATGTGGGTGGATCTACCGTTCTACGTCTGCAGAGCCCGGCCCCGCGCATACCTCAACCGCCGTTAGCCTTTCGGAACTAAGGAGTGAGGGGCTACGTGAACAGTTAGGCTCCTGAGTCGCGATGCTCAGGAGTCCCCCTTGATGCTCAAACGGCCTTCGTACCTTGGCTCCGCTCGAGGAGGGACGTGCGACGAACCAGGCCCGAGGGGCCTGGCTGGGTGGCGTGCGTCTGGGCGTGACCCAGGCGCAGCCCCCGTGCCCAGCCCCTCGCGCGGCACTCCCGAGGGGAGGCCTTTCGATGAGGCCAGACACTGAGCTCTGGGCTCCATGAGGTTGATGCAGCCCGGGGGCCACCCTCAGTTGTTTATCACCAGCGCGGAGCATAGCGCTTCCGTATGTGTACGGGCATAGCCGCTCCTCGGCACTGTCGTTAGCCAGCGCGGAGCATGGTGCTTCCACGGGTGCGTGGGAGGGGGCTCCCCTCCGGGAGGAGCCTCCCCGGTGGCTAGCCCGCCCCGACACGTGGCTGGCACGGTAGGGGCCTGGCGAGGTGTGGTCTGGGCACCCGTGAGCCAGCGCGGGACTCACGGGGCCCTACCTCAAGGCGGGTTGCGCCTGGCACTGGGCCTTATCTTGTGATGTGTTCCTGCAGATTTGGTTAGATGCCGACGCTCCACTTCCTCGGATCCTGGCCCTCGAGCTGGTCTCAGCCGTCGCTGGTATGCCAGGTCGCGATGCCATGGACAAGGCTAGAAGGTGAGGGCTGGAGAGCCGAGGAGCCCCCGAGTCAGCGATGCTCGGTACCCCCCTTTAACATGCAAGCGGTCGACATGAGCGAAGAAAAGGTGCCATGGATTGGCATCAAATAACAAGCATGATGGGTCGACGCATGACCCGAAATAAGCATAAGAGGGATACATGCCGCCGGGTGCGGCCCGGCGACTTGGGGATGATGCAGCCCGAAGGCGCCCAACAAGATAAGCTAGGAACATGAAGTAAAGGGATACACGTCGCAGGGCGGACCCACGGCACAGGAATAATGCAGCCACAGGCGCCCCACCGAAATGAAACTTGAAAGATGTCACCTGATAGCGTTGAAGACGAAAGGGTGTTGGTGCAGCCGACTCGGTGGGCTGCGGGAGCCGGTCCTCACGAGCCCCTGTGCCTCGGGGCCTCGGGGAGGCTCCGGGAGGCGCTGGTGGCTCCTCGTGGACCATCTCCATCTCTGCCAGGCTGCGGGCGCTGGCCTCTTGAGCCTCCGGGATGCTCCTCATGAGGCGCCGGGCGTGGCAGCCGCGTTTGGCAAGCCGTAAGGTATCTGACGTAGCTGCGGGTGGACCTTCCTTGGCGCCCACGCGAGAGGGCAGGCGCCTCGAGAGGCGGCTCGGTTGAGCCCTGGTATGTCGATGCAGATGCGTAGTCCACCATCCTCGCCTGGATGGGGAGCTACGGCAGGTAAGCGGCGGCTGCCACTCATGTCTCTTGACTCCTGCAGCTCCTGAATGATCTTGCTGACGAACTCCTGAGGGTTTGGCCCTCCTTGCCTTGCTCCTTCTTGAGGTTAATGTGCTTCGAAACACGCCTCCAAGTGGTGCCCAAGCGCCTTCCTCGTGACCTTAGCAAGGTCGATGGCCCTCCAGGGGGGAGCCCCCGAGCCCTGCCTGAGGAGGGCACCGGGCGCGCTTTCCTATGCGATAGAAGGAGGTTCCCCCCTAAGCAGGCGCGGACCCTGAGGGGCCTACCTCTTGAGGGGCCGGGCTGGACGATGTCTTCTTATTGGGGGTGGTCTCGGGAAGCCTCTTGCTTCCGCGATCTGGGTCTTCCAGTAATGCGGCCTGAAGGGCTCGCTCCAGGGAGCACACCGCGTCTTTCTCTTCGCAGGGCACCGTGATGACTCCGCCACTTCCTGGCATCTTGAGGACGTTGTAGCCGTGGTGGGTTACGTCCATGAACTTGGCCAGCGCTGGGTACCCAAGGATGGCGTTGTATGGCAGGCGAATGTGGGCGACGTCGAAGTCGATGAGCTCGGTGCGGTAGTTGTCGCGCGCGCCGAAGGTGACAGGGAGGCGAACCTGCCCAATCGTGACCCCAGACAAAGGCTTGGTTTGCTGAAGCTGATTGTACTGCACTTGGAGATTGTTGAACGTTTCCATAAACAAGACGTTGAGCCCTGCCCCGCCATCGATGAGGGTCTTGGTGACTAGCACGTTGCTGATGATTGGGGAGCAAAGCATCGGGAGGACTCCAGCTGTGGCCGCACACTTGAGCTGATCCGCTGAGCAGAACGTGTGGCGCATGCCGACCACCTGAGGGGCCGTGTGGCTTCGAGCTTGGGGAGGACTGCATTCACTTCGCGGGCGAACTGCTTGAAGATGCGTTGAGAGGCTGGGGCTTGAGCTCCGCCCAGGATGCAGGCGATCGCGCAGCTCACGGAAGCCGCCAGCCCCTCGTCCTGATGATGGTCTTCATTTCTCCTTGGCTCCGGTGGCAGAGGAGGGAGGCCTGTGTTGCCTTGCGGGTGATCCTCGCGAGGCTGATCCCTCCAGCCTCCCTCGCGAGGCGGGCCCGCTAGCGATCCTCGCGAGGTTGGTCATGCCACCCTTGGCGAGGGCCGCGGGCTTCCCAGCGTCCTGCGTTCCTTCCTCCTCCTCGGCCGTAGCCCCGGTCGCTGCAGTCGGGGCGTCGGCCGATCCTCCCTTCTCGCACGTCTCGGAGCTCTTGACACTCGTTGGTGTTGTGGGTGTGGAGGTCGTGGTACACGCAGTACCGGCTGCCCCTGGAAGGCTCGGGCTGATCTCTGCCTCGCTTGGTGTCCGGTTCTGCCGCGAGCACGGCAGCCCCCTTGCGCTTCCATCCTTGTCCTTGGGCTTCTTCTCTTCTGGGTCCGCGACAGGCAGCTCGAGGAGGGAGAGACGCACTTCCTCGGCCCTGGCGCACTTGGTCGCCAAGTTGAACAGCTCCAAGGAAGTGCACAAGTCTTCATGCATCGCCACCTCCTCCTTCATCTTGACGTCGCGCACACCGTCGGAGAAGGCGGAGATGATGGCCTCCTCAGCCACCTTGGGAATTTTGAGACGTGCGTTGTTGAAGCGCTGGATGTATTTCTGCAGGGTCTCCCCTGGTTGCTGCTTGATGTGGCGCATGTCGCTCACGGCGGGTGGCCGGTCACGAGTACCTTGGAACTTGGCGATGAAGCGGGTGCGCATCTCGTCCCAGGAGGAGATCGTGCCTAGAGCCAGGTTCAGGAGCCAGATGCGGGCCCCGTCCTTGAGCGCCATGGAAACCAGTTCGCCATGACTTTCTCGTCTCCGTTGGCAGCTTCGATACCCAGCTCGTAGAGCTGGAGGAACTCTTGAAGTCGGCCGTGCCGTCGTGGCGAGGAGGCAGGTCTGCTTGAACTTGCCGGGCCACGCGACGCTGCGCCTTCGGTGGTGAAGGCACGGCAGCTCTTTGTACACGGGAGGCCATGGGTGACGAAAAGCTTGGTATTGTGGGTCCCCATGCGCTGCAGTGAGAGCAGCTGGGTCTTGACGTCTTTGGAGCATGGCGTGGTCGCGGCGAGTGGAGGCGAGAGCACTTTCGGGCAGCTTCTTGCGGGCGAGGACTTCTGGCAGCTCTGCTCTTGCAGCCGGGCGCCCGGACGGAGCGGGTTCCACCCAGGGACCACACGCCTTGGGGCCAGGGCGCCTTCTTGAGGGGGAGGTGTCCGAGGCGCCCCCGGAGCTTCGTCGTCCGTGCAGGGCAGGGTGCAGAGCAGCGGGGCCAGACGGCGTGGGGAGCCCCTAGCGGCGACGAGCTTCGGCGGCGGTCGAGCCACTCTTCGTAGACGTCGTCGACGGGATGGTAGCACATGAGCTCGTTTGCCACGATGAGCGCAGCTCGAGCCTCCATGGGTGCGCGGAACGCGCGAGACGAAGAACCAGCCGGGGCGAGTGAGGGGGTAGCAGTGCGGCCGTCTTGCCTCACGGAGGGATGCTGGGACGATGCTTGCTGCTCGTTCCCCGCCGGGCCGGTGGCGGTGTTGACGGCAGGCGACGGGGAACGACGAGGGCGCCCGCCGACAGGAGCCGTCTGGGCGATGCGGGAAGCGAGAGCGGCTCGGCACTCGGCGTGGGCCCGGCGAGCGTCGGACATGGATGCGTTGATCGACGGAGAGTAGGGCGGCGGAAGACGAATTCCGGCGCACCCCTACCTGGCGCGCCAAATGTCGGATTTCGGGTTCCGGCAGACCCTTGAGGTTCGAACACTAGGGTGCGCGCGGAGATCTCGCCCTCTACCTACCTGCACCCCTCCGCCTCGCTTGGATCTAAACTACGAAAGGAACAACACAAGAGACACAAGGTTTATACTAGTTTGGGCCACCATTATGGTGTAATGCCCTACTCTAGTTTGTGGTGTGGTGGATTGCCTCTTGGGCTGATGGTGATGAACAATATAAGGAAGAACAGCTTCGCGAGGGTCTGTTCTTGGCCGGGGCGATGAACTGCTTGGAGGATTTCAGTCGCTCTCTCTCTCTCTCTCTCTCTCTCTCTCTCTCTCTCTCTCTCTCTAGATTGCTTGGCCTCTAGCTCTGTTCTGGATCCCGGATCGAGCTCTCTCTCTTCAAGATGACATGCGATCCCCCTAGCTCTGTGCGTGGCTAGTCCTATTTATAGGCGAAGGCCCTGGGCCTCTTCCCAAATATTGAGCGGGAAGGGCGCCAACAATTGGCCATTTTGAAGGGGAACATCTGGTACACTTATCCTGACTAAAGTTGGTCCTCGCTTTGTCAAAGGCTCTGGTGGTGACGCCGGCTTGGGCTCCACAATGACTTCCTTCCTGCCCGTTGGGCTGGTCTTGGTCTTGTTGCACGAAATGGATGCCTTCGCTTGATGCTCTTGCTGCGCTTGCTCCCTTTGCACCAAAGAGGAAAGGAGGACATTCTTGGCGGGCTGGCGCCCGCCTGGCGCCCTTGGTCGTCATGGCTTGCGTCATGGGCACCTCGTGAGGTACCCCGCCTTGATCTCTCCGCCTCCTCGCAAGCCAGCCTGATGAGGCCGTGCCTGAGGAAGCTCCCTGTCGTCCGCCCTTGAATCTTGGCCCCCTCGCGAGTCTTGACCTTGTGTTGATGAAGATGGGCCGCGATGGGCCCCCCTTTGAGCCACGCCGCAGGCCCCAGGCAGGCAAGTTTGGGGACCCTCGTTCCCAGAACGCCGACACTCATGAATTTTTGACGTAGTGATACTTCTCGCTATCATTATTCATTCCTCGGTCCCGTGTTGTTGTAACCGGAATGCCGACAAGTGAACTGTGTTGTGTGAAATCGATACTCCTAGCAACCTCGTTGCTTGGTAGTAAATGGACAATATTCTCATTCTTAGCGTGTTGGTTATTGAATCATCATCCTAAGATTGATCGTGCTACCTAGTCCTTATTTCTGGTCCACTCTTCGATCAATGAGTTAGGATTGTGTCAATCCCTCACTCTTTTGATCATACCATCTTGCCCTGAAAAGCAAGGTTGTTCTCGAGCTTAGTAACATACCGGTGGTTCGTGATTTTCTGAATATCTTCTCGGAAGTATTACTAGGTTGTCCCATGACTGATATGTTGAGCTCGTGATCAAGTTGGTTTCTTGTGAACCACCCTTTCTCCAAGAATCTGTGCTGGATACCCCTGAGCTAGTTGGTTGAGCTAAACAACAACTTGGAGAGTTGGAAGATAAAAGCTTGTCCGACTTAGTTCATCACTAAGGGATACCCTTGTGTGTGTGTGTGTTGAAGAAAGATGATATCTCCATCGGTTGGTCCTCGTGATCAGTTGTTGGATCTATTGCCTTGTCAAAACTTTGACTTGAGTATGGGCTATCGTCAAGTCAAATCGGAACCAACGATGTTCGTAATGTTGTCTTACTCGTGGTTGATCCCTCGAGCATACACCATTACATCTTTTGGTCTGACCAATGCTATCACCGTGTTCACATGATGGTGGAAGTCCAGTGATATGGAAATTCCGATGAGTTGTTGTTGAACCCCATCAGCAGCATTTTGTCTCCCCCATGATTCATGATGAACATCAACCTAGTGTTGAAAATTTTACAAGCAATGCCTTCGTGTTCCGTTCATGAAGCTTATGCTTGGATGGAAGGAGTGACTTCCTCGAATTCATGTGCATTTGGTGCAAGTTGCCGCCATGAGTTCGAGAAAGATTGTTTCTATTTCCTCTGGTACCATCCCAAGTCAATTATGCATGTGCGAATGTATTCTATGGTTTGGTAGATTAATTACCTCCACTCCATATGTATTCCCTAGCACACCAAGCCACTAATTGGTTTGTTCGAGGAAAAGGAGTTGTTGTGCGAATACTAGTTCATGCACAAGATTCCAATATCCTCGAAGATGGTTCCCCACCTGAACTTGGTAGTGTTTTGTTATAAGACTACTACGTGGTCATGCTTGTCTTGGACAGCGTGTTTACAGGTTTGTAGCAGAACCAGCTCATGTTTTGGAGCTTGCTATCGCAGTTCATCTCCCGAGAACCTCGCAATATCATCTCCTCGATTTGTGTTGCAACTTTTCCTTTTCGGACATGTTGCCTGAAGTATCCTGTTACTAACCAGATCTGAATCTCAGGCAGATATGATGGTTGGAATATTCCAACATTTGCATTTTGTTCGCAGCTTGCACCCCATCGTGCCAATTTTCCCTGGGCTTTCCTTCCCAGCAGTTGTTGTCCAGGATCATCTTCAAAAGTGGTCCTGTCATGGGTCCCATCCATTTCCGGTGATAAGCAAAATCATCCATTGTGTTGTCTTCAACAAGGTAGTCCACATCATCTATTATGGTATGAGCATGCCATTCTTTCAAATTCGTTCACAGATCGTTTGTGTTTGCCTTAGGCTGGTATAAATAATTTCAATGATCTTTGTATCAAAAGTAATTCTTTCTGCCACTTAAGGGAATAGTTCTTCGAGTCACCTTTCCTGAGGTGCCCCGTTTTGGAATCATGGCAATTATTTCTTCGCCACCTTACCACCATCCACCATCTTTCTAAGCATGGAATTGTTGCCCACCAAATCAAACCCCGTCGTTGTTCTTCCATCCCTCTTGATGTGTTTTGTGTCTCAACTCGAGATGTTTCAGCATCTCATTCCGCGAGTTGATATGGTATAGCTCGATCTTCGAGAAGATCAATCCTAGTAGAGTTTCTTTCCGTCGTCATCCCGTGGATGAAGATCTCAAAAGCAAGGATGTCAAGATCAACGTATGCAACGAATCAACAACCTTATGAGGTGCAACCTGGATCGTGAAGATTGTGTTGGTCTTGTGCCCCTCTGTCTTCTTCCCTCACGTCTTGAATCTCGGACGAGATTCTTGTTTAGTGGGGGTGAGTTATCACAGCCCCAGTATTGTTTGTAATTAGTGCATCTGCATCCATGCATCATGTTTGATTTCAAAGGAAATTTTGAAGTGGGGATGACCAAGCCCTAGCACTAAAGCAATTCAAATAGGTTCAACTAAAAATATTTTTCAATGAACCCAAATGGCCTTAAAAAATGTTCACCATTTTTGGAAAATGCTGGAAACAGTAACCAGAAATATTGCACATTTTCCATGACATTTGGATTATTGAATTAACTCATATTGTATTTGAATTGGGGCATTTAAATCCTATAAATATTTTTAAATGCTCTAATAATTCTGAAATTAGTTTTGGGTTGTTGGAAATAATCCAAACACTGCCCACCATTATTTTCAGGATTTTACAAAATGGATTAGTATTTTTACTAATTCAAAACAGAATAACAAAATAGAAAAGCAGAACAAATTATTAATAGAGAGCGAGGCGAGCTGACTGGCGCCTGGTCCGGCCCGGCCAGCTCGATCCATCCGCCGTGCCGATCGTCCCCTTCCTTGGGGATGAAGGGCGCCCGGGCGTGTGCCCCTCACAAGCGCCGCCACGCGCCTCGGCCACCTCCACTTCCCGCCGCCTCCCGGCCAGCGTGCAGGCGATGCCACGCACCCCTGGTCCTCTCCCTCGCTCCCTCGTCCTTTCCCCTCCCTAGATCCTCTCTCTCTCACCACACCGGCGGGGCTCGTCATGCTTGACATCGTTCACCGTAGCCACCGCCTCCCCCTGAACCTCTCTCCGCCCCCATAAGATTCCCGACGACCACATCTTCCTCCTCGACGAGTCACGTGAGCTCGGCTGCCCTGCATTGCCGTCTGCATCGCCTTCTTCTCCCTCCGGCCGCCGAGATCGCCGGCAACGCCACGACGCCGTCCGTGCCTCCCCGAGCCCAATGAGACCGTCAACGACCTCGCTGTGAGCTCCACTCCATTTCCCCTCCCTTGTTTTGCTCGTTCCCATGCCGTAGCACCCTCGCCACATGCCCGAGCACCGTCGTCCGCCATGGCTGCCTAGCCTCCTCGACCCGAGCCCCTCCGCTCGAACTTGTGGCACCGGCGTGTTTCTGGTGGCCCGCAGATGCCACCTAGCCCATCAGCTCCTCCCCTGGCGCACGCAGCCGCATCCCCGCGCGTGTCAGAACTCCGGCCACCGCCTCGCTAGCCACCGCCGACGCCACAGTGCACCCCAGCCGCTGCCGCTCATTGCGTTGGATGCGGGAGAGCCTGGGCTTCGCATTCATGCCATCCGTCGTTGATTTGGTCGCCGGAGGAGCGTTTCTGACGCCCTCCGCCGTCTCTGGCGTCGCCGGCGACGAGCCACGGGTTAACTCCGGCGAGTTTGACCCTGGTTGACCAGATTTGACTCCCCTCTGAGTCACTAACACGCGGGCCCGGCCCTACTAACTAATCGAGTATTAGTGCTAATTAAACCAGGATAGTTTAGTTAGTAACTGACCTACGGGTCCCACTGGTCAGTTTGACCTGGACCGGCCCCGTTGACTGCTGACATCACCCTGACGCAATGCTGACGCATTAATTCAATTACTGGAATTATTCTTATACAGGAAATTCCAGAAAATAGTACAAACTGCTAAAAATCATAGAAATTCAACCGTAGCTCAGAATGAAATAAATTATATATGAAAAATGATCAGAAAAATCCAATCTATCCATCTGTACTAGTTTCATGCATGTTTAAACAAGTTAACTTTCTGTTTAGTGAAAAACATGATAAAGCACTATTTAAGATCACAAATGTGTTTGAACTTTGAATCTTTGGTTCAAAATAGCTCAAACCCATCTGGTTGTAGTTGCATTAGCCCAACACACTCATTTTACCATGTCATGATCATGCATCATATTGTGAATTGCATTGATTGTGTTTCTTCTCTATTGCCGGTATTTGTCCCCTCTCGATAGACGTGCTTTCAACGATGAGATCGATGACACTGATAAAGAGCTATATTATCTTCGGAAGTGCCAGGCAAGCAAAACCCCTTTGTTCATTCCGATACAATCCCACTCTCTCGCTCCTGCTCTCTATTACTGCATTAGGACAACAACGATTCATCTGTTACTTGCTGCGGTAGTTGAACCCCTTTATCCTCTGCATGACCTGTCATTGCCACAGTAAATAGATGAAACCCATGTAGCGACCAGACCTCAAATAGTCCGATCTCTATGCATCAGTGCCATCCCTGGATCTGTAATGCTGACACACACACTACTTGAAGGATTTATAACAGAGTAGCAATCACACACTTATTACATCGAATGTCTATAAAAGAGAAACTTATTACAATAGATATGGATTAAGGCCATCTAATAACGATAACAGCGGAAGGCTTGGAAGATAAGTGAGTCCATCAACTCCAACGGCATCACTGAGTATAGAACCACGATCCTAAAGCGTCTTACTGTCGTTTCGAAAAGTCTCGCAACATGAACGTTGCAGCCCAACGGGTCAAGACATGGAATATCTTTGGCAAAGTAACACATAGAAAAATGAAAGAGTAAAGCTATACTACATGCATATATAGCTTGGTGGATAGCTCTATGGTTACAGTTTTTGCGTAAAGCCAATTTTTCCCTACTACAAAGGAATAAATTATTTAACTATCATGGTGGTTGTTAAACATTGGGAATGGTTGACAGCATCCTCAATCCCAATTAAGCATCATCATTAAACAAACCCAACAATATTAATTAAAGTAACATGATGAGATTCACACGAAAACCTCAAGATGTCCATAACCGGGGACAGGGCTAATCATGATTAGTTTATACACTCTGGAGAGGTTGCGCACTTTTCCCCACATGACCCGATGTCCTCCGTTGGTTTACTCGCACTACATGGTGTTTGAGAAACGAATGACCGAGACAGAATCTTTCAGAAGCGCTAGCACCTTACGATGGGTAGACCGGTACACCTACTTTCCCCTACATCTGCTAGTCTACCACTGTAAGAGTTCGCACGAGTTTCTAGCATGAATAATCTTATGATCCCTTTGAGCCTGGGTGGCGGTCCAAAAAGAAACGGGCAATCCTGGAATAACCAGGTACCTCAATCCACCCAGATGTGTATTAATGTTGCCACCTTAAATAAACCATTAATTAACAATCTCACATCAGTCATGGAAAATCACTCACCCAATCCACGTCTACTTGCATAGCATGGAAAAATAAGCAAACGTAGAAGTAACTCCCAAGGGTTTGATAATAAAACAGGTAATAGGTCCTACCTCAATCTACTTCCCAAAACCCACAATTTAATTAGATCCTAATCATGCAATGTTTGAGGATTGATCTAATGCATAAAAACTGGGTAGTAAAGAGGTATGATCAAAGTGTTACTTGCCTTGCTGATGATCCGCGTAACCTAGGGATTCAAGTAGCAAGCGGCGCCAATCCGGTACTCTATCGCAAGCAAACAAACAAACAAGCATACAATAAGTACTCATCTAATGCACGGGTAAAACTCAAATAAGAGGTCTAACCAGAAAGTTCAACTTAAGAACTCCGGTTTGCAAAAAGAATCAAATCGAACGAAGAAACAGAACTCAAACGGCGAAAGAAACAAGCTTCGTTTACTAATCTGGACCTAAGTCAAACTTTACAGAAGCAAAAACTGGTTTGAGTAGATTATTTCGAAAGAGGGTTTCGAGACAAAACTCTAGGTGCTTGAATCGCCTGATTCCGATATACGAGCGAAAAGTTATACTAAAACAAAAATCGGATTAGAAATCGCGATCAGAAAATCGCGGAATAAATCCGGGAAAAAGAAAAACGACGAACAGGTTAACGAATGAACGTTCGTTATCTGGATCTAAATGATGAACGCGTTCGTTAAAAACGAACGAACGAGTGAACGTTCGCTAATTAATCCAAACCGGAAGAAAACCGATCTAACGAAAAAACGGAATCTAAAAAAAACCTACGAAAAAACGACGGAGAAACCGAACGGTTTTTCTAAAAAAACGGCGGTGGCGAGGTCAACCTCGGGGTGCGGGTCGGCGGTGGCGGCGGCTCAGCCAGTGGCGGGACGGGCGGCGAGGCGGCGGCGGCTCTCGGCGCGTGAGGCGGCGCGGATCGGCGGCGCGGGCTAGGTTAGGGTTAGGTGGGCGGCTTAGGCTGGCGGCGGCTTGGGCTGGGTTCGCCCGGTAGCGCTATAAAGACCCCCGGCCAAAGTGAGTCCTGGCCTGACAAAGGCGGTTCCAGTTTTTTTTAAATAATTATCGCGCAGAAAAACAAACGAAAGAAATACGAAACGGACTCCAAAAATTCCAAAATAAAATTTCCCCGGCTTCTAAAATCAAGCCGGTTTAGATGAACATTTATTTGGGCTAAATGAAATTTTTGGAAAACACGCATTTTTCCTAAATTCAAATAAAATATCCATAAAATCCAAAATAAAATCTTATTTGATTTTTTATTAAATCCTCAATATTTCTTTATTTTGGGAAAGTCATTTTATTCCCTCTCTCATATTTATATAATTTAAATAATTGAAGATAAAATA
Organism: Aegilops bicornis; assembly: GCA_021605145.1. Classification (NCBI taxonomy): domain Eukaryota; kingdom Viridiplantae; phylum Streptophyta; class Magnoliopsida; order Poales; family Poaceae; genus Aegilops; species Aegilops bicornis. The sequence goes on from CM038671.1 coordinate 708,641,088, forward strand.
AATAAAATCAAATGATCCTACTTCCAAAATTTGAGAAAACTCAATTTTGAAAATATCGAAATCCCCAACTCTCTCCGTGGGTCCTTGAGTTGCGTAGAATTTCTAGGACCGAAGCAAAATGCATTAAATGTGATATGCAATGATGATCTATTAGTATAACATTCCAAATTGAAAATTTGGGATGTTACGAACCTACCCCCCTTAAGATGAATCTCGCCCTCGAGATTCGGGTTGGCTAGAGAATAGGTGAGGGTGGTCTTTCAACAATTCTTCCTCTCGCTCCCAGGTGGCTTCATCCTCGGTGTGGTGGCTCCACTGAACTTTGCAAAACTTGATAACTTTGCTACGGGTGACTCGGCTGGCATATTCAAGAATCTTGACTGGTTTCTCCTCATAGGTCAAATCACCGTCCAACTGAATCGCCTCTAGAGGCACGGTATCTCTTAGCGGTATATCAGCCATCTTTGCGTGGCACCTCTTCAACTGGGGACGTGGAACACGTCGTGAACTCCTGACAATCCCTCAGGTAATTCCAACCTATAGGCAACCTCTCCCATACGTTCCAAAACTTTGTATGGTCCCACAAAATGTGGCGCTAACTTTCCTTTAACACCAAAACGCTTAACTCCTCGAAGTGGTGAAACCCAAAGGTAAACTCTATCCCCAACTTCGTAAACTGTCTCCTTGCGTTTTGCATCAGCATAGCTTTTTTGCCTGGACTGGGCTACCTTGAGCCTGTCGCGAATCAACTTCACTTTCCGTTCAGACTCCTTAATCAAATATTGTCCAAACAACTGACGGTCTCCAACTTCGTTCTTCGAGTAGACCAAGATGTCATCAATGAACACCACGACGAACTTATCCAGAAACTCCATAAATACTTTGTTCATCATGTTCATGAAATATGCAGGTGCGTTAGTCGGACCGAATGACATCACGGTATACTCGCATGTTCCCATACCTAGTAGTAAAAGTTGTCTTGGGTATATCCTGTTCTCGAATCTTCAATCGATGGTATCACGATCGCAAATCGATCTTGGAAAACACCTTTGCTCCTTGTAGTCGGTCAAACAGATCATTGATCATTGGCAGTGGGTACTTATTCTTGATGGTTACCGCATTTAATCCTCGATAATCAACAACCATCCTTAACGATCCGTCCTTCTTCTCCACTAGAAGTACTGGTGATCCCCAAGGTGAAGAACTTGGGCGAATGTATCCTTTATCCAGTAACTCCTTAATCTGACTTTTAATCTCCTCCAAATCTTTTGCGGGCATCCTGTATGGTCTCTTGGATATTGGCCCTGTGCCTGGCAAAAGCTTGATCAAAACTCAATGTCTGCAATCGGTGGCATGCACAGCAACTCCTCTGGAAATACATCAGGAAAATCCTTCACTACTAGTACTTCCTCCTGCACAACTCCTGATAAGGAATTTACGTGCATCCTCCTTGGCTCATGCCTTGATACATACTTTATCCTTTTCCCTTCTGGGGTAGTAAGCAGAATCGACTTACTGGCGCAATCAATGTTTCCTCCATACATTGATAGCCAATCCATACCCAGAATCACATCCAAACCTTGGGATTCCAAAATGATTAAATCTGAGGGAAAAACATGCTTGCCTATACCCAACGGAACTTGAAAACATCCTCGAATGGCCATATACTCTGCTCCTGGTGAGGTTACTAGCATGGGTGTTTTTAGAACCCTAGTGGTCAGTCTATAATTATCCACAAATCCCCTAGATATGTATGAATGTGATGCACCAGTATCAAAAGAACGAGTGCAGTAAATGACTTAACCAAAAACTTAGCTATTACTGCATCTGGCTGAGCTTCAACCTCCTCCACGCTAACGTGGTTCACTTGTCCTCTGTTGAAAGGGTTCGCTTCTTCCGGAGTTTCCATTGCCATTTCGGTCGGCCTTCGTGACATTCATTTGCGTAATGTCCGGTCTTCCGCACTTAAAACAAGTGACTTGACTCAGATCTTTCTTGGTTGGTGTTGAGGGGTTGGTACGGTTCTGGCTACTACTTCCTCCATTCCCGGTACCATTCTTGGGACCATTGTGATTGTGCGAGCTACCTCCTCCATGGGTATGCTGAAACTATCCTCCTGACTTTGGAGGAAAACGGGGCTTCTGCTGAGCTCCAGAATTGTACTTCCCTTGTCCATACTTCCTCTTGCGGTTTTCAATCTGCTGCTGCTTCCCTTCAATCATGACAGCACGATCTACCAACTCCTGGTAGTTGTTGAAACTTGCTACCATCAACTACATGCTCAGCTCATCATTCAGCCCTTCCAGAAACTTCTCTTGCTTAGTCATCATGGCGGCGTCATCCGGGGCATAACGTGCTAGCTTCTTGAAATCATCCACATCTTGTGTGCCAGTCTTCCTCCCTGGCGCAAGTTGCGAAACTCACGCTTCTTCATGGCCATAGCTCCTGCTGAAACATGGGCAGTACGAAAAGCCTGCTGAAACTGATACCATGTGACAGTGTCTGCTGGATAAGAGGCTGTGAAATTCTCCCACCATGATGTTGTGGGTCCCTCAAGCTGATGTGTGGCAAATCGCACCTTCTCCGCATCTGTGCATCCTGCAGTGATCAACCCCCTGGCTGTCTTGCAAAGCCAATCATTTGCAACAATCGGCTCGGTGCTCTTTGGAGAACACCGGTGGATTCAGTCTAAGAAAACGGGTTAAGTGATCTACAGGTGGTGGTGGTGGATTGTTGTTGTTGTTGTTCCCCTGATTCTGATTCTGGACTAGTATCTGCATCAATGCATTCTGCTGCTGGATCAACTAGGTGAGCTCCGGTGGGAAAGTGAATCCGTTGTCACGTCTCGGAGGCATCTGAGGGTTTAGAGAAGACGAGAATACAGAATAGAATGAGGTCTAGAGGGAAAACACTACCCATATGCACATGAGGCAAATTGCAATCAAAACACTTCATTCAAACAAGCAAGGGCATACAACGGTCTATCTATCGTCACAAAGTGCTCAGACTATAATAGATACATGGAGGGAAATTCTACTACTTTATGGTGGTCTACTAGAAAAACTGCTCCGATGAAGACTCCATGATATCCGCTCCAGCTTTATCAACGTAGTCATCATCACTATCATCCGGGTCCGAGTCGGTATCGTCGATGATGATGTAATTCTTGGGACAAGTGCGATCTTCGTCTTCTCCAGTTGCTGGAAATCCCATGAACACTCATAGCATCTTCTTCAGATCATCATTCTTCTCGATTAGAGTTGATATTTCCTCCTCATATCCATCGTGTGTAGACTTGAGTTCTTCCTCCAGTTCCGTGATCTTGGTCATGGCTTCCTTTAGATCCATCATGCCTGCACTCATCTGGTTCTCCTGGCGTCGGATGTGCTGGTTTAACTCCTGGATGAAAGCTGCAACTGATCTGTCTTTCCTGGTGTCGACCATCTCCCATTGCTCATCTCGGCGCCCACAAATCTGGTAGGTAGTATCCTTAAGCTCCTGGTGATAAACTTCTCAAATGCGTCCCATGGTGATTCGAGATGCCATGCTCGTCCCTAAACTCCAGGTTGGTGCACCAAAGGAAAACTCTATAGGCTCGGTGACTGGCATGAACGTCCTTCCTGGAACTTGAACTTGAATCATCCAGCACTCCTCTTCAGGTAAGGTGGCGTTGTAGGTTCCGGTGAAGCTTGGTACTCCGATCTTCAAGTACTTGGTTACTTCCTTCAGGTGTCGTCCAAAAGGTGTATCTTCATCCGGTTGCATGAACTTGTTCCTTGCATCCGCCATCCTAGAAGAATAGAAAAGATGAGGAGTTAGAATGAGAAGAGAGTAGTGATCTATGGTCTTTGCTTAGTGGTCGTGTCCCTCAGTCAACGTGTGCTCGATACCATCTTGTAGCGACCGGACCTCAAACAGTCCGATCTTCGTGCATCGTTGTCATCCTGGATCGATCGATAATCTTTACACGCCTGATGCTTGAAGGATTTATAACGAGTAGCAATCACACACTTATTACATCGAATGTCTCCAAAGAGAAACTTATTACAATAGATATGGCTTAAGGCCATCTAATAACGATAATAGCGGAAGGCTTGGAAGATAAGTGAGTCCATCAACTCCAACGGCATCATTGAGTATAGAACCACGATCCTAAAGCATCTTACTAAGTAAATGCGAAAAGTCTGCAACATGAGCGTTGCAGCCCGAAACGGGTCAAGACATGGAATATGCTTTGGCAAAATAAAACATAGAGAAAAATGAAACAAGAAGCTATACTACATGCATATATGGCTTGGTGGATAGCTCTATGGTTCTGATTTTTTGCGTAAAAGCCAATTTTCCCTACTACAAAGGAATAAATTATTTAACTATCATGGTGGTTGTTAAACATTGAGAATGGTTGTGACATCCTCAATCCCAATTAAGCATCATCATTAAACAAACCCAACAATATTAATTAAAGTAACATGACGAGATTCACACAAAATCCAAGTACTAGATACTCAAGATATCCATAACTGGGACACGGCTAATCATGATTAGTTTATACACTCTGCAGAGGTTGCACACTTTTCCCCACATGACTCGATCTCCTCCGTTGGTTTACTCGCACTACATGGTGTTTGAGAAACGAATGACCGAGACATAATCTTTCAGAAGTGCTAGCACCTTACGATGGGTAGACCGGTACACCTACTTTCCCCTACATATGCTAGTCTACCACTGTAAGAGTTCGCACGACTTAATCAACTATGCTAGAGCCCATAATAGCATGTGGCTGCACACGGAAGTTTCTAGCATGAATAATCTTATGATCCCTTTGAGCCTAGGTGGCGGTCCAAAAAGAAACGGGCAATCCTGGAATAACCAGGTACCTCAATCCACCCAGATGTGTATTAATGTTGCCACCTTAAATAAACCATTAATTAACAATCTCACATCTGTCATGGAAAATCACTCACCCAATCCATGTCTACTTGCATAGCATGGCAAAATAAGCAAACGTAGAAGTAACTCCCAAGGGTTTGATAATAAAACAGGTAATAGGTACTACCTCAATCTACTTCCCAAAACCCACAATTTAATTAGATCCTAATCATGCAATGTTTGAGGATTGATCTAATGCATAAAAACTGGGTAGTAAAGAGGTATGATCAAAGTGTTACTTGCCTTGCTGATGATCCGCGTAACCTAGGGATTCGAAGTAGCAAGCGGCACAATCCGGGTACTCTATCGCAAGCAAACAAACAAACAAGCATACAATAAGTACTCATCTAATGCACGGGTAAAACTCAAATAAGAGGTCTAACCATAAAGTTCAACTTAAGAACTTCGGTTTGCAAAAAGAATCAAATCGAACGAAGAAACAGAACTCAAACGGCGAAAGAAACAAGCTTCGTTTACTAATCTGGACCTAAGTCAAATTTTTCAGAAGCAAAAACTGGTTTGAGTAGATTATTCGGAAAGAGGGTTTCGAGGCGAAACTCTAGGCGCTTGAATCACCTGATTAGATAAGCGAGCGAAAAGTTATACTAAAACAAAAATCGGATCGAAATCACGATCGTAAAATCGCGGAATAAATCCGGGAAAAGAAAAACGACGAATGTGTTAACGAATCGAGCGTTCGTTATCTGGATCTAAGCGATGAACGCGTTCGTTAAAAGCGAGCGAGCAGTGAACGCTTCGCTAATTAATCGCACGGAAGAAAACCGATCTAACAAAAAGCGGAATCTAAAAAAAAGCGGCGGAAAACCCGAAGGAAAAACCCGGACGGTTTTTCTAAAAAAACAATGGCGAGGTCAACCTCGGGTGGGGCTCGGCGGCTCCCGTGATAGCGGCGGTGGTCGGCGGCGGCAGATGACGGCGGGCAGCGTGAGGGCAGCGGCGTCGAGTGAAATTCGGCCGGAGCGCGCTTTATAAAGACCCGACGGTGAGTCTGGCTGGTTACGGCCCAAAGGCGGTTCTAGTTTTTTTTAAATAATTATCGCGCAGAAAAAAAACCGAAAGAAATACCAAACGGACTCCAAAAATCCCGAAATAAATTTTCCCCGGCTTCTAAAATCAAGCTGGTTTAGATGAACATTTATTTGGGCCCAAATGCAATTTTTGGAAAACACGCATTTTTCCTAAATTCAAATAAAATATCCAGAAAATCCAAAATAAAATCTTATTTGATTTTTTATTAAATCCTCAATATTTCTTTATTTTTGGAAAGTCATTTTATTCCCTCTCTCATATTTATATAATTGAAATAATTGAAGATAAAATAAATAAAATCAAATGATCCTACTTCCAAAATTTGAGAAAACTCAATTTTGAAAATATCGAAATCCCCAACTCTCTCCGTGGGTCCTTGAGTTGCGTAAAATTTCTAGGACCGAAGCAAAATGCATTAAATATGATATGCAATGATGATCTATTAGTATAACATTCCAAATTGAAAATTTGGGATGTTACAACCCACTATCATGAGTAGGAGTTGTTTGAGCCCTGATGTGCCTACTCATTCATGATTGTTTGTCATGCCTGCTACTGCTTAGAGTTGAGTCAGGTCTGATTCATCGAGGATGAATCAGAGGTGTGTGAACATGTCCTACTGTGTGTGAGCTAAGTGTGTGAACATGATTTGGTAAAGGTAGCGGTGAGAGGCCATGTAGGAGTACATGGTGGGTTGTCTCATTGAAGTCGCCCTCGTGAACTGAGTTACGTGTTTGTGATCCATGAACAGTTACTACCACACATTGGGTTTGATAACTCGGCCCCTCTCGGCTTATTAATCGCCTCGATCTACGTCCGTGAGTTGCAACTAGTTTACGGTGTTTGTAGGATATGTATTGGGGCCATGCGTGGCCGACCCTAGGGGTGGGCTATGTTGCGGTAGAGACACGAGGCACGGTGTCTGGGACACCCGTTTGGTGCCTCGGGAACCATGCTCTCATCGTTTGGGGCCGTGGCGACACCCGCCGGATCTCCTCATGGATGGAACCCGAATAGGCGATAAACTGGACTAGAGACTTGTGTTGTTAGTCGTCGTGGTCGACTCCTCGCCAAAGCTTCGCTTGAAGGTTGCCGAGATACACGACGTGTACATGGTGGTAAGTGGCGAGAGCGTGTGTGAAGAAGTACACCCCTGCAGGGTTAACATCATCTATTCGAATAGCCGTGTCCGCGATAAAGGTCTTCTAGGTTGCCTATAACAGCTCATAGACAAGTGAAAGTGGATACTCTAAAATGCGCAAGATAAGCGTGAGTGGTATGGATGGCGTTCTCGTAGGGAGACGGGAGCGGATCCATAGTGGTGTACTCATATGGTGAATATGTGGACTCGTGTGCGCCACCTCAAAAGAGTTACTTGCGATGTAGTTCGTGATAGCCACCGAAGTCAAAGCTGGCTTGCTGCAGTTGAACTCCACCACCCCCTTTGTTGATAATGATGCATATGTAGCTAGTTCTGATGTAAGTCTTGTTGGGTACATTTGTACTCACGTTTGCCTATTTTATGTTTTGCAGAGAGATGTCTGTCTCGCTAGTAGTTCCATGTGGACTTCGACGTTTAGCTTGATACCTCAGCTACGATCTTGTGCCCTCGGTTGGATCTGGTAGTTAGTCAGGCTTATCAGCCTTTTTCATTTGTAGATGTCTGTACTCAGACATGTTAAGCTTTCGCTTGTGCTTTGACTTGTATGCTCAGAATGTTGGGTCATGAGACCCATGTTTGTAATATCTCGCTCCTCGGAGCCTAATGAATACATACTTGAGTCGTAGAGTTATGTTGTGATGCCATGTTGTATTTACACATGTCGAGCATATTGTGTGTATGATTGAAATGCTTGGTATGTGTGGGATCCGACAATCTAGTTGTTTATCCTTGGCAGCCTCTCTTATGGGAAATGTAGTCTAGTGCTTCCATGAGCCATAGTAGTCCTTTCTGACCCGGTTCACCGGAGTCACCTTAGCCCAAAGACTACCGCTCATGACACTTGGTAGCTGGCATGTGTTTCACTTCGTTCCTATATGCATCCCTTCGGGAAATGTCATGCGGTGACATCCGAGTCCTGCCGCTTAGCTCAAGCCTGACCCGGGTTCCCGGAGTCCTGTTAGCCCAGTGCTACAGCCCGGATTCACACGCTGCTGACCAACATGCTCGAAGTTGATTCATGTATGCTTGTCCCCATGGGTTAGTGCCGCTTTGGGTTCACGACTAGTCATGTCGGCCCGGGTTCTCTATCATATGGATGCTAGCGACATTATCATATACGTGAGCCAAAAGGCGCAAACGGTCCCGGGCCATGGTAAGGCGAAACCCATGGGAATACCGTGCGTGAGGCCGCAAAGTGATATGAGGTGTTACCGGCTAGATCGATGCGACTTGCAATCGGGGTCCTGACAGGCATCCCCAAGCTTAGGCTCTTCTTACTCCTTATTCCTTCATCCATCGTGATCTCACCCAAAACTTGAAAACTTCAATCACACAAAACTCAACAAAACTTTCGTGAGATCCGTTAGTATAACAAAATAAATCACTACTCTAGGTACTATTGCAAACCCATTCATATTTTATTCTTGCATTATATCTACTGTATTCCAACTTTTCTATGGCTCAAACCCTTCAATACAAACCATAGATTCATCGAAATAAGCACACAATGCAAAGAAAACAGAATCTGTCAAAAACAGAACAGTCTGTAGTAATCAGGGAACTTCGTATACTTCTGTAACTCCAAAAATTCTGAAAAATTAGGACATCATGGGAAATTTGTATATAAATCTTCTGTAAAAATTTAGAGTAAAATCACATTTCTGTGATATATGCAAATTATTTTACTTGGCCCAAAAGTTTATGTTTTCCAACAAGATCAAATTAACTATCACCCAACATGATCCCAAAGGCTTTGCTTGGCACAAACACTAATTAAAACATAAAAACGCAATCATAACAGAGGCATAATTGTGCAAACACTCAAGAACCGAAAGAAAAATACAAAAATAAATTTTATTCATTGGGTTGCCTCCCAACAAGCGCTATTGTTTTATGCCTTTTAGCTAGGCATTGAGATTTCAATGATGCTCACATGAAAGATAATAATTGAAACACAAATATAGCATCATAAAACATGTAACAAACATATTTAAGTCTAACATACTTCCTATGAATAGGCATTTTATAAGCAAACAAGTTATCAAGGCACGCAAAAACTAGCATATGCAAGGAAGAAGAAAGAAGCAAATGCAATCTCAACATAACTAGAGGTAATTTAGTAACATGAAAATTTCTACCACAATATTTTCCTCTCTCATAATAATTATATGTGTGATCATAATCAAATTCAACAATATAGCTATCACATAACATATTTTCTACATGATCCACGTGCATGCAAAGTTGACACTCTTCCAATATAGTGGGATTATCATCAAATAAAGTCATGACCTCTCCAAGCCCACTTTTATCAAAAATTTCATAAGACTGATCATTCTCCAAATATGTGGGATTACTTTTACCTAGAGTTGACACTCTTCCGAACCCACTTTCAATATTATTGCAAACTCTATTATCAATATCATATTCATCATGTGGCTTAAATGAATTTTCAAGATCATAAGAAGAATCACCCCAATCATGATAATTGCAAAATTAGCATCCCCAAGCTTGGGGTTTTGCATATTATTAGTATAATAACATCATTGCAGACATGCTTTTCACTCAAGGAGATATCATGAATCACTTTATAATTTTCTACTTTTAACACTTCATCACAATTTTCAGAATCACGAGTTTCAAGCAAAATTTCATAGAGATAATCAAGTGCACTCAACTCACTAGCAACTGGTTCAACATAATTAGATCTCTTAAAAATATTAGCTAGTGGACGAGGATGCATATCAATAGATTTTTAGCAAGCGAAGATGCAAGCAAATAGAAGACACATGGTCACACAAGCAAAAAAAGAGATCTGACAAGAAAAAGGCAAACAAAAAAGAAGGCAAATAAAACGGCAAATTTGTGAAGTGGTGGAGATGAAAATGAGAGGCAAATGGAAAATAATGTAAATTGTAAGGAGATGAGATTTGTGATTAGGAACGAGATAGATGTTGATGATGTCTCCCCGGCAACGACGCGAGAAATTCCTTTTGATGCGGCTTGAACCACTACAAAAAAATACACTTCTGTGATGATACATGTTTGTCACAGTAGGTCATGTTTTCTATCATGCATGTACATCCATGACGATTTTATGACAGAATCAAGATAGTCATACCTGTGCTGTCGTAGAAGTGTTCCATGACATTACCAAAATTATCATCACGGAAGTGTCCACTTCCATGACGATAAATCGTGCGTCATAGAAGTGCTTTCGTCAAGGGTGACCGACACGTGGCATCGACCATAACGGGTCACCGTTAAGCTATCGGGTCCAGTTTTGGATCCGGTAACCCGTTAACAGCCCGGACCAATGGGGATTTTCCACGTGTAAAATTCTCATTGGCCGGAGGAAACACGTGTTGGCTCACCGTTGGGACAGATGTCATCCACTCATTGGATAGGAGGCGGCTATGATACGTCGACACGTGGTACAGCCCAACAGAGGCCCATTCCGGTGAAAAGGCCAGCCCAGCTAAAGGCCTACCATGTTTTTTCAGACAGTAGTGGGTTGGCCCGTTAACAGCCTACCATGTTTTGGGTCAAATTGAGGCCCATACCAGATCAGGCGCGTTCACAGCCTGCCATATTTTGGGCCAAATTACAGCCCATATCAGATCATGCCCATTAACAGGCCATTGTTTTTTTGGGCCCATTCTAAGACAGCTTTGTATTTCAGCCTGTTAAATGCCCATTTACCAGTTCGGTCCGATAATAGTTTCGGCCTGTTAGCGGCACGTGGTGTATCTGGGACGTTGTCGGCCCGGTTTAACTTTAGGCCATTTAACGACCCATGCAGAAACTGGGCTATTTCTTGTTCGGAGTAACTTTAGGCCTCTTAACGGCCCGTAGTCTTCGTGGATAAATTTTAGTCCAACTGGCCTATCGGCCTGTTAATGGCCCGTGTAACAGTTGTGCCTAATTATAGCCCGCGTTGAATCCGGCCTGCTTACAGCCCATCTGATAATGGCACTTGACACTTTTGGGCCTATGGCCCGCGTGGATACCGGCCTGCTTAAAGCCGATAATTTTATTGGGCCAAACAGGCCCGAGATATATTTTGGCCTGTTAACTGCTCGTCCTATTTGGGCTCAACATGGGCCTTAGGCAGTTTCGGCCTGTATTGGCCCGTGTATTTTTCAGCTCAACGCTAGCCCAATCTAGGTTTTAGCCTGTTAAAATCCCATGGTATTCTGCCCAGCTGGCCAGAACTTTACTCGGCCTGTTAAAGGCGGGAAACTACTATAGGTTTAGACCTGCTAATGGCCCAAGATGATTATAGGCCCACGTTTTGGCCCGTATGAGTAACGGGCCGGCCTGAAGACCGACAACAATGAGATCCACTGAACCTTACGGCCTAAATTACAACATACCGACCAAAGAATAAACCTAGACTATACAATAAAGAAATTACGGCATATTACATCCACTAGGAATCAAAGTTCGCTACCGGTGATAATAAAGCGCAACGTGACCGCAGATTACATACACTGGGCATCAAAGGTCGCCACCAGTGCATATAAATGCGCCGACAAAAGAATATACTCCTAAAAAACTGAGAGCACTTCAGAAGGCACTAGGTCTGGTCAGGACGGGCCTCACAAGTAGTCGAACAAGCTGATGAGACCTCAGTTGTGTCAATGATAGATGCTCCATCCCTAGCTGTATGGCACCATAGTGCGCAAGGCAGTCCTCTGACATCTTCATTGCATCTTTGACTTCAAGTTGGAGCTGAGCTGAAGCAAGCCTTTCCGCTTTAAGTTGAGACCGAAGAAGTCGAATCGATTGAGGCGATGATCGCATTGAGGTTGTCTCGCACTCCTTTGGTGAGTAGCTTCAACTCACCGTCTTCATCAAGACGGGACCTTGGGGTCATCTCGCTGTCCTCAAGATGGTTTGGCTCACTATCTTCCCTAAAGTTCTGCACGGCATAAGAGATACGACTACGAAGAGAAACAACGAGACACGTAACAGGTTTCACAATTATATAAGCAAATAGATGGATCTGTTCTGCATAAGGAACATGTTTTTACAACTACAATTTAAAACTGGTAGTTGTTGCAAACATCCAATCAGATGTAAACAGCAAAGTAAACAGCAGTGGAGGAAATGATGCCTATCCAAATCTATACTAGAACAAAGTTTGAAGGCTTGAGAAGGATGAACTTACATTACATGTTGTTAGGGCAGAATTTTCCCTGGTTTGTTTTGGTGATTGATGACAATACTTGTGTGGACTAATCGTGTGCCTTAGCTTTTCAGGTTATCTAATATAAAGGCACTATGCGATTGTTACCCCTCGAGGACTTCACTTTAGACAGATTATTTTCTCTCGTTTCTTTTAAGTGGAATTGAGTCGTAGGGATAACTGTACTATCAAGAGGGGATCCGTTTCGGAAGAGTATGGGTGGAATCATCACGTACACACTTTCCTTGCACCCTCGCCTTCTTCCTGCTTCGTTGGAGTTTTCGTGCTGTGCAAAACAAGGGGTGTTGTGTGCTAAGTGGTAGTACCACGGCCAGGGCGGTAGTACTGCTGGTACTACCGCCCTGGTCTCGATTTTTCGTGTCGGGTTTTCGTAAAAGACCACGCAAGGGAGCGGTAGTAGGGACGGCAGTAGGGCGCGTAGTACCGCCTATCAGCGATAGTACCGCTCCTACTGCCGCTCTGACTATGGCTTAGCCCGCTGCCCTCCTATGTTTTCCAGCGGCTATAGGGAGCGGCAGTACCGCTTATCGGCGGTAGTACCGCTTATCGGCGGTAGTACCGCCCTCGGAGCAGTAGTACCGCCCTAGAGCGCGTGCCTCTTCTCCCTCAGCCCTGGTTGCCCTATGCCTGCTTGCCACAGTGGTAGTACCGCTCCTGCAGCGGTAGTACCGCCCAGATGCGGGCAGCGGGCTGCATAACGGTTGGATGTGTCCCCCCACTATATAAAGGGGTCTTCTTCTCCAAGAAGAATTACCTCTTTTCCCCCAAACTCCATTGTTGCTCCATAAGCTTATTTTCGCCCGATCTCTCTCCCTAGCCAATCAAACTTGTTGATTTTCTAGGGATTGGTTGAGACGGCCCAGATCTACACTTCCACCAAGAGAAATTTGATCCCCCCCACTAATCCCTTGCGGATCTTGTTACTCTTGGGTGTTTGAGCACCCTAGACGGTTGAGGTCACCTTGGAGCCATATTCCATTGTGGTGAAGCTCCGCGGTTTTGTTGGGAGCCTCTAATTAAGTTGTGGAGAGAGCCCCAACCTTGTTTGTAAAGGTCCGATTGCCGCCTTCAAGGGCACCAATAGTGGAATCACGGCATCTTGCATTGTGTGAGGGCGTGAGGAGAATACGGTGGCCCTAGTGGCTTCTTGGGGAGCATTGTGCCTCCACACCGCTCCAACGGAGAAGTACTTCCCCTCAAAAGGAAGGAACTTCGGTAACACATCCTCGTCGTCACCGGCTCCACTCTTGGTTATATCGTGCCTTTACTTGTGCAAGCTTATTTGTGTTATATCCCTTGCTTGCTTGTGTGCTTGTTGTTGTTGCATCATATAGGTTGCTCACCTAGTTGCATATCTAGACAACCTACTTTGATGCAAAGTTTAAATTGGTAAAGAAAAGCTAAAATTGTTAGTTGCCTATTCACCCCCCCCCCTCTAGTCAAATATATCGGTCCTTTCACATGTTAACATGGGCTGGACAAAGCCCTTCTCCATGTTGATGGAAGGATAATTCAATAAATTCCCCAAAGAAAATTCTTTATAAGCATTGCCATTATTCTACATTTTGCAAAGAGTAAATATAGATCAAATAATATTGGAAGAAACAGAGGATAATGAAGCTCAAAAGTGCATCGATAATACATAATCAAATAGCAATTAATTAAGTACAACATTACAAGGCAAAAGGTACTAACAAAAGGAATGCAGACATCAACATGTGCAGTGGCATTGGGTTTATTCAACATTTTGGTAAGAGTAAATGTAGATATGATAATTTGGAGAAAGTGGATGGCAGGGCAGATAAGATGCAGAGTAATGCTAGACAATCAACTATCTCGCGATGCAAGTACAGTAATACCACCACCGTTCATTATTACTTGTCGCTCAAATGGATGTATCTAGCACTATTAAGTTCTAAATACATCCAATTGATCAACAATTAATTCGATATAGAGGGATTACATGACAACAGTACTTACATGGGCAATCCAAAACTTCATAACCATTGTGTTAATTCTACATTTATCTAAGAGTAAATATAGATCTTATAGTTTCAAGCAAAGGGAGGATAAAGAAGCGAACATTACCAGTGATGCTACATAATCAAACATCAATGAGTGTAAGTATGCTGACAATGGGCAAGAGGTGCTGACAAGAGCAATGAAGAGCCCAGTATTTTTGTGAGATCCTATGATCCTTTGAGCAAGGAGATTCATCTGAAATTAGTTTTCATACAAGAGAGAAGGTAAGGCACATACAGAAATTTAGGAGTTCAAATTTTGAATTGATACCATAGACAGTACCTGACGCTGGGCTCTCAGCAGTTCTTTTAGGGGTTTGGCCCGTGGAGTAGGGGTAAAGTGTGGCACAGTTGGGACTGTGTTTTCTGTGGCTACTGATCTATCTGATTTAATAGGTATCACTACCTTTTCCAAATACCTAGTTTGTACTCCTTGAGGATCTGCACTCACCCTCTTCCTTTTGGACATGTATTACGGAAGAACAACATTTGACTGGAAAAACATAGTATGACGACACAAGGAATAGGTACAGAAAATGGATAGGTATGGCATATACTCATATATGATGCTTAAACTAAGAAGATGGTGTAACAAAGTAGAAGTAATGCAAGAGGTCAGATGCAAAATATGTGCGACCAATACAACCTTGCCAAGTTAGAGCAAGCACCTAGATGGGTGAATAAGATAGGCCATCCTCCACCATTCCAAGTTTGTTAGCCAGTGGATTGTTCCGCAATATTCCTCTCGTGCACCCATTCTCATATTCATTTTCATAATGTTCAATACCTGACATGCATGAAAACATAAAAACAAGTGAGATTATCTTTGTAATGCAGAAGTGATTCTAATCCAATCGCCTCCCTGTAAACCCCTTTGTGCTATCTCTGCAATTCTTCTGAGAGATGCCATGCATGCTGTAATTTGGTGTGTGCATTAATATAATGTGTCCTACTACTCAAAATATGAGAGCTCCTGAAGTGATGATACTTCGCAGATGACATCTTCAACATATAGTAAAGAAGAACAAGTCAACCTGACCTAACAGATTCAAAATATACTTAGGGAGAACAACTCGACCTGACCAGTCGACTGTAAGAGAAGAGGGTCATCTTAAAGAAGAGCATAAGAGCAAGCAGATTGAAGATATTACAAGTCTTTCTATACAATGTCGGTTGGCCACCCATGATGAACCAGAGCGCACAGAGAAATACTATTCCTTCCGGTCTCTCCATATGTGGCTCTCATGCATTTCGAAACTAAAGTAGGTACATTTAGCTGACCAATTAAACATCTCTCGGTTTTACTAATATCGGCATAAAATCATATTCGAATTTGTACAACTAAGCTTGTTTAGCTCGATGGGTGGAGCAGTGCTATTACGACACGAACCACGTAGGTTGATCGTGGTCATCATAAAATGGGGAAACCGTAAGCATGATGAGTATAGTGTTGACCGTGGCAGTGGGATGGCAGATCTGAAGCTGCAAACCGCGCAAAGGGTAGTTAGCAACCGATGTTTGCTTTGAAATAACTACTACGATTTGGTATGGACAAGAAAGTACAGTCAACAAGTGACAAAGAAATGCAATTTTGTTGTCTCTCTATATGTCGCGACATGCATTTGGAAAGTGGGACTTTTAGCTAACCAATTAAATGTGTCTGTTAACTAATATCAGTATCATATCACAATCATATTTGAACAACTAAGCTTTGGAATTTTGAGTGTTGTGTTGTTTAGCTTGAAGGGTGGAGTAATGCTAGTACGACAGAAAGCACCTACGCAGATCATAGTAGAGTACATAAAAGGGGAAAACCCTAAGCATCAAGAGTAAAATCAGAAAAGTGGAACTAGCTGGAACAGTGGGTGGCGCTCATGCTTTTCGAAACGAATATAGGAACATTAGGTGACCAATTAAACGTTCTCTGTTTTAGTGATATGAGCATCATATCAGATTCATATTTCAACACGTAAGCTTTGGAATTATGAGTGGCATGTTGTTTCGCTTGATGGGTTGAGGTCTTGAGGAGCAGTGCTAGCACGACACAAAGCACCTACGATTATGGTAGTGAATATAAAGGGGGGAAACCATAAGCTTTACGAGTATAGTGACCGTGCCATGGCGGACCTGAAGGTGCAAACCGGACAAAGCTACTTCGCAACCAATGTTTGCTTTCAACTAGCCACTACGATTTGGTACGGACAAGAAAATTACAGTAAACAATTTACGATCTATTTTCCGGGTGAGATCAATAACTTAATCACATATGGAAGAGTATCACCTCTCTTGCGACGCCATTTAGGCCCCTGCTGATACGTTGAGGGTGCTGCGGGTGCGATGGATGTCGGCGGCGGGGAAGAAGACTTTAGACGACAGAGGGCCGGGTCAGGGGATAAATCATGTTGCCGTGGACGAGGCGGTCGTAGGAGCGGCAACGGCAAGGTGGACGACGATGCTGATGAAGCGAGAGGACACGATGAAAGGATCCTGGTCCGGCGCCGTGGATGAGAGACGTCCATCTCTTGAAGTGGACGACGGGGTAGGGGTAGCGGCTCCGACAAGGTGGAGGATGGGGTGGCGGACGGAGGAGGCTGGCCATAGTGGGGAGGTTGTCGTGGCGCTGATGGTGTATGAATGGGGAAATGGAGGAGGGGGATCTCAAACTTTGGGACGCGCTTTTCTGAAATGTGGGAAAGTTACGAACTTATCCCCCGTTTAAAATTTCGGACATCACTTCGGTTGGGGATAGGACGATAATCTCGCATCTCCCAAATATTTGTCGGTAACGATTTTGGGCGAGGAGATGGTGTTTTGCCGCCCACGGTTGGCGCCCACGGTGTATGAACGGGGCTGATAGGTAGGGCGGTTGTGTCACGTCTGAGGGAAGTTACACATCTGCCCCTATTTAAAATGTTAGCCTACATCGATTTTGGACGAGGAGACTTTGTTTTGCCCCCACCGTGTATGAATGATGAAATGGAGGGAGAGACACATGTCTTTCGGATGAGCTTGAATCAAATGTGTTTTACCGCCCACGTTTGGCGCCCACCGTGTCTGAATGGGCTCGGAGGCGGTCGTGTCACGTCTGATTGAAGTTACTAGTCTACCCCTATCGACAGCAGTGTAAATCTGGTCGATAAGGATGTCAAGTTTCAGGGGGTAGACAGTAATTTCCATCTCGCAAACACTTGCTTCGGCCATCCCACAAATGATAGTGGGTGTTTAGCCGCTTCGTTCAAAACATGGGAGAATTAGCATTCACGTTTGCCCTGGGCCCTGGCAACTAAATTCAAATCCAATTTGTATTCAATTACGAATATCCACAGATAATTCTACGTTTTTTTATTTATTTCTTCAAAACCACAACAAATATTTATTCCACCTTTATATATGATTCTGATTTAGAAATGTCATGATCTTCGAATTCAGTTGGTTGGATACACTTTGAGTCAAACAGTTATTTCATCCAATACAATATGCTCACTCGGAAAACAGTTCACCTTATGTCAATCATACAAGTACTGAGGATTACCTCGCCTAAAAAATTCGGATCATTACAACACATGGACAACATAGGGGTCTTACAACATAATCCATTCAGAGACATGACACAACATGCAAGTACAATAATCTAATGACAATTTCAACTGGTATCTAAAGAAGAACTGGGATTACCCTAAGCTTCAAATAGCAGAAACAACAGGACCTCCTCCGTCTTCAAATGCAACATTCTTACTTCCTCCAATTCTTGGGTTGCTTGCATAATGTGTGCCACTAATTGCATAATTTCCAGCCTCAAGATCAAGATTACCTCATTCATGGCAGCCACGCCATCTCTTTCTGCCTCTAGTAGAGCCTCAAGAACTATAATATACGTACTCGGCTTGCTCTCCGTGGTGTTGCCTCTGAACTGCTACCATCCTGGTAACATGGATGGCGCCTTTGCTTCCACAAATAGAGTCTGGGGCTGTACATTGTGTCCTAGTGTGAACGGCATCCTGAAAGGTTTCCGCTGGACATAAGTAAGAGATAGTTATCGCATGATCCAAGCAGTAAGCTTACATGGTAAACGACATACGAATTATTGCCGAGCATCAGCCGAAAAGAAATTAAAATCGTAAGACGAAACTAGGGATGTAAGTGGCAAATAAACGACATCCGCCAGTCCCATCTAGTTAGTTTTTGCTAGCTCCCTAGTTCATTTTCCTCAAAAAACAAAAACTCTTTTGAACTATCATACCACTAGTGGACTTTAATCGGGATTAAACGGGACCCAGTTGACATCCCTAGTTGAAAGGGAGTGTACCACCACTATATTGAAGTTGCCAAGGCATCTAAGCAGTTGAAATAATCTGAGAAAGCACTTAACACTGTGGCCTCATATAAACTACGACGACAGTCTTGTGATGAAGTTCAGAGGAGAAGTTAAGGACTCAAATGAACTAGGCATGCATTTCTTTATGATAGTACAACAGGCACTGCTGACATACTGGCCAACTCAGGTATTGCCTAACAAGTAACAAACAAGCATTCGAATCAAGCAATACAAGAAAGCAGACAACTGAACTATTTGTAATTCTGTAGGATTACAGGTTGAGGGCACAAGCCAAGAAAGCAGCCCACACGCATTACATTTCACATGTCTTTGAAACACCTTTGGTTTACCATATGTTGCTTTGTGAAGCCTCATTCTTTGTTGCAATGTCCTTTGAAGATATCGTCAGCATCCCGTGGTTGTAAATCTAGTTGTTGTAGTTTATTCTGCACCCTCTATTTAGGTAAATTAATTTTAGTCACATGCACTGGTTCGAATTGATCATTAATGGTTCATCTAAACTAATGAAAGAAGGGTGTGTGCTTACACGACAATATATGTGCTTCACTCTATTTTTATGCTTGTTCGAGGTGCTAGCCCAAAAAGAACAAATATTTTGCTTGATGGGGTTGGCAGCTCCATAATTAATAGAAGCATCAAATTAGTTATGCAACTTGGGAAGATCAAGAACACACAAAAAAGTGGCGAACATATGCTCGGAGCAGTGATGTAATAGCTAGCATCAGAAAATGTAGGGTAAAACGAACAAAAAGAAGCCGAACCACATGCTAGTTTGCTAATGTGTAATTAAGCATAGAGTACATGAAGCAGTCTGATTGAACCAACAGGTGGCATCAGGTCAACACCATTATCATAAATATAGCATGCAAGAAGTAAAATAGTAGGCAGCGATATCTAGGAAGTACAATAATACTTAGGACAAAACTAAAGCATATTAACTATATGTGCACTGGTATGTAATTTAGCACATGTAACATGTTCACTCCCAGAAGTATGGCCCTACAGGTGCAAGCAGAATAATGCGTCTCATAAAAAATTGAATGATGCCCTGAAGAAATTCAAAGGTGCGGTGCTTATCCTAAGAAAGTGAACGTTGATATTTCTCCAACGTATCTATAATTTTTTATTGTTCCATGCTATTATATTATCTGTTTTGGATGTTTAATGGGCGTTACTATACACTTTTACATTATTTCTGGGACTAACCTATTAGTCAGAGGCCCAGCCCAAATTGCTGTTTTTTTGCCTATTTCGGTGTTTCGCAGAAAAGGAATATCAAACGGAGTCCAAACGGAATGAAACCTTCGGGAGAGTCATTTTTGGAACAAACATGATCCAGAGGACTTGGAGTGGACGTCAAGAAAGAAACGAGGAGGCCACCAGGCAGGGAGGCGCGCCTGTCCCCCTGGGCGCGCCCCCACCCTTGTGGGCCCCTCATAGCTCCACCGACCTACTTCTTCCTCCTATATATACCTACGTACCCCAAAACCATCCACGAGCACCACGAAACCCTATTTCCATCGCCGCAACCTTCTGTACCCATGAGATCCCATCTTGGGGCCTTTTCCGGCGCTCCGCCGGAGGGGCATCAATCACAGAGGGCCTCTACATCAACACCTTAGCCTCTCCGATGATGTGTGAGTAGTTTACCTCAGACCTTCGGGTCCACAGTTATTAGCTAGATGTCTTCTTCTCTCTCTTTGATTCTCAATACAAAATTCGCCTCGATCTTCTTGGAGATCTATTCGATGTAACTCTTTTTGCGGTGTGTTTGTCGAGATCCGATGAATTGTGGGTTTATGATCAAGATTATCTATGAACAATATTTGAATCTCGTCTGAATTCTTTTATGTATGATTTGTTATCTTTGCAAGTCTCTTCGAATTATCAGTTTGGTTTGGCCTACTAGATTGATCTTTCTTGCAATAGGAGAAGTGCTTAGCTTTGGGTTCAATCTTGTGGTGTTCGATCCCAGTGACAGAAGGGGAACCGATACGTATTGTATTGTCGCCGTCGAGGATAAAAAGATGGGGTTTATATCATATGCTTGAGTTTATCCATCTACATCATGTCATCTTGCCTAATGTGTTACTCTGTTCTTATGAACTTAATACTCTAGATGCATGCTGGATAGCGGTCGATGTGTGGAGTAATAGTAGTAGATGCAGGAAGGAGTCGGTCTACTTGTCATGGACGTGTGAAAGTACATGTAGTCCCCATGTGTGGTTTTGGTAATTAATTAATGACAATCCTTGTGGACTAATGTTTGCATTAAGATATACATTTGAAGATTAGTCCCATTGGAAAATGATTGAAGAATAATGGAAGAAAACTCCTTTGAAGCAACAAGTACATCGAGACGATCAAAATGGAGTTCATTGGAGTATCTTAAGGGTTTCCATGCTTAGAGCTATGGTTTGAGCCATAATGGATCAAGATCTTAAAAAGGATGATTCGAATGATGAATTCTAGGAGTGGCTCAAAGATATGATCATAATGGACTCATGTGTTGAGACATGATTGAGCAAGCTATTCAAGTGAAGAATTCAATATATCCTTCATGACGTCGAGATTAAACATGGAGTAGAGATATCGGTTGACCAAGTTGAAGCTCGGAGATTGAACTCTAAATGGTCAACACGAGCGCAAATGATGGACCACATAAGATCTTGTGGTAAGATAAGAAATTATCAATTGCACTCTGTGTACTAACCCATACTATGTGTTGTCTATGTTTTCGAGGGTTAGGTGATTCTCATGGGCTCGCATCGAGAGAGAGAGAGAGAGAGAGATTTCAAGTGTCTATGAGAGGATAACATCAAGTGTTGGTGATCATGATTGATAAGGGCAAGTTAAAGATAACCATCCCGAGGGATTACATGCTTGAAGCTTGTGGATGATCACATGATGGGCAAGTGAAGATGAATACAAAGCAAGGCCTCCCATATGTGGGAGCTACTTGAAGACTTCACCAATGTCTTGCCTTCAACTTGAGCCAAGAAGAAACATAAACATCAAGCTCAAGTTAAAGGCTTGAGTCAAAGGTATTAGTTCATTTGGCTTTAGTGTTGTGGAGAGATGACCACCGAAGAAAAATATACACTCGAGAATGGTTCTCGATAGCTATGTAGTATAGCTCTTTTATGTTTCTTGAGTTATAGGGATCCCGCACTATTAAGAGGGATCAAAGGGGTTAGTGCTAGATTTGCTCAAGTCAACATCTTCTATTTCTACTTCCTCACATCATATTCCAACACAGGCATATTTCACTCCTATCCAACACAATTCCACTCATATCCTATATACCAAATAAATCCATAGCCAACTAGGTTCCCCAAAATATATGATCTAACCTTTGCATACTTTGCATCCTCCATTTTGGTTTATCTTGGGTGGTTCTCTATGTGAGGACCTGGAGCTTTTCCATAGCTTCAAAACGAGCCCAAAATCATCAAAATCAGAGTCCGGATGAGAAAGTTATGGATGTTTTACTTTTGGGGCGCCTGCAGTTTTTGTGTTGGCCGGATATCCGGGACTTGGCCTGGAAATCCGGCCGTAGATGTCCAGAACCGTGTTGAAATGTTGGTTGTGTCCTCCGGATGTCCGGCAACTTGGGCCAGATGTCCGGGGCCCAACTTGGGCAGATGTCCGGGCTTTGGCCAGATGTCCGCCCTGTACTCTGCCTCTGTTTTTCACATGCGTGTGTGTGCATTTCTCAGCCGCCGGATGTCCGGCCCTTGCCCGGATGTCCGGCCCAACACAGCCACTTACTCACAAGCGGCTAGTTTTCTAGGCTTGCTATATATACCCCTCTACTAATCCGGTAGAGGGTTGAGCAACACATTCACATGAACCCTAGAACACAAAAGGCTCCCTCTCACTTCTCCTACACCAAATCTTAGATCCCGGAGAGATTCGTGAGAGTTCTTGAGAGATTTTCCAATCAAGTGATAGATCCACTCCCTTTCCTCTCTTGACCAAAGGAATTCGTGATTTGAGCAAGTCTTGAGCATTTCCCTTTGTTCTTGTTACTCTTGGAGGTTGGAGACTCCTAGGCGGTAGGAGGTCTGCGGTGAGGAATCAACTTGTGATTTGTCCCCCGGAAAGTTTGTGAAGGTTTGGAGGCCGCCTCAAGGTCTACCACTAGTGGTTGAGAATCGCCTTCGTGGTGATATCTCAAGGAGAATAGGGTGAGCCTTCGTGGCGTTGGTGTGCCTTCGTGGTAACATCCACCTCTCTAACGGTGACTAGCTTCCCTCCAAGGAAGTGAACATCGGGATACATCCTCGTCTCCGTGACTTTGGTTATCCCTAACCCTAACTCCTTACTTGTGGTTTACTTTGGTCATTTGACCCGTGCATTCACTATATCTTGTTGTCCTCATTATATTGTGGTGGTTGATTATATTGTGTTGGCCATTTCCTTGTAGAGATTATTTAGGCCTACACTTGATATTCCGCAATTCATACTTGCTACTATTGATATACATTGTGATTAGTGTGAATTGCTAACCTGTGTTATAAACTTCCATATATTGTGATATTGCTCAAGTAAGTTTGTGTAACTTACTTGAGTTTGCTTGTATCATTCAATTCCATATATTGTAATACAATTTGTGTAAGCTTGTATTGCTCACTTGTGGTTGTGTGTATTATTCATGTCCATACCTCGTGATATACACTGAGTAAGTTTGTGTGACTTACTTGTGCTTACTCATATCCTCGTTGTTCTCATCTTGTTTATGCTAAGTTGTTGGTGCACTTAGTGAGCCTAGTATATTTAGGATTTGTGCTTGAAAAGTATCTGCTTAGTTTATTTCCGCATTTGGATATAGCCAAATCCGTAAAAGATTTTAAAACGCCTATTCACCCCCCCCCCCTCTAGGCGACATCGTGGTCCTTTCAACATGATGCCTATATACATGATCATGCCTAGATATTCTCATAATTATGCACTTTTCTATCAATTGCTCGACAGTAATTTGTTCACCCACCGTAATACTTATGCTATCTTGAGAGAAGCCACTAGTGAAACCTATGGCCCCCGGGTCTATTTTCCATCATATTAATCTCCAGTCAACTAGCTATTTCTGTCGCCGTTTATTTTGCATTTTTTACTTTCCAATAAAACAAAAATACGAAAAATATTTATCTTATCATATCTATCAGATCTCACTTTTGCAAGTGGCCGTGAAGGGATTGACAACCCCTTTATCGCGTTGGTTGCAAGGTTCTTTTTTGTTTGTGTAGGTACAACGGACTTGCGTGTGGCCTCCTAGTGGATTGATACCTTGGTTCTCAAAACTGAGGGAAATAGTTACGCTACTTTGCTACATCACCCTTTCCTCTTCAAGGGAAAACCAACGTTGTGCTCAAGAGGTAGCAAGAAGGATTTCTGGCGCTGTTGTCGGGGAGTCTACGCACAAGTCTAGACATACCAAGTACCCATCACAAACTCTTATCCCTCGCATTACATTATTTGCCATTTGCCTCTCGTTTTCCTCTCCCCCACTTCACCCTTGCCGTTTTATTCGCCCTCTTTTCTGTTCGCCTCTTTTTTGCTTGCCTCTTGTGTTGCCGTTCATCATCATGGCTAGTCCTTCTATCATTATTAGTACTCCCGATCATGAAGTTCTTAATTTTAAACAAAGGGAGGGAGAAAATCTAAAAGATGCTTGGCATAGAATTTGCAATGCTCGGAATAGATCCACTAGGAAGCAATCTACTTCTGTTCTTCTTCACAATTTTTATGCAGGCATCACGCTTTGGAATAGATATATTCTTGATACCATTACCGAGGGAATTTCTTAGGCAGCCATACTTTTGATTCTTACAATGCTATGATAGATTTATTTCGCCCACCACCTCTTTTGGTTAATGGAACTATTTTAACTTTGGAACATGTGATGCAAAGGCTTGAAATTATTGAGAATAAAGTTGCCACTGTAGAGTTGATTGAAAACTTGGAGAAAAAGATCCACAACCAAATTACTCAATATGGATCTAAGGTAGGAGTTACTCTGATTTTTTTAAAGAAAAGGAACCTATAGTTAACGATAGAATAGATCAAGATTTCGGAAGAATTGGTAAACTTGAGGATATTATTACCAACTTAGGGTCTGCCTTTTCATCCGTGAAAAATACTCCAAATACTCCTCCTACCAAAGTTGCCAAGTTAATGTATGTTCCTAAAAATAAAGGTGAAAATTCTAGTAAGGAAAACGCGGATCTCAAATCAATAAGTGTTCACCCCAACTTGTTCGCTATCATTAAGGAACCTTTTGCTACAAATGAACTTCTTGATTTCTTGCCTAGGAGTTTGATTATTAATAAAAGGAAGGAAACCCCTAAGGGTTATAATTGTCTTATTAATGAATTGCATACCAAAGATGATGATACTTAGATCTATCCTTGCCTTTATGCCTAGCTAGGGGCGTTAAACGATAGCGCTTGTTGGGAGGCAACCCAATTTTATTTTTGTTTCTTTCTTTTTGGTTCTGTTTAGGAATAAATTTTTGATATATCCTCTGGTTAGATGTGGTTTTGTGTTTTAATAGTGTTTGTGCCAAGTAAAACCTTTAGGATAACCTACGGTATTAGTTAATTTGATCCTACTGTAAAAAACAGAAACTTTGCGTGCACGAGATTAGTTTTCATAATTCACAGAAACGTGTTTTTCAGTTGATTCTTTTTGAATTATATTAATAAACAAATTACCCAGGACTTCATAATTTTTTAGAATTTTTTAGGTTCCAGAAGTTTGCGTTTGTTACAGATTACTACAGATTGTTCTGTTTTTGACAGATTCTGTTTTTGTGTGTTGTTTGCTTATTTTGATGAATCTATGGCTAGTGTCGGAGGTTATGAACCATAGATAAGTTGGAATACAGTAGGTTTAACACCAATATAAATAAATAATGAGTTCATTACAGTACCTTAAAGTGGTGGTTTGTTTTATTTCGCTAACGGAGCTTATGAGATTTTCTGTTGACTTTTGTGTTGTGAAGTTTTCAAGTTTTTGGGTAAAGATTTGATGGATTATGGAACAAGGAGTGGCAAGAGCCTAAGCTTGGGGATGCCCAAGGCACCCCAAGGTAAAATTCAAGGACAACCAAAAGCCTAAGCTTGGGGATGCCCCGTAAGGCATCCCCTCTTTAAATCTTAAATCCATCGGTAACTTTACTTGATGCTATATTTTTATTCACCACATGATATGTGTTTTGCTTGGAGCGTCTTGTATTATTTGAGCTTTTGCTTTTTAATTTACCACAATCATACTTGCTGTACACACCTTTTGAGAGAGACACACATGAATCGGAATTTATTAGAATACTCTATGTGCTTCACTTATATCTTTTGAGCTAGATAATTTTGCTCTAGTGCTTCGCTTATATCTTTTAGAGCACGGTGGTGGTTTTATTTTATAGAAATTTTTGATCTCTCATGCTTCACTTATATTATTTTGAGAGTCTTTTAGAATAGCATGGTATTTTGCTTTGGTTGAAATTAGTCCTGATATAATAGGCATCTAAGATAGGTATAAAAACTATCATATAAAGTGCATCGAATACTATGAGAAGTTTGATACTTGATGATTGCTTTGAGATATGAAGATGGTGATATTAGAGTCATGCTAGTTGAGTAATTATGAATTTGAGAAACACTTGTGTTGAAGTTTGTTATTCCCGTAGCATGCATGTATGGTGAACCGTTATGTGATGAAGTTGGAGCATGATTTATTTATTGATTGTCTTCCTTATGTGTGGAGGTCGGGATTGCGCGATGGTTAACTCCTACCAACCCTTCCCCTAGGAGCATGCGTGTAGTACTTTGTTTTGATGACTTATAGATTTTTGCAATAACTATGTGAGTTCTTTATGACTAATGTTGAGTCCATGGATTATACGCACTCTAACCCTTCCACCATTGCTAGCCTCCCTAATACCGCGCACCCTTCGCAGGTATCATACACCCACCATATACCTTCCTCAAAATAGCCACCATACCTACCTATTATGGCATTTCCATAGCCATCCCGAGATATATTGCCATGCAACTTTACCACCGTTCTGTTTATTACAACACGCTTCATCATTGTCATATTGCTTTGCATGATCATGTAGTTGACATCATATTTGTGGCAAAGCCACCATTCATAATTCTTTCATACATGTCACTCTTGATTCATTGCATATTCCGGTACACCGCCGGAGGCATACACATAGAGTCATATACTGTTCTAAGTATCGAGTTGTAATTCTTGAGTTGTAAGTAAATAAAAGTGTGATGATCTTCATTATTAGAGCATTGTCCCAAGTGAGGAAAGGATGTTGGAGACTATGATTCCCCCAAAAGTCGGGATGAGACTCCGGACGAAAAAAAGAGGCCATAAAAAAGAGAAAGGCCCAAACAAAAAAATGAGAGAAAAGAGAGAAGGGACAATGTTACTATCCTTTTACCACACTTGTGCTTCAAAGTAGCACCATGATCTTCATGATAGAGAGTCTCTTATTTTGCCACTTTCATATACTAGTGGGAATTTTTCATTATAGAACTTGGCTTGTATATTCCAATGATGGGCTTCCTCAAATTGCCCTAGGTCTTCATGAGCAAGCAAGTTGGATGCACACCCACTTAGTTTATTTTGTTGAGCTTTCATATACTTATAGCTCTAGTACATCCGTTGCATGGCAACCCCTAATCACTCACATTGATATCTATTGATGGGCATCTCCATAGCTCGTTGATACGCCTAGTTGATGTGAGACTATCTTCTCCTTTTTGTCTTCTCCACAACCACCATTCTATTCCACATATAGTGCTATGTCCATGGCTCACGCTCATGTATTGCGTGAAGATTGAAAAAGTTTGAGAATACTAAAGTATGAAACAATTGCTTGACTGAAACCGGGGTTGTGCATGATTTAAATATTTTGTGTGATGAAGATAGAGCATAGCCAGGCTATATGATTTTGTAGGGATAAACTTACTTTAGCCATGTTATTTTGAGAAGACATAATTGCTTAGTTAGTATGCTTGAAGTATTATTATTTTTATGTCAATATTAAACTTTTATCTTGAATCTTTCGGATCTGAACATTCATGCCACAATAAAGAAAATTACATTGAGAAATATGCTAGGTAGCATTCCACATCAAAAATTCTGTTTTTATCATTTACCTACTAGAGGACGAGCAGGAATTAAGCTTGGGGATGCTTGATACGTCTCCAACGTATCTATAACTTTTTATTGTTCCATGCTATTATATTATCTGTTTTGGATGTTTAATGGGCTTTACTATACACTTTTATATTATTTTTGGGACTAACCTATTAACCGCAGGCCCTGCCCAAATTGCTGTTTTTTTTCCTATTTCGGTGTTTTGGCAGAAAAGGAATATCAAACAGAGTCCAAACGGAATGAAACCTTTGGGAGTGTTATTTTTGGAATAAACGTGATCCAGAGGACTTGGAGTGGATGTCAAGAAAGAAACGAGGAGGCCACGAGGCAGGGAGGCGCGCCTGCCCGCCTGGGCGCGGCCCCACCCTCGTGGGCCCCTCGTAGATCCACCGACCTACTTCCTCCTCCTATATATACCTGTGTACCCCAAAACCATCCAGGAGCACCACGAAACCCTATTTCCACCGCCGCAACCTTCTGTACCCGTGAGATCCCATCTTGGGGCCTTTTCCGGCGCTCCACCGAAGGGGGCATTGATCACAGAGGGCTTCTACATCAACACCATAGCCTCTCCGATGATGTGTGAGTAGTTTACCTCAGACCTTCGGGTCCATAGTTACTTGCTGGATGGCTTCTTCTCTCTCTTTGATTCTCAATACAAAGTTCTCCTCGATCTTCTTGGAGATCTATTCGATGTAACTCTTTTTGCGGTATGTGTTTGTCGAGATCCGATGAATTGTGAGTTTATGATCAAGATTATCTATGTACAATATTTGAATCTCCTCTGAATTCTTTTATGTATGATTTGTTATCTTTGCAAGTCTCTTCGAATTATCAGTTTGGTTTGGCCTACTAGATTGATATTTCTTGCAATAGGAGAAGTGCTTAGCTTTGGGTTCAATCTTGCGGTGTTCGATCCCAGTGAAAGAAGGGAAACCGATACGTATTGTATTGTTGCCGTCGAGGATAAAAAGTTGGGGTTTATATCATATGCTTGAGTCTATCCCTCCACATCATGTCATCTTGCCTAATGCGTTACTCTATTCTTATGAACTTAATACTCTAGATGCATGCTAGATAGCGGTCGATGTGTGGAGTAATAGTAGTGGATGCAGGCAGGAGTTGGTCTACTTGTCACGGACGTGATGCCTATATACATGATCATGCCTAGATATTCTCATAATTATGCACTTTTCTATCAATTGCTCGACAGTAATTTGTTCACCCATCGTAATACTTATGCTATCTTGAGAGAAGCCACTAGTGAAACCTATGGCCCCCAGGTCTATTTTCCATCATATTAATCTCCAGTCAACTAGCTATTTCTGTCCCCGTTTATTTTGCATTCTTTACTTTCCAATCTATAAAACAAAAATACCAAAAATATTTATCTTATCATCTCTATTAGATCTCACTTTTGCAAGTGGTCGTGAAGGGATTGACAACCCCTTTATCGCATTGGTTGCAAGGTTCTTATTTGTTTGTGTAGGTACGAGGGCCTTGCGTGTGGCCTCCGACTGGATTGATACCTTGGTTCTCAAAACTGAGGGAAATACTTACACTACTTTGTTGCACCACCGTTTCCTCTTCAAGGGAAAACCAACGCTGTGCTCAAGAGGTAGCAAACATAGGCGCCGACCGTTGGATAATAGTACCTGATTCTCGGCAGCGTATGGGTATTGTGACAGCCTGGATTTTGCCTTCTCTCTTTTTCCGGACTTGTCTTCTCTCTTCTTCTAGACCTGGTTTTTGCCGTGATTTTGCCCTGACTTGATTTGGATTTTGGAATCATTTCAAATGGACTTGTCCCTTGGGCATATCCTTGACTTACACCCAAGTGACCTATCTACTTTATTCCTCTCATAAATACCTAAAATAATCAAATGAATATTTTTCAAAAAAGAAAATTATTCATTTTTCTCTTTGAAATTCAATTCAGAAACTTGTGCTCCAAAGCAACCCCAATTTTTCTTGCCCAGAAAAATCTGAAATAATTTCTGAATATTCATAGAACCTTGTCACACCTTCCCACGCAAAAATATTGCATCACTTTTTCGAATGAGCTATCACCGCTCCTAGACTAAACACTGCATGGACGAAAGCGTAGACAAGGTTTCGATGCGCCTGGGCGTCGTCTTGACCATGCCAGCGTGGTGACGTCGTGAAGACACGGCGCCTGGCAATGTCTCGATGCGCTCTGGCTGGCGCTTTCCTCTCTATTTCATGTGTGCTCGTTCCAGCGCTCGCCGACGCCTGCCGCACCTCACCTACAACATCGACCCATCACTCTTGACCTCTCCTTGGCGCTCGCCGACGCTGGAGCCGCCGCAGCAAGCACGGGCATGTCGTGGCCAAAAACCACAGTGCGCGCGTGTGCTTGTCCGCTTCCTCCACCCCCTCCTATGCTCGTCCGCGAGCATGGGCAAGCTCCTGTGTTGATGCTGAGTGTTTGCCCCCTCGCCCTGGAGCTTTTCGTCGCCGTTCACCGCGTGTCCAGAGAGCTCCGACGGCGACACGTCCCCCCCTCGCTCCGGCTATATATAGCGCTCCCCTCCTCGATTTCTAGCCAAGCACCACCCCACACCACCTCCACGAACACGTAGACGAGCAGCAGCTTGGCCGGGCAGGCCTCTGGCCGTCTCCCCGACAAGAGAACTCCGGCGACCCCCGCAGCACGGCCACCGCTCTCCGGTGCCCCTCGAGCTCAAGCAGGTGCTCGGGCGGGGCATTGGGGGTTTGTTGGTGCTGCCTGGACGCCGCTGAGCCCTCGGAGCCGCCCCTAGCCGTTGTCTTCAACCTCTCTGGCGAAACTCGTCCGCGACCGAGGCTTGCGAGCTCAACCGCGGCAGCTCCGTCCACCCCACACCAAGCCACGGGTACGGGAAGGTGCGCCATGAGCCCGGCTTCAATCCTATCCTTCTAGCCTAGCCCCAAACACCCTCGCCGCCGGCGTGAGCTCCAGCGAAGCCCCGCCTCTCTCTGATCTCGCGCTTCCCCTCTCTCTCCTGACATGCGGGACCCACCTGTCGGCCTCACCACTCACGCCCGAAGCGGTATGAGTGGAAGCGCCTTTTCTGTTTACGCATTCGACGTCACCCCCCCCCCCCCCAGGATTTCTGTTTAATTCAAATATTATTCAGAAATTTGACTAAACTTTGACCAGCCACCATTTCTAAATCATAGGTCCAAATGATTTGATTCTTTTTGCATTGTCTTTGTTTCAGAAAGCTCTAGCAGCACACCAAAAGGTGGATTTTTCCTTGCTGCCTAGAATTTCTGGTGATTTTCAGAATGTGTTTTGATAATTATTTTTGTGGTTTTAAATTCTTTTCAGAAGGAGAAGCTTGTCTTGAAGCAAACCAAGAGGGGTGTGATCCTCCTCTACACTAAGGCAAGCCACACCGGCATTTGGATGGTGTTATTTCAATATCTATAATTTTCTTCTTGAATATGAGTTCTTATTTGCATTTAAAATTTGATGAATAAATTTAGTTAATTATTAGTTATTTTATCATGCTTGATATGCTTGTTTTAGTTACTGTTGAATGCATGAACTTGTTTGGTCAAGTAGAATAAGATTTTGCACTAGCTATATTATTATGGCAAATAATGAAAGTTCTTTTATTAAGTGATACTTTTATTTAAATGATGAACTAATAAAAATATTGCTTGATAATAAAAATGAGTTATAACCAGAGAAGTTTTGATTTTAAATATTGCAAGATAATTATATTGTTAAGTTTGATCCATGATTATGAGTTGATTGCTTTGCATGACGAGTAGTTGCATGATTATTTTAGTATATCATATTTTTGATAAAAGTTTTTATCAAAGTTAAATTTGATTAAGTTCAACTTGAATATGATGTTGATCACATCATGGTCCCACTGAATCGGGTATTTATTCAGTGCGACCACATTTACCTTGTGGGAAGGTCTTGATTCAGCCTTTTGTTGTGACTCTCACCGGTGCCCCCAGCTAGGGAAGGTTATGGGCGTGCATACCCTGGCCCGGTAGGCAGACATAACCTTGTGTGCTCGTTTTTGTTTTTATGGTACCTAGTCCCCGTTTGGGACCATTTTGCCACGATGGTGGTCGTTGGTGTCTTTGGTAGACACGGGGCCACCCAAGACCTAGCCCTGAGAGGGAGTTGGTCGGAGTGGCCGGGGAGAGTGCATGACAAAGGGAGGGTTTCATCGGAACGCTTTGGTCCACCCGAATGGGAATGCGAGGCCAGGTGTTCCGTAGTGTGGGTAAAGTGCGCTACCTCTGCAAAGTGTATTTAATCTATTGATAGCCACGTCCTCGGTTATGGGCATAACTCGTGAGTAAGTCACACCATGGATCAACTTTTATAATTAATCCTGCAAACTAAAATGATTGTTGTGATGCATTGTGATTTGTGTGGTACATGAACTCGGGAGTTGTTCATGAGTGAATGGTTTCAGATGTGACCCCGGTATGGTCACCGTTTGGTTACGAGGTAACCGTCTGGTAAGCGAGTTCCTTGGACTCAGTGCACGTATCGTTCGTATTGCATTGGTAGTAGTTTTTGCATTGCATTAATCTGATTAAATATCATCATATTGTCTGTCATCGTGCTTATGTTTGTTGTGAGCTTGCAAGTACATTCACTGTACTGACCTGGCGTGTTATGCCAGCTTTCAGGCAAGTCGGTTCGCATCCGAGCGCATCTCGCGTCTAGGCCATGTCCACGTCGGTGTCCCTATGCTATGGAGTTCCACTTCGTCGTTCTTCCGCTACCGCGTAGTTCGTGTGATCGAGGCCCCCGTCGTGTTCATTAAATAATGTACATACTGTCTAGCAGCATCGTGCGTGCCGCTTGGCCTCGTAGCTCAATGTAATATCAGACTTATGTAATCCGCTAGCATCAATAAAGCGGTTGCTTCTATATCATGTTGTTGTGTATTGCCAGAAGACTTGATCTCTGGGCTGGCAATGCAAGGTAAATATGTTGCTCTGAGCCGGGGTGCCACAATGCTTGGTATCAGAGCCACGCTGATCGTAGGACACGCTAGACCATTAGTGCGCTAGTGAAATGCTAGGCAGCTTCGTTTGAGTGCCGATAGTCATAGAAATTGTTGTTGCATTGCATGCATGTTTATTTGTTGTTATTACTAACCGTATGGTTTGTGAGTATAGATGGCTCCAGTACTGCCGATCTTGTACCATCCTAAGCCATCTCCGTACACATCGCCGCATCTGCTTCAGAACGTGTGGCGACGACTCTACCCAGAGGGTGCTGATCTAGAGTATCGGGTGTATCGCGAGCATCTTGCCGGTGCATTGTATGAGTAGTATGCTGAGGTCACTCTACACCACGGTTCCCCTTCCGGCGCTTACACTCGTTCGACTAAGGGTGGTCTTGCTTCTATGCCAACTCAGACGGTTCAGTTTGCTGCTATCGAGGCTCTTGTAGACTTGCGCTACAACGAGGTTCGCATGCACACCCACCCAGGTTTCTTCTACTACCCATCTCTGCACGAGAATGGGCGTATCCGCTTTCCTTTGATTAATCCGGCGTGCGATCCTCCCAATAGTCACCTTTCTCGTTACATCACCACCAGTTATCTCCTTAATTATGAGTTAGTTCGGGGGCTTTCACGCGCCCGTGTAGCTCTCGCGGCTGCTCGTATGAGGAACCCTCTTCCCACTATCATCCATATTTCTTCAGTTCCTCCAGTCCCCATTCCACCGGTGACGTCTCAGGGTGTCGTTAACCCTCTGACGGTGACCCCTCGCAGTGCTCTTGTTGCGTGGGCTTCCCTTGTCGCTACTCCTGCCGCTCCTATGCTTAGATCCCATCCCCCGCCTGCCCCTAAGGGAGAGCCCTCGAGGCAGCGCCAGCGCGTCTCACTTAAACCGGAGGTCTCTACCATTAGTTCAGGATATGGGTCCGGCTCAAGAGACGAGCCTGCAGCAGCTCCATCCGAGCAGTAGACCGTTAGAGTATCGCTTTAGTCATGAGTATGATGTATGGGTGTTATCGCACTTTTCATGATGCGTAGTTTCACGTATGAGGGTAGTGACCCGTTGTGATGTTTACTTTCATGTTGAGACTATGTATAATTATGTTGGAACATTTTATTTGCTTTGGTTTTCATTCGCTGTTTTCTTCCGGGATTTGTCATTGTCTTTCCTCCCATTTTGTAATTTTCTCATCATGGTTGCTATGTATTGGGAAAACGAATAATAGGATGACGCGTGGAGGCAGCAGCAGTCAAGCTGGTGAGGATGTCCCTGTCCGTCGCTCCGCAAGACAGGCAGGACATTCCCCTGAGCCATACCAGCCACCTCCATCTCCACCGCCACATCCGCCTTCCACTGAGCAAATCTTGTGAATGTTTGAAGAAAGAAGGAGCAACGATCTGCTGGAAATATTGAAAAGTGTGCAAGTTATGGTTGGGCAGAATGGAAACCAGAATGGCCATCACTCCAAGCTGTCAGATTTTCAGCGAACCAGGCCTCCCAGTTTCAGCCAAGCTATTGATCCATTGGACGCCGATGACTGGCTAAGGACTATCGAGAGGAAACTGGAGATTGCTCTCACTAAAGAAGGAGACAAGGTTCCCTTTGCAATGCATTATCTCGAAGGAGCTGCCGCTATATGGTGGGATAATGCTAAGGCAATATGGCCCGCGGACGAGGAAATCACTTGGATAAAATTCAAGGACCATTTCCGCAAGTATCATATTCCCACGGGGATTATGAAAATCAAGCAGCGCAAATTCCCCGCCCTCACTCAAGGTAGCATGACAGTCAACGAGTATCTGAATAAATTCAACCATTTGGCCCGCTATTCTCTCCACGATGTGGCCACAGAAGAACGAAAGATCGACAGGTTTCTTGGAGGACTGAATCAGCATCTCAGGTGCACTCTCAGCATGTTTGATTTTCTAGACTTCCTGACTCTGGTGAGCAAGGCCCTCATCGCAAAAAGGGAACACAAGCTCCTCCACGACAACAAGCCAGCTGTTAACGACCACAAGCGCAAATTCAAGCCAAAGAAGGATATGCAACCAGTGCAGAAGGCTCAAACTTGGCAACAAACTCAAGTTGAGTACAAACCCAACTGGCAGCAGAATGTCAACAAGACTACCACTCAAGTCAAGAATGTCGTGACCAGCCCGGTACGCGAATATTGTGAGCGCAACAATTCATGCTTCAGTTGTGGTCAAACAGGACACTACGCCAGGTAGTGTCCCAAGAACAACAAACAAGTAGCTCCATTCCATCCGCAAGTCAACTACATGGAGCCGTATTCCGCCCCAGATATGTTCCAGGGGCAAATTCATCATATCTCCGCAGACGAAGCCCAAGAGGACCCGGAAGTCGTCATTGGTATGTTTCTTGTGAATGACATACCCGCCATAATTTTATTTGACTCTGGGGCTTCCCACTCTTTTATTTCACGGAGTTTTGCTTCCCAAAACAATTTTCCTTGTTTGATTTGGGAAAGGACATGCTGGTACAATCCATGGGATCCCTACTCATAAGCAATCTCGTCTGCCGTAATTTGGAAATTGACATCAAGGGCGTCAAGTTTCCAACATCCCTGATAATCATCGACTCCAACAAACTGGATGTTATTCTGGGCATGAATTGGTTAACCCAGTACCAAGTATGCATCAGCTGTGCGACCAGAGAAGTTACCCTGAAAAACATGGAAGGTCGCACCACAAGTTTTTATGCCCGCAAGCGCATACCCATGAAAGATATGGTTTTCGCAGCAGTGGCGGAAGAAGTGGAATTAATTCCAATGGTCAGTGAGTATCCAGATGTATTTCCTGAAGAATTACCAGGCATGCCGCCAGACCAAGAATTGGAGTTTGCAATTGACTTGGTGCCTGGAACCACCCCGATACACAAGAAATATTATCGGATGCCTTCCTCAGAATTGGTGGAATTTAAGAAACAACTGGATGAGATGCTGCAGAAAGGATACATCCATCCAAGCTCTTCACCATGGGGATCACCAGCGATCTTCGTGGACAAAAAGGATGGCAGTCTACGAATGTGTATAGACTACCGACAGCTGAATGACGTCACCATTAAAAACAAGTATCCAGTGCCAAGGATTGACGATCTGTTTGATCAACTCAGCAGGGCCAAAGTATTCTCTAAAATTGATTTGAGGACCGGATATCATCACCTCAAGATAAAGAAGGAGGATATTCCTAAGACCGCGTTCACCACTCGGTACGGTCTTTATGTGTATATCGTTATGTCCTTTGGTCTCACCAACGCCCCAGCTTTCTTCATGCATATGATGAACAAGGTGTTTATGGATTTCTTGGACAAATTCGTGGTGGTGTTCATTGACAACATACTAATTTAATCCAAGAGCAAAGATGAACACAAGGAGCATCTCCGAGTAGTTTTGCAAAGGCTTCGCGACCATCAACTTTATGCCAAATTCAGCAAATGTGAGTTTTGGCTCCAGCAAGTAGGATTTCTCGGGCATGTCCTCTCGGCCGAGGGAATCTCAGTGGATCCAATCAAGGTGAAAGATGTACTTGATTGGTCTGCACCCACAATTGTCTTAGAAATCCGGAGTTTCCTTGAACTAGCCGAATATTATCACCGTTTCATTGAAGGATTCTCAAGATCGCCAAGCCAATGACTGAGCTCCTAAAGAATGACTAGAAGTTTGAATGGACTGAGGACTGCGAATGGAGTTTCAAGGAGTTAAAAATCAGGCTGACATCAGCACCAGTATTAACTCTCCCAGACATCTACCGCAGTTTTGATGTCTACTGTGACGCATCCCGAAAAGGGCTGGGATGTGTACTCATGCAAGATGGCAAAGTGGTGGCTTATGCATCCCGACAACTACGGCAACACGAAGGAAACTATCCTACTCATGATTTGGAATTGGTCGCGGTGCTACATGCTTTAAAGATCTGGAGACACTGTCTGATTGGAAAGAAGTGCCAGATATTTACTGACCACAAGAGTCTCAAGTATATATTCACTCAGCCCGATTTGAACCTTCGACAGCGAAGATGGCTCGAGCTGGTTAAGGACTATAATCTCGGAATAAATTATCACCTGGGCAAAGCTAATGTGGTGGCTGACCCCCTAAGCCGCGAACCAGCCAACCTTAGTGCTCTAATGGATTCCTTGCCTCCTAAGCTTTATGAAGAAATCATGCAGCTCAATTTGGTAATCACCGATGCCCGCCTTGCCAACATATTGGAAGTTGCCCCTACTCTCGAAGAAGAAATCCGCAGTGCTCAGGCAGATAATAAAATGTTGAAAGTATATGTCCAGAAGATGCACCAAGGGCATGCACCGGATTTCTCTAGGGATCAGCGAGGTTTGCTAAGATTCCGAGGAAGACTTTGTGTACCCAATCAAGAAAGTCTGAAGAAGAAAATATTGGCAGAAGCACATGAAGCGCCATACTCAATTCACCCCGGTGGTACCAAAATGTATGAGGACCTTCGTCAAGAGTTTTGGTGGGATGGAATGAAGAAAGACATCGCATACTTTGTGGCATGTTGCGATATATGCAACAAGGTAAAGGCGGAACACCAAAAACCCGCCGGACTCCTTCAACCTCTGCCGATATCCCAATGGAAATGGGACGACATCTGCATGGATTTCATCACCGGATTACCAAGGTATCACCGAGGAAACGACGCAATATGGGTCATACTGGACACCTTAACAAAGGTGGCACACTTCCTCCCTATCCGGACCACATACCGTGCAAATCAACTCGCACAGATGTATGTGTCAATAATCGTCAGTCTGCATGGAGTACCCAAGACTATCACCTCTGACAGGGGATCTCTCTTCACCTCCGCATTTTGGTCCCGACTACATCAAGCCTTGGGGACCGCTTTGAAATACAGCACGGCTTATCATCCCCAGACAGATGGACAGACTAAGCGAGTAAATCAAATACTCGAAGATATGCTCCGGGCATGCGTATTGGCCCAAGGAAACAAGTGGGAAGACTGTATGCCCTACACCGAGTTTTCCTACAACAACAGTTTCCAGGCCAGCTTAAAGATGTCAACCTATGAAGCTCTGTATGGCCGGAAATGCCGCACTCCATTGAACTGGTCTCAAACTAGAGACAGCCGCATTTTCGGGACTGATTTAATGCTCGAGGCAGAGAAGCAAGTTAAGGAAATTCGAGACAGACTTCAGTTGGGCAAATCCCGATAGAAGAGCTACTATGATGTCAAACATCGTCATATCAGTTTCAAACACGGAGAACACGTATATCTCCGAGTCACCCCTATGAAAGGAGTCAAGAGGTTTCAGACCCGCGGAAAATTGGCACCCAGATATATCGGTCCATTCCCCGTCATGGCCAGAGTCGGAACAGTTGCATATTAGTTGGAATTGCCACCGAAACTGTCAGAAGTATCCCTTCCCGTTGCCGCAAATTGACCAGATTGTAGACTTCATGGCCGGGTGTGACTTGTTATCATTCCTTGATGCTTACTCAGGATACCACCAGATCTTCATGATGAGAGAAGATGAAGAGAAGACAACATTCATCACCCCATGTGGTACGTATTGTTTTATACGAATGCCTTTCGGGTTGAAGAGTGCTGGCTCAACCTTTGCAAGAGCAGTCCAAATTGGTTTTGAGCCTCAGCTACATAGAAATATGGAAGCTTATATGGATGACATAGTGGTCAAAACCAACGACAGAGCAACACTCATACAAGACTTAGAAGAAACATTCGCGAACCTGCGCAAGATCAACCTCAAGCTGAACCCTGAGAAGTGTGTCTTCGGCGTTCCATCCGGAAAACTTCTCGGGTTCTTCGTGTCATAGCGTGGGATCGAGGCAAATCCAGACAAGATCAAGGCGATTGAGCAGATTGAGGCGCCCAGGCGGATCAAGGATGTGCGTCGGCTTGCTGGCTGCGTTGCCGCCGTGAGCAGATTCATCTCCAAGTCTGCCGAGTGCGCCCTTCCCTTTTTCAAAATTTTGAAAAAGGCGGGCCCAATGGAATGGACCACAGAAGCCGAAGCAGCACTTCAAGATTTGAAGAAATACCTCTCCTCTACGCCGATACTAGTTGCGCCTAAACCACAAGAGTCGTTGCTGCTATATCTAGCAGGAACAAATCAAGTGGTCAGTGCTGTGCTAGTGGCACAGAGAGAGGTTGATGCGGAAATGATAGCAACGACAAAACCTGACGCCACCGGGGCAGAGGCGACGCAACCAAATGAAGTGGTGCGGAGGAAGAAGATTATGCAGCACCCGGTCTACTTTGTCAGCTCCCTCTTGCAGGGGGCTAGATCGAAGTACTCCGGTGTGCAGAAATTGCTCTTCGGCCTCCTTATGGCCTCGAGGAAGCTGTTTCATTACTTCCAAGCACATGAAATCACCGTCGTCACCCGCCTCCCACTGCAACGGGTATTACATAACCCAGACGCAACCGGGAGGATTGTGCAATGGGCCTTGGACCTGTCGAGCTTTGGTTTGAAGTTTGAAAGCACTTAGACGATCCAGAGTAGAGTCTTGGCAGAGTTCATTGCAGAATGGACCTCAACGCCCGACGAAGAGATCCAGGAGACCACTCTCCCCGGCAAGGAAACAAGTTGCGACTGGATTATGTACTTTGACGGGGCTTTCTTGCTGCAAGGCGCCGGTGCTGGTGTACTGCTTGTTGCGCCCACCAGAGAGCACCTCAAGTATGTGGTCCAAATGCACTTTCCGAGGTAGATGTCGACGAACAACACTGCTGAGTACGAGGGACTGCTTGCCGGTCTCAGGATTGCGGTAGACCTCAGCATCAAGAAACTCATCGTCGGGGTGATTCACAGCTTGTCGTCAAGCAAGTTAACAAGGACTACCTGAGCCCATTGATGGAGGCCTACGTGGATGAAGTGAGGAAGCTGGAGGAGCGTTTTGACGGTATACAAGCGGAGCACGTTCCCCGAGCAGAGAATGACATCGCCGACTCCTTGTCAAAGTGTGCCGCCCTCAAACTACCTATGGAACCAGGTACTTTTGTGCTTCGATTGACCCAACCATTCGTAGAACCATCAATAGAGTAGAACAAGCGAAGGAAATCAGGCCCAGACAAGTACTTTCCCACCGAGCTCCCAGGAGCCGCCGGCAAAGATGTTGCCTCGGCCTCTGGGGTCCATTCCGTCGTGCCCGCCTTTTTCAAGATTTTTTGAAAACGGGAAGGGCACGTTCAGCAGACTTGGAGATGAATCTGCTCATGGCGGCAACGCAGCCAGGAAGCCGACGTACATCCCTGATCTGCCTAGGTGCCTCAATCTGCTCAATGGCCTTGATCTTGTCTGGATTCGCCTCGATCCCACGCTGTGACACAAAGAACCCGAGAAGTTTTCTGGACGGAATGCCGAAGACACACTTCTCAGGGTTCAGCTTGAGGTTGATCTTGCGCAAATTTGCAAACATCTCTTCTAAATCTTGCACGAGTGTTGCCCTGTCCTTGGTTTTGACTACTATGTCATCCATATAAGCTTCCGTATTTCTATGTAGCTGGGGCTCAAAACCAATTTGGGCTGCTCTTGCAAACATTGAGCCATCACTCTTCAACACGAAAGGAATTCATAAAAAACAATACATACCACACGGGGTGATGAATGTTGTCATCTCTTCATCTTCTCTCGACATCAAGATCTGGTGGTATCCCGAGTAAGTGTCAAGGAATGATAGCAAGTCACACCCGGCCACGGAGTCAACAATCTGGTCGATGCGCGGTAACAGGAAAGGGTCCTTCAGACAAGCCTTATTGATGTATGTGTAATCAATACACAGCCTCCACTTCCCATTCGCCTTGCGCACCACCACCGTATTGGCCAACCACGTTGGATGGAGTACCCCTCTCACCAAGCCTG
This sequence comes from Aegilops bicornis, assembly GCA_021605145.1. NCBI lineage: Eukaryota > Viridiplantae > Streptophyta > Magnoliopsida > Poales > Poaceae > Aegilops > Aegilops bicornis. The sequence goes on from CM038671.1 coordinate 708,681,848, forward strand.
TCGCTTCCAACTTCGTGATTTCCTTTGTGATGAACTCTTGCCGTTCCAGAGCTTGCTTCCTGACCTTCTGCTTGACGGGCCGCGCATGAGGACAGATAGCAAGATGGTGCTCAATCACCTCCCTGGGAACTCGGGGGATGTCGGATACTTGCCATGTAAACACATCGACATTCGCCCACAGGAAAGTGACGGGCGCGCCTTCCTATTTGCTGTCGAGGGTGGAGCTTATGGTGAAAGCCCTCCCGTGCCATCCTCCTTGATGGACACCTTCTTGGTCTCTGGTGGTGCAGCTCTGGATTTCTTGCTCTTGCCGGTGGAGCTCGAGGTGCGCTTGCCGGAGTGGGTGCGAGAGGCCTTGCCGGTCTTCTTCCCTCCCGGGGCTTCGGCGGCAGGATCAAGTGCCTTGGTGGCAGTTGCTGCAACTGCCTCCCGATAGAGTTGGTTAGCGCAGATCAGCGCATCCTTCTTGTCGGAGGGGACGGTGATGATGGTCATCGGCCCAGGCATCTTCAACGTGTTGTAGGCGTAATGTGATGCCGCCATGAACTTGGCTAGTGTTGGGCGGCCGAGGATCCCGTTGTAGGGCAAGGGGATCTCGGCTACATCGAAAACAATCCTCTCTGTCCTCTAGTTCAACTCGCCTCCAAACGTCACAGGAAGCGTGACCTTGCCCTTTGGCTGACTCCTTCCCGGGTTGACCCCTTGAAACGTGCCCGTCTCTTTGAGGTCTCCATCAGGAATCTGCAGCCTTTTAATCACAACAGGCGAGATCAAGTTCAGACCGGCCCCGCCGTCAACTAGCATTTTTGTCACCTTGAGGTTGCGTATTGTTGGTGAAACCAACAACGGCAAACACCCGACCGCGGTCGTGCGATTAGTGTGGTCCTCGGTGTCAAAAATGATAGGCGTGCTGGACCACTTCAGTGGCTTTTGAGCATCGGATGATGGTTCCGCTGCTGTGCTCACATGCCCACTGCTTGAGCTGGCGGTGAGAGGTGTGTAGCGAGGGGCCACCGTCGACGCACATGGCCTCCGTAGCCTTTTGAAACTCATGCTCGTCAGACTCATCGTCCTCTTCATGACCGTCGTCTTCCTGCTTCTTGTCGCGGCCCCTGGAGGGCCTCTCTTGCTGGTTATCCTTGCCGCGGCAACCTCCTTGGCCACCACGCTTCTTGTCGGATCCCTCAGCACCATCCTAACCTTTCTCCTTTTCCCGCCTTTCATACTAAGATTTCTGCTTCTCAGCAAGCAGCTCAACTTGCCGGCAATTCTGGAGGTCGTGGCCCTTGGTGCGGTGGATCTTGCAGTACTGCTTGTCGGAGCCTCCTGACTTGTCGGCAGCCGCCAAGGCCCGGCAAGCGATGCACCCGGCAATTTCCTTGCCGGGGTCGTCTGCCTTAGCCTTCTTGGCAGCGCCGGTATCGTAGGATCCCTCGATGGCAAGCACGGCCTTGCCCTTGCGCTTCCTGTTGCGGCGCCGGCCCTTCTGTCGAGTCGGCAGTGTCTTCGTTTGTGGAGTCGGTTTCCGCACCGGCATCCTCGCCGGGGTACTTCCTCCCCTCTTCAGCTCGAGCGCACCTATCGGCCAGAACATAAAGTTGAAGGAAATATGCCCTAGAGGCAATAATAAAGTTATTATTTATTTCCTTATATCATGATAAATGTTTATTATTCATGCTAGAATTGTATTAACCGGAAACATAATACATGTGTGAATACATAGACAAACAGAGTGTCACTAGTATGCCTCTACTTGACTAGCTCGTTAATCAAAGATGGTTATGTTTCCTAACCATAGACATGAGTTGTCATTTGATTAACGGGATCACATCATTAGGAGAATGATCTGATTGACATGACCCATTCCGTTAGCCTAGCACTTGATCGTTTAGTATGTTGCTATTGCTTTCTTCATGACTTATACATGTTCCTGTAACTATGAGATTATGCAACTCCGTTCTGGGAGGAACACTTTAGGTGCTACCAAGCGTCTGGCGTAATCGGGTGATTATAAAGGAGTACTACAGGTGTCTCCAAAGGTACATGTTGGGTTGGCATATTTCGAGATTAGGTTTTGTCACTCCGATTGTCGGAGAGGTATCTCTGGGCCCTCTCGTGTCGCATCACTATAAGCCTTGCAAGCAATGTAGCTAATGAGTTAGTTACGGAATGATGCATTACGTAACGAGTAAAGAGACTTGCCGTAGCGAGATTGAACTAGGTATTGGATACCGACGATCGAATCTCGGGCAAGTAACATACCGATGACAAAGGGAACAACGTATGTTGTTATGCGGTTTGACCGATAAAGATCTTCGTAGAATATGTAGGAGCCAATATGGGCATCCAGGTCCCGCTATTGGTTATTGACCGAGAATAGTTCTAGGTCATGTCTACATAGTTCTCGAACCCGTAGGGTCCGCACGCTGATGGTGGCGATGCGAGTTATATTATGAGTTTATGAGTTTTGATGTAGCGAAGGAGTTCGGAGTCCCGGATGAGATCGGGGACATGACGAGGAGTCTCGAAATGGTCGAGACGTAAAGATCGATATATTGGACGACTATATTCGGAGTTTGGAAAGGTTCGAATGATTCGGTATTTTTCGAGTACCGGAGAGTTACGAGAATTCGCCGGGGAAAAGTATTGGGCCTTATTGGGCCCTGCGGAAAGAGAGAGGGGCTGCCTAGGGCAGGCCGCGCGCCCCCCCATGGCCTAGTCCGAATTGGACTAGGGGGAGGGGCCGCACCCCCTCCTTCCTTCCCTTCTCTCTTCCCCTTCCTTGTCTCCTACTCCTAATACATGGAAGGACTCCTAGTTGGACTAGTAAAGGGGGAATCCTACTCCCGGTGGGAGTAGGACTCCCCCCTTGGTGCGCCTCCTCCTAGGCCGCCACCCCTCCCTTGCTCCTTTATATCTGAGGCAGGGGGCACCACATAACACACAAGTTGATCTACGGATCGTTCCTTAGCCGTGTGCGGTGCCCCCTCCACCATATTCCACTTCGGTCATATCGTCATGGAGCTTAGGCGAAGCCCTGTCGCGAAGAAGTCATATCGTCAGCGGAGCTTAGGCGAAGCCCTGCGTCGGTGGAGCATCATCATCGTCCTGCGCCGTCGTCTTGTGGAACTCATCCCGACACTTTGCTGGATCGAGTCCGGGATCGTCATCGAGCTGAGCGATGTGCGTAACTTCCGGAGGTGCCGTATGTTCGGTACTTGGATCGGTCGGATCGTGAAGACGTGCGACTACATCAACCGCGTTGTTATAACGCTTCGCTTCTGGTCTCACGAGTGCGTGGACATACACTCTCCTCTCGTTGCTATGCATCACCATGATCTTCTTTGTGCGTGGGAAATTTTTGAAATTACTGCGTTCCCCAACAGTGGCATCCGAGCCTAGGTTTTATGCGTTGATGTTATATGCACGAGTAGAACACAAGTGAGTTGTGGACGATATAAGTCATACTACCTACCAGCATGTCATACTTTGGTTCAGCGGTATTGTTGGATGAAGCTGCCCGGACCGACATTACGCGTACGCTTACGCGAGACTGGTTCTACCGACGTGCTTTACACACAGGTGGCTGGCGGGTGTCAGTTTCTCCAACTTTAGTTGAACCGAGTGTGACTACGCCCGGTCCTTGCGAAGGTTAAAAGCGGAGTCTATTTGACAAACTATCGTTGTGGTTTTGATGCGTAGGTGAGAACGGTTCTTGCTAAGCCCGTAGCAGCCACGTAAAATTTGCAACAACAAAGTAGAGGCGTCTAACTTGTTTTTGCAGGGCATGTTGTGATGTGATGTGGTCAAGGCGTGATGAGATATAAGTTGTTGTATAAGATGATCATGTTTTGTTGAAGTTATCGGCAATCGGGCGAAGCCCTATGGTTGTCTCTTTGTTGCATAAAATGCAAGTGCCAAATAATTGCTTTACTTTATCGCTATGCGATAGCAATAGTTGCAAGAGAAATAGTTGGCGAGACAACCATGTGATGACACATTGATATAGATCAAGATGATGAAGATCATGGTGTCGTGCCGGTGACGATAGAGATCATGACAGTACTTTGGAGATAGAGATCAAAGGCGCAAGATGATCATGGCCATATCATGTCACATATTTTGATTGCATATGATGTTTATCTATTATACATCTTATTCTTGCTTTGATTGACGGTAGCATTTTAAGATGATCTCTCACTAATTATCAAGAAGTGTTCTCCCTGAGTATGCACCGTTGCCAAAGTTAAATCGTGCCCGGACACCACGTGATGATCGGGTGTGATAAGCTCTCGTCCATCTACAACGGGTGCAAGCCAGTTTTGCACACGCGGAATACTCAGGTTAAACTTGGCGAGCCTAGCATATGCGGATATGGCCTCGAGCACGGAGACCGAAAGGTCGAGTGTGAATCATATAGTAGATATGATCAACATAGTGATGTTCACCATTGAAAACTACTCCATCTCACGTGATGATCGGTTATGGTTTAGTTGATTTGGATCACGTGATCACTTAGATGACTAGAGAGATGTCTGTCTAAGTGGGAGTTCTTAAGTAATATGATTAATTGAACTTAAATTTATCACGAACTTAGTCCTGGTAGTATTTTGCAAATTATGTTGTAGATCAATAGCTTGCGTTGTTGCTTTCATATGTTTATTTTGATATGTTCCTAGAGAAAATTGTGTTGAAAGATGTTAGTAGCAATGATGCGGATTGGATCCGTGATCTGAGGTTTATCCTCATTGCTGCCTGGAAGAATTATGTCCTTAATGCACCGCTAGGTGACAAACCTATTGCAGGAGCGGAATGCGCGACGTTATGAGCGTTTGGCTAGCTCAAAAGGATGACTACTTGATAGTTTAGTGCACCATGCTTAAACGGCTTAGAATCGGGACTTCAAAGGCGTTTTGAGCGTCATGGACCATATGAGATGTTCCAGGAGTTGAAGTTAATATTTCCAGCAAATACCGAGCTGAGAGATATGAAGTCTCCAACAAGTTCTAAAGCTAAAAGATGGAGGAGAATCGCTCAACTAGTGAGCATGTGCTCAGATTGTCCGAATACTTCAATCGCTTGAATCAAGTGGGAGTTAATCTTCCGGATAAGATAGTGATTGACAGAATTCTCTAGTCACCATCACTAAGTTACTAGAACTTCGTGATGAACTATAGTATGCAGGGATGACGAAAACGATTCCCGAGCTCTTCGTGATGTTGAAATCAACGAAGGTAGAAATCAAGAAAGAGCATCAAGTGTTGATGATTGACAAGACCACTAGTCTCAAGGAAAAGGGCAAAGGGAAGAAGGGAAACTTCAAAAGGAACGGCAAGCAAGTTGCTGCTCGAGTGAAGAAGCCCAAGTCTGGACCTAAGCCTGAGACTAAGTACTTTTGCTGCAATGGAACTGGTCACTGGAAGCGGAACTACCCCTGAATATTTGGTGGATAAGAAGGATGGCAAAGTGAACAAGGGTATATTCGTTATACAGATTATTGATGTGTGCATTGCTAGTATTTATAGTAGCCCCTGAGTATTTGATACTTGTTCGGTTGCTAAGATTAGTAACTCGAAACAGGAGTTACAGAATAAACAGAGACTAATTGAACGGAAAGTGACGATGAGTGTTGGAAGTAGTTCCAAGATTGATATGATCATCATCGCACACTCCCTATATTTTCGGGATTAGTGTTAAACCTAAATAAATGTTATTTGGCGTTTGCGTTGAGCATGAATATGATTTGATCATGTTTATTGCAATACGGTTATTCATTTAAAATCAGAGAATAATTGTTGTTCTGTTTACATGAATAAAACCTTCAATGGTCATACACCCAATGAAAATAGTTTGTTGGATCTCGATCGTAGTGATACACATATTCATAATATTGAGGCCAAAAGATGCAAAGTTAATAATGATAGTGCAACTTATTTGTGGCACTACCGTTTGGGTCATATCGGTGTAAAGCGCATGAAGAAACTCCATAAAGATGGATTTTCGGAATCACTTGGTTATGAATCATTTGATGCTTGCGAACCGTGCCTTTTGGGCAAGATGACTAAAACTCCGTTCTTGAACAATGGAACGAAGCTACCGACTTATTGGAAATAATACATCTTGATGTATGCGCATAATGAGTATGAAGGCTCGTGGCAAGTATCGTTATTTTCGACCTTCACAAGATGATTTGAGCAGATATGGGTATATCTACTTGATGAAACATAAGTCTGAAATAGTTGAAAGGTTCAAAGAATTTCAGAGTGAAGTGGAAAAATCATCGTAACAAGAAAATAAAGTTTCTGCGATCTAATCGCAAAGACGAATAATTGAGTTACGAGTTTGGTCTTCAATTAAAATAATGTGGAATAGTTTCACAGCTCCATACACAGAACACCACAATGTTATGGTGTGTCCGAACGTCAGAATCAAGACTTTATTTGATATGGTGCGATCTATGATGTCTCTTATCGGTTTACCACTATCATTTTGGGGTTATGTATTAGAGACAGCTGCATTCACATTTAATAGGGCACCATCTAAATCCATTGAGGCGACACCATATGAACTATGGTTTAACAAGAAACCTAAGCTGTCGTTTCTTAAAAGTTTGGAGTTGTGATGCTTATGTGATAAAGTTTTCACCTGATAAGCTCAAACCCAAATCGAGAAGTGCGTCTTCATAGAATACCCAAAGGTAACTATTGGGTACACCTTCTATCACAGATCCGAAGGCAAGTTTTTCGTTGCTAAGATGGATCCTTTCTAGAGAAGAAGTTTCTCTCGAAAGAAGTGAGTGGGAGGAAAGTAGAACTTGATGAGGTAATTATACCTTCTCCCTTATTGGAAAGTAGTTCATCACAGAAATCAGTTCCGGTGATTCCTACACCAATTAGTGAGGAAGTTAATGATGATGATCATGAAACTTCAGATCAAGTTGCTACCAAACCTCGTAGGTCTTCCAGAGTAAGATCCGCACTGAGTAGTACGGTAATTATGTTCTGGAAGTCATGTTACTAGACCATGATGAACCTACGAACTATGAGGAAGCGATGATGAGCCCAGATTCCACGAAATGGCTTGAGGCCATAAAATCTGAGATATGATCCATGTATGAGAACAAAAGTATGGACTTTGATTGACTTGCTCGATGATCGCAAGCCATGTTAAATAAATGGATCTTCAAGAGGAAGACGGGACACCGATAGTAGTGTTACTATCTACAAAGCTCGACTTGTCACAAAAAGGTTTTCGACAAGTTCAAGGTGTTGACTACAATGAGATTTTCTCAAGCGTAGCGATGCTTAAGTCTGTCCGAATCATGTTAGCAATTGCCACATTTTATGAAATCTGGCAAATGGATGTCAAAACTACATTCTTTAATGGATTTATTAAAGAAGAGTTGTATATGATGCAACCAGAAGGTTTTGTCAATCCTAAAGGAGCTAACAAAAGGTGCAAGCATCTCGGAGTTGGAATATACGCTTTATTGTGTTGATCAAAGCATATGATTTTATCTGAGACTTTTGGAAAGGCCTGTATTTACAAGAAAGTGAGTGGGAGCACTACAGCCTTTCTGATAAAGTATATGTGAATGACATATTGTTGATCGGAAGTAATGTAGAATTATTCTACAAAGCATAAAGGAGTGTTTGAAAGGAGTTTTTTTTTTCAAAGAAAGACCTCGGTGAAGCTGCTTACATATTGAGCATCAAGATCTATAGAGATAGATCAAGACGCTTGATAAGTTTTTTCAATGAATACATACCTTGACAAGATTTTGAAGTAGTTCAAAATGGAACAGTCAAAGAAAGAGTTCTTACCTGTGTTACAAGGTGTGAGATTGAGTAAGACTCAAAACCCGACCACGGCAGAAGATAGAAAGAGAATGAAAGTCATTCCCTATGCATCAGCCATAGGTTCTATAAAGTATGTCATATCATGTACCAGATCTATTGCATACCCTACCACTAAGCTTGGCAAGGAGTGCAATAGTGATCTAGGAGTAGATCAATGGACAGCGGTCAAAATTATCCTTAGTAGAATAAGGATGTGTTTCTCGATTATGGAAGTGAAAAAGGTTAGGTAAGTAAAGGGTTACGTCGATGCAAGTTTTAAACACTAATCTAGATGACTCGAGTCTCAATCTGGATACATATTGAAAGTGGGAGCAATTAGCTAGAGTAGCTCCGTGCGAGCATTGTAGACATAGAAATTTGCAAAATACATACGGATCTGAATGTGGCAGACCCATTGACTAAACTTCTCTCACAAACAAAACATGATCACACCTTAGTACTCTTTGGGTGTTAATCACATAGCGATGTGAGCTAGATTACTGAATCTAGTAAACCCTTTGGGTGTTGGTCACATGTCGATGTGAACTATGGGTGTTAACCACATATAGATGTGAACTATTGATGTTAAATCACATGGCGATGTGAACTAGATTATTGACTCTAGTGCAAGTGGGAGACTGAAGGAAATATGCCCTAGAGGCAATAATAAAGTTATTATTTATTTCCTTATATCATGATAAATGTTTATTATTCATGCTAGAATTGTATTAACGGAAACATAATACATGTGTGAATACATAGACAAACAGAGTGTCACTAGTATGCCTCTACTTGACTAGCTCGTTAATCAAAGATGGTTATGTTTCCTAACCATAGACATGAGTTGTCATTTGATTAATGGGATCACATCATTAGGAGAATGATCTGATTGACATGACCCATTCCGTTATCCTAGCACTTGATCGTTTAGTATGTTGCTATTGCTTTCTTCATGACTTATACATGTTCCTGTAACTATGAGATTATGCAACTCCCGTTTACCGGAGGAACACTTTGGGTGCTACCAAACGTCCTGGCGTAACTGGGTGATTATAAAGGAGTACTACAGGTGTCTCCAAAGGTACATGTTGGGTTGGCATATTTGAGATTAGGTTTTGTCACTCCGATTGTCGGAGAGGTATCTCTGGGCCCTCTCGTAATGCGCATCACTATAAGCCTTGCAAGCAATGTAGCTAATGAGTTAGTTACGGAATGATGCATTACGTAACGAGTAAAGAGACTTGCCGTAACGAGATTGAACTAGGTATTGGATACCGACGATCGAATCTCGGGCAAGTAACATACCGATGACAAAGGGAACAACGTATGTTGTTATGCGGTTTGACCGATAAAGATCTTCGTAGAATATGTAGGAGCCAATATGGGCATCCAGGTCCCGCTATTGGTTATTGACCGAGAATAGTTCTAGGTCATGTCTACATAGTTCTCGAACCCGTAGGGTCCGCACGCTTAAGGTTTCGATGGCGGTTATATTATGAGTTTATGAGTTTTGATGTAGCGAAGGAGTTGAGTCCCGGATGAGATCGGGGACATGACGAGGAGTCTCGAAATGGTCGAGACGTAAAGATCGATATATTGGACGACTATATTCGGAGTTCGGAAAGGTTCCGAATGATTCGGGTATGTTTCGGAGTACCGAAGAGTTACGGGAATTCGCCGGGAGAAGTATTGGGCCTTATTGGGCCCTGCGGGAAAGAGAGAGGGGCTGCCTAGGGCAGGCCGCGCGCCCCCCCATGGCCTAGTCCGAATTGGACTAGGGGGAGGGGCCGCACCCCCTCCTTCCTTCCCTGCTCTTCCCCGTCCTTGTCTCCTATTCCGAATACATGGAAGGACTCCTAGTTGGACTAGTAAAGGGGAATCCTACTCCCGGTGGGAGTAGGACTCCCCATAGTCTTGCGCCTCCTCCTAGGCCGGCCACCCCCTCCCTTGCTCCTTTATATACGGGGGCAGGGGGGCACCACATAACACACAAGTTGATCTACGGATCGTTCCTTAGCCGTGTGCGGTGCCCCCCTCCACCATATTCCACTTCGGTCATATCGTCGCGGAGCTTAGCGAAGCCACCTGTCGAAGAAGTCATATCGTCAGCGGAGCTTAAGGCGAAGCCCTGCGTCGGTGGAGCATCATCATCGTCACCACGCCGTCGTCTTGTGGAACTCATCCCCGACACTTTGCTGGATCGGAGTCCGGGATCGTCATCGAGCTGAGCGTGTGCGAGAACTCGGAGGTGCCGTATGTTCGGTACTTGGATCGGTCGGATCGTGAAGACGTGGACTACATCAACAGCGTTGTTATAACGCTTCCGCTTCTGGTCTCACGAGTGCGTGGACATACACTCTCCCCTCTCGTTGCTATGCATCACCATGATCTTGCTGTGCGTAGGAAATTTTTGAAATTACTCGTTCCCCAACAATGGCATCCGAGCCTAGGTTTTATGCGTTGATGTTATATGCACGAGTAGAACACAAGTGAGTTGTGGACGATATAAGTCATACTACCTACCAGCATGTCATACTTTGGTTCAGCGGTATTGTTGGATGAAGCGGCCCGGACCGACATTACGCGTACGCTTACGCGAGACTGGTTCTACCGACGTGCTTTGCACACAGGTGGCTGGCGGGTGTCAGTTTCTCAACTTTAGTTCAACCGAGTGTGACTAGGCCCGGTCCTTGCGAAGGTTAAAAGCGGAGTCTATTTGACAAACTATCGTTGTGGTTTTGATGCGTAGGTGAGAACGGTTCTTGCTAAGCCCGTAGCAGCCACGTAAAATTTGCAACAACAAAGTAGAGGGCGTCTAACTTGTTTTTGCAGGGCATGTTGTGATGTGATGTGGTCAAGACGTGATGAGATATAAGTTGTTGTATAAGATGATCATGTTTTGTTGAAGTTATCGGCAATCGGCGAAGCCCTATGGTTGTCTCTTTGTTGCATAAAATGCAAGTGCCAAATAATTGCTTTACTTTATCGCTATGCGATAGCAATAGTTGCAAGAGCAATAGTTGGCGAGACAACCATGTGATGACACATTGATATAGATCAAGATGATGAAGATCATGGTGTCGTGCCGGTGACGATAAAGATCATGACAGTACTTTGGAGATAGAGATCAAAGGCGCAAGATGATCATGGCCATATCATGTCACATATTTTGATTGCATATGATGTTTATCTATTATACATCTTATTCTTGCTTTGATTGACGGTAGCATTTTAAGATGATCTCTCACTAATTATCAAGAAGTGTTCTCCCCGAGTATGCACCGTTGCCAAAGTTAAATGCGTGCCCGGACACCACGTGATGATCGGGTGTGATAAGCTCTCGTCCATCTACAACGGGTGCAAGCCAGTTTTGCACACGCGAATACTCAGGTTAAACTTGACGAGCCTAGCATATGCAGATATGGCCTCGGAGCACGGAGACCGAAAGGTCGAGTGTGAATCATATAGTAGATATGATCAACATAGTGATGTTCACCATTGAAAACTACTCCATCTCACGTGATGATCGGTTATGGTTTAGTTGATTTGGATCACGTGATCACTTAGATGACTAGAGAGATGTCTGTCTAAGTGGGAGTTCTTAAAGTAATATGATTAATTGAACTTAAATTTATCACGAACTTAGTCCTGGTAGTATTTTGCAAATTATGTTGTAGATCAATAGCTTGCGTTGTTGCTTTCATATGTTTATTTTGATATGTTCCTAGAAAATTGTGTTGAAAGATGTTAGTAGCAATGATGCGGATTGGATCCGTGATCTGAGGTTTATCCTCATTGCTGCCTGAAGAATTATGTCCTTAATGCACCGCTAGGTGACAAACCTATTGCGGGAGCGGAATGCGACGTTATGAGCGTTTGGCTAGCTCAAAAGGATGACTACTTGATAGTTTAGTGCACCATGCTTAAACGGCTTAGAATCGGGACTTCAAAGGCGTTTTGAACGTCATGGACCATATGAGATGTTCCAGGAGTTGAAGTTAATATTTCCAGCAAATACCCGAGTTGAGAGATATGAAGTCTCCAACAAGTTCTAAAGCTAAAAGATGGAGGAGAATCGCTCAACTAGTGAGCATGTGCTCAGATTGTCTGAATACTTCAATCGCTTGAATCAAGTGGGAGTTAATCTTCCAGATAAGATAGTGATTGACAGAATTCTCTAGTCACCATCACTAAGTTACTAGAACTTCGTGATGAACTATAGTATGCAGGGGATGACGAAAAGCGATTCCCGAGCTCTTCGTGATGTTGAAATCAACGAAGGTAGAAATCAAGAAAGAGCATCAAGTGTTGATGATTGACAAGACCACTAGTCTCAAGGAAAAGGGCAAAGGGAAGAAGGGGAACTTCAAAGGGAACGGCAAGCACGTTGCTGCTCGAGTGAAGAAGCCCAAGTCTGGACCTAAGCACGAGACTAAGTACTTTTGCTGCAATGGAACTGGTCCTTTGGAAGCGGAACTACCCCTGAATATTTGGTGGATAAGAAGGATGGCAAAGTGAACAAGGGTATATTAGATTATACAGATTATTGATGTGTGCATTGCTAGTATTTATAGTAGCCCCGAGTATTTGATACTTGTTCGGTTGCTAAGATTAGTAACTCGAAGCAGGAGTTCTGAGAATAAGCAGAGACTAATTGAGCGGAAAGTGACGATGAGTGTTGGAAGTAGTTCCAAGATTGATATGATCATCATCGCACACTCCCTATATTTTCGGGATTAGTGTTAAACCTAAATAAATGTTATTTGGCGTTTGCGTTGAGCATGAATATGATTTGATCATGTTTATTGCAATACGGTTATTCATTTAAAAGTGAGAGAATAATTGCTGTTCTGTTTACATGAATAAAACCTTCAATGGTCATACACCCAATGAAAATAGTTTGTTGGATCTCGATCGTAGTGATACACATATTCATAATATTGAGGCCAAAAGATGCAAAGTTAATAATGATAGTGCAACTTATTTGTGGCACTACCGTTTGGGTCATATCGGTGTAAAGCGCATGAAGAAACTCCATAAAGATGGATTTTCGGAATCACTTGGTTATGAATCATTTGATGCTTGCGAACCGTGCCTTTTGGGCAAGATGACTAAAACTCCGTTCTTGAACAATGGAACGAAGCTACCGACTTATTGGAAATAATACATCTTGATGTATGCGAGACAATGAGTATGAAGGCTCGTGGCAAGTATCGTTATTTTCGACCTTCACAAGATGATTTGAGCAGATATGGGTATATCTACTTGATGAAACATAAGTCTGAAATAGTTGAAAGGTTCAAAGAATTTCAGAGTGAAGTGGAAAAATCATCGTAACAAGAAAATAAAGTTTCTGCGATCTAATCGCAAAGACGAATAATTGAGTTCTGAGTTTGGTCTTCAATTAAAATAATGTGGAATAGTTTCACAGCTCACGCCACCGAACACCACAATGTTATGGTGTGTCCGAACGTCGTAACCGCACTTTATTTGATATGGTGCGATCTATGATGTCTCTTATCGGTTTACCACTATCATTTTGGGGTTATGTATTAGAGACAGCTGCATTCACATTTAATAGGGCACCATCTAAATCCATTGAGACGACACCATATGAACTATGGTTTAACAGTAAACCTAAGCTGTCGTTTCTTAAAAGTTTGGAGTTGTGATGCTTATGTGATAAAGTTTTCACCTGATAAGCTCAAACCCAAATCGGAGAAGTGCGTCTTCATAGAATACCCAAAGGTAACTATTGGGTACACCTTCTATCACAGATCCGAAGGCAAGTTTTTCGTTGCTAAGATGGATCCTTTCTAGAGAAGAAGTTTCTCTCGAAAGAAGTGAGTGGGAGGAAAGTAGAACTTGATGAGGTAATTATACCTTCTCCCTTATTGGAAAGTAGTTCATCACAGTAAATCAGTTCCAAAGTGATTCCTACACCAATTAGTGAGGAAGTTAATGATGATGATCATGAAACTTCGAGATCAAGTTGCTACCAAACCTCGTAGGTCTTCCAGAGTAAGATCCGCACCAGAGTAGTACGGTAATTATGTTCTGGAAGTCATGTTACTAGACCATGATGAACCTACGAACTATGAGGAAGCGATGATGAGCCCAGATTCCACGAAATGGCTTGAGGCCATAAAATCTGATATATGATCCATGTATGAGAACAAAAGTATGGACTTTGATTGACTTGCTCGATGATCAGCAAGCCATGTTAAATAAATGGATCTTCAAGAGTAAGACGGACAACGATAGTAGTGTTACTATCTACAAAGCTCGACTTGTCACAAAAGGTTTTCGACAAGTTCAAGGTGTTGACTACAATGAGATTTTCTCAAGCGTAGCGATGCTTAAGTCTGTCCGAATCATGTTAGCAATTGCCACATTTTATGAAATCTGGCAAATGGATGTCAAAACTACATTCTTTAATGGATTTATTAAAGAAGAGTTGTATATGATGCAACCAGAAGGTTTTGTCAATCCTAAAGGAGCTAACAAAAAGGTGCAAGCATCTCGGAGTTGGAATATACGCTTTATTGTGTTGATCAAAGCATATGATTTTATACAGACTTTTGGAAAGGCCTGTATTTACAAGAAAGTGAGTGGGAGCACTACAGCCTTTCTGATAAAGTATATTTGAATGACATATTGTTGATCGGAAGTAATGTAGAATTATTCTACAAAGCATAAAGGAGTGTTTGAAAGGAGTTTTTTTTTCAAAGAAAGACCTCGGTGAAGCTGCTTACATATTGAGCATCAAGATCTATAGAGATAGATCAAGGCGGCTTGATAAGTTTTTCAATGAATACATACCTTGACAAGATTTTGAAGTAGTTCAAAATGGAGCAGTCAAAGAAAGAGTTCTTACCTGTGTTACAAGGTGTGAGATTGAGTAAGACTCAAAACCCGACCACGGCAGAAGATAGAAAGAGAATGAAAGTCATTCCCTATGCATCAGCCATAGGTTCTATAAAGTATGTCATCTTGTGTACCGGATCTATTGCATACCCTACCACTAAGCTTGGCAAGGAGTGCAATAGTGATCTAGGAAGTAGATCAATGGACAGCGGTCAAAATTATCCTTAGTAGAATAAGGATGTGTTTCTCGATTATGGAAGTGAAAAGGTTAAATTCGTAAAGGGTTACGTCGATGCAAGTTTTAAACACTAATCTAGATGACTCTGAGTCTCAATCTGGATACATATTGAAAGTGGGAGCAATTAGCTAGAGTAGCTCCGTGCGAGCATTGTAGACATAGAAATTTGCAAAATACATACGGATCTGAATGTGGCAGACCCATTGACTAAACTTCTCTCACAAACAAAACATGATCACACCTTAGTACTCTTTGGGTGTTAATCACATAGCGATGTGAGCTAGATTACTGAATCTAGTAAACCCTTTGGGTGTTGGTCACATGTCGATGTGAACTATGGGTGTTAACCACATATAGATGTGAACTATTGATGTTAAATCACATGGCGATGTGAACTAGATTATTGACTCTAGTGCAAGTGGGAGGCTGAAGGAAATATGCCCTAGAGGCAATAATAAAGTTATTATTTATTTCCTTATATCATGATAAATGTTTATTATTCATGCTAGAATTGTATTAACGGAAACATAATACATGTGTGAATACATAGACAAGCAGTGTCACTAGTATGCCTCTACTTGACTAGCTCGTTAATCAAAGATGGTTATGTTTCCTAACCATAGACATGAGTTGTCATTTGATTAACGGGATCACATCATTAGGAGAATGATCTGATTGACATGACCCATTCCGTTAGCCTAGCACTTGATCGTTTAGTATGTTGCTATTGCTTTCTTCATGACTTATACATGTTCCTGTAACTATGAGATTATGCAACTCCGTTTACGGAGGAACACTTTGGGTGCTACCAAAGCGTCCTACAACGTAAATCGGGTGATTATAAAGGAGTACTACAGGTGTCTCCAAAGGTACATGTTGGGTTGGCATATTTCGAGATTAGGTTTTGTCACTCCGATTGTCGGAGAGGTATCTCTGGGCCCTCTCGTGTCGCATCACTATAAGCCTTGCAAGCAATGTAGCTAATGAGTTAGTTACGGAATGATGCATTACGTAACGAGTAAAGAGACTTGCCGGTAGCAAGATTGAACTAGGTATTGGATACCGACGATCGAATCTCGGGCAAGTAACATACCGATGACAAAGGGAACAACGTATGTTGTTATGCGGTTTGACCGATAAAGATCTTCGTAGAATATGTAGGAGCCAATATGGGCATCCAGGTCCGCTATTGGTTATTGACCGAGAATAGTTCTAGGTCATGTCTACATAGTTCTCGAACCCGTAGGGTCCGCACGCTTAAGGTTTCGATGGATGCTTATATTATGAGTTTATGAGTTTTGATGTAGCGAAGGAGTTCGGAGTCCCGGATGAGATCGGGGACATGACGAGGAGTCTCGAAATGGTCGAGACGTAAAGATCGATATATTGGACGACTATATTCGGAGTTCGGAAAGGTTCGAATGATTCGGGTATTTTTGAGTACCGGAGAGTTACGGAATTCGCCGGGAGAAGTATTGGGCCTTATTGGGCCCTGCGGAAAGAGAGAGGGCTGCCTAGGGCAGGCCGCGCGCCCCATGGCCTAGTCCGAATTGGACTAGGGGAGGCCGCACCCCTCCTTCCTTCCTTCTCTCTTCCCCTTCCTTGTCTCCTACTCCTAATACATGGAAGGACTCCTAGTTGGACTAGTAAAGGGGAATCCTACTCCCGGTGGGAGTAGGACTCCCCCATAGTCTTGCCTCCTCCTAGGCAGCCACCCCTCCTTGCTCCTTTATATACGGGGCAGGGGCACCACATAACACACAAGTTGATCTACGGATCGTTCCTTAGCCGTGTCTGGTGCCCCCTCCACCATATTCCACTTCGGTCATATCGTCAGCGGAGCTTAGGCGAAGCCACTGTGCCGAAGAAGTCATATCGTCAGCGGAGCTTAGGCGAAGCCCTGCGTCGGTGGAGCATCATCATCGTCCTGCGCCGTCGTGCTGACGGAACTCATCCCGACACTTTGCTTTGGATCGGAGTCCGGGATCGTCCATCGAGCTGAGCGATGTGCGTAACTCGGAGGTGCCGTATGTTCGGTACTTGGATCGGTCGGATCGTGAAGACGTACGACTACATCAACCGCGTTGTTATAACGCTTCCGCTTACGGTCTACGAGGGTACGTGGACATACACTCTCCCCTCTCGTTGCTATGCATCACCATGATCTTGCTGTGCGTAGGAAATTTTTTGAAATTACTACGTTCCCCAACAAAAGTTCGGCCACATCTTTTACCTTGTTCACCGCCAGCTCTTCATGCATCTTGCAGTTGCGCACATTCTGATGGAATGCACTGATGACGGCAGCGGGATGAACATCTGGGATGTTGTACTGCACCCGGCTGAACCTCTGTATGTACTTGCGCAGGTTTTCACCTTCCTTCTGGGGGATGATATGCAAGTCGATTGCCTGGCCATGAGCTTGGTGGCCTCCAATGAAGGCGCCAACGAACTCATGACACAAATCCGACCAAGAGGAAATAGAATCTACTGGCAAGTGTATCAACCATGACATGACGTTCGGTTTAAGTACCAACGGAAAGTAATTGGCAAGCACCTTGTCGTCACGAGCTCCGGCAGCTTGCATCGCAATGGTGTTGATGCTGAGGAACTCAGACGGATGGGTCTTACCATTGTACTTCTCACCAACATCGGGCTTGAACGTGCGGTGGGAGGGCCACTGGAACTGTCGTAGCTCACGGGTGAATGCTGGGCAACCCACCTTGTAAGGTAGGCCACCGGAGCACCCCGGAGCCGGGCGGTCTGTAGTGGGTCCTGCCCACCTATCTGACTGGTAGCGTGCTTCGCGCCGGCGCTCGATGGTGGTTCGAGCGTCTTCATGGGCTCGCTCCCGAAGAACTTGGCGCTGATCGCTCTGGGTCCGTGGGTCGGACGATGCTACGGAAATGTTATCACAAGCGTCATCACGATGGACCGACACCCTTGGTGGCTGGCGTGGGGGAGGAGAGTGCACCATGGCTGCGGCACCTCCGGTGCTTCCACCACTGGCATGTGGTGGCTCGACAGAGCGTCGGCTTGAGGGCCCCGCTGGTCGCGGCTGATCTTTGTTGGAAACGCCGATAAGGCTCCGGATGGTGGCTCTCCACTCGTCGAGCTTTTCTGCAGCAGGAGGAAAGTTGAGGAGCAACTGCGCGCGCCAAAGCTTCTGCTGGCGTGGGTGGCGGCGAAAGCTGCGTGGACCGTGATGCGCTCTGACTTCTAACTATGTTAGAAGGAGCTCTATCATGGCCTTGTGGTTACGCGCCATCTTCGCCAGCGTCTCGGCATGCATGCTGGCCTTCTACGTCCCGTGAATGAGGCGCATGACTCTTCCCACGGCGGCGCCCGGGGTTACCAGCGTGGCGACGCTGCTCGTCGCACACAACCTGGGAAGAGCGCGTCGTGGGCGCCGGCGTAGGCGTCTTGGAAGTCGCCGCGCCGCCCTTGGAGAGCCCTGTGCCGCCTGCGGGGGGCCCGGCTCCGTCTTTGGATTTGGCGGCGTGCGGCCCATCGTCTCGCGCACGAACGGCGCTGCTCGCCAGGCTTTGACTGCCAGAGCGATGTGGGTGTTCGCGGGCCGCGCCTCGGCTTCTGTCTGCGACTGCCCCACCACTCGCCCGCACTGGTACGGGTCGTTCGGCCATGGCGACGAAGAACCGCTAAACTAACTGCTAGACCGGATTTTCACAACTGTGCACCCCCTACCTGGCGCGCCAAAGATGTCGGTGGAAAAAAACACGTATGGGATCACTGGAATCCCTTCTACGGTTGGCGGGCACCGGGTTGTGCAAAGAGCGAGTCTGGTAGCCAGCACAAGGATTATTTACCCAGGTTCGGGCCGCGAGGATGCGTAATAGCCTAGTCTTTCGTTGATGTATATTTGAGTGTTCTTGAGCTCCTGAACTAGCTATGGTGTGTGCTTCGTCCAAATGACCTAATCCGTCCTCAGTACGCCTCGGGCCTCCTTTTATAGTCAAAAGGGGGTTGCCACAACGGCACACCGAAGGTGAAAAGATATACAGTGTACAAGCTTATCTCCCGTCATTACAGGACAAGACACATTAAATGTGCCGCTTAGGTCTCCACTTGCTTTATCGGGGACGGCAACGAGGCTCGTTCCGTACGTCACTGCTCCTTCTAGCTGTGACGCGCATCCAGGCCAGCGAGGCATGCAGCGCCATGTAGGCTAGTAGGCAGCTGAGATGGCGTGGTGGTAGGGTCTTCACGAAGATCTGCATGCCACCACGCAGGTGCTTGACTAGGTGGGTTAGTAACCACGTACTGCCACGTGGGTACTTGCCTTAGCTGGTGGGTCGACCGCTGAGCTGGGGCGATGACGGGGCGGCAAGGGCTTGCCGCGGTCTCGCGTCTATTCCCGGCAAGGGCCTTGCCGGGGCCTCGTGGTCATCCTTGGAAAGGAGCCTTGTGGTTGTCTTGTCTTCTGGTCCTTATCTGATCTTGTGTGTTTATGATCTTCACAAAGATCTGCATGCCACTGCGAAGGTGGCTCCCGAGCCTTGGTTCCAATGTGGTTGATGGTGTCGGAACCCTTGGGCTCAAGGGTGGTGCGCTCTGCTGGCGTTGGGCAAGCTTCTCGGGCAAGGCTCTTGTCGGGGCTGCGGAGGCTGCCCCGGCAAGGGTCTTGCTAGGGGAGTCCACCTCACCTTCTTGCTCTTCATGTCTCTGGTCTTGGCGTTGCTTTGGTCGTCTTGTGCTCCGGCTTCCCTCCTCTCCCCTACTAGGTGTGGCCGTAGGTGCAGCTCTGACTGCCCGTGCACAAGTAAAGGGGTACAAAGGAGAGCCCCTACTTTTGCACACCGACGGGAGCCTGCGGCTTTGACTGCCTGTGCACAAGTAAAGGGGTACAAAGGAGAGCCCCTACTTTTGTACACCGTCAGCACCGTATGCTCATTACCATTGATATGAAAAGTGACCTTGATTTTATTGCAATCAATAGCAGCCCCTGGAGTATTCAAGAAGGGTCTACCAAGGATAATCGACATGTTGTCATCCTCAGGCATCTCAAGTATAACAAAGTCAGCTAAAATAGTAGGGACAATTGCATTTTTACCCCTAGTTGGTTCCTACCCACGGGTTTTGCCCTTACTTTTCGAGCTTGCTCAGTTTTGCCCTTACTTTTTCCGTCGTGGTCCCTCGAATGCCCTTTGACCATTTGACCAAAACTTTGAAAATTCTTAACTAAATCATATGAACTCAGAAAAAAGCAAATAAGATATCAAAATGTTCAGATAAACATTACCTTTATGTGCATATCATTTGCATTCAGACAAAAGCACCCTTTAAACTACACAGCGTAATTAATGTTTTTAACATTATTAAAAATAAAAAGGTATAAACAATATTTTTCCATGAATAAAAATTACATGCAAATGTAGGTGATGTTTCTGAACATCCAGATATCTTATTTGCATTTTTCTGAGTTTGTATCATCTTGTTATGAATGTTCTAACGACTTTGACCAATATTTGGAAACTTCATAACAAGTTGATACAAACTCAGAAAAATGCAAATAAGATATCAGGATGTTCAGAAAACATCACCTACATTTGCACGTAATTTTTATTCATGAAAAAAATATTGTTTATACATTTTTATTTTTAATAATGTTAATAACATCAATTACCTCAGGTAGTTTAAACGATGCTTTGTCCTGAATGCAAATGATATGCACATAAAGTTAATGTTTATCTGAACATTTTGATATCTTATTTGCATTTTTCTGAGTTCATATGAATTAGTTATGAATTTTCAAAGTTTTGTTCAAACGGTCAAAGGGCATTCGAGGGACCTCGACGGAAAAGGTAAGGGCAAAACTGAGCATGCCCGAAAAGTAAGGGCAAAACCCGTGGGTAGGAACCAACTAGGGGTAAAAATGCAATTGTCCCAAAATAGTAACATTAGCAGCAACAACAACGGGCACATCCTCACAAACAGCGATAGGTATGGAAGTTGATTTGTCAGCCATTTTCAAAGATATTTCAATAGGTGTGAGTTTATTCAAGTCAAGTCTTTTATATAAAGAGAAAGGCATAACACTAACACCAGCTCCTAAATCACATAAAGCAGTTTTCACATAATTTCTTTTGATAGAGCAAGGTATAGTTGGTATTCCCGGATCTCTGAGTTTTTTAGGTACTCCATCTTTAAAAGTATAATTAGCAAGCATAGTGGAGATTTTAGCTTCCGGTATTTTTCTCTTATTAGTTATGATGTCTTTCATATACTTTGCATAAGGAGGCATTTTAAGGATATCGATCAATGATGCATAAAAGGCTGGCCTCAACATTTTAGCAAAGCGTTCAAATTATTCATCATCTTTCTTTTTAGTTGACTTGGGTGGAAAAGGCATAGGTTTTTGAACCCACGGTTCTCTTTCTTTATCGTGTTTTCTAGCAATGAAGTCTCTTTTGTCATATCGTGTATTCTTAGGTTGTGGGTTATCAAGATCAACTAGAGGTTCTATCTCAACATCATTGTCTGGTTCTTTACTATTTGGTTGAGTATTTTAATGAACCTCATCATTATATTTTTCATTATCACTAGGTGAGTGTTCATTACCAGACTGAGTTTTAGCATCAGGGATAGAAGTCTCATTATCATTATCAGCAGGTTTCTCTATTTCAGGTTCACTAGAAGCATGGAAAGTCCTATCATTTTTATTTTTCTTCTTCTTTTGAGAAGGACTAGGTGTAGTGGTGTTGTTCCTTTGTGAATCATGTTAAATTCTTTTTGGGTGACCCTCAGGATAAAGTGGTTCCCGAGTCATTTTACCTCCTCTAGTTGCAACTCTAACAGCAAAGTCATGTATATTATTATTCATTTCATCAACCAACTCTCTTTGAGATTTAGCAACTTGTTCCAACTGAGTTTGAACCATAGAAGCATGTTTTCCAACACCTCTAACATCATTTGAGATTCTAAATAACAAGTCACTCAAGTGAGCAATCATATCAGAATTATATTTCAGTTGTTTCATAACATTTGCATTGAAGTGATCTTGTTTAATGTAGTTTTCAAACTCATAAAGGCTTTGGCTAGGGTGCATATTGTGAGGATTGCCATCATCATTGAACTTCATTAAAGAATTTACCTCTACCACCTTAGGCAGTGGTGGTGTATTAAGCCCATGTATTTCTTCAATAGGAGGTAAATTTTTAACATCCTCAGCTTTAATACCTTTTTCCTTCATAGATTTCTTTGCCTCTTGCATATCTTCAGGACTGAGATATAATATACCCGTCTTCTTCTAAGTGGGTTCAGGTGCTGGACAAGTTGAATCAGTTGTCAAGTTCTTCAAGGGGCTAGTCTGCCATTTTGGCGTACCAAACAGAGTCATCACCGACAACGGCACGCAGTTCACAAGCCACACCTTCATGGAGTACATTCAAGATCTCGGCAGCAAGGTCTGTTTTGCTTCTGTTGCACATCCTCGGAGCAACGGCCAGGCGGAGAGAGCAAATGCTGAAGTGCTGCAAGGCCTCCGGACAAAGACTTTTGACAGGCTGCATAAGTGCGGATGGCGCTGGATTGATGAATTGTCGGCAGTTCTTTGGTCAATCAGAACGACACCAAATCGAGCCACCGGCCAGACACCCTTCTCCCTCGTTTACGGGGCAGAAGAAGTTCTCCCCATGGAACTCACATACGGGTCACCCCGAGTGCTCGCTTATGATGAGCTTGAGCAAGAGCAGTTGCAGCAAGGTGATGCAACGCTCCTTGAGGAAGATCGTCTTCGGGCGGCTACCATAGCCGCAAGGTTCGTGCCCGAAGCTTTGAGGAAGGCGACCTTGTTCTTCGACGTGTTCAGACGGCCAAGAATTCCAACAAGTTGACGCCTAAGTGGGAAGGCCCTTATCGGGTAATACAAGTCACCAGGCCCGGCCGAGTCCGCCTGGAGACTAAAGATGGTATTCCAGTGAGCAACTCCTGGAACATCGAACATCTTCGCAAGTTTTACCCATAAGGCGCGGTTGTCGGGCCTCCCAACAAGCCATCTTTTGTACAAGCCTTGCCGACAAGGCATGTAACCCTTTGTACAAAGCCATGTGTAGACCCTGAGCATAAATAAATGAAGCGCTGGTCCCTAAGTTTTAGCATGCATGCTAGATTGAGTCTCTCCCTCGGTTAGGGTTGATAGTGCTTAGCGGTGAATAACCCCTAGCATAGAGGTCGAGTGTGTGTCTCTCTGTTATTTCCTATCCTTTTTAGGTTCACAGTGTGCATGGACATCTCTGCTGGGTCGTTTGAAGGAAATAGAACGGGCCGACGCCCCGACCTCGGCAAGCCGAGATTGCCGGGGGCTGCAGACCCGAATATCCGACCATGGAAAGCCAGGGTCGCCGGGGGCTGCTAATCCAGATAAGTCCTTTATCCCCTGATATGCATTCCCGTATGAAATT
The DNA here is from genome assembly GCA_021605145.1 of Aegilops bicornis. Taxonomy (NCBI): domain Eukaryota; kingdom Viridiplantae; phylum Streptophyta; class Magnoliopsida; order Poales; family Poaceae; genus Aegilops; species Aegilops bicornis. Next base: position 708,705,208 of record CM038671.1, read on the forward strand.
GGGACATATGAAACCTCATTTATTCCTGGGCCACCGTGCTCCCCTTTTCTTGTGCCCAAGAACTATCCCCTGGGCCAGAACTTGGTTTTAGTTGCGGTGACAAGGAAGCAAACGAGAGGCCTAACCCTACTTCGCCCCTGCCTCCGCCGAGAAGCGTGAGTATGGTCGTGAATGAAGTAAGGGGACGGCAAGGCCTGTTGCCGGGCGACAATGTTTTTCTTAAAAATAACAAGGATTTATTCCTTGGCATGGGCCTCGCTCACGCACAAAAACCTGGCAAGCACCCTTTTTCATTAAATACGTCCCAAACAGGTACCGTTCATACGGGATGCAAACATGAGCAAGGGGATTACAAGATTTAAATCCTACAAAGGCCCGTAGGCTTAAAGACTGAAAAGAGATAAGATGCACATAATCCCTTTCTTATCCCTCTCCTCAGGAAATGGAACAAGATGGCAGGAGGGCAAAAAGAGCGCCTAGGCGAGGCACGAGCAGCAGAAGCAACCAAGAGAACATCCCGGTGGCCGCCCCAAGGAAGGCTGGTAATGATGGTGCCGGAAGAAGAGCTGGAAGATGAGGCAGCGGGCCGGCAATATGTGACGAAGGCGTCGGTGCCCGTGTACTCCAACTTGAAGGCCCGTTACACGCCTTCTTCGACTTCTCCGGTCTCCCAAGGCAGCCGCCCAAGGAGGCGACCCCGAGAAGTTCAAGGAGTTGTCGATGCAGACGGAGGTGCTGTCGGCGTCGCCTTTGGATGGTGTGTCCAACGCCTAGTCGGACCCGTCATCCTCTCGCCCGCTACCCTCGTCGTCGCTGTCACTGTCCTCCTCGTCACTCCCTCTTGAGGAAGAATTTTCGTCATCGGAGGAGCTCTCCATGCAGCACTTTAGGCGAGTTCCAAAGTATCCAAAGACCTTGACAGAAAGCAGGCCGTTCTCCATTAATTTAAAATAGAGAACGAGCCCCGCCGTCAGGCTGTGGATGCGAGCGAAGGTCTTCCATCCGTGGCGAAGTTACATGACGTGAGGGGCGGGAAAATCGACATCAACCTGCATGCCGCCATTCCCGCAGCCCCTCATGTGCAATCTCAGAGTCTGTGGCGGGTCGAGCTCCATCTCTTGAGCAAATGGAGTAGGGAGACGAAGACGACGGCGCGCTAGCCGGTGCAGCCTGATGAAAAATTCGTGAGGTTGGTCCCCGACGTGGCCCTCCATTGGGGGAGCGACCACTGGCAGAGGCGAGGCCGGTGCACCGCCCCATCCTCCTCTTCCCTGAGCACCACGGCGACCTCGGCCTTGCCCCCTCCCCCTTCCCCTCGTGGCCGGCTCCGCCGCCACGAGCTCTTGGGAAGGAGGGGCGCGCTGTCGAGTGGAGACCCTCATCGCCACCATCGAGGCACCGGTGCGCCCTCTCACAATGGCAAAGAGAAGAGAAGGAATCAGATTGAGGGAAGATTGGTGCAAGGAAGCGCTCTCCCTCTCCCCTTTTTATAGAGGGATGAGGCCAAACGAGCCTGGGCATGACCGCCCCAATCAACCAATCTGGCCACCGGGGGGCACAAGGGGACGGGACCGACCCGCTGCCCAATCAGCGGCGCCCGGCCCCCCGCCCCGGCATTCAAAGCCCATGCCTTTTGTGCCCGCCGCTTGCCTCCCGACGCATGGAGTACATGTGGCAGGGCGAGCCAGAACTCAGATGGCAAGTGGAGCGGCCATTTCGCGCCCCGTGATCGTGGGGCGCGGGTGCCATAATGGCCACGACCCGAGTCCACTCAGTAAATGAGCCGCGCCCCAGCGTTTTCCTCTTTTTATGGGGAAGGCGCGAGCAGCCTCTTTACCACGATGTGACGCATGAGTGCAGCAACCGCCCCATGCACGACCCCCACATCACGCATTCAATGCGAGTCGTGGGGGAGAGCAACGGGCGAAGAAGTTACTGCGGTAAGAAGAATTAGGCCCCGAATGCCCGTGCACCGTTTTGGGCCTAGCCCAACAACACATCGCGCTTATGTGTGGCCCAGGCCCAGGGGCTCCTGTCGGTGTACAAAAGTAGGGGCTCTCCTTTGTACCCCTTACTTGTGCACGGGCAGTCGGAGCCACGCCTGCGACCACACCTAGCAGGGTAGAAGAGGGAAGCCAAAGGCACTGGACGGCCAAAGCAACACCAAGACCAGAGGCACAAAAAGCAAGAGGGCGAGTGAGGGAGTCCTGGAGTAAGGGATCCTCGGGCGTCCGGCCTATTATCCATGGGCCGGACTGATGGGCTGTAAAGACATGAAGGCCGAAGACTGTACCCGTGTCCGGATTGGACTCTCCCTGGCGTGGAAAGCAAGCTTGGCGACCGACTATGAAGATCCCTTCCTATGTAACCGACTCTATGTAACCCTACATCCCCCCGGTGTCTATATAAACCGGAGGGTGTAGTCCGGAAAGAATATACTCATTACCATAGTCATATAGGCTAGACTTCTAGGGTTTAGCCATTACGATCTCATGGTAGATCAACCCTTGTAACACTCATATTCATCAAGATCAATCAAGCAGGAAGTAGGGTATTACCTCCATAGAGAGGGCCCGAACCTGGGTAAACATCGTGTCCCCCGTCTCCTGCTAACCATCGACCTCAGACGCACAGTTTGGGACCCCCTACCCGAGATCCGCCGGTTTTGACGCCGACATTGGTGCTTTCATTGAGAGTTCCACTGTGACGTCGACGAAAGGTTTGATGGCTCGCCTTGTCCTTAAAGATGACATCATCTCTGAGGGAGTCCTGGCCCTAGGCCAAACCCTCTGGCTGGGCGGCTTTACCATGATCGCCCGTTCGGCCATTGAGCCGACGATGACCTCTCGAGCCATAGAAAACCCCCTTCGCATCAAATCCGAGCACTCCAAGAAGATGGATCCGGCAAAGTTCTCATCCTTGAACGAGCTCCTAGATCGCATCGCTGCTTTGGGAATCGCCACAGATTACGATCGGATCGGGCTTAGAACCGATCAAGGGGAAATCAAAACTCCACCGGTCACCCACCAGATAGCGGTAGTCGAAGAGTAGGACGGAGAGTCTTCTTCTATATCGAATACGGACTATGTTTGGATCACTGATCAGGAAGAACCGGATACTCGCCAGCGAAAGGATGCGACCAACCCTCCGAACATAGAGTCGGACGGCAGTCCTAAACAATCAGAAGATACTCCGAAGCCCGGACTGTTGAGTCTGGAAGGTCTTCGGGCTCCGGACAACCGGTCGGGTCAGGGTTCGGATTTAACTCCACCCAACCACCCGGATATAGACGCTCTCATGAGCATAAAACAGCAGTTCTCAGGAAATGGTCCACCACTTCTGGGCCAGATTCCTCCTTGTCAAAAACAAGGTAAAAGATTGTCGCGACGAGGACGCGATATCAGCGTTCTGCAACAATTGCATGGACGAAGGAATTCTCAACGCCATCAATCGCTGCCACATACTGAAGTTCATCGACTTAGCAACTATCGTACAGAAGTACAGTGCGATGGAAAGCGCCTAGAAAACTCAGGCAGCTTGCTGGGAACCGTCGGTCCCAATTCAACTCCTCTTACAAGCGAAGAGGGCGCACCCTCGTGGCACGCCCAGTCCAATAATCAAGAAACATAAACCCATCATGCGGCATGGCACCGTTCTGGAGGGATGGCTCGATGGCCCATGCAAAATACACACGGCACTCGATGCCATGGCAACCCACAGCCTTAGAGCATGTTGGATACTCCGGCAGGTAGCCAAGAGCGGCGAGGGCATCCTTATCAAGAACACCCCAGAGCAGCACCCTCCAGAAAACGATGACACCAGAGTATTGAGAGTCTTCAAGACATTCGCTTCAAACAACAAGCGCAAAAGGGCACTTCGTGACCTCGCCGAAGTCTGCCAAATTGCTGCAATAAATCCTTGGAACGACACGGCTATAACATTTAATGTCGGTGACGAACCGAGGTACAGGACAGTCCGGGTACCAGCCGCATTAGTCCTCGGTCCCATCGTCGATGGGTTTCGACTTACTAAGGTCCTCATGGACGGCGGCAGCGGACTAAACTTCATTTATGAGGACACACTCCACAAAATGGAAATAGACAGGAGCCACATCAAGCAAAGTAGCACAACCTTCTAAGGAATAATTCCCAGTCGGGAGGCGCGGTGCGCGGGCAAAATCACACTTGACGTGGTATTCGGCACACCAGAGAATTATCGGCCTGAAGAAATTACTTTCCAAGAGGCCCCTTTTAGCAGCGGATACCACGCCCTGTTGGGGTGGGATGCTTTTACACGCTTCCAAGCTATACCTCATTACGGGTATATGAAGCTCAAAATGCCCGGACCAAATGGTATAATCACTCTCATCAGTGATCCGGACATAGCACTCTGCGCTGAAAACAAAACCGCATCCCTGGCCCTTGAGGTGATATCCGAAGCCCTCGCGGCCGAAGAACTTACCGCACTGCGATCCACGGTGGACAAGGACAATGTGATCCTCGGCAAACGCCCCAAATCCACCTCCTTAAAACCAGCAGAAGAAATAGTCAAATTTCAGGTCCACCCAACGGACCCCAAGAAGACAGCATCCATCGGAGCACAACTGAACCCAATAGTCGACGCCGCATTACGAGAATTCCTGCGCGAAAACTTGGACATATTCGCCTGGCACCCTTCAGATATGCCAGGGATCCCACGCAAGCTGGCCGAACATAGCCTCAATATATTAAAGGGATTTAAACTAGTCAAGCAAACACTGCGGCGCTTTTTCGAACCCAAGCAACAAGCCATGGGGGAGGAGCTGGCCAAGCTTATCGAGGCCGGATTCATTAGAGAAATCAAACACCCGGACTGGCTGGCAAATCTGGTGATGGTACCAAAGAAGGATAAATCCTGGCGCCTGTGCGTCGATTTCAAAGACCTCAACAAGGCCTGCCCTAAGGACCCCTTCCCCCTCCCCCGCATTGTTCAAATCATTGACACCACCGCAGGACACGACTCATTGTGTTTCCTCGATGCATATTCCGGATACCATCAAATCAAAATGAAGGAGTCCGATCAAGCTGCAACACCATTTATTACCCCACGGGCCATTCTGCTTCAACACCATGCCCTTTGGGCTCAAGAACGCCGGCGCCACATACCAACGCATGATCCAAACATGCCTGGAGAAGCAAATCGGCAAGACAGTTGAAGCTTACGTAGATGACGTCGTCATCAAAACTAGGCATGTCGAAACACTAATAGACGACCTACGTCTTACAATCAACAACCTCCGTGCATATGACATTAAGCTCAACCCGGAAAAATGCGTCTTCGGCGTCCCTGCCGGAAAACTGCTGGGCTTCATCGTTTCCAATAGAGGAATAGAAGCAAATCCAGCTAAAATCCGAGCTCTGTCACAGTTGGCTACGCCAATAGACCTCAAGCAAGTCCAAAAACTAGTTGGTTGCGTGGCAGCGTTAAGTCGCTTTATCTCCAGATTAGGAGAAAAGGCACTACCACTCTATCGCCTTTTACGGCACACCGAAAACTTTGAATGGATGACGCCATTGCCGGACCGAGGAAATAAAGGCCCTCCTAGAAAGCAACCCAATCCTGGCCGCACCAAACGCTGGCGAACCCATGTTGCTATACATATTGGCAACACATCAGGTGGTGAGCGTCGTGCTCGTCATCGAAAGAGAGCAGGACGGACACAAATTCCCACTTCAAAAACCAGTATACTACGTATCTACTGTTCTCACACCATGCAAATCCCGGTACCCCCATTATCAAAACATAGCATACGCGGTCTTCATGGCATCCCGAAAGCTACGACACTACTTCCAGGAGTGTTCAATCATGGTGGCATCTGAAGTACCACTGAATGACATAATAAACAACCGTGATGCCACGGACCGGATTGCCAAATGGGCTATCGAGCTACTTCCATTCGACATAACATACAAGCCACGTCGAGCCATCAAATCCCAAGTACTGGCTGACTTCGTCGCCGAATGGACAGAGGCCGAACTTCCTAAAGAGTACGTCACATATTCCAATTGGGTTATGTATTTTGACGGCTCCAAAATGTTGGCAGGGCTGGGAGCGGGCGTCGTGTTAACGTCCCCCACTGGAGATGTCGTCCAGTATTTACTCCAAATATTGTACACAAACTCCAACAATGCAGCCGAATACGAGGCCTTATTACATGGTCTTCGGATGGCCGTATCCATGGTCGTACAACGCCTGGAGGTGCGCGGGGACTCAAACCTCGCAATATCCAAAATAAATGGAGACTTTGATGCCAAAGATCCAAAGATGGCAGCTTATCGTAATGCCATCTTAAAAATGTTGGCTCAGTTCAAGGGGCTTGAATTTCATCACGTCGCCCGAGAAAGTAACCAGGCGGCGGACGTGCTTGCTCGCATTGGCGCTAAGCGCGACCCCGTCCCACGTAACATCTTCCTGGAAAGGCTCTTTAAGCCATCCATGGTGTGGCAAGGGGAGGGCGGCAACAACAGTCCAGATCCGAACACAACCCCAGATTCTGAACACACTGATATCATCGGGGGCCCAGCCACCGAAATTATACCCTTGGCCCATCTTATTATGGCAGTCATTGCCCCATGGACCGAACCCTTCTTGGCCTACATTAATAGGAAAGAGCTCCCCGAAGACAGGATGAAGCCCGCTGCATTGTCCGGTGTTCAAAGGCCTGCAAGGTTCACGATGGAGAGCTCTACAAGAAAAGTACTACATGAGTACTTCAAAGATGTATCTCCGAGGAAGAGGGGCGGCAGCTTTTGGCGGAAATTCATGCTGGTCTAGGCGGACACCACGCCGCAGCCCGGGCCCTTGTTAGCAAGGTCTTCCGTACAGGGTTTTATTGGCCGACAGCCCGAGCAGGCGCGCAGGACATTGTCCAACGCTGCGTCGGATGCCAACTCTTCGCCAAGGAAAGCCATATGCCCCCAATTGCCTTACAAACGGGTCTTTTACATTTCTGTCCCTAACTCGAACCCACTACTCAGATTTGCCCCTAATTTCGAAGCATGCTCAAATTTACCCCTCTGTCGTTATGTGCCATTACAGAAATGCCCTTCCGTGCCGTTTCCGTCTGGTCAAAGGGCTTTGACCATTTTCCTGATGTTTAATGGACATTTTTGCCCCTCTATGCACATGCCACTTATAAGTGGGGCCTACCCCATGAAAAAGAACTCTCTTTCTCTCATCCCCTCTCTGACTTACACATGGACCCCACCAATATAAAAAAACTCTCTCCCTCTCTCAGAATCTCTCTCTCCCTGACATGGCGAGGCTTGGCGGCTCGGCCGGTGGCCCTCGCCGGTGAGGACCAGCGTGCCTGCGTGAGGACCACAGTGGCAGGCTCGAGGTGGTCCGGAGGAGGTGGTGGAGCCACCGGCCGCAGCTATCGCCGGAGCTATCATCGGAACTACATCCTGAGAGCGTGTTAGATCTTCTACTGACGATACCGTTGCTAGCCACCGCAGCCGGAGTCCAAATCAAGTAGCACGAGCATGTCCATGAGCTTTGGCAGGCGCCTCTCCTTTGCCCTGCGCAGTGGATCTAGCCTATGGCTTCCCGTAGACGACGCCTGGGATGTCGAACTCCGCCATGGCCTTCACTCTTCCCGTCCTAAATTCGGCCGCTCTAAGCCATTCTTGACCTACCCGACCCCTATTCTTTTGTCGAGGAAAGCAGGCGCCCGTACTCCCATCTTCTCCCACCAGATTCCGTGCCCGGAGCCCCCTGACAGAATCCGGCCGCCATGACCAACCTCGATTGGCTCGGTCGTGCACGCGCCCATCTCCACCCTGCCGCTCCTAGTGAGCTTGGCGCGTCTCGTGCAGCTTGCGTGCCTCGCGCAGGAAGCATCGTCCCCCCACGGACATCCTCCTCCCCTACGGCGAGCCGCCGGCGAGCGCAGGAGCTCACGGCCGGGAACGAGTGGACCGGGGGTGTTGACCCTCACAATGGGTCCCATCGGGAGGATATGGATGAGAGAGAGTTTTTTTGTTTTTTTCCTGGGCAGGTCCCACCCGTAAGTGACTGACCCACGGGAGGGCTAAGTTGGCCTAGTTTTCCTTTTATTTTTTTAGAGCGGGTCCCACATGTAGGTGTCACATGGATTCAGGGGCAAATTGTCGGACTAACGTCCAGAAAACGGTCAAAGCCCTTTGACCGGACGGAAACGGCACGAAAGGGCATTTCTGTAATGACACATAACGGCAGAGGGGCAAATTTGAGCATGCTTCAAAGTTAGGGGTAAATCTGAGTAGGTGGTTTGAGTTAGGGACACAAATGCAAATGGCCTACAAACAATCCCCATTATTGGCCTTTCGCGGTCTGGGGACTGGACACGGTTGAACCCCTTAAAGGGGGAAGCCATAAGAAAAAATATCTGCTGGTCATGGTGGATAAATTCACCAAGTGGATAGAGGATAAACCAGTCAAAACGGCCGAGTCCGGGCCGGTGATAACATTCATATCCGACGTTGTGCATCATTATGGTGTCCCACACAGCATTATCACCGATAACGGCTCCAATTTCACAGCCGAAGAGGTAAAAATCTGGTGTGCCAATCTCGGCATTAAGCTCGATTACGCCTCTGTCTACCACCCACAAACAAACGGTCAAGTCGAACGACCCAATGGTCTTATTATGAGCGGCATCAAACTCAGACTAGTGCGGTCTTTGAAAGAATCTGACAAGCACTGGGTTGAGGAGCTCGACTCCGTATTATGGGGGCTGCGGACCACGCCCAATCGTACTACCGGATACACACCTTTCTTTATGGTGTATGGCGCAGAGGCTGTGTTGCCCTGCGATATTATTCATGACTCACCTCGAGTGCGTATGTACGAAGAGAGAGAAGCCGAGCTAGATCGGCAGGACAGCCTAGATGCCCTGGAGGAGGAGCGCGACGTCGCCAAAGCCCGTTCAGCATTTTACCAACAGCAGGCTCGAAGATATCAAAGTAGAGAAGTACGGGCCAAGACCTACAACATTGGCGAACTCGTTCTACGCCTGTCGAAGAAGAAAAAGGACAAACTCAAGCCCAAATGGGAGGGTCCCTTCATAATTGACGAAGTTCTCACCAGAGGGGCGTACCGTCTTCGCGATGCATCAGACAATCCCCTCGAGCTGAACCCTTGGAACGCGACCAGACTCCAGAGATTCTATGCCTAGCGCCGAACTCCCTGTCCGTCTCCTTCTCCACTGTAGTTTCCATTATTTTTACTCTCTTTTTTTATTACTCTTTTATTTCTCACTTTAAAGCTTTCGTACGGTTTGACCGCACACCCCTGACGCATACATCTTTAAATATGTACGTCCACTATACCTGGGGGCTTCTTGGACAGAAGCTTTTTGTTATTATTCCTTGAGCATCAAGCTCTTCACATATGAGTTTTTCCATATGTACCTTTTCTTTGCCACTATATGCATCGATATGACTTAAGTTTTGGCCAAGCTGGGTTGCCTGGATCCTGTGCTTATGCCCTATGTTCCCATTAGTTCGGCTAGGGCATAAAGGGAGCACCTCTGCGATTGTTACTACCGGGTCATCCGGATGTGTACCTCAGACTGGGTGAAGCCGAAATCTAGCGTTCTTAAGGGAATATTCGGTCGGTGAATTAAAGATGTTCTTTGCACTCACTCCATTGTGAACCCCCAGAACTTACACACACTATGATTTTCACATCACAATTCGGACATGTATACTAATGCATGCACACCTAGGGAAAGGAACCCTTAACGGAACTATTCTCTCTCGAAGATGTTTCTTACAATCTCAATGTAATATAACATAACTAGCCGGATACAACTTGTCTGTTCAAGAAACTATGACCCCTACGCCTAGTTTTCCATGCATAACCCGGTCTATTCGGCCGGGATGGTATTCGGAAACACTCCGCACCCTCGGGTCTGGAGGTTGAAGCGAAAAGGTCTGCCATGACAAATGCTATACAATTCAGCTAGAATTCCACAGGTCAAGGAAAGTACATAGTCACTTGGACTCAAACACTTCCTCCTCTACACCGTCCAAAAGCCGGTCTAACTTACAATCCTGTTGGGAATATTTGGCGGCCACCTCTACTTGGTCATATACTAAACTAACAAGAATTTCTTCCCCATTCGACCCTAGCGGTCCGACGCGGGCCATGTGATTAGGATCCAGCTTGGTATATCGCGTTTTCACCATGGCCTAGGCCTCTCGCGCACCCTCTCGACAGGCCGATATCTTCCATAGTCGGATACGCCGCCGCGCTCCTTTGAATAGCTCTACAAGCTCCTGGGGAGGCGGATGGCCAAAGGGCCTTGGCAACACTCCGCATCGCCAGTCGAGCCTGCTCGTGCACTTGCGACAGCCCTTGCAGCAGATCACTTGATGATCCGGACACCTCCTCTTCAGGACGGCCCGTTATTATACCTGCAATCATAACTATATCAGTTCCACCTATCTCCGAACTACTTTCAAAATAGTTCGGACACATACTGAATATGTCGCCCCGCAGCTTCTTGTTCTCCTTCACGGAGTCGGCTAGTTGGGCTCGCACATCCTTCAACTCTTCATCCAATGTAGTGTTGGAATCCTGTAGCTTGTTTTTCTCCCCTATGAGTCGGGTCAGCACACGCTCGCCTGCAGCGTGTAACCTTTTCGCCTCTTTTTCTCCCTCTTGGGCGATCTTCAACTTCTCTTCAAGTTGATCGGGCGATCCTCTTATGCGATCAGCAACAGTATCAGTACAGTTGGCATACAATTATTGTTCCTCGATAGAGGGCAATGTTACCAGAAGACGCCTTCTTGAAGTTTTGTAGTTCGACTATCGGCGTTCTGGGAACGGGGGTCCCCAGACTTGCCTGCCTGCGGCCTACGGCATGGCTCAAAGGGGGGCCCATCACGGCCCATCTTCATCAACACAAGCTCAAGACCCTCGCGAGGGGCCAAGCCTCATGAGCAAAGCGACGAGGAGCTTCCTCGAGCACGGCCTCATCAGGCTGGCTCGCGAGGAGGCGGAGAGATCAAGCGGGTACCTCACGAGGTGCCCATGACGCAAGCCATGACGACCAAAGGGCGCCAGGTGAGGCGCCCCGGCCAGAATGTCCTCCTTTCCTCTTTGTTGCAAAGGGAGCAAGCGCAGGCGAGAGCATCAAGCAAAGGCGTCCATTTCGGTGCAACAAGACCAAGACCATGCCAATGGCAGGAAGGACGTCATTGTGGAGCCCAAGCAGGCGTCACCATCAGAGCCTTTGACAGGCGAGGACCAACTTTAGTCAGGATAAGTGTACCAGATGTTCCCCTTCAAAATGGCTAATTATTGCCCCCTTCCCGCTCAATATTTGGGAAGAGACCCGGGGCCTTCGCATATAAATAGGACTAGCCACGCACAGAGCTAGAGGCATCTTGAATAGACAGGGCTAGAGGCCGAGCAATCTAGAGAGAGAGAGAGAGAGCGACTGAACTCCTCCAAGCAGTTCATCGCCCCGGCCAAGAAGAGACCCTCGCGAGGCTGTTCTTCCTTGTATTGTTCATCACCATCAGCCCAAGAGGCAATCCACCACACCACAAACTAGAGTAGGGTATTACACCACAATGGTGGCCCGAACTAGTATAAACCTTGTGTCTCTTGTGTTGTTTCTTTCGTAGTTTAGATCCTAGCAAGGCGGCGGAGTGCAGGTAGGTAGAGGGTGAGATTTCCGCGCGCACCCCAGTGTTCGAACCTCAAGGGTCTGCCGGAACCCGAAATCCAACATTTGGCGCGCCAGGTAGGGGTGCGCTAGAATTCTTCTTCCGCCGCCCTGTTCTCCGTCGACCACCGCATCCATGTCTGACGCTCGCCGGGCCCACGCTGAGCGACGAGCCGCTCTCGCTTCCCACGTCGCCCAGACGGCTCCCGTTGGTGGGCGCCCTCGTTGTTCCCCGTCGCCTGCCGTCAATGCCGCCACCGGCCCGGCGGGGAACGAGCAGCAAGCATCGTCCCAGCATCCCTGCGTGAGGCAAGATGGCCGCACTGCTACCCCTCACTCGCCCCAGCTGGTTCTTCGTCTCGCGCGTTCCGCGCGCCCATGGAGGCTCGAGCTGCGCTCATCGCTGCAAAGCGAGCTCGGCGCTACCGTCCGTCGATGGCGTCTCGAAGAGTGGCTCGACCGTCGCCGAGCTCTCGTCGAGCCGCGAGGCTCCCCAGCGCCCGTCCGTCTGCTGCACCGCACCCGCTCGCGCGCGGCGAAAGCTCGGGCGCCTCGACCGCCTCCCCCCTCAAGAAGGCGCCACAGCCCCAAGGCGCGTGGTCCTGGCGGAACCCGTTCCGTCCGGCGCCCGGTAGCAAAGAGCAGAAGCTGCCGTGAAGTCCCTCGCCCACAAGAAGCTGCCCGAGTGCTCCCCGCTCCATTTCGTCGCGACCACGCCTCCTGCTTCCAAAGACGTCAAGACCCAGCGCTGCTCCCGGCTGCGGTGCATGGGCACCCGCAAGACCAAGCTCTTCGTCACCCAAGGCCTCCCGTGGCCACAGGCTGTCGTGCCTTCACCACCGAAGCTGCCTTGCGTCGCGTGGCCAGCAAGTTCAAAGCAGACCTGCGTCCTCGATGCTGACAGTACAAGCCGACCCAGAAGTTCCTCCAGCTCTCTGAGCTGGGCATTGAAGCCGCCAGCAGGCGAGAAGGTCATGGCGAACTGGTTTCCCATGGCGCTCAAGAATGGGCCCGCACTGGCTCCTGAACACAGCTCCGAGCACGATCTCCTCCACAGGGACGAGATGCGCACCCGCTTCATCGCCAACTTCCAAGGTACTCGTGACGGCCACCCGCCGTGGCGACATGCGCCGCATCAAGCAGCAACCAGGAGACCTGCAGAAATACATCCAGTAGCTTCAACAACGCACGCCTCAAGATTCCCAAGGTGACCGAGGAGGCCATCATCTCCGCCTTCTTCAACGGTGTGCGCGATGTCAAGATGAAAGAGGAGCTAGCGATGCATGAAGACTTGTGCACTTCCTTGGAGCTATTCAACTTGGCGACCAAGTGCGCCAGGGCCGAGGAAGGGCGTCTCTCCCTCCTCGAGCTGCACTGCAGACCCGAGAGAAGAAACCCAAGGCCAAGGATGTGAAGCGCAAAGGGGCTGCCGTGCTCATGGCGAACCGGACACAAAGCGGGCAGAGATCAGCCCGAGTCTTCCAAGGGAAGCCCGATGCTGCGTGTACCACGACCTCCACACCCACAACACCAATGAATGTCAAGAGCTCCGAGCCGTGCGAGAAGGGAGGATCGGCCGACGTCCCGACCGCAGCGACCGGGGCTACGGCCGAGGACGAGGAAGGAACGCAGGACTCTAGGAAGACCGCGGCCCTCGCCAAGGGTGGCGCGACCAACCTCACGAGGATCGCTGGCGGGACCCGCCACGCGAGGGAGGCTGGAGGGATCAGCCTCGTGAGGATCGCCCGCAAGGCAACGCAGGCCTCCCTCCTCTGCCACCGCAGCCAAGGAGAAATGAAGACCATCATCGGGGCGAAGTGCAGGGGCTTCCAGGAGCAGCGATCGCTTTGCATCTGGGCGGAGCTCAAGCCCCAGCCTCTCAACGCATCTTCAACCGTGGGGGCTTCCAGGGTCCGTCCCTACAACGCCGACAAACCTGAATGGCTGAGCTCTGGCCGTGGCAGCCCCGCATAGCGCCACCTCGTCAAGCCTTCAGTGCCTCGTCAGCCCTCCGGGTCAACTAACGGCTGACTGTCGGTTGTCACGGCGAACTTTCGTTCTTTCTGTGATGAGCCTGCAAGATCTCTTCAAGGAGCAGCGTCAGGCGAGGCCCCCACGGTGTCTCCTTCGCTCTCATCCGCGCGAACCGCTTGCATGTTAAAGGGGGGTGCCTGAGCATCGCGACTCAGGGCTCCTACTGGCTCTCCAGCCCTCACCCTCTGGCCTTGACAACGGCATCACGACCTGGCATACCAGCAACGGCTGAGACTCGCTCGAGGGCCGGGACCCGAGGACGTAGAGTAGAAAGGGGAGCAAAGGCGAGAGGGGAGGGACACGCGAGGACCTCGCCAAGCGACCCCTCGCCTACCGATGCACGGACCCGGCAACGCACCAGGAAGCAGCTCCTGATTCTCGAGATAAGTCACCCCCCGGAAGCACTAACTAACATGGCACCGTCCCCTCACCCAATGCAATCCCGTGTTAGCAACGTCGCTCTCCTTTCTCACTGAACGATGGCTGCTTGAGCGCTAAGAGGGACCTCCTGAGCATCGCGACTCAAGGGCTCTTATCGGACCTCGGGCCGCTCACCTCCTGGCCTTGACCACGGCATCGCGACCTGGCATACCAGCGACGGCTGAAGCCAGCCTTGGGACTCGGACCTGTCGGCGCAGAGCGTCGAGCCCTCGCGAGGTTCGAAAGGGAGAACTGAGCTAAGACGGAATGAGCAACTCGCACCGCTTCACGACAAGGATCATATTAACAAACAGGACCACGGGCACCTTACAAGCCCCCACGGGGCGCGCTTTTGATTCCTCGCAGGGAACAGATCCTAAAGAACGCTAACTACACTCGCCCCTGCAAAAGACGCCATCATCAACAAAGGCGTCGGGCACCGCGCCAACCCCATCCAGATCGAGGCGGCGACGGCTGCCGAGCCCGCCTGCTCCGAGGCGGCGCAGGCTCGGGGCTCGTAGCTGCCGTCGCTCGTCTCCGGAGTCGTGAAGAGCTCGGGCGGAGTCGCTGGATCCTCCGACGCCTCCACCGCCTGAGGAGCTGCCGAGGGAGCGGTCGGCGAGCCTAGCCCTCGCCGCGGCAGGGCTTCGATCACCTCTCCCGGGGCAGCACTCCAGCTGGCGCCCTTCCGCATCGAAGACCTTGAAGAGCATGACCGTAGCGCCGTCGTACTCGAGGTGGATCGCGAGGGCGCCCCTTGTCCTGCAGACCCGGGCTATCTCGCCCCAACCTCGAGTCATGAAGACCTCGCCCGGGGCAACGACCGCGACCTCGGCCCCGGTCGCAAGGGTGCCGCAGTCGGCGTGTTGTAGCCAAAGCTCCAGGGATCCTCCCCGCGGAATCGCGGAGGCGAAGAAGGGAGGAAGGCGAATCCAAGACCGAGGATACATGGTGGCGTGGAGCACGAACTCTCGGGAGGAGCCCTCGGCGTGGACTCCAGGGGGAACGACACGCACCTTCGTGACCCGCCGGCGCCGACGGTGGCGTCGCCCGTGGCGTTCTGCATCAACTCCTTCAGAGCCCTCGATCTGGGCGTACAAGGGAAGCGGGAACCCTGGTGGTGGCCGCTCGCACCAGGGCCTCGACACCACCTCGTGGGCACCCTCATTCCGATGGCAGAGGGCTAGCCGTTTCTTCGGCGGGAGCGGGTCAGGGCCCTCTCGGGGAGCCTTTCCTTTCTCTGCCGCGGAGAACCGGCGGATCGGAGCCATTGCAGCAAGACGGAGCAAGGACCGGGAAGAAGGAGAGGCGAGAAGAAACGGACCAGAGGAGCGCTCACCGTTCTGTACTTAAAGCCAGGGGAGGCCAACCGCCGACCTCCACGATTGCAGGTAATCATGTCCCGCTTTGCATGCAGGGACTTGTCAATTCGTCTGCGATTGCCGGCGTCGTGGGGAAGTGGAGATGCCCACGTCCAATCAACACGCCACGCTTGGCGCCCAAAACCCGCAGGCTGTTAGGGCCCTTGGCGCCGCACTTGCCCTTCGCCTCTGCTCGGCCAAGCCCGTGCGGCGCTTTGGGCCAGGGGCTCTTGTCGGCGTTACAGGGGCAGGGGTCCCCAGACTTGCCTGCCTGCGGCCTGCGGCATGGCTCAAAGGGGGCCCAGCACGGCCCATCTTCATCAACACAAGCTCAAGACCCTCGCGAGGGGCCAAGCCTCGCGGGGCGGACGACAGGGAGCTTCCTCAGGCACGGCCTCATCAGGCTGGCTCGCGAGGAGGCAGAGAGATCAAGGCGGGGTACCTCACGAGGTGCCCATGACGCAAGCCATGACGACCAAGGGCGCCAGGCGGGCGCCAGCCCGCGCAGTGTCCTCCTTTCCTCTTTGGTGCAAAGGGAGCAAGCGCACGCGAAAGCATCAAGCAAAGGCGTCCATTTCAAAGGTAACAAGACCAAGACCAGCCCAACGGCAGGAAGGAAGTCATTGTGGAGCCCAAGCAGGCGCCACCACCGTGAGCCTTGACAAAGAGGACCAACTTTAGTCAGGATAAGTGTACCAGATGTTCCCCTTCAAAATGGCCAATTGTTGGCGCCCTTCCCGCTCAATATTTGGGAAGAGGCCCGGGGCCTTCGCATATAAATAGGACTAGCCACGCACAGAGCTAGAGGCATCTTGAATAGACAGGGCTAGAGGCCGAGCAATCTAGAGAGAGAGAGAGAGCGACTGAACTCCTCCAAACAGTTCATCGCCCCGGCCAAGAACAGACCCTCGCAAGGCTGTTCTTCCTTGTATTGTTCATCACCATCAGCCCAAAGAGGCAATCCACCACACCACAAACTAGAGTAGGGTATTACACCACAATGGTGGCCCGAACTAGTATAAACCTTGTGTCTCTTGTGTTGTTCCTTTCGTAGTTTAGATCCTAGCGAGGCGGCGGGGTGCAGGTAGGTAGAGGGCGAGATTTCCGCGCGCACCCCAGTGTTCGAACCTCAAGGGTCTACCGGAACCCGAAATCCAACATCGGCGGTAGCAGCATTTAGCTGCACCCGACACTGCTACAGCTCTTGGGCTAGCAGGTCATTCTTCTTTGTAAGGACCTGGTTATAAAACGATCCCTAAATCAGTTGTACCAACTACTTTCGGTCTCGGGGGCTACAGGCATAGGGTTATCCCTTTTTGGACAAAGAAAACTTACATGCACATCTGTCAAATATTGCTTCGTGGCTTTTCTAATCCCATCTCGAGCAGCTTGGATGTATGTGTCACCCGAGCTAAAGGCATTGAACGCCTCTTCCAAGAACTTGGATTCTCGTAAGACAACCCTGCAGCACCGATGATTCATGGCGCTCTCTACTTCCGAGTTGGTGACAGACGTATCTTCCGAACCCTCGGCCGAAGGACAGTCCGGCGTTGTTTCCACACTGGCCCCATCTCTCCGGCAGGATCTAAATCTCGGCTGTTGGGAGCCTGACACGCCGGGCTCCCGGACACAGTTCGGCGGACCTTTTGCCTGTAACAAGACTAACGCACAAGTCAAAGTTGGGTGCGGCCGCTGAAAAATATATTTATAAACCCATACCTCTTGGATGAAAGCCTGGCTGTGTCTCCACCGGCCTTCCTCTTCAAAGGCTTGCCCGGCGTGGGAACTGATCTTTTCGAAATCGACGAACGCCTCCCCTGTGGAGCACGAGACAGTGCGGTGGGTGAGGCGGAATAAGAACACTCTTTTAGAGGAGGTGTCTCTTGATTACTTACATGGGAAGCTGGAAGAAGACCAGGATAATTGGCGACTATGGCCACTTCTGTGCCGTCATAGCTCGCCTGGTAAAACACCCCTTCCGCGAGTACCACGAATATATCCGGGTCCTCTTTGAACCCAGGATCAAGCTCTCGGTCGTGGTCCTCCGGCTGTGGAGCAGGGTTGTTAAGCCCCTCGGTTGCCTTCCGCCAGTGCTGTTTCAAAATAGACGGATTGGGAATTCGTTAAAGATGGCTAAGAAGGCGGAGCAAATAAAAGCAAAGGGGTTGGGATTTACCCAGCTAGGAGGGTTGTACGTGGAGTACCCGTCTCTGCGATTGATGCGGAGAAATTCTTCTTCCTCCCCTTTAAACAGCTCGACCAGTATCTTGGCTAAGGCGGCAGGGGTGTCCAAACCTTTCTGACCACAAGGGGAGGCATCATCCTCCCCATTGTAGTGCCACATTGGGAGCCCTCTGTATTGAAGCGGTTGAACCCCTCGCACTATGGAGGTCGCCATTACCTCTACTATTGTAAAACCAGACTGGGCAAGCATCCTTATCTTGCCCAGGAGCTGACGAACCTCCGTGATGTCCTCCTCTTCGAGACTTCGGGGACGCCAGCTGTGAGGTTTCTTCAACGGGACGCTTGCAAATGCTGGGAGACCCTTGCGAACTGGGTCGGGAAGAGCGACATCTTCTATATAGAACCATTCGGAAGGCCATTCTTTAGATGCCTTCCTTGGTGTGCTGGACAAGTATCTGGTATCGGTGACGCGCCATACTTCGGCTCCGCCCACTTCAAATATTGACCCCTGGTGATTGCGCGGGACAAGACAGAACAACTTTCTCCATAGTTCGAAATGGGCCTCAATGCTCAGGAACAGTTCGCACAAAGCGACGTAACCCGCGATATGCAGAATGGAGGTGGGAGTAAAATTATGCAACTGAAGGCCATAGTATTCCATAAGCCCCCGGAGGAATTGATGGATTGGAAACCCAACGCCCCTTAGCAGATAAGGGACGAACCAAACTCGCTCCCCCCCGGATGGATTGGGAAAATCCTCCGCCTAGGTCTCACCGTTAAGGAAAGCTAGCCCTGCTCAAACAGGGACTAGATCTGCAGGGGGAGAAATTCATGTGTTTGCAGCTTCTCTAATTGGTTGTGGGCCACTGAGGACCTCTCCCACTCGCCTCTCTCTGAGCCAGAGAAGGAACTGGGAACACTAGCCATGTTGGAATGGCTTCTCCTAGTGGTCTTTGGGGATTTTTCTCCGCGAGATGTTGAATGGATCTAAGATCCGATCCCTTTAAATAGGCGATCTTCCTGGCCTGATTGGGGTGTTATTTGCAAAAATACCCTGACCTCCCGCATTCACTCGACACGTGGAAGACGAGGATATTAGTGCACGGAAGCCGAGGGGAGGCGTTGAATCTGCGACCAAATACATTACTTGGAAATCATTAGAGGAGGAACCCGCCTTGCAATGTCGAAGACAATTTGTGTGCCGAACACCTCGCTATTGAAGACTGGTTCGGGGGCTACTGAGGGAGTCCTAGACTAAGGGGTCCTCAGGTGTCCAGCCTATTATCCATGGGCCGTACTGATGGGTTGTAAAGACACGAAGGCCGAAGACTGTACCCGTGTCCGGATTGGACTCTCCCTGGCGTGGAAAGCAAGCTTGGCGACCGACTATGAAGATCCCTTCCTATGTAACCGACTCTATGTAACCCTGGATCCCCCCGGTGTCTATATAAACCGGAGGGTGTAGTCCGGAAAGGATATACTCATTACCATAGTCATATAGGCTAGACTTCTAGGGTTTAGCCATTATGATCTCGTGGTAGATCAACTCTTGTAACACTCATATTCATCAAGATCAATTAAGCAGGAAGTAGGGTATTACCTCCATAGAGAGGGCCCGAACCTAGGTTAACATCGTGTCCCCCGTCTCTTGCTAACCATCGACCTCAGACGCACAGTTCGGGACTCCCTACCCGAGATCCGTCGGTTTTGACACCGACAGCAAGGCGGACTCCCCCCGGCGAGACCCTTGTCGGGGCGGCCTCCGTAGCCCCGGCAAGAACCCTTGCCGGGGCAACTCGCCCACCGCCAGCATCACAGCCACCCTTGAGCCTAAGAGCTCTGACACCATCAACAACATTGGAGCCAAGGCTCGGGAAGCGCCTGCATGGTGGCATGCAGATCTTTGTGAAGATCATAAGCACACAAGATCAGATGAGGACCAGAAGACAATGATTCTCGGCAAGATCCTTGCCGAGGAAACCCGCAAGACCGCGATGCCACGGCAAGACCCTTGCCGGGGCCCCGGCAAGACCCTCGCCGAGGACACTTGCGGGCCCGCCGCCAGGCCCATGTTTGTCAAGACTCCACCGCCGTTCCCATATAGCTGCCAGCCCAACTAGCTGGGCAGGCACCTACGTGGCGACGTGCGGCATCCCGGCCAACTCAGCAAGAAGCACCTACGTGGTGGCATGCAGATCTTCGTGAAGACCCTACCACCACGCCATCTCAGCAGCTTGCCAGCCTAAATGGCACTGCATGCATCGATGGCTTGGACGCGTGTCACAGCGAAGCGGAGTAGCAACGGACGGGATGGGCCTCGTTACCGTCCCCGATAAAGCAAGTGGACACCTAAGTAGCGCATTTAATGCGTTTTGTCCCTTAATGCCAGGCGATAAGCTTGAGCACTGTATACCTTTGCACCTCATGTGTTCCACTGTGGCAACCCCTTTCGACTATAAAAGGAGGCCCAAGGCGTACTGGAGAAGGATTCGGATCTTTTGGACTACGCACTCACCGTAGCAAGTTCAAGAACTCAAGAACACTCAAATACACACCAAGGCAGGACTAGGGTATTACGCATCCTCGTGGCCCAAACCTGGGTAAATGATCCTTGTGCTAGCTACTAGACCTGCTCTTTGCACAACCCCGCGCCCGCCAACCGTAGAAGGGATTCCAGTGATCCCATATGTGTCGTTTCTCCCCGACACGGAAGCATTATGACAACTCGGTTAATGTAGTCGTACGTCTTCATGATCCGACCGATCATAGAACCGAAGGTACGGCACCTCCGCAATATGCACACGTTCAGCTTGAAGACGTCCCAAGAACTCTAGATCCAGCTGAAGTCGAGGGAGAGTTTCGTCAGCACGACGGCGTGATGACGGTGATGATGGAGTTACCAGTGCAGGGCTTCGCCTAAGCACTACGACGATATGCCCGAGGTGGAATATGGTGGAGGGGGGCACCGCACACGGCTAAACAATCAACTTGTGTGTCTATGGGGTGCTCCCTCCCCCATATATAAAGGAGTGGAGGAGGGGAGGGCCGACCCTCTTTATGGCGCGCCCTAGGGGAGTCCTACTCCCACCGGGAGTAGGATTCCTCCCTTCCCAAGTTGGAGTAGGAGAGGAAGGAAGGAGGAGAGAGGGAGAAGGAAAGGGGGGCCGGCTCGCCACCCAATTCGGATTGGGCTTGGGGGGGCGGGCCCTCCACCTGGCCGCCTCCTCCTCTCTCCCACTAAGGCCCATACACTCCCCGTGGGTTTCTGGTAAACCTCTCCGGTAAATGCCCGAACTCACCCGGAACCATTCCGATGTCCAAACATAGTCATCCAATATATCGATCTTTATGTCTCGACCATTTAGAGACTCCTCGTCATGTCCATGATCATATCCGGGACTCCGAACTACCTTCGGTACGTCAAACCACATAAACTCATAATACAGATCATCACCGAACGTTAAGCGTGCGGACCCTACGGGTTCGAGAACTATGTAGACATGACCGAGACTCATCTCCGGTCAATAACCAATAGCGGAAGCTGGATGCTCGTATTGGTTCCTACATATTCTACGAAGATCTTTATCGATCAAACCGCATAACAACATACGTTGTTCCCTTTGTCATCGGTATGTTACTTGCCCGAGATTCGATCGTCGGTATCTCAATACCTAGTTCAATCTCGTTATCTGCAAGTCTCTTTACTCGTTCTGTAATGCATCATCCCATAACTAACTCATTAGTCACATTGCTTGCAAGGCTTATAGTGATGTGCATTACCGAGAGGGCCCAGAGATACCTCTCCGACAATCGGAGTGACAAATCCTAATCTCGATCTATGCCAACTCAACAAACACCATCGGAGACACCTGTAGAGCATCTTTATAGTCACCCAGTTACTATGTGATGTTTGATAGCACACTAAATGTTCCTCCGATATTCGGGAATTGCATAATCTCATAGTCATAGGAACATGTATAAGTTATGGAGAAAGCGATAGCAATAAACTAAACGATCAAAGTGCTAAGCTAACGAATGGGTTAAGTCAATCACATCATTCTCTAATGATGTGATCCCGTTTATCAAATGACAACACGTGTCTATGGCTAGGAAACTTAACCATCTTTGATTAATGAGCTAGTCAAAGTAGAGGCATACTAGTGACACTCTATTTGTCTATGTATTCACACATGTATTAAGTTTCCGGTTAATACAATTCTAGCATGAATAATAAACATTTATCATGATATTAGGAAATATAAATAACAACTCTATTATTGCCTCTAGGGCATATTTCCTTCAGTCTCACACTTGCACTAGAGTCAATAATCTAGTTCACATCGCCATGTGATTTAACACCAATAGTTCACATCGCCATGTGACCAACACTCAAAAGGTTTACTAGAGTCAATAATCTAGTTCACATTGCTATGTGATTAACACCCAGGAGTAATAAGGTAATATCATGTTTTGTCTGTGAGAGAAATTTTTAGTCTACGGGTCTGCAACATTCAGATCCGTATGTATTTTGCAAATTACTATGTCTACAATTCTCTGCACGGAGCTACTCTAGCTAATTGCTCCCACTTTCAATATGTATCCAGATCTAGACTTAGAGTCATCCAGATCAGTGTCAAAGCTTGCATCGACATAACCCTTTACGACAAACTTTTTGTCACCTCCATAATCGAGAAACATATCCTTATTCTACTAAGGATAATTTTGACTGCTGTCCACTGATCCACTCCTGGGTCACTATTGTACCCTCTTGCAAAACTCATGGTGAGGTACACAATAGGTCTGGTACATAGCATAGCATACTTCATAGAACCTATGACTGAGGCATAGGTAATGACTTTGATTCTCTTTCTATTTTCTGCCATGGTCGGGTTTTGAGTCTTACTCAACTTCACACCTTGCAACACAGGCAAGAACTCCTTCTTTGACTGTTCTATTTTCAACTACTTCAAAATCTTATCAAGGTTTGTACTCATTGAAAAATCTTATCATGCATCTTGATCTATCTCTATAGATCTTGATGCTCAATGTGTAAGCAGCTTCACCGAGGTCTTTCTTTGAAAAACTCCTTTCAAACACTCCTTTATGCTTTCCAGAAAATTCTACATCATTTCCGATCAACAATATGTCACTCACATATACTTATCAGAGAGGCTGTAGTGCTCCCACTCACTTTCTTGTAAATACAGGCTTCACTGCAAGTCTGTATAAAACTATATGCTTTGATCACACTATCAAAACATATATTCCAACTCCGAGATGCTTGCACCAGTCCATAGATGGATTGCTGGAGCTTTGCACACTTTGTTAGTACCTTTGGGATCGACAAAACCTTCTGGTTGCATCACATACAACTCTTCTATAAGAAATCCATTAACGAATGCAGGTTTGACATCCATTTGCCAAATTTCATAAAAATGCGGCAATTGCTAACATAATTCGGATAGGCTTTTAAGCATCGATACAAGTGAGAAAATCTCATCGTAGTCAACACCTTGAACTTGTCGAAAATATTTTTGTGACAATTCGAGCTTTGTAGATAGTAACACTACTATCAGCGTCCGTCTTCCTCTTGAAGATCCATTTATTCTCTATTGCTTGCCCATCATCGGGCAAGTCAACCTAAGTCCATACTTTGCTCTCATACATGGATCCCATCTCAGATTTCATGGCCTCAAGCCATTTCGTGGAATCTGGGCTCATCATCGCTTCCTCATAGTTCGTAGGTTCGTCATGGTTAAGTAACATGACCTCCAGAACAGGATTACCATACCACTCTGGTGCGGATCTTACTCTGGTTGACCTACGAGGTTCGGTAGTAACTTGATCTGAAATTTCGTGATCATCATCATCAGCTTCCTCACTAATTGGTGTAAGAATCGCTGGAACTGATTTCTGTGATGAACTACTTTCCAATTCGGGAGAAGGTAAAATTACCTCATCAAGTTCTACTTTCCTCCCACTCACTTCTTTAGAGAAACTCCTTCTCTAGAAAGGATCCATTCTTAGCAACGAATATCTTGCCTTCGGATCTGTGATAGAAGGTGTACCCAACAGTCTCCTTTGGGTATCCTATGAAGACACATTTCTCTGATTTAGGTTCGAGCTTATCAGGTTGAAGCTTTTTCACATAAGCATCGCAACCCCAAACTTTAAGAAATGACAGCTTAGGTTTCTTGCCAAACCACAGTTCATACGGTGTCGTCTCAACGGATTGAGATGGTGCCCTATTTATGTGAATGCAGCTGTCTCTAATGCATAACCCCAAAACGATAGTGGTAAATCGATAAGATACATCATAGATTGTACCATATCTTAATAAAGTACTGTTATGACATTCGAACACACCATTACGCTGTGGTGTTTCAGGTGGCATGAGTTTGTGAAACTATTCCACATTGTTTTAATTGAATGCGAAACTCATAACTCAAACATTCGCCTCCGCGATCAGATCGTAGAAACTTTATTTTCTCGTTACGATGATTCTCCACTTCACTCTGAAATTATTTGAACTTTACAAATGTTTCAGACTTGTGATTCATTAAGTAGATATACCCATATTTGCTCAAATCATCTGTGAAGGTCAAAAAATAATGATACCCGCCGCGAGCCTTAACACTCATCGGACCGCATACATCGGTATGTATTATTTCCAATAAGTCAGTAGCTCGCTCCATTGTTCCGGAGAATGGAGTTTTAGTCATCTTGCCCATGAGGGATGGTTTGCAAGCATCAAATGATTCATATTCAAGTGATTCCAAAAGCCCATCAGCATGGAGTTTCTTCATGCGCTTTACACCAATATGACCTAAACGGTAGTGCCACAAATAAGTTGCACTATCATTATTAACTTTGCATCTATTGGCTTCAATATTATGAATATGATCACTACGATGAAGATCCAACAAACTATTTTCATTGGGATTATGACCATCGAAGGTTTTATTCATGTAAAGAGAACAACAATTATTCTCTAACTTTAAATGAATAAACGTATTGCAATAAACATGATCAAATCATATTCATCCTCAATGCAAACACCAAATAACATTTATTTAGGTTCAACACTAATCCCGAAAGTATAGGGAGTGTGCGATGATGATCATATCAATCTTGGAACCACTTCCAACACACATCGTCACTTCACCCTTAACTAGTCTCTGTTCATTCTAAAACTCCTGTATCGAGTTACTACTCTTAGTAACCGAACTAGTATCAAATACCGAGGGGTTGCTATAAACACTAGTAAAGTACACATCAATAACATGTATATCAAATATAGCTTTGTTCACTTTGCCATCCTTCTTATCCACCAAGTATCTAGGGTAGTTCCACTTCCAGTGACCATTTCCTTTGCAGTAGAAGCACTCAGTTTCAGGCTTGGGTCTAGCTTTGGGTTTGTTCATGGGAGTGGCATCTTGCTTGCCATTCTTCTTGAAGTTCCCTTTCCTTTCCTTTGCCCTTTTACTTGAAACTAGTGTTCTTGTCAACCATCAACACTTGATGCCTTTTCTTGATTTCTACCTTCGTCGATTTCAGCATCGCGAAGAGCTCGGGAATTACTTTCGTCATCCCTTATTATAGTTTATCACGAAGTTCTAGTAACTTGGAGATAGTGACTAGAGAACACTATCAATCACTATATTATCTGGAAGATTAACTCCCACTTGATTCAAGCGATTGTAGTACCCAGACAATCTGAGCACATGCTCACTGGTTGAGCTATTCTCCTCCATCTTGTAGGCAAAGTACTGTCAGAAGTCTCATACCTCTTGATGCGGGCATGAGTATGAAAAACCAATTTCAACTCTTGGAACATCTTATATGCTACGTGGCGTTCAAAACATTTTTGAAGTCTTGGTTCTAAGCCGTAAAGCATGGTGCACTAAACTGTCAGGACCGGATTTCAGGATATTAATTTCCCGGAAAATGGCCCTTGTGCTCACCAGCCCCAGGACTGTTAGCTGATGAGACACCAACTTGATACAGAAACTCCAAGAAAAATACAAAATATGTAGTACAAGACCATTATGGCCAATGAGTACAACAAATGGTTTCTAGTGGTTGATGGCGGAAGCGGTTTGTGGTCCTTCAGCGTCTATGGGACTCCATTTCCCACAGGAACAGCTGACCTGGATAACTCCTATCTTTGCGAGGCTGTTGTCATCATTGCGTAGGTTCTGGGGTGTCATTGCAACGCTCCTCTCCATGCAAGAAATCTGGCCAAGACAATAGCCAAGGACAAGCCAGTGAGTACTTTGAATGTACTCGCAAACATTATGAACACTGGTATAATATAACAAATGATAATCATGCTCCGAAATATTCTATGATCACAACGTCGGTCACGAAATAAAAATCCATGATGCACGTAAGCAGGTTGTTTATGTAAAACATGAGTATGCAATCAGAGAGTAGAAATAGAATGCACCGATCGGGTGTCTGAAACGATGCCTCGAAAGGATAATGATATAAAGCATGCCTCAGTCGGGCGTCTGAGCGACACCACATAAAGGGCTTATAAGTGAAATAAGTAACCAACATGCCACGATCGAGCGATACGTGCGACACCACATAAAGGGCTTATAAGTGAAATAAATAACAAGTATGCCACATTCGGGCGTCTCAGCGACACCACATAAAGGGCTTATAAGTGAAATAAATAACAAGTATGCCACAGTTAGGCGTCTCAGCGACACCACATAAAGGGCTTATAAGAGGATAGTCACAGTGAATATCCGGGAGGCGAGAACCGTCGAGGATACTCAATAATTCAAATAATATAAAGGGTTAGTCCCTAATAATAATAATCATACTCATCATAAGTCACAAGTCATGATCCATGTTCTGGTTTAGCAGTTTCTCCTCCGAACACTGACACTAAGACCGACACTTGACCCATCCCAGAATGTAGTCCTTAACCATGGACACGGCTATTCGAATAGATATAACCTCTGCAGAGGGTGTACTCTTTACCCACGAGTAACAGATTCCTTTAGTCCATCGGGACTAATTCCATTTATGGTCTTTTAATTGAAAACACACCTGACCCGCACACACCAGCTTAACTTACCGGTGTCTAGAATCACCCACGACACATGTTAAGCAAAACTCTAAGTGGGCAGGCTACAACCTCGATTTGCATGGGATCAAATTTATACCGCGCGCTACTAAGGGGTGCCCCCCTCTCGGTCCCAACCAGAAACACCCATGCCCCTGGACCAAGTGGCATGCCTACCGGATGCAGCCGGTATCTTCCACCATGGCCTCTCTGTACGGTGTGCACCAAGAAAGGGGGTTGACAACTTACTGAATTGTACCCTACCTGCGGCAGGGACAAGTGGTAGTATGAAACAAGTATGGGGGTTAATGGAACAAGACTCGATCTATGCTCGACTCAGGAGGTTAAAGTATTCTCTGCATGATTAGCATAACAAATATATTTCAACCAACACACAAAATCACCACTCATCATACCTCATCATGCCATACCGGACACAACCGTCTCGACGAGGAACTAGAGACAAGCTCGTGTCTACCCAAGATGTAGACTTTCCCGGCTTCCTTCCGGTAGGCATGAAAGGCATATGAGGATGATTACTATCACAAGCATATCCATTTCCAACAGCAAGAATCTTCATTATGCACTCATGCGTATGATCGTATCATCACATAAAATAACGAATGCTCCATGTCAAGGTGGTGTTGTAATCGTATCAAACAACACACAAAAATATTATGCCAGGGTTCATAATGCTTGCCTTCAAGAGTATGCAAGTGGGGGTGCACTTTTTGAAACTTGCCTTCTTCTTCAAAATCCTATTTTACGAAAATTTGAATTATCACATAGGTTTCAAATAGTACAAAAAAGTTGTTTAGAAAATTTTAAAATAAATATTAAAATAAACTAGACAGAATTTGAGAAATAACAGAAAAAGAATCAAATAAATTGGACTTATATTTAAAAAGTTATAGCCAGTCAAAATTTGTTTTTAATAAAAACAGAAAAAGAAAATGGTTCAAATGAGAATATGTTTTCGGGGCAGAGCAGACGTACTCTGGGTTTTACGCTTTCACTTAAACCAGCGCGGGCCATCGCTGGGTCACTGACAGTGGGTCCCTTGGGCCCACTCGTCAGGTTTGACCAGTCGCCCGCGCCTCCTTTCTCCTCTGGCCGAACAGAGGCGGGGCTCCGGCGATCAACGCCGGCGAACGGTGGCTCCCCATGGGACTCCGAGGGCAGGGATGGATCCGCCAGTCCCGGGCGGTCCTCCCAATGGTCGAACGGCTGGCGGGGACGAAGGGAGTCACCGGCGGCGAGCTCCGCGGCGGACGGTGGCTTCGGGAGGATTGGGGCTTCGAGCTACGGTGGCTCCCGAGCGAGTTTGAGAGGTGGGGTGGCTCCACAAGGTTAAGGAGAGTCGGACGGTGGCGCTGGCTGGGCTAGGTAGGCTCTTCTCGTGACGCACGGCACCGGAGCATGGTGGTGGCCGAGCTGACCGGATATGGGGAAGACGGCCTCTCCCCATCGATTGTTGGCTATGGGAGCATCAGAGGGATGGCCTGAGGTTGCCTGGGGGTTTGGAGGATCTCGGGGGTCCCTATTTATAGCAGTCGACGTCGGTTCCGCGGCGGTCGGGGATAAGATCGTCGGCGAACCGCCGTTCTGTAGCCAGGGGGTGCATGGCGTTGGCTGGCGGGTCTGCAGGGGCGAGGATGAGCTCGAGCTGTTGGCGAGCTGGCGCCTTGGTATGGCTCGGGCAGCGTCGC
Source organism: Aegilops bicornis (assembly GCA_021605145.1). Taxonomy (NCBI): domain Eukaryota; kingdom Viridiplantae; phylum Streptophyta; class Magnoliopsida; order Poales; family Poaceae; genus Aegilops; species Aegilops bicornis. The sequence continues at coordinate 708,733,693 of CM038671.1, forward strand.
CCATGGCGAGAGGGCCGCTTGAGCGCGGTGGCAGCTTGCGGTGGTAGTCTTGTAGAGGCGCCAGGAGGGGCCAGGCGGCTCTGCTGACGAGGAGGGCAGGCGGCGTTGGCGGCGAATGGCCAAGGATCGAGCAGGCGTGGGACAGGCGGCAGCGAGGCAGCGGCTCGGTGCTGCAGCGTGAACGTGCGCTCTGGGCGCGCCCAGAGCACGCACGCGAGGTGCTCGGCAAAATGCCAAAGCTTGCCAGGGGGCCCTAATCCACATGAGGTGTAGCAGGGTGGGGCTATAGACTAAGGTAGAGCCATGAGACATGCTGGTTAGGCAAAGCAAGCAGGTCCAATGTGCAAACTAAAAACTATGTCAAAACTGACCATGCACACAAGGTGCTTGACAGAATGCCAAGGGCATCTAGGCAACTCTTGGGGTGGCCAAAAACTCCAGATCATCGTCTCTTTGGATGATAAAGAGGGTGGCAAGGTTAGTTGGGCAAAACCAGAAGCTTGTTAGTGCAATTTTTTGAGAAAACCAATTCTGGATAGAAAGTAAAGGGCATCATTGCATGGACCAAAAATACTCCAATGGGTCCACTCTCCTAGACTTAAGGGTTTTGTAGGGTGGTCTATAAGCAGGAAAAAGAATCATGGGTAAAAGGGCAAGTTAAAATATGGTTGCAGTAGAAAATGCCAAACTGGACCAGAGAGCAAAAGAGGATGTTTTGCTCAAATCTTTCAAAGAACACCAGGGGGTTTTTGCACAAAGTTGAATTATATACTCCTACTGACATCCCCTAATTTTGGTGGAAGTTTTAAAGGAATATTTAAATAGGTCGTAGTACAAAAGTGCAAACTGGACCAGATTTGAAAACTTGGGGTAGGGCTCAAAATCTCCAAATGACTAAAAGATATTTTTGCCTAAAAAGTGATTTAGGAACAACACATGTCATCCCCAAATTTTGGTGGGATTTTTAAATAAATTTATCAAAGGGTTGTAGTGCAAAAGAGGCTCTAAGGTTTATGAGAAACCATTTTCAAGAGAAATAAAGTTCAGGGAAAATACTTTTAGAAATAAGTTCACTGATGAAAGAAATGTTTCTTGAGAGGGTATACAAGTCCAACAAAATTTGAAAAGTTTTTACTTGGGGTGCCACAACTCAGAAGAAAAGAGTGGTTCTGAATCAAAGAAAAATCCAAAAAATAAAAATTTAATTTACCAAGGCAAAATTTTAATCAATAAATCATGGTTAAATTTTTGGGGTGTTACAACACTACCCCCCTTAAGAAAAATCTCGTCCTCGAGATTTGCTAAGGGTTGTTTTGAAAATATTACTCCTATTAGCTGAAACCAAACAGTTTACTCATAGCACAAACTTAGGGTACAACGCATAAGCTGCAACACATAAATAAAAGCTGGGACAATGAACATAGAAGTGATGTCTATAATGAAAACGGTAAATGGACAGGGTCCTGAGAAAATGTCTCTGGTACTGGGGCACACTCCTCTTCTATTGGGGGAAGCGGATTGACTAGCCGATGAATGTGTCTCTCCTGGTTGGGCCTCAGTGGTCTGCCGATGGCGATCTGAGTATTTAAATCAGCGAGGCTCTGGAGATAACCCATTACTCACTGGGTTAAACGCTCTTGAGCGATAACGTACTGGGCAAGGCTGGCCAGCACTAGGTCCCTCTCAATTCGTCCATCGGGAAAAGATGTTACTTCTCTGGGTGCTGCACGACTCGGGAAGTAATAATACCCTCGTTCGCTGGCATAGGGTACCGCGAATTCAAGGCGAGCAAGTGCTTAAATGCTGCAGCTTCTATGGCCATATCTTGGTCGGCATAGATTTCCCCACGAAGCAGGCTTCCGTTGGGTCTTGGTTTGGCTTTGCGGGAGGGATGTGCACCACTGCCCAATATTTTGAGGTGGATGGAGTGATCCTCGATTTGAGCAACTCGTACGGGGGTGGTTGGATAGAACTCATGGTACTTCGGGTAAAGTCCCACAATATTTTAACGAAACTACCGGGGGTGGCATCTGGGGTTCTCAGATAAATACTATGGCTCGGCATGGCAAGGAATGGCTGTGAGAGTTGTGCACAAGGTGAGGGGTATTTGGCAAGGTCACGAGGTGGCCTTTTATATAGCATCTGGGCTGGGTCATTGATCATGGTGAGGGGCAACTAGTTTGTCGGTTCTGCTCTGTGGGATCGGGGTCAATGCCACCGATACACATATCTCGCAAGTGACATATTACTGTGGGTGTCGCCGGGGTTGGTTTCTGGTAGCTACGCCCGGAATTAAAAATGCAATCGTACACCAACATACTTATGCATGGCTACTATTAAAAATAGGGGCGCACAAGCAAACATCATTTAATTATGGCGATATAGGATCATACAATTACAGGGCATGGACATACTAAGACTCGGTACTACTCGAGTGACTCTAGTCTACCTCGTTAATGTCTAAGCAGGCGTGCCTTGTGGACGCCGAGGCTTCTCCACGGGTTTCACCGTCGGGGTTAGCTGGATGGAGTTGAGGGGCTGCAGGGTCGGGGTAGCGATGATGACCATCGCGGGGGTTGTTGGCCACAATCCCGTTGGAGCGTGTTCCCAAAAGGCGACGAAGCACTTCGGGGACACCAAAGTATTTTGGTCGATGGTCAAGGCAGACCTCAAGGACTCGGTCGGTTGTCCGAACAGCACGACTGGGTTGTCGGCGTCGGGCTCATCTTCTCCTCTTACCGGGGCTCGGCGAACTAGTTCTCCACGAGCTGCAATCAGATCAAAGGTGATTTGATCGAACAGTCCCTCTAGTGCACTTACATAGCGCACCAGATGCAACAATGCAGGATCCGTCTCGTGATCTCCGTTGGCAACCTGGGGTGGCCTACCATACCCGTCACGGCTAGGGTAGTAGTAGAAACGGCTGACGATTAACTCTGGGCGACAAGTCCCGGAGTTGCACTATAGCCTCTCGAGCAGCTAGTTGGATGGCTTGTGGCTCAAAGGAAGTTGTCCTTCCGGTGAACCTGTAGGGGCATTCTGGCGATAGACCCCTACCATAGACGTGTACTATGGCCCAGAATTGACGGCTCTCACCGCTCATGGGCTCTTGATACACAACATACTATGGGGGCTCTTCTAATGCAAAGGCACGGCGGGTGAGGTTTGCTAGCACGGTCACAAAACCTCCAAGGTTGGTTGTTGTGGTCTCATTGTGAACAATGGGTCCGGGCATTTTATCTTAGTTTGGAGTAGAGGTTGTGTTGTGCTGAGTTGAGGCTAGCGTGCCCTTTTTATAGAAAAAGGGGACGGAGTCTTCCTTCGCACGCTTGCGAATGAGACACTTTAGGTGTCGGTCACTGGCGCATGATCGACAGGCTAGGCTGATAGGTTGGGCACCGACTGCCAAAAGCGTCGGGGTCACTGTGTGGCTATCTTACACAAGAAGCCTGGCCGGGGTTAGGTTAAGGTCTGGTGGGTTGGTTAACCTAGGTTTTTCGACCTGGCTAAGATAGGATTAGCCAATGGTCAGCCTGGCTCTGATACCAAGGTTGTCAGGACTGGATTTCGGGATATTAATTTCCCGGAAAATGGCCCTTGTGCTCACCAGCCCTAGGATTACTGTTAGCTGATGAGACACCAACTTGATACAGAAACACCAAGCAAAATACAAAATATGTAGTACAAGACCATTCTGGCCTATGAGTACAACAAATGGTTTCTAGTGGTTGATGGCGGAAGCGGTTTGTGGTCCTTCAGCGTCTATGGGACTCCATTTCCCACAGGAACAGCTGACCTGGATAACTCCTATCTTCGCGAGGCTGTTGTCATCATTGCGTAGGTTCTGGGGTGTCATTGCAACGCTCCTCTCCATGCAAGAAATCTAGCCAAGACAATAGCCAGGGACAACCAGTGAGTACTTTGAATGTACTCGCAAACATTATGAACACTGGTATAGTATAACAAATGATAATCATGCTCCAAAATATTCTATGATCACAACGTCAGTCACGAAATAAAAATCCATGATGCACGCAAGCAGGTTGTTTATGTAAAACATGAGTATGCAATCAGAGAGTAGAAATAGAATGCACCGATCAGATTATGCAAGCGACGCCTTGAAAGGATAATGATATAAAGCATGCCTCAGTCGGGCGTCTGAGCGACACCACATAAAGGGCTTATAAGTGAAATAAGTAACAAACATGCCATAGTCGGGCGTCTGTGCGACACCACATAAAGGGCTTATAAAGTAAATAAATAACAAGCATGCCATAGTCGGGCATCTCAGCGACACCACATAAAGGGCTTATAAGTGAAATAAATAACAAGTATGCCACAGTCGGGCGTCTCAGCGACACCACATAAAGGGCTTACAAGAGGATAGTCACAGTGAATATCCAGGAGGCAGAACCGTCCCAGGGATACTCAATAATTCAAATAATATAAAGGGTTAGTCCCTAATAATAATAATCATACTCATCATAAGTCACAAGTCATGATTCATGTTCTGGTTTAGCAGTTTCTCCTCCGAAGACCGGCACTAAGACCGACACTTGACCCATCCCAGACTGTAGTCCTTAACCATGGACACGGCTATTCGAATAGATATAACCTCTGCAGAGGGTCTACTCTTTACCCACGAGTAACGGATGCCTTTAGTCCATCGGGACTACTTCCATTCTGATCTTTTAATTGAAAACACACCTGACCGCACACCAGCTTAACTTACCGGTGTCTGGAATCACCCACGACACCTGTTAAGCAAAACTCTAAGTGGGGAGGCTACAACCTTGATTTGCATGGGATCAAATTTATACCGCGCACTACTAAGGGGTGCCCCCCTCTCGGTCCCAACCGGAAACACCCATGCCCCCGGACCAAGTGGCATGCCTACCGGATGCAGCCGGTATCTTCCACCATGGCCTCTCTGTACGGTGTGTGCCAAGAAAGGGGTTGACAACTTATCGAATCATACCCTACCCTGCGGCAGGGACAAGTGGTAATCTGAAACAAGTATGGGGTTCTTTGGAACAAGACTCGATCTATGGTCGACTCAGGAGGTTTAAGTATTCATGGCATGATTAGCATAACAAATATATTTCAACCAATGCATGTAATCACCACTCATCATACCTCATCATGCCCTACCGGACACAACCGTCTTGACGAGGAACTAGAGACAAGCTCGTGTCTACCCAAGACAGAGACTTTCCCGGCTTCCTTCCGGTAGGCATGAAAGGCATACGAGGTAATTACTATCACAAGCATATCCATTTCCAACAGCAAAGAATCTTCATTGTGCACTCATGCGTATGATCATATCATCACATAAAATAACGAATGCTCCATGTCAAGGTGCTGTTGTAACCGTATCAAACAACACACAAAAATATTATGCGGGGTTCGTAATGCTTGCCTTCAAGAGTATGCAAGTGGGGGTGCACTTTTTGAAAGTTGCCTTCTTCTTCAAAATCCTATTTTATGAAAATTTGAATTATCACATAGTTTTCAAACAGTACAAAAAAGTTGTTTGGAAAATTTTCAAATAAATATTAAAATAAACTAGACTGTCGGAGTAATTGGACACGGATACCCCGAAGACGGCAAGACGATATTCCAAGACATCGGGGCTAGCAAATCCCCTCAGTCCGACTCCGGGCTGCGATCGCACCACCAAGTCGATCGCTATCGCCGACTCCCATTGCCCAGCCGACTCGGCTGCCGATCGCACCACCAGGCCGATCACCGCTGCCGACTCCCGGCCGCCCAGGCCGACTCGAACTGCCGACTACACCTCCAGGCCGACCCGGCTGCCGATCGCACCACCAAAGCCGATCATGGCTGCCGACTGCGCCACCAGCCGACTGCCGACTGCAGCCCGACGCGACCCCGACGTGACGATCGTACCTGGCACTGTTCACATGACACCGCAGCCATCATGTACAGCGTCACTTGTCCCCTGGCACTATTTATGAAGTGACCCAGGGGACAAGGATGACACCCCACCATGCCTACCTAGCTTACTTCCTAAGCTACCCACATAGCTTACATATCAAGCTAGCCATGCCTATATAAGCTAGCTCCATCCATCCATCGAGGATGGACTCACGCATGAGCACCCACATGCATGCTCACGGCCATGAGCATGGCCGACCACTAGCATGCCACTTATGAGAGACATATCTGAGGCCGGATGCCTATGGCATCGACCTCAAATACAGCTCGAGGAGCACTCTGTGCGGATATACCAGATATACTCAGACATGCAGGAGTAGGGTATTATCTCTCCGGAGAGCCCGGACCAGGTAAACTACCGCGTGCTACTCGCATACCCGCCTCCGGGCCCTATCGGCAGCGATCTTGCCCTCACACGAAGCCAGCCTGTGGCATATGTCGTCCTGCACACCCCGTGAGAATACCACGACATTTGGCGCCCACCGTGGGGCGGTACTATGCTACCGCGCTGCTGCTGGTTTCGCAGTCCGGGCGGGACCATCTTCGTCTCCACCGCCCCGGCGTCGCGCCGTCTCTCTGGTAGTGCTCGGGGGCTCGACTTCGACCCACCCCCAGAGCGGCTGCCATGGACGGCGCGTCCTTGTCGTCGGCCTCGCCGCCTTCGTCGTCACCACCATTGCGACGGCGGCCGTCCGTCCGCGCACGCTGCGCCGCCTCGTTTCGGCCGGCTGTGGCCATCCACGCGCTGCTCGCGTTTGCTCCCCTCCGTGCTACGCCTTGCTCTGGCCGGAATGCGCATTAGCTTCTCCACTTGCCATCTTTGCGAGCTAGCTAGATGCAAGTCAAAGTATGGTCGTACCATAGCCATGCACTAGCCCAAACAATACACTTGCACATCCCAGTCAGACACTTCCCGTGCAATGGCCGGATACTAGTCAGACAATGGCCAGACTAGTAACGTGCCTGTGCTCTGCTCCGCCCACGCGTGTGCGCAGCCGTCTCCGCTCGCATCTGCTCTGCTCCAGCCACCACGCCCGCCATCGCCCTCCTGCTCCTCCCTGCATTCGAGCGCTCGGCGGCGTCGAGGCCTCCTTCGCCCGGGCACCTCCGCTCCCGTATGTCTCCGCGACGGCCGCCCGTCTCCTGCGTCTGCGCCGCCCGGCCTTCTCCTCCTCGGTGCAGCGCTGGCCTTCCGTCCGCGCCGCCGCCCGGCAACGTCCTGCAGACGCGTCCGTCACCGCGGCGACTTCGCTTCCACGCCCAGCGCCCGCGGCTCCCCGTCGCCGGCCCCCGCCCAGCTGCGTCGACCCCCATCTCCCTCGCAGCGGTTGGGCGCCCGCGCCAGCGCCGCCCGGGCAGCTCCGCCTCCACCCGCGTCTTTGCCTCCACGCGCCGGCGGGGGTCCGGCTCCCTGCGTCGACCCGCCCGCCTCGCGCCGGGTCCGGCTCCAGTGCCCCCCGCCGGCTCCACGCCTCCTACAAGCTGGCGGCCTGCCTTCGCCAGCGCCCGCTGCCAGTCGCCGCCCGCGGCCTTCTCCATCAAGGCCCGTCCGGCTCCCCAACCCGGCCGCCTCCGCTCACGGCCTCCTTGGCGGATCCGGCCGCTGCCGTCTCCGCCCGCCGGACGGCCGAGCTCCGCCGCTGCCGGCTCTACCGCCCATGTCGGCTTCCTCCCGCGACCTCCACCCATGCCTGCCGCCTCCCACGCTGGCCGACCCCAGCTCCGCGCCAGCTCCTGCTGCCGGCTCGCGGCAGCCGCGTCCGCCTGCCGGCTCGCTGCTCAAGCCGGCTGACTTCCCCGCCCCACTTCGCCTCGCGTCGCCTGCGCCGGCTCCCCCGCTCCCGCCGGGTCTTCGCGCCCTCGCCCAGGCTGCGGCGGGCTCATGCCACGTCGGCCTCCCTTGGTCCGGCCTCCCAGCCTTGACTTACCCGCCCAATTTGCCGGCTCCATCGCCAGGTCTCTGACGTCCAGCGCCCCGCTGCTTCGCCTCCGGCCGACCCCTGCTGGTCCTTGCTGCGGTCCCCTGGTCGGCTGGAGAAAAGAAGGAAGAAAAGACAGAGGAAAAAAGTGCCAAGCCGGCTGTACAAAAAAAAGAGAAAGAGGTCGGTGGGACAACGAAAAAAAAAGAGAGATGTCGGCTGGAGATAAAAAATGATGTCGGGGGGAGGAAAAGAGAGAAGTGGGCCGGCTGCCCTGTTGCTTGCTTTGCAATGGGCTGACCGTAAAAAAGTGACCGGGTGAGAGAGCTGGAAGAAGAGAGAGAGATAAAGAAGAGGCCGATTGCTGGTGGCCGATCGTCAGCGTGGCGGGTGCCCAGCCGTCCGCCCGAAAGTCGAGCCGGGTTCCACCGGCAGACTAGAGAAGAGTTTTGTCCGGCTGCCAGCAGCAGAAGAGAAAAAAGAAAAGAAGGGCGTTGCAAGACGCCGCCTCGGGCCGGTCGAGCCTGACCGGCGGGCCCCGCCTAAGCACCCGGGCTCGAAGGCCACACCCGCCGGGTGAGTCAGCGCCTCCATGAAGCGCCGAGTCAGCCGCTGTTGTCTTCGACGACCGCGACTACACGAAAAACAATGTGAGACCCTTACCCGCATATTTTTTGCACCACAAGAGCATGGATAACCCCGAGCAATGCTCGGGGGCTACCTTCGCATTTCATTACAGTTGCATCACTGTTATCCCCGGCGCCAGCGAGTTAGCCAGGGCTGGCAGCTCGAGACGTTAGTTCCCGCAGACTGCTTAGTAGCGTGCGCGGTTCCAAAGGCCCACCTCTCAGCCACAGACCGCAGAGCGGCTGTCCGGCTAGCAAGAGTGAACGCTGGAGGCCGCCCACGCGAAAAATGTCCGGGAAGAGAAACGCTTTGGGCGACCCGACCATTTACTTTACTAGTATCAACTCGGTTGAATCTGCTCCCAGACTTTGAGTACTGTACACTCCACTTCGCGGCCCACTCTCAGCCACAGACCGCAGAGCGGCTGTCCGGCGAGCGAGAGCACAAGCCAAAAAGCGGAGGGAACACGAAAAAGATTAAGGGGGCTCGGACGAAACCGAGTCGGCACCCTCCGCATAAAACTTGCAATGCTAAAAGCAATCATTTGATATATCCGCGTGGACTAACTTTGTCTTTTTTCATGATCATTTCCACGAACACTCGCCAAAAAACCTCTGCCCAACTTTGCCAAAGTTGCCTGGAGGCTTGGGGGCTACTGTCGGAGTAATTGGACACGGATACCCCAAAGACGGCAAGACGATGTTCCAAGACATCGGGGCTAGCAAAGCCCCTCGGTCCGACTCCCCGGCCGCCCAGGCCGACTGCAGGCTGCGGACTGGACCCTCAGTCCGACTCCGGGCTGCGGACTGCACCACCAAGCCGACTGCTGGCTGCCGACTCCCCGGCTGCCCAGGCCGACTCCGGGCTGCCGACTGCACCACCAGGCCGACCGCTGGCTGCCGACTCCCCGGCCGCCCAGGCCGACTCCGGGCTGCCGACTACACCTCCAGGCCGACCCCGGGCTGCCGACTGCACCACCAGGCCGATTGGTCAGCCGATCGCGCCATCACCGATCACGATCAGCAGCCCGACGCGTCCCGACGTGGACGACTGCATTCGCACTGCTCACATGACACCCCAGCCATCATGTATAGTGTCACTTGTCCCCTGGCACTATTTATGAAGTGACCCAGGGGACAAGGATGACACCCCACCATGCCTACCTAGCTTACTTCCTAAGCTACCCACATAGCTTACATATCAAGCTAGCCATGCCTATATAAGCTAGCTCCATCCATCCATCAGGGGATGGACTCACGCATGAGCACCCACATGCATGCTCACGGCCATGAGCATGGCCGGCCACTAGCATGCCACATATGAGGCATATACGAGGCCAGATGCCTATGGCACTGACCTCAGATACAGCTCCAGGAGCACTCTGTACCAGATATACCAGATATACTCAGACATGCAGGAGTAGAGGTATTATCTCTCCGGAGAGTCCCGAACACAGGTAAACTACGCGTGTTACTCGCATACCCGCTCCCGGCCTATCGCCAGTGAGCCTTGCCCTCACATGAAGCCACCTTGTGGCATATGTCGCCTTGCACCCCCGTGAGAATACCACGACATAGACAGAATTTGAGAAATAACAGAAAAAGAATCAAATCAATTGGACTTACATTTAAAAAGTTATAGCCAGTCAAAGTTTAGTCAAAAATCTGTTTTTAATCAAAACAGAAAAAGAAAACGGTTCGAATGAGAATACGTTTTCGGGGCAGAGCAGACGTACTCTGGGTTTTACGCTTTCACTTAAACCAGCGCGGGCCCTCGCTGGGTCACTAACAGTGGGTCCCTTGGGCCCACTGGTCAGGTTTGAACAGTCGCCCGCACCTCCTTTCTCCTCTGGCCAAACAGAGGCGGGGCTCCGGCGATCAACGACGGCGAACGGTGGCTCCCCACGGGACTCCGAGGGCAGGGATGGATCCGCCAGTCCCGGGCAGTCCTCCCAGTGGTCGAACGGCTGGCGGGACAAAGGGAGTCACCGGCGGCGAGCTCCACGGCGGAAGGTGGCTTCGGGAGGATTGGGGCTTCGAGCTACGGTGGCTCCCGAGCGAGTTTGAGAGGTGGGGTGGCTCCGCAAGGTTAAGGAGAGTCAAGCGGTGGCGCTGGCTGGGCTAGGTAGGCTCTGCTCGCGACGCACGGCACCGGAGCATGGCGGCGGCCGAGCTGACCGGAGATGGGGAAGGCGGCCTCTCCCCATCGATTGCCGGCTATGGGAGCATCAGAGGGATGGCCTGAGGTTGCCTGGGGGTTTGGAGCAGCTCGGGGTCCCTATTTATAGCGGTCGAGGTCGGTTCCGTGGCTACCGGGGATAAGATCGTCGGCGAACCGCCGTTCTGTAGCCAGGGGGTGCATGGCGTTGGCTGGCGGGGTCTGGCAGGGCGAGGGGATGAGCTCGAGCTGTTCAGGGGCGAGCTGGCGCGCGGCTGTGGCTCGGGCAGCGTCGCCCATGGCAGAGGCTGTCGGAGCGGCGGTGGCAGCTTGCGGTGGTAGTGCTGTAGGGCGCCAGGAGGGGCCAGGGCGTCTCTGCAATGAGGGAGGGGTCGCGCGCGTTGGTGGTGAATGGCCAAGGATCAGAACAGGCGCGGGAGAGGGCGGCAGCGAGACGCGGCGGCTCGTTGCGCGCGCGTGCAAAACATGCGCTCTGGGTGTGCCCAGAGCACGCCCGCGAGGTGTTCGGGAAAATGCCAAAGCTTGCCAGGGGGCTCTAATCTACATGAGGTGTAGCAGGGTCGGGCTATAGACTAAGGTAGAGCCATGAGACATGCTGGTTAGGCAAAGCAAGCAGGTCCAATGTGCAAACTAAGAACTATGTCAAAACTGACCATCCACACAAGGTGCTTGCCAGAATGCCAAGGGCATCTAAGCAACTCTAGGGGTGGCCAAAAACTCCAGATCATCGTCTCTTTGGATGATAAAGAGGGTGGCAAGGTTAGTTGGGCAAAACCAGAAACTTGTTAGTGCAAGTTTTTGAGAAAACCAATTCTGGACAGAAAGTAAAGGGCATCATTGCATGGACCAAAAATACTCCAATGGGTCCACTCTCCTGGACTTAAGGGTTTTGTAGGGTGGTCTATAAGCAGGAAAAAGAATCATGGGTAAAAGGGCAAGTTAAAATATGGTTGCAGTATAAAATGCCAAACTGGACCAGAGAGCAAAAGAGGATGTTTTGCTCAAATCTTTCAAAGAACACCAGTGGGTTTTTGCACAAAGTTGAATTATATACTCCTACTGACATCCCCTAATTTTGGTGGAAGTTTTAAAGGAATATTTAAATAGGTTGTAGTGCAAAAGTGCAAACTGGACCAGATTTGAAAACTTGGGGTAGGGCTCAAAATCTCCAAATGACTAAAAGATATTTTTGCATAAAAGTGATTTAGGAACAACACATGTCATCCCCAAATTTTGGTGGGATTTTTAAATAAATTTATCAAAGGGTTGTAGTGCAAAAGAGGCTCTAAGGTTTATGAGAAACCATTTTCAAGAGAAATAAAGTTCAGGGAAAATACTTTTAGAAATAAGTTCACTGATGAAAGAAATGTTTCTTGAGAGGGTATACAAGTCCAACAACATTTGAAAAGTTTTTACTTGGGGTGGAAACTCCACAACTCAGAAGAAAAGAGTGGTTCTGAATCAAAGAAAAATCCAGAAAATAATAAATTAATTTATCAAGGCAAAATTTTAATCAATAAATCATGGTTAAATTTTTGGGGTGTTACATAAACTACCAAGTAGTCATCATACCGAGCTTTTGTCAAAATGTTCATAACGTCTGCATCTGCTTCTGCAATAGGTCTGTCACCTAGCGGTGCATCAAGGACATAATTCTTCTGTACAGCAATGAGGAAAATCCTTAGATCACGGATCAAGTCCGCATCTTTGCTACTATCATCTTTCAACTTATATTTCTCTATGAACATATAAAAAATAAACGGGGAGCTACATCGCGAGCTATTGACCTACAACATAGATATCCTAATACTACCAGGACTAAGTTCATGATAAATTAAAGTTCAATTAATCATATTACTTAAGAACTCCCACTTGGATAGACATCCCTCTAATCATCTAAGTGATCACGTGATCCAAATCAACTAAACCATGTCCGATCATCATGTGAGATGGAGTAGTTTTCAATGGTGAACATCACTATGTTGATCATATCTACTATATGATTCACGTTCGATCTTTCGATCTCAGTGTTCCAAGGCCATATCTGCATATGCTAGGCTCTTCAAGTTTAACCCGAGTATTCTGCATGTGCAAAACTGGCTTGCACCCGTTGTATGTGAACGTAGAGCTTATCACACCGATCATCATGTGATGTCTCGGCACGACGAACTGTAGCAACGGTGCATACTCAGGGAGAACACTTATACCTTGAAATTTAGTGACAGATCATCTTATAATGCTACCGCCGAACTAAGCAAAATAAGATGCATAAAAGATAAACATCACATGCCATCAATATAAGTGATATGATATGGCCATCATCATATCGTGCCTTTGATATCCATCTTCAAAGCATCGTCATGATCACCATCGTCACCGGCTTGGCACCTTGATCTCCGTCGTAGCATCGTTGTCGTCTCGCCAACTATTGCTTCTACGACTATCGCTACCGCTTAGTGATAAAGTAAAAACAATTACATGGCGATTGCATTGCATACAATAAAGCGACAACCATATGGCTCCTGCCAGTTGCCGATAACTCTGTTACAAAAACATGATCATCTCATACAATAAAATATAGCATCATGTCTTGACCATATCACATCACAACATGCCCTGCAAAAACAAGTTAGACGTCCTCTACTTTGTTGTTGCAAGTTTTACGTGGCTGCTACGGGCTTAGCAAGAACCGTTCTTACCTACGCATCAAAAACCACAATGATATTTCGTCAAGTGTGCTGTTTTAACCTTCAACAAGGACCGGGCGTAGCCACACTCGATTCAACTAAAGTTGGAGAAACAGACACCCAGTAGCCACCTGTGTGCGAAGCACGTCGGTAGAACCAGTCTCGCGCAAGCGTACGCGTAATGCCGGTCTGGGCCGCTTCATCCAACAATATCGCCGAATGAAAGTATGACATGCTGGTAAGCAGTATGACTATTATCGCCCACAACTCTTTGTGTTCTACTCGTGCATATAACATCTACGTATAGACCTGACTCTGATACCACTGTTGGGGAACGCAGTAATTTCAAAAAAAAATCCTACGCACACGCAAGATCTATCTAGGTGATGCATAGCAACGAGAGGGGAGAGTGTTGAACACGTACCCTCATAGACCGTAAGCGGAAGCGTTATGACAACGCGGTTGATGTAGTCGTACGTATTCACGATCCAACCGATCCTAGCACCGAAGGTACGGCACCTCCGCGATCTGCACACGTTCAGCTCAGTGATGTCCCACGAACTCTAGATCCAGCTGAGGTCGAGGGAGAGTTTCGTCAGCACGATGGCGTGATGACGGTGATGATGGAGTTACAGGCGCAGGGCTTCGCCTAAGCACCACGACGATATGACCGAGGTGGAATATGGTGGAGGGGGCACCGCACATGGCTAAACAATCAACTTGTGTGTCTATGGGGTGCCCCCCTCCCCCGTATATAAAGGAGTGGAGGAGGGGAGGGGCCGGCCCTCTCTATGGCGCGCCCTAGGGGAGTCCTACTCCCACTGGGAGTAGGATTCCCCCCCTTCCCAAGTTGGAGTAGGAGAGGAAGGAAGGAGGAGAGAGGGAGAAGGAAAGGGGGTCCGGCCCTCCACCCAATTCGGATTGGGCTTGGGGGGCGCGCCATCCACCTGGCCGCCTCCTCCTCTCTCCCACTAAGGCCCACACACTCCCCGGGGGTTTCCGATAAACCCCCGGTACTCCGGTAAATGCCTGAACTCACCTGGAACCATTTCGATGTCCAAACATAGTCATCCAATATATCAATCTTTATGTCTCGACCATTTTGAGACTCCTCCTCATGTCCGTGATCATATCCGGGACTCCGAACTACCTTTGGTACATCAAAACACATAAACTCATAATATCGATCGTCACCGAACGTTAAGCGTGCGGACCCTACGGGTTCGAGAACTATGTAGACATGACTGAGACTCGTCTCCGGTCAATAACCAATAGCGGAACCTGGATGCTCATATTGGTTCCTACATATTCTACGAAGATCTTTATCGGTCAAACCGCATAACAACATATGGTGTTCCCTTTATCATTGGTATGTTACTTGCCCGAGATTCGATCGTCGGTATCTCAATACCTAGTTCAATCTCATTACCGGCAAGTCTCTTTACTCATTCCGTAATGCATCATCCCATAACTAACTCATTAGTCACATTTCTTGCAAGGCTTATAGTGATGTGCATTACCGAGAGGGCCCAGAGATGCCTCTTCGATAATCGGAGTGACAAATCCTAATCTCGATCTATGCCAACTCAACAAACACCATTGAAGACACCTGTAGAGCATCTTTATAGTCACACAGTTACGTTGTGACGTTTCATAGCACACTAAGTGTTCCTTCGGTATTCGGGAGTTGCATAATCTCGTAGTCATAGGAACATGTATAAGTTATGAGAAAGCAATAGCAATAAACTAAACGATCAAAGTGCTAAGCTAACGAATGGGTCAAGTCAATCACATCATTCTCTAATGATGTGATCCCGTTCATCAATGACAACACATGTCTATGGCTAGGAAACTTAACCATCTTTGATTAACGAGCATTTGGAACCGTCGCCAAGTGAGTGTGGGCGATAGTGGGGTCCTTCCCACATGACCCAGAAACCGTCGGGGATAGGGAGCCTTGATGCATACAGTTGTCCCTATATAACCGTTTCGATATCTCGAATATCCCAAATGCTTCATCCTTGGTATTCGTTTGTGCTCGCATTGCCATTGCATTCGGAGTTTTGTGGTTCTTCCTAAAACCAGGCAGGTTCTAGGCACGGGAGCTTTCCACGCAGATTCTAGGCAGATTCCAGGCATGGGAGATTTACGATGCCTGGCACATCACAAATAGTTCATGATTATAAACCATGTACGATAGGTAGACAATCACACACATTTAGTTTTCCCGCACCGTATGTGATAGTGTCTGACATCACACACGCTTTGTGAACGGCAACTGTGTGCATCTTGCACATGTTTCCTCTCTGTGAACCGTCTCGGATTATGGTGTATATCGCAAATGTTTGTGTTTTACCAACCATGTGTGCCGTAATGACCTGCACAACATAATTTCGCCCTAATTTAATTGATGCTATTTAAAATTGTACCTAATTTAAACTTGAAAGTAGGCTATAGCTTTATTCATATCCATCAGGTTCAAACAACCAATGCATTATTCGATTCCCAGGTACATATGTTTAAGAATTACATAAGCACCAAATAAACAATGATGTACCAGGGTTCTATACTTGTACTATTACAGATGGTAAAGAAAGAGGTGACAGGCATTCCAGTTGTTGAACAAGGTGAAGCGGAATGGCCCTACTGTGCTCTCCTGGATGCAGAAGGCACGCAGGACTCTAGTCCAACCCCTTGTGATGGCCGGCCGCCAATCATGTAGTTTGAGAGATAATCTTGAGTAAACTGCTTCAAGATCCACTGCAAAAGAAAAATGATTCAGATATTTTCATCTAACACAACTCATTATGGGCAGTAAAAAGAAGGCTATAGGGTTCTTACTTACCATCCTGCAGTTCACTGTTGTCTTGCATAAAGTGTAAACAAATAGTTCGATTGACATCTTTTGACCCATTTTAATTACAATCTTTATCAGTTTTCTCACTTGATGCTGGTTCATGAATATCTCATTGCCCCATACGCAGAAAGGTTCGAAGTGTGGATCTTTGGCAATGATATATGTACCTAAAAGCACCAAGTTAATATTAGAAGCTAAACAACAATTGAAAAATGATGTAGTACAACACTCCATCCATCCTATTATATAAGATTTTATTAAATGTATATCTAGACATCATCAGAAGATTAAGGTAACACTCTTCCTTGTTGCTATGTAGCCTTGGATTGCATATTTAGTCATTCAGTACAATGCATGTTGCTAAACAACAATTGAAAAACGAAAAGGCATGTTAACTGTAATATCCTTAACAGCAACCAAATATCGTAATTCATAGTGGTATTGCTGAAACTGTTATTGATGAAATTGAACTGCACGACAAATAGTTGCACATATAGAGCATCACATTGTGAAAAACTGAAATAAACAAGTCATAAGGACATCTCTAGACGATCCTTAAAAAGTTAAAGGACTTAAACCCCTAGTGGATATGTATACTCCAGGATTTTTTGGCCTTCCCTAGTCGATCCCCTAAACTTAAGGTTGTAAACTTCAATTTGATCAAGTTCAAAGCAGGTTCAACCGAAAGTAGCATGCATTCAAACATAAACATAGATAGTTTTGCATAACCGAACATAAAAGATAAATTTAAACTAAGCTAAACTACTTACGGTCGAAGTAGAGGTCGAGCCAGTCCTTCCTCGTCATGTACGGTGTGCCACGAGCCGGGTCCGGGCCAGTACCGTCGTCGGGGTTGTTGGGGAAGGCACTCCTCCACTCGACAACGTCGATCTCCTCATCCTCGAGGCCCACCTCGACGCCCTCCGCGCCACCGTCGCCGCCGCCTTTGACCTCATCATCAGAGGAGAGTGCGATAACCTCGCCGCCTTCAACCTCGTCATCGGAGGAGAGAGCAATAACCTTGCCGCCCTCTGCGCCGGCAAAGATCGCCCGCTCCGCCTCCACGACCTCCGGATGCTGCCGGCGGAGCTCTTGCATGTAGGCCTCATCGGCGGCCTCGGCCTCGAGACGCTCCCACGCCTCGCGTTCCCCTGGCTCCTGTGGAACAAGGTGGACCGGACGTGTGCCGAAGGGGAAATTGAGCCTAGCCGCCTTGCCGTGGTAGCGGACCTGCCAGCGGTCGTACTCCATGGACGAGAGCCCGGCCGTGTGGAAGCTACCGAGCCACCGGCGGGCGTGGGTCTCTCGATCTATAATCTCGGCGACCCACGTCCCCCACCGCCGCTACCGGAGCCCGAGGTAGGACTTCGTCGGCTGTCGGGTCCGGGGGAGGACGGGGAAGTCCTCGAACCGGCGTAGGGGCGCGGCGACAGGCGGATCGGGGGACCGGCGATGGCGGATCGGGCCCGCGGAGGACGACGGGGACACCTCAGCGGCCACCTCGCCGTCGGGCGAAAAGACCGCGATAAACCTCTTTTTGGCCATTGGCTACTCGAGCTCCCGGGCACACAGGCAGATGTTGAGGATGGAGGCGCCGGCGATGGCGGCGACCTACCAATGGTTTTGAGGGTTGTGTGTGTCTGTGTGAGTGGAGGTTGTGTTTGAGGAAATACTGCGGCAACTGAAAATTTTACTAGGTGGGAGTAACAAGGCGGAGCTATTGAAAATTTAGATAAAGGGCGAGCAGATATTTTTGAGATTGCGAGAGATGCAGAGGCGGGAGTAAAATGCCAGGGCTACTGAAAATTTGAATCAAGGGACTGAAGCAGAGCGGGAGTAACAGACATCGCACATGGTCCGCACATACTAATCGTGTGCTATCAAACATTCAAACCTTCCACGCGATAGATATTTTCGAGATTGTGAGGGATGCAGAGGCGGGAGTTTTGGGGGAGAGAGCTAGTGTGCTTGACACGCCGGCTGTGGACTGTCAACTGGGACTAAAGAAAATTTTATGAATTTTTTTTGAATTTTTTTTATTTTTTCTGATTTTCAAATTTGTGAATTATTTTACAATTTAATCTCTAATCACCCCTCATCACTGCTCAATTTAACCTCTAATCTCTAATCACCTGTGACACTCCAAAAATTTTCCTTTGGTTTTCTTCAAAATTTTGTTGGATTTAAAGGAGGTCACCAAAACCCTTCCAAAAATCTCTATCAAAAGTTTTTTCCCTCTGGCAAATATTTTACGTTTGCATCTCCTTCAACTCTGGTGTTTGGTTTCTAGATTTTTCCTCTGATTGCTCTCTTCTCAAGGATTCAAGAAAAATCTTTGAAGTTTATTTTTCTTTCAAAAAGAAACTCTAGGAGTTTTTCATCCTCTCCCATATTTGAGATCATTTATAGTTTGGCCATACACCACATGGTAAAATCTTCCCAAATATGTCTCTTTCCACCTTGGGCAATCCAAACATTCTATCTCTACTAGTTCAACCCTCTTCTGAATTTTTATTTCATTTAATTCTCTCCCAAAATCTTTTCTGTCTATTATTTTGAGCCTAGGTAATTTGCAAAGCAAGTACCTTAATGCATTTGAATTTTGACCTCAAACCAACTCCCTTGGATAGTCCTTGGTACCCACAACCTAGAACTATCAAGATCCACTCCTCCCCTGTTCAAAAATTTCAAATTATAATCTCTGCAAGTTTGGACCAGATTTGCCAAATTTGGCGAAATTCATACCTACACTACTCCAAAAATTCCACAAATATTCGGGCAGCCTCTAGATGCAATGAGAGGCCCCTCCACCAAAAACAAGCTCAAGGAAAAATCCCTACATGCCTAGATCATTCTATCGAACACCTTGCATGCACTGTTTCTGTTCATTTTCAGTTAAGTTCAGAGTTTCAGTGTCGATCTTCGTCAGAAAATTCAGTCACATGCTCACAGTGCACTTGGCACATTGCTCACGGCCTAGCTTGCTTGTCCGGAGCCTCACACGCGTGCTTGGCGCGTTCCTGGCGTCGGTGGCACCCTGGCCCGCCCCGCTGCGGCGTGTCTTTCGCGGCCAAACCACCGTGGCGGCCATCAGGAGCGAGCGGCGGCATAACGCGTCGTTGGCGCCGTAAACCCCCTGGTGGCTCCAGTGGCCATTTCTCGCCAACAAGACGCATGCAGCACCGTCGCCGTGGCGCTGCACGCCTGAAGCACGCTCCTCGCCGACGGGCCAGGCCGCCTGCCCGTTCGTCGAGCTCCCCTAAGCAACCAAATCCCACGCAGTTAGCACCTAAACGGAACCAGGGAACACCCACGACGACGCTCAACCTCTGAACCCTCCCGTGCAACCACAGCGCCGCCGTAATCACCTCTCCGGAGAACCCCGTTCTTGGCAACCGCCTCGGGGTGGCTATATATAGCAACCCGAGCTTGCTCTCGCCCCCGCACACCTCGTCTACCCCTCCATACCTCGCCAAGTCCCTGGAAGGGCCACGAGGAGCTCTCCTTCCCTGACTCCGGCCACTTCGTTCCGCCTCGGCCTCCAACGTGATTCACTCCGGTGAGGTCATCTCCGGCGCCCTAACCTCGTCAGATCATTTCTCATGCTATCGCGAAGCTAACCCCCTCCTCAATTCCACCTCCGCAGCTCTCTCCGACGAGGTCCACGACCACCCGAATCGCCGTCCGCCGGAGCAAGCGTCGCCGCCGACGTGGTACTCGCCGGCGACCACCACCACCTCCCACAGACACGGAATGGCGCCCTGAACACGGAGGTACTCTCCGATCTCCCTGCCTCGCCGTGGATCGCCGCCGGCGACCACCGCGGCTCTCGGGCGCCGACGAGCCCCGACTCCCTCGTTTGAATTGTTAAACCTGACGGGTGGGACCCGCCCATCAGCCTCTCTTTTGTTTTTTTAATCGTTTACTGAAAGCGTACTTTGGCAAATACGCTTCCACTCTGAACCGTTTTTCTGGATTTTTCTGCAAAGCCCTGGAAGTTTTCTGTTTCATTACAGATGGGTCCTTGGGTTAAAACCCTTATAGCTTTTTAACAGAAAGGAATTTTTGAGTGATTCTTTTTCTGTCCTCTTCAAATTTTTGTCTAGTTTTTTTTTATCATATTTATTTGAAAAATATTTGGATCAACTTTCTGTACCCCACGGTATTTACGTTAGTGCGTGTACTTTTGTGTACAGTAGATACCGAAGGAGGTGACGGAACCGCGAACCTCGCCGAGCTAGACCCCGACTACTCCGAACAAGGCAAGCAAAGTTTGAACTTTTGATATGATGAGTGTCTGAGCATGTTTTCATTATTTTTGTCATGGCACGTTCACGAGCATTTCGATGATAGTTTATCTCGTGAGCATCGTGGCAAATGAGCTCGGTAAATTCATGAGTTGTTGGAAACTTGTTGCATGGCCATGAGTTGGCATGAGTATGGGTAAGATGGCAGTGTTGTAGCATGCCAGGCTTATGCCATATCATTGACCCAATGTCAACCTAAATCAGTCAGATTCCCGTCCGTCTTCCCTTCCGTACTACCACCTGTTTCCCGCAAGGGATACGGCTTAGTAGGTTGCAAACCACTTTCTGGTACACACCAAATCGAGAGACCGGGATGAAGGTTCCATGGCCCTAGATTAAAGCCTTTCATCCGGTCAGGGGGCATGGGTGTTTCCGGTTGGGACCGAGAGGGGGGCACCCCTTAGAGCGTAAATAAATTTGATCCCATGCTATTCGAGATTGTGATCTCCCCGTCTCAGAGTTTTTCTTAAACGTTGTCTAGGGTGATTCCTGGCAAACGTGAGGTATGATGGGTGTGTACTAGCTAGTTGTGTTTCCTCTGAAATACCGTAAACGGAACTAGTCCTTCGTGACTACGGAAATCCGTTGGCTGTGGACAATTTTGGTACAAACTCTGCAGAGTCAAAATTCTTGAATTCATCTTATTCATATCCAAGTACCGTGTTCATCTCATCTTGTCGTGTGTCAGTCTCGGCGACAGGAACTCCTGAGAACCATTTGAGTATTAAATATTTATTTTCCTGTGAATGGACTAACCCGCTTATTGTCTTGTGATGAATATTTTCCGTGAGCAATATATCTTGTCAGTTATGAATAATGAATTATAAGCCCTTTCTGCGATGTCGCTCAGATGTCCGACTGTGGCATTGTTGTTATTTATTTTCATTATAAGCCCTTTCTACGATGTCGCTCAGACGTCCGATCATGCATTGTTGTTATTTATTTTCATTATAAGCCCTTTCTGTGATGTCGCTCAGACGTCCGACTGTGGCATTGTTGTTATATATTTTCATTATAAGCCCTTTCTGTGATGTCGCTCGGACGTCCGACTGCGGCATTGTTATTAATTACTTTTATTATAAGCCCTTTATGTGATGTCGCTCCGACGTCCGACTGCGGCACGTATGTCTTCTTCCTTTAATATAAGCCCTTTATGAGGTGTCGCTTAGACGCCTGATCGTGGCATGTTTTACTTATTTTCACCCTTCGAGGCGTCACTTCAGACACTCGATCGGTTTTGAGTTTATCTTCTTTGGGTTTTCGAGCGGACTACCGCCGACTCCCTTCTTAATTATTTTGCTATACTGTTTTAATTGAGCATTGTTAAGATTAACCATGTCGCATCCATGCATTCATTTGTTATATCTTTTGTCTGAACTGTCTTGCGAGTACTTTCATAGTACTCACCTGGCTTGTTGATTTGGCGAGATCTTGTGAAAGGCGATCTCATGGATGAAGAATTGATAGCGAGTCCGACGCCTAGAGGAATCCCGGTCGGTCTCGTACGACCCTAGATTAGTCATTGTGAAATATCCGCTTCCGCTACCCAAATAAATTCATCGAGCCTCACCTCGGCCTTTCGATGAGCCGCCAATCTTGATAGACTTATTAACCAATTCTAATCGTGTTATTCCACCAACCACGCATATCTCGAGTCAAGAGTATTTCCACCCCACACCTTTGTGTCATATCCGCCATCATGTATAATTATTGGCGAGTTTGTAATAATTGGTTGGGCATCTTTAGTCCGACCCCTGTAATATTGTTATGCTACTGGCTCCTTGTATCAAAGTTTTGTCTACCGATATGGAGGATTTTTCTTCATATTGGAATCCATAGGTCGGTTGTTCAATAAATGTTTTTATTGGAAAACCGGTCGTGACAAGCTTGGTACCAGAGCCAGGCTGACTGTAGGAAGCCACTAGGTGCGATCGCTAATCAGTTATTAGCATAATAGAGCTATTTATTATTTTTTTACAAATGTAGTCAATTTCTGACAGTCAGCATAAATTTATGATTTGAGTACTCAGGATTTTTGCCTACTTTTGTAGATGGCTGTCAACGATCATGAAGTCGCGAAGTTCGCCAACATGCCCGATGGGTTCGTCAAGCTTCTCTCCTTCATCGTCCAAGTCGCGATGGGGCCAGATGTGCGCCCAGATTTCTCTCTCTCTCAGCACAAGGTCAATGACCGTCTAACCATGCACCAATCCACGGTGGAATTCAAGATAGGACGAGTTGAGCGTTACCGGTTCGTGGGGAGAGCCATGCCCACAGAGAAGCACGCGCTACAAATGGCAGCCCGTGAGGCGATAGCCCGTCTCAGGGATATCCTGCCTTCAATGAAGACTCGTCTCAACCGCTACCTGCCATGTCACGAGCCATACACCTGCCACTACGAGTTCTCTTGCCCCGAGGAGAACGGGACGAAGCTTTGAGATGCTCGCCAGTATCTGCGGGCTTTGGAGGCAGCCTTCGACAACCTGGTGGACGACTTTGTAGCTGCCCGCATGGACTCAGTCCATGGCTGTGCCGCCAACAGGAGGGAGCTCCTGCGCGCTGCACCGCCACTGACTTTCGTCTCGTCATCGGCATCGTTCGCTCCTACTGCTCGCACCGCTACTCGTCTCCTGCCTATCATGGAGGAGTTCAACCATGTCATTGCACCTACTCTGGTTCGTTCTGCACCACCCCTCGTGCCCGCTCAGATTCGAGTTGTCCCACACAGGGCACCTGCTCCACCAACTCCGTGCAACACCTCTCGTCTGGAGCCTATCTCCGAAGAGGAGGTTGAGTCCCCAGCCTCTCTACGCCTCACCCTTGGCAGGCCAAGGGAAATCCTTACCATCTCCGACTAAGTACGCTTAACCGCCATGCGATGTTCCGACTTGTACGATATGTTTATATGTAAATAGACTGTGACAAGTAGTTTGTTTGCGCATCTTATAGGATCTGGAGGAGTGCAATAGACTAAATAACATGTCAGGATTTATGTACGCATATCCTGAGTGATGTATTGTATAATTACTGCTTGCGTGTAAGATATGTAATGGACAATCCTTCTCCGTGCGCAAACGTATTTTCTCTTGAAAAATCTTGGAGCATTTGCAACTTTTTGCATCCTCTTGAATTTATTGATTTTTTTGCGGCTCGATTTCTTTTCTTATGAGTGTTTCAAAATATATCCCCAGAGTAAACTATGTCTCGTCCTTGGACGCGCTCCATGCCAACTCCGACAGAGGAAAATTATGGCACACCCCCAGGCAACAATTTCACACAGGACGAGACAAGTCAACAGACGGTGAAACGGCACTTTCCCAGATGTGCCGTCTTCTGAACAAAGTCAGCAGCAACATCAGGAAATACTAAACCAAGTCATCAATATGGGGAATCACCGCGACAAGATGTCAGCAGCAATCCAAGTTATCGAGCTACAGAAGACGCGTCCCCAAACATTTTCTCACACCGACAAACCTCTGGAAGCCGAGGACTGGCTTGAGACATGGAGAGAAAATTAATTATCGCCCAGTGTTCACACCTTGAGAAAGTGCTTTATGCTCCGCACTATCTCACTGGAGCAGCCGCATCGTGGTGGGAAAATTTCCTACACATGCACCCCAACGAAAATAATATATCATGGGAGGAATTTAAGGAAGGTTTTCGTGGGGCACATATTCCTAAGAGTCTTATGAAGATCAAAAAGAGAGAATTTGATGACCTTAAGCAAAGAACAATGACAGTGTCGGAATACAACAGTCAGTTCACCCTGCTGTCTCGCTACGCCAACGAGGAACGTATGTCAGAAAACAAAAGATGGAGAAATTCCTAGGCGGTCCGACACCCCGGCTTAAATGTCAATTGGTCGTACACACATTTCCAGATTTTAAGACGCTGGTGGATAAGGCCATTACCTTGGAAAATGAGAGGCGCAGCTTAGAAGATTTCCATAGCGGAAGAGGGACCAGTCTAAACACACCCGCAACCACCGCAGCAAGACAGATGTTCGTAAAAACTGGACACCCAAACCCACAACAAGCGCCTCGCCCAATCAAAAGTTTCCACGCAAGGGACAAGGAGTTCACATACCGCCCAAGCGTTACCTGTTACGCTTCGGAGAAGAAGGGCACTATGCCAAGCAAAGGCCCCAAGCCATGGAACTTCGGCCCCAAAGCCGAACAATGGAGGCAATAATTGCACCAAAAGCAGAACAATTTCAACCCAAATAACAACCACAGGAAGGGTCATCCGAACCACGTGACGAAGAGGAAGCACAAAATGCCCCGAGATATCGTACTCGATGCGTTTCCTGTCAACACAATACCTGCCATGGTTTTGTTTGATTCTGGAGCTTCTCACTCGTTCATTTCGAAAAGTTTTGCTTTGCAAAATAATTTTTCGATGCTTCCCTTGGGAAAATCTATGATCGTCAAATCCCCTGGAATCAAGCAAATTACCCAGAATTATTGCCAGGATGTGGTTATCGAGTTTGAAGGGTTGAAGTTTCACGCAAATCTTATCGTATTGGAAAATAAAGGGATGGATGTCATCTTAGGGATGGATTGGTTAACCACCAACAAAGGTTTTATTGACCGCTTCAACAGGACCGTAATTCTCACCCATCACCACGGGAAGACCATAAAGGTTTCAGCCAAGGAAAGAAAAATATCCCGGCAACCGAGATTGAACAAGGTAGATATTTCTGAATTGAGCAAAGTTCGATGGTGTGTGAATTTCCAGATGTATTCCCGAAGAACTACCGGGCATGCCACCAGATAGAGAGATTGAATTCAGCATAGAGCTAGCACCCGGAACCGCTCCCATATACAAGAAACCATCCAGAATGGCACCATCCGAATTGGTGGAACTGAAGAAGCAAATAAAGGAACTGTTGGAAATGTTGGGGAACGTAGTAATTTCAAAAAATTTCCTACGAACACGCAAGACCATGGTGATGGCATAGCAACGAGAGGGGAGAGTGTCCGTCCACGTACCCTCGTAGACCGAAAGCGGAAGCGTTATAACAACGCGGTTGATGTAGTCGAACGTCTACACCATCCGACCGATCCAAGCACCGAACGTCACGGCACCTCCGAGTTCTGCACACGTTCAGCTCGATGGCGATCCCGGACTCCGATCCAGCAAAGTGTCGGGATGAGTTCCGTCGGACGACGGCGTGGTGGCGATGTTGATGCTCCACCGACGCAGGGCTTCGCCTAAGCTCCATGACGATATGACTTCTCCGGCGCAGGCTTCGCCTAAGCTCTCTGACGATATGACCGAAGTGGAATATGGTGGAAGGGGCACCGCACACGGCTAAGGAAAGATCCGTAGATCAACTTGTGTGTCATGGGGTGCCCCTGCCCCGTGATATAAAGGATGGAGGAGGAGGAGGCCGCCAAGGCTAGGTGCGGCCAGGATGTGGAGTCCTACTAGGATTCCAAGTCCTAGTAGGAGTCCACCAAGAGGGAGGAAGGGAGAAGGAAGTGGAGGAGAAGGAAAGGTGGCGGCCCCTTTTCCCTAGTCCAATTCGGACTAGAGGGGAGGGGCGCAGCAGCCCTGGCCCTTTCTCCTCTTCCCACTAAAGCCCATCAAGGCCCATTGCTTCTCCCGTAACTACCGGTACTCCGAAAAATACTCGAATCATTCGGAACCTTTCCGATGTCCGAATATAGTCATCCAATATATCGATCTTTACGTCTCGACCATTTCGAGACTCCTCGTCATGTCCCCGATCTCATCCGGGACTCCGAACTCCTTCGGTACATCAAAACTCATAAACTCATAATATAACCGCATCGCCGAAACCTTAAGCGTGCGGACCCTACGGGTTCGAGAACTATGTAGACATGACCTAGAACTATTCTTGGTCAATAACCAATAGCGGAACCTGGATGCCCATATTGGTTCCTACATATTCTCTGAAGATCTTTATCGGTCAAACCGCATAACAACATACGTTGTTCCCTTTGTCATCGATATGTTACTTGCCCGAGATTCGATCGTCGGTATCCAATACCTAGTTCAATCTCGTTACCGGCAAGTCTCTTTACTCGTTCCGTAATACATCATCTCATAACTAACTCATTAGTTACAATGCTTGCAAGGCTTAGGTGATGAGTATTACCGAGAAGGCCAGAGATACCTCTCCATAATCGGAGTGACAAAACCTAATCTCGAAATACGCCAACCCAACAAGTACCTTTGGAGACACCTGTAGTACTCCTTTATAATCACCCAGTTACGTTGTGGCGTTTGGTAGTACCAAAGTGTTCCTCCGTAGCAGGGAGTTGCATAATCTCATAGTTACAGGAACATGTATGGGTCATGAAGAAAGCATTAACATACTAAACGATCAAGTGTTAAGCTAACGGAATGGGTCATGTCAATCAGATCATTCAACTAATGATGTGACCTTGTTAATCAAATAACAACTCCTTGTTCATGGTTAGGAAACATAACCATCTTTGATTAACAAGCTAGTCAAGTAGAGGCATACTAGTGACATACGGTTTGTCTATATATTCACACATGTATTATGTTTCCGGTTAATACAATTCTAGCATGAATAATAAACATTTATCATGATATAAGGAAATAAATAATAACTTTATTATTGCCTCTAGGGCATATTTCCTTCAGTCTCCCACTTGCACTAGAGTCAATAATCTAGTTCACATCGCCATGTGATTTAACATCAATACATCTATATGTGGTTTAACACCCATAGTTCACATCGATATGTGACCAACACCCAAAGGGTTTAAGGTGTGATCATGTTTTGCTTGTGAGATAATTTTAGTCAACGGGTCTGTCACATTCAGAGCCGTAAGTATTTTGCAAATTTCTATGTCTACAATGCTCTGCACGGAGCTACTCTAGCTAATTGCTCCCACTTTCAATATGTATCCAGATTGAGACTCAGAGTCATCTAGATTAGTGTTAAAACTTGCACCGACGTAACCCTTTACGACGGGCTCTTTTATCACCTCCATAATCGAGAAATATTTCCTTAGTCCTCACTAAGGATGTCTTTGACCAATGTCCAAAGGATCTACTCCTAGATCACTATTGTACTCCCTTGCCAAATTCGGAGCAAGGTATACAATAGGTCCGGTACATAGCATAGCATACTTTATAGAACCTATGATCGAGGCATAGGGAATGACTTTCATTCTCTTTTCTATTTTCTGCCGTGGTCGGATTTGAGTCTTACTCAATTTCATACGTTTTTGCAACACAGGCAAGAACTTTTCTTTGACTGTTCCATTTTGAACTACTTCAAAATCTTGACAAGGTATGTACTTATTGAAAAACTTATCAAGCGTCTTGATCTATCTCTATAGATCTTGATGCTCAATATGTAAGCAGCTTCACCGAGGTCCTTCTTTGAAAAACTCCTTTCAAATACTCCTTTATGCTTTGCAGAATAATTCTACATTATTTCCGATCAACAATATGTCATTCACATATATTTATCGTAAATGCTGTAGTGCTCCCACCCACTTTCTTGTAAATACAAAGGCTTCTCCAAAAGTCTCAGAAACCATATGCTTTGATCACACTATCAAAGCGTTTATTCCAACTCCGAGATGTTTGCACCAGTCCATAGATGGATCGCTGGAGCTTGCAGATTTTGTTAGCTCCTTTAGGATTGACAAAACCTTTCTGGTTGCATCATATACAACCCTTCTTTAATAAATCCATTAAAGAATGTAGTTTTGACATCCATTTGCCAGATTTCATAAAATGTGGCAATTGCTAACATGATTCGGACAGACTTAAGCATCGCTACAGTTGAGAAAATCTCATTGTAGTCAACACCTTGAACTTGTCGAAAACCTTTTTTTTGTGACAAGTCGAGCTTTGTAGATAGTAACACTACTATCAGTGTCCGTCTTCCTCTTGAAGATCCATTTATTTAACTTGACTTGCTGATCATCGAGCAAGTCAACCAAAGTCCACACTTTGTTCTCATGTATGGATCCTATCTCAGATTTTATGGCCTCAAGCCATTTCGCGGAATCTGGGCTCATCATCGCTTCCTCATAGTTCGTAGGTTCATCATGGTCTAGTAACATGACTTCCGAACACGATTACCGTACCACTCAGTGCGGATTTTGCTCTGGAAGACCTACGAGGTTTGGTAGCAACTTGATCTGAAGTTTTATGATCATCATCATTAACTTCCTCACTAATTGGTGTAGGAATCAATGGAACTGATTTCTGTGATGAACTACTTTCCAATAAGGGAGAAGGTACAATTACCTCATCAAGTTCTACTTTCCTCCCACTCACTTCTTTCGAGAGAAACTTCTTCTCTAGAAAGGATCCACCTTAGCAACGAATAACTTGCCTTCGGATCTTGTGATAGAAGGTGTACCCAATAGTTACCTTTGGGTATTCTATGAAGACGCACTTCTCCGATTTGGGTTCGAGCTTATCAGGTGAAACCTTTTTCACATAAGCATCACAACTCCATACTTTAAGAAAGCGACAGCTTAGGTTTCATTGTTTAAACCATAGTTCATACGGTGTCGCCTCAACGGATTTAGATGGTGCCCTATGAAACGTGAATGCATCTGTCTCTAATGCATAACCCCAAAACGATAGTGGTAAATCGGTAAGAGACATCATTGATCGCACCATATCAAAATAAAGTACGATTCTGACGTTCGGACACACCATAACGTTGTGGTGTTCCGGTGGCGTGAGCTGTGAAACTATTCCACTTTGTTTTAATTGAAGACCAAACTTCGTAACTCAAATATTCATCTCCACGATCAGATCGCAGAAACTTTATTTTCTTGTTACGATGATTTTCTACTTCACTCTGAAATTCTTTGAACTTTTCAACTATTTCAGACTTATGTTTCATCAAGAAGATATACGCATATCTGCTCAAATCATCTTGTGAAGGTTAGAAAATAACGATACTTGCCACGAGCATCAACACTCATTGGATCGCATACATCGGTATGTATTATTTCCAATAAGTCAAGAGCTTGTTCCATTGTTCCGAGAACGGAGTTTTAGTCATCTTGCCCAAAAGGCACGGTTCGCAAGCATCAAATGATTCATAACCAAGTGATTCCAAAATCCCATCAGATGGAGTTTCTTCATGCGCTTTACACCAATATGACTCTAAACGGCAAGTGCCACAAATAAGTTGCACTATCATTATTAACTTTGCATCTTTTGGCATCAATATTATGAATATATGTATCACTACGATCGAGATCCAACAAACTATTTTATTGGGTGTATGACCATCGAAGGTCTTTATTCATGTAAAATGTAACAACAATTATTCTCTAACTTACATGAATAACCGTATTGCAATAAACATGATCAAATCATATTTATGCTCAACGCAAACGCCAAATAACATTTATTTAGGTTCCACACTAATCCCGAAGGTATAGGGAGTGTGCGATGATGATCATATCAATCTTGGAACTACTTCCAACACTCATCGTCACTTCCCCTTCAACTAGTTTCTGTTCATTCTGCAACTCCCGTTTCAAGTTACTACTCTTAGCAACTGAACCAGTATCAAATACCGAGGGGTTGCTACGAACACTAGTAAAATACACATCAATAATCTGTATATCAAATAAACCTTAGTTCACTTTGCCATCCTTCTTATCCGCCAAATACTTGGGGTAGTTCCGCTTCTAGTGACCAGTTCCATTGCAGCAAAAGCACTTAGTCTCAGGCTTAGGTCCAGACTTGGGCTTCTTCACTCGAGCAGCAACTTGCTTGCCGTTCTTCTTGAAGTTCCCCTTCTTCCCTTTGCCCTTTTCCTTGAGACTAGTGGTCTTGTCAATCATCAACACTTGATGCTCTTTTCTTGATTTCTACCTTTGTCGATTTCAACATCACGAAGAGCTCGGGAATCGTTTTCGTCATCCCTTGCACACTATAGTTCATCACGAAGTTCTAGTAACTTAGTGATGGTGACTAGAGAATTCTGTCAATCACTATCTTATCTGGAAGATTAACTCCCACTTGATTCAAGCGATTGAAGTACCCAGACTATCTGAGCACATGCTCACTAGTTGAGCGATTCTCCTCCATCTTTTGGCCATAGAACTTGTTGGAGACTTCATATCTCTCAACTCGGTATTTGCTTGAAATATTAACTTCAACTCCTGGAACATCTCATATGGTCCATGACGCTTCAAAACGCCTTTGAAGTCCCGATTCTAAGCCATTAAGTATGGTGCACTAAACTATCAAGTAGTCATCATATTGAGCTAGCCAAACGCTCATAACGCCCGCATTTGCTCCTGCAATAGGCCTGTCACCTAGCGGCGCATTAAGGACATAATTCTTACGTGCAGCAATGAGGATAAACCTCAGATCACGGATCCAATCCGCATCATTGCTACTAACATTTTTCAATACAATTTTCTCTAGGAACACATATAAAAACATAGGGAAGCAACAACGCGAGCTATTGATCTACAACATAATTTGCAAAATACTACCAGGACTAAGTTCATGATAAATTAAAGTTTAATTAATCATATTACTTAAGAACTCCCACTTAGATAGACATCTCTCTAATCCTCTAAGTGATTACGTGATCCAAATCAACTAAACCATGTCCGATCATCACGTGAGATGGAGTAGTTTCAATGGTGAACATCACTATGTTGATCATATCTACTATATGATTCACGTTCGACCTTTCGGTCTCCGTGTTCCGAGGCCATATCTGTTATATGCTAGGCTCGCCAAGTTTAACCTGAGTATTCCGCGTGTGCAACTGTTTTGCACCCGTTGTAGATGGACGAGAGCTTATCACACCCGATCATCACGTGGTGTCTGGGCACTACGAACTTTGGCAACGTGCATACTCCGGGAGAACACTTCTTGATAATTTTTAGTGAGAGATCATCTTATAATGCTACCGTCAATCAAAGCAAGATAAGATGCATAAAGGATAAACATCACATGCAATCAATATAAGTGATATGATATGGTCATCATCATCTTGTGCTTGTGATCTCCATCGCCAAGCAATCGTCATGATCACCATCGCCACCGCGCGACACCTTGATCTCCATCGTAGCATCGTTGTCGTCTCGCCAACTATTGCTTCTACGACTATCGCTACTGCTTAGTGATAAAGTAAAGCAATTACATGGCTTTTGCATTTCATACAATAAAGCGACAACCATATGGCTCTGCCGATTGCCGATAACTCGGTTACAAAACATGATCATCTCATACAATAAAATATAGCATCACGTCTTGACCATATCACATCACAACATGCCCTGCAAAAACAAGTTAGACGTCCTCTACTTTGTTGTTGCAAGTTTTACGTGGCTGCTACGGGCTGAGCAAGAACCGTTCTTACCTACGCATCAAAACCACAACGATAGTTTGTCAAATAGACTCCGTTTAACCTTCTCAAGGACCGGGCGTAGTCATACTCGGTTCAACTAAAGTTGGGGAGACAGTCTTCCATAAAGCCATCTATGTGCAAAGCACGTCGAGGGAACCGGTCTCGCGTAAGAGTATGCAGCGTAAGGTTGGTCCGGATCGTCTCGTCCAACAATACCGCTGAACCAAAGTATGACATGTCGGTAGGCGTATGACTTGTATCGTCCACAACTCACTTGTGTTCTACTCGTGCATATAACATCAACGCATAAAACCAGGCTCGGATACCATCATTGGGGAACGAGTAATTTCAAAAATTTCCTACGAACACGCAAGACCATGGTGATGGCATAGCAACGAGAGGGAAGAGTGTCCGTCCACGCACTCGTGAGACCGAAAGCGGAAGCGTTATAACAACGCGGTTGATGTAGTCGTATCGTCTTCACGATCCGACCGATCCAAGCACCGAACGTCGGCACCTCCGAGTTCTGCACACGTTCAGCTCGATGACGATCCCGGACTCCGATCCAGCAAAGTGTCGGGGATGAGTTCCATCAACGACGGCGCGTGGTGACGATGTTGATGCTCCACCGACGCGAGGCTTCGCCTAAGCTCGCTGACGATATGACTTCTCCCGGCAGGCTTCGCCTAAGCTCTCTGACGATATGACCGAAGTGGAATATGGTGGAAGGGGCACCGCACACGGCTAAGGAAAGATCCGTAGATCAACTTGTGTGTCATGGGGTGCCCCCTGCCCTCAGATATAAAGGATGGAGGAGGAGGAGGCCGGCCAAGGCTAGGTGCGGCCAGATGTGGAGTCCTACTAGGATTCCAAGTCCTAGTAGGAGTCCACCAAGAGGAGGAAGGGAGAAGGAAGTGGAGGAGAAGGAAAGGTGGCCGGCCCCCTTTTCCCTAGTCCAATTCGGACTAGAGGGGAGGGGGGGCGCAGCAGCCCTTGGCCCTTTCTCCTCTTCCCACTAAAGCCCATCAAGGCCCATTGCTTCTCCCGTAACTACCCGGTACTCCGAAAAATACTCGAATCATTCGGAACCTTTCCGATGTCCGAATATAGTCATCCAATATATCGATCTTTACGTCTCGGCCATTTCGAGACTCCTCGTCATGTCCCCGATCTCATCCGGGACTCCGAACTCCTTCGGTACATCAAAACTCATAAACTCATAATATAACCGCCATCGAAA
This sequence comes from Aegilops bicornis, assembly GCA_021605145.1. NCBI lineage: Eukaryota > Viridiplantae > Streptophyta > Magnoliopsida > Poales > Poaceae > Aegilops > Aegilops bicornis. The sequence goes on from CM038671.1 coordinate 708,766,822, forward strand.
CCTTAAGCGTGCGGACCCTACGGGTTCGAGAACTATGTAGACATGACCTAGAACTATTCTTGGTCAATAACCAATAGCGGAACCTGGATGCCCATATTGGTTCCTACATATTCTACGAAGATCTTTATCGGTCAAACCGCATAACAACATACGTTGTTCCCTTTGTCATCGATATGTTACTTGCCCGAGATTCGATCGTCAGGTATCCAATACCTAGTTCAATCTCGTTACCGGCAAGTCTCTTTACTCGTTCCGTAATACATCATCTCATAACTAACTCATTAGTTACAATGCTTGCAAGGCTTAGGTGATGAGTATTACCGAGAAGGCCCAGAGATACCTCTCCGACAATCGGAGTGACAAAACCTAATCTCGAAATCGCCAACCCAACAAGTACCTTTGGAGACACCTGTAGTACTCCTTTATAATCACCCGATTCACGTTGTGACGCTTGGTAGTACCCAAAGTGTTCCTCCGTAAACGGAGTTGCATAATCTCATAGTTACAGGAACATGTATGGGTCATGAAGAAAGCATTAACATACTAAACGATCAAGTGTTAAGCTAACGGAATGGGTCATGTCAATCAGATCATTCAACTAATGATGTGACCTTGTTAATCAAATAACAACTCCTTGTTCATGGTTAGGAAACATAACCATCTTTGATTAACAAGCTAGTCAAGTAGAGGCATACTAGTGACATACTGTTTGTCTATATATTCACACATGTATTATGTTTCCGGTTAATACAATTCTAGCATGAATAATAAACATTTATCATGATATAAGGAAATAAATAATAACTTTATTATTGCCTCTAGGGCATATTTCCTTCAGGAAAAGGGGTACATACGAGACAGTTCCTCACCTTGGGGTTCACCAATTTTGTTTGCCAAAAAGAAGGATGGAACGCTAAGATTGTGCATAGAATATCGAGCTCTAAACATGTTCACAGTCAAGAACAAATATCCGATGCCACGAATAAATGATTTATTCGATCAACTCGCTCAGGCCAAGGTGTTCTCAAAGATTGATTTGAGGTCGGGATACCACCAACTGAAAGTGTGAACCGAGGATATTCCCAAGACCGCTTTCACCTCCAGATACGGATTGTACGAGTTCACCGTAATGCCATTCGGACTAACAAGCGCCAAGATATTTTGTTCACCTCATGAACAAAGTATTCATGAAGTTTATGGATAAGTTTGTTGTGGTATTTATCGATGATATTCTGGTATACTCCAAAACACCAGAAGAACACGTTGAACATCTCCGGATTGTACTAGGAGAACTCAGGAAACATCAGTTGTACGCTAAATTCAGCAAGTGTGAATTTTGGCTAAAGCAAGTAGGTTTTACGGGCCACGTCTTGACTCAAGAAGGTATCGCCAGAGACCCAGAAAAAGTCAAGGCCGTGCTTGGTGGAAGCCACCACCAAATGTGATTTAATGTACGAAGTTTCTTGGGAATGGCAGGATACTACCAAGATTTATTGAAGGATTCTCCACCATAGCAAAGCCAATGACGCAACTACTCAAGAAAGACAAGAAGTTTGAATGGACGGAAGCTTGCGAGAAAAGTTTCCAAGAACTGAAAAGGAAATCGACAACAGCACCGATGCTAATTGTGCGAGATATACACAAAAATTTGAGGTATTTTGTGACGATCTCGAAAGGGCCTCGGGTGCGTATTGATGCAAGAAGGCAAGGTTGTCGATATGTTTCCGCATAACTTTGCAAGCATGAGGAAAATTATCCTACACATGACCTGGAATTAGCAGCAGTGATTCATGCACTCAAGGAATGGAGACACTTTTTACTTGGTAATCGTTGTGAAATATACACGGACCACAAAAGCCTCAAGTATATTTTCACACAACCAGAACTAAATTTACGGCAGCAACGCTGGTTGGAATTAGTAAAGGATTATGATGTTGGGATCCACTACCACCTGTGCAAAGCAAATGTTGTAGCAGATGCTCGAGTGGAACCCCAGTCCGGACAACGACAAAGATGCCGGACTTAAGACCCGAATTCCAGCAGGAATTGCAAAGCTCAATCGATGGTGGTCACCGAAGGCTGTGTGTCAAACTTAGAAGTACAGCCTACCCTGATAGAGAAGGTTAAAGAGGCTCAACGTGGACACCCCAGCATTGAAGGCATAAAACGGAAGATGAAGTTGGGCAAGGCCTCAGAATTCATTATTGATGAGCAAGGAATATTGTGGTACGGGAACAGGCTTTGCGTACCAAATATCCATGACCTTAAACAGCAAATCCTGGCTGAAGGCCACACCGCTCCCTATTCAATCCATCCTGGAGGAACAAAAATGTACAAAGATCTTCAGGAAACATTTTGGTGGCATGGTATAAAAAGAGACATAGCCACGTTTATTGCATGTTGTGACTCTTGTCAACGCATCAAGGCCGAGCACCAGAAACCGGTCGGGCTATTGCAACCAAATAAGATATCCGAGTGGAAATGGGACGAGATTGGAATGGATTTTATTGTTGGACTACCTCGGTCACGACACGGACATGATGCCATATGGGTAATCACTGATAGACTTACTAAAGTAGCTCACTTCATCCCCGTGAAGACAACACACACCACTCAGAAGCTTGCTAGGCTCTACCTCTCCCGTGATCGTTTGCCTACATGGAGTCCCAAAGAAAATAATCTCAGACAGAGGCACTCAATTCATCTCCGGTTTTGGGATCACTTACAACAAGCTCGAACTCAGCTAGCTTTCAAGACCGCATACCATCCCCTGCATGTATGGGCGACCGAGCGAGTAAACCAGATTCTAGAAGATATCTTTGAGAGCATGTGTCCTCACCTATGGGACCAGCTTGGGAGGAGAGCTTACCATACGCAGAATTCGCATATAACAACAGCTATCACCCAGCCTGCAAATGGCACCATTTGAAGCTCATGCAGACGAAGATGTCGTACCCCGCTAAATTGGTCGGAAACCGGAGACAGTCATATCTTCGGCCCAGACCTGCTCAAAGAGGCTGAAGATAAAGTCAAGGTAATTAAGGACCGACTCAAGACAGCCCAAAGTCGACAAAAGAGTTATTACGATAAGAAGCATCATGGAGTCCATTTTGAACCCGGTGAATTTGTGTACCTACGAGTATCACCCATGAGAGGCCTGCACCGATTCAAGACTAAAGGGAAGCTAGCACCAAGATTCATCGGACCTTTCTGCATAGTAGCACGAAGAGGCCCGGTGGCCTACCAGCTAGACTTACCCGAAGAATTATCCGACATCCACGACGTATTCCACGTCTCCCAATTGAGGAAGTGCGTAAGCAACCCGGAGAAACAGTACCCCATAAAAACATAGACGTGCAACCAGACCTTACGTGTCGGGAGCATCCGATAAAAATCTTGGAAGAGTCAGAAAGGAGAATCCGACAGAAAACCATCAAGTTCTTCAAAGTTCAGTGGAGCAACCACACCGAGAGTGAAGCCACTTGGGAAGGGAGGATTTCCTTCGAGCGGAGCACCGAGAATTATTTGAGGATCAACTGGAATCTCGGGGACGAGATTTTTCCTAAGGGGGTAGGTGTTGTGACACTCCAAAAATTTTCCTTTGGTTTTCTTCAAAATTTTGTTGGGTTTAAAGGAGGTCACCAAAACCCTTCCAAAAATCTCTATCAAAAGTTTTTTCCTCCGCAAATATTTTACTTTTGCATCTCCTTCAACTCGTGTTTGGTTTCTAGATTTTTCCTCTGATTGCTCTCTTCTCAAGGATTCAAGAAAAATCTTTGAAGTTTATTTTTCTTTCAAAAAGAAACTCTAGGAGTTTTTCATCCTCTCCCATATTTGAGATCATTTATAGTTTGGCCATACACCACATGGTAAAATCTTCCCAAATATGTCTCTTTCCACCTTGGGCAATCCAAACATTCTATCTCTACTAGTTCAACCCTCTTCTGAAATTTCATTTCATTTAATTCTCTCCCAAAATCTTTTCTGTCTATTATTTTGAGCCTAGGTAATTTGCAAAGCAAGTACCTTAATGCATTTGAATTTTGACCTCAAACCAACTCCCTTGGATAGTCCTTGGTACCCACAACCTAGAACTATCAAGATCCACTCCTCCCATGTTAAAAATTTTCAATTTATAGTCTCTGCAAGTTTGGACCAGATTTGCCAAATTTGGCGAAATTCATATCTACACTACTCCAAAAATTCCACAAATATTCAGGCAGCCTCTAGATGCAATGAGAGGCCCCTCCACCAAAAACCAGCTCAAGGAAAAATCCCTACATGCCTAGATCATTCTGTCGAACACCTTGCATGCACTGTTTCTATTGATTTTCGCTAAGTTCGTAGTTTCAAAGGTCGATCTTCGCCGTAAAATTCAGTCACATGCTCACGATTGCACTTGGCACGTTGCTCACGGCCTAGCTTGCTTGTCCGGAGCCTCACACACGTGCTTGGCGCGTTCTGGCGTCGGTGGCACCTGGCCCGCTGCCCGGTGTGTCTTCTTGGCGGCGAACCACCGTGGCAGACGGACAGGGAGCAGAACGGCGGCATAACGCCGTTCGGCGCCGCCCAAACCCCCTGGTGGCTCCGCGTGGCCATTTCCTCGCCAGCGCACGCATACAGCACCGTCGTCGTGGCGCGGCACGCACAGAGCGCGCTCCCTGCCGCCGACGGGCCCGCGCCGCCCCGTTCCATCGAGCTCCCCCTAAGCAACCATATCCCGACGCAGTTAGCACCTAAACGGAACCAGGGAACACCCACGACGACGCTCAACCTCTGAACCCTCCCGTGCAACCACAGCGCCGCTGTAATCACCTCGCCGGAGAACCCCGTTCTCGGCAACCGCCTCGGGGCGGCTATATATAGCACCCCGAGCTTGCTCTCGCCCCCGCACACCTCCTCTACCCCTCCATACCTCGCCAAGTCCCTGGAAGGGCCACGAGGAGCTCTCCTTCCCCGACTCCGGCCACTTCGTTCCGCCTCGGCCTCCACCGTGATTCACTCCGGTGAGGTCATCTCCAGCGCCCTAACCTCGTCAGATCATTTCTCATGCTATCGCGAGGCTAACCCCCTCCTCAATTCCACCTCCGCAGCTCTCTCCGACGAGGTCCACGACCACCCGAATCGCCGTCTGCCGGAGCAAGCGTCGCCACCGACGTGGTACTCGCCGGCGACCACCACCACCTCCCACAGACGAGGAATGGCGCCCTGAACACGGAGGTACTCTCCGATCTCCCTGCCTCGCCGTGGATCGCCGCCCGGCGACCATCATGACTCTCGGGCGCCGACGAGCCCCGACTCCCTCGTTTGAATTTTTAAACCTGACGGGTGGGACCCGCCGTCAGTCTCTCTTTGTTTTTTAATCGTTCTTATGAAAGCGTACTTTGGCAAATACGCTTCCACTCTGAACCGATTTTCTGGATTTTTCTGCAAAGCCCCCTGGAAGTTTTCTGTTTCATTACAGATGGGTCCTTGGGTTAAAACTCTTATAACTTTTTAACAGAAAGGAATTTTTGAGTGTCCTCTTCAAATTTTTGTGTAGTTTTTTTATCATATTTATTTGAAAAATATTTGGATCAACTTTCTGTACCCCACGGTATTTACGTTAGCGCGTGTATTTTTGTGTACGTAGATACCGAAGGAGGTGACGGAACATGAACCTCGCCGAGCTAGACCCCGACTACTCCGAACCAGGCAAGCAAAGTTTGAACTTTTGATATGATGAGTGTCTGAGCATGTTTTCATTATTTTTGTATCATGGCACGTTCACGAGCATTTTCGATGATAGTTTATCTCGTGAGCATCATGGCAAATGAGCTCGGTAAATTCATGAGTTGTTGGAAACTTGTTGCATGGCCATGAGTTGGCATGAGTATGGGTAAGATGGCAGTGTTGTAGCATGCCAGGCTTATGCCATATCATTGACCCAATGTCAACCTAAATCAATCAGATTCCGTCCGTCTTCCCTTCCGTACTACCACTGTTTCCCGCAAGGGATACGGCTTAGTAGGTTGCAAACCACTTTCGGTACACACCAAATCGAGAGGCCGGATGAAGGTTCCATGGCCCCAGATTAAAGCCTTTCATCCGGTCGGGGCATGGGTGTTTCCGGTTGGGACCGAGAGGGGCACCCTTAGAGCGCCACAGAATAAATTTGATCCCATGCTATTCGAGATTGTGATCTCCCGTCTCGTAGTTTTTCTTAAACGTTGTCTAGGGTGATTCCCGCAAACGTGAGGTATGATGGGTGTGTACTAGCTAGTTGTGTTTCCTCTGAAATACCGTAAATGGAACTAGTCCTTCGTGACTACGGAAATCCGTTGGCTGTGGACAATTTTGGTACAAACTCTGCAGAGTCAAAATTCTTGAATTCATCTTATTCATATCCAAGTACCGTGTTCATCTCATCTTGTCATGTGTCAGTCTCGGCGACAGGAACTCCTGGGAACCATTTGAGTATTAAATATTTATTTTCCTGTGAATGGACTAACCCGCTTATTGTCTTGTGATGAATATTTTCCGTGAGCAATATATCTTGTCAGTCATGAATAATGAATTATAAGCCCTTTCTGCGATGTCGCTCAGACGTCCGACTGTGGCATTGTTGTTATTTATTTTCATTATAAGCCCTTTCTGCGATGTCGCTCAGACATCCATTCGCTGCATTGTTGTTATTTATTTTCATTATAAGCCCTTTCGTGATGTCGCTCAGACGTCCGATCGTGTAGCATTGTTGTTATATATTTTCATTATAAGCCCTTTCTGTGATGTCGCTCGGACGTCCGACTGCGGCATTGTTATTAATTACTTTTATTATAAGCCCTTTCTGTGATGTCGCTCCGACGTCCGACTGCGGCACGTATGTCTTTTTCCTTTAATATAAGCCCTTTATGAGGTGTCGCTTAGACGCCCGACTGTGGCATGTTTTACTTATTTTCACCCTTCGAGGCGTCACTTCAGACACTCGATCGGTTTTGAGTTTATCTTCTTTGGGTTTTCGAGCGGACTACCGCCGACTCCCTTCTTAATTATTTTGCTATACTGTTTTAATTGAGCATTGTTAAGATTAACCATGTCGCATCCATGCATTCATTTGTTATATCTTTTTATGCGAACTGTCTTGCGAGTACTTTCATAGTACTCACACGGCTTGTTGATTTGGCCGGAATCTTGTGAAGGCGATCTCATGGATGAAGAATTCGATAGCGAGTCCGACGCCTAGAGGAATCCCAGTCAGTCTCGTACGACCCCTAGATTAGTCATTGTGAAATATCCGCTTCCGCTACCCAAATAAATTCATCGAGCCTCACCTCGACGCTCGATGAGCCGCCAGTGCAGTAGACTTATTAACCACCCCACTGTGTTATTCCACCAACCACGCATATCTCGAGTCAGTAGTATTTCCACCCCCACACCTTTGTGTCATATCCGCCATCATGTATAATTATTGGCGAGTTTGTAATAATTGGTTGGGCATCCTTAGTCCGACCCCTGTAATATTGTTATGCTACTGGCTCCTTGTATCAAAGTTTTGTCTACCGATATGGAGGATTTTTCCTCATATTGGAATTCATAGGTCGGTTGTTCAATAAATGTTTTTATTGGAAAACCGGTCGTGACATCACCCCTCATCATTCGAAATCATCTAACTTCCCGGCCGGTCACCCATCCTCTCACTACTCCAGCCTGAGCACGCTTAACTTCCGGGTTCTATTCCCCCACGTTTCCAAGTCTGCACTTGTTGTTTTCCTGACAATAGTAAGATGTCAATCCTATTAACCCTCAGGAGTTTAGCTTGAGCATGAAGTCACACGTTTCACTGTTTGAGTTTGAAACTATTATTCTAAAAAACAATAATTATTTAGTAACACTAATATCTCTTGAGTAAGTAGTTTGACCACAGTTTGACCAGATTTGACCAAAATTCAAAAAAATTGAAATAGTTATTTAGTAACACTAATATTCTTGAATAATTATGTAGTAACACTAATACTTCTTGAATAAGTAGTTTGACCATAATTTGACCAGATTTAACCAAAATTAAAAAACTGAAATTTGAGCATATCTTTTTTTCCTTTTAGAATTTTAGGATTCTAAAAAATTGCAAACAGGCCTAGGGCCGTCAAAATCGGATGCGGATTTTTGTGCTGAACATTTTGATATATTATACGCTTTTTCCCGACATCGTATGCAAAAGTTATAGCCGTTTTACTTTTTCATGACACTTTTTTTGCAAAACATGTCCGAATTTAAGTTTTTTAATTTTCCTAACTAGTAGATGTAGTAATATAACTACATCTCAAAGGATTTTATTTTTTGAAGTTTTTATCATTTTCTTTTGTTTTTTTAACTGAAATGGCGATACACGGCGGGGGGTAGAGTTTGAGAAATGGGCCCTTTAGTCCCGGTTTGAGAAACGAACGGGGACAAAAGGGCATCGCACCCTTTAGTCCCGGTTCATGTCTCAAACCGGGACTAAAGATTAGATCTTTAGTCCCGGTTTGAGACATGAACCGGGACTAAAGGGTGCGATGCCCTCACATTAGTCCCGGTTCATAATGCAACAAGGACTAATGTGTATATTGCGCTGTGATCAAAGACCTGTTTTCTACTAGTGGTAGCTGACGCACCTTCTCGTGTAAGCCATAGGCGTACTATACACCGACAGTGCTCCAAGATATTTTGTTCTACATCTCACACGGTAGGTGAGAATAAACTATGTGGGATCTACTTGATTTGGATTACAAAATGGGGTCACAGCGGCAACGGGCGGTGTTTGAATTGCTAGACCTTTTATCTGCAGTGAACATGCAACTGTATGTGTGTCGTAAAAGAATTGGAATTATTCAGGGTTCGTTTGGACATTTCATACATTAAACTGGTTTTCTAGCCATTTCAGGTGCACAATTGAAAATTAAACTACATGCACATGCTTCGGTGCATACAAATTGGTTGAAAAATCAAATCTGTGTCCTTCAGTGCATGCTTAGGTCCGATGGAAGAAATGGGGATGAATTTTTTGGGGTTCATTTGGCCTTTTTTATACGTTAACTGGGTTTTCTAGGCATTTTATGTGCATAATTCAAATTTGAACTACAAGCACATGCTCCAATGCACTAAAGTTGGTTGAAAAATCACATGTGTGTCCTTGGGTGAATTTCTAGGTCCCATGCAAGAGATGGGAATGAATTTCAAACACCAGGGCACTGTTGATTGCCGACAAAACGTTGAGATACCTGGTTTTTCAATTCTAGTAAATCCAAAACTCGTCTGAAATTCATTAAACTTGGCATGCTATCATGGAGCGGCATCAACATGCCGTGGTGAAAATTTTGTCCCGTTTGGGGCAGGTTTTGGTATAAGCTTCTCACAAACCAGAGCTTCTCACAACAAGCATGATGGTTTCGATAGGGAACGTACCACCTTTGGGGACGAGACTATACCCGTTGCCTCTTATTTCTTTCAAAAAAATTCTAGTGTCAACATAGAACAACAGGAGTGTTGTGTTCAATCTTGGAATTTTTCGGGTTAAACAGCCTTTTTATACATTAACTGGGTTTTCTAGGCATTTTATGTGCATAATTAGAATTTCAACTACAAGCACAGGCTCCAATGCACCAAAGTTGGTTGAAAAATCACATGTGTGTCCTTGGGTGAATTTCTAGGTCCCATGCAATAGATGGGAATGAAATTCAAACACCATAACCTTTGATGATTGCCTTAAAAAGCGTTGAGATGCCTGGTTTTTAACTTCTAGTAAATCCAAAACTCGTCTGAAATTCATGAAACTTGGCATGCTATCATGGCGCGGCATCAACATGCCGTGGTGAAAATTTTGTCCCATCTGGGGCAGGTTCGGGTATAAGCTTCTCACAAACCAGAGCTTCTCACAACAAGCATGATGGTTTTGATAGGGAATGTCCCACCTTTGGGGACGAAATGATATCCATTGCCTCTTATTGCTTTTCAAAAAATTTCTAGTGTCAACATAGAACAACAGGAGTGTTGTGTCAATTTTGTGATTTTTCGGGGTTTGTTTGGACATTTTTATGCATTAACTGGGTTTTCTAGGCATTTTATGTGCATAATTCAAATTTGAACTACATGCACATGCTCCAATGCACTAACGTTGGTTGAAAAATTTAATATGTGTCCTTGGGTGAATTTCTAGGTCCCATGCAAGAGATGGGAATGAAATTCAAACACCGAACCTTTATTGATTGCCGGCAAAACGTTGAGATGCCTGGTTTTTAAATTCTAGTAAATCCAAAACTCGTCTGAAATTCGTTAAACTTGGCATGCTATCATGGAGCGGCATCAACATGCCGTGTTGAAAAATTTGTCCCATTTGGGGCAGGTTCGGGTATATGCTTCTCACAAACCAAAGCTTCTCACAATAAGCATGATGGTTTCGGTAGGGAACGTCCCACCTTTGGGGACGAGACGATACCCGTTGCCTCTTATTGCTTTCAAAATTTTTCTAGTGTCAACATAGAACAACAGGAGTGTTGTGTTCAATCTTGGAATTTTTCGGGGTTCGCTTGGCCTTTTTTATACATTAACTTGGTTTTCTAGGCATTTTATGTGCATAATTAGAATTTCAACTACAAGCACAGGCTCCAATGCACCAAAGTTGGTTGAAAAATCACATGTGTGTCCTTGGACGAAACGATATCCATTGCCTCTTATTGCTTTCAAAAAATTTCTCATGTCAACATAGAACAACAGGAGTATTGTGTCAATTTTTGGGATTTTTAGGGGTTCGTTTGGACATTTTTATGCATTAACTGAGTTTTAAATGCATTTATGTGCATAATTCAAATTTGAACTACATGCACATGCTCCAGTGCATATAAATTGGTTGAAAAATCAAATATGTGTCCTTGGGTGCATGCTTAGGTCTCATGCAAGAAATGGGAATGAATTTCAAACACCAGGGCACCGTTGATTGCCGGCAAAACATTGAGATGCCTCATTTTTAAATTCTAGTAAATCCAAAACTCGTCTGAAATTCATGAAACTTGGCATGCTTTCATGGAGCAGCATCAACATGCCGTGGTAAAATTTTTGTCCCGTTTGGGGCAGGTATGGGTATATGCTTCTCATAAACCAGAGCTTCTAACAACGAGCATCATGGTTTCGGTAGGGAACGTCCCACCTTTGGGGACGAAACGATATCCACTTCCTCTTATTGCTTCCAAAAGTTTTCTCGTGTCAACATAGAACAACAGGAGTGTTGTGTCAATTTTTGTGATTTTTCGGGGTTCTTTTGGACATTTTTATGCATTAACTGGGTTTTCAATGCATTTATGTGCATAATTCAAATTTGAACTACATGCACATGCTCCAGTGCATGTAAATTGGTTGAAAAATCAAATCTGTGTCCTTGGGTGCATGCTTAGGTCCCATGCAAGAAATCAGAATGAATTTCAAACACCAGGGCACCGTTGATTGCCGACAACACATTGAGATGCCTGGTTTTTAAATTCTAGTAAATCCAAAACTCGTCTGAAATTCATGAAACTTGGCATGCTATCATGGAATGGCACCCGACATGATGTGGTATTTTTCGTGTCCATTTTGAGAGAAGGCGCACTTGAATAATGACAGCCAACAAAGGCATTTTAAAAAAAAATAGCTGCCACTTTAATATCTCAAACGTTCGTATAATTCAAACCGTGTGCGTTCTGTTAACCATTCACGTGACGCCACGTGTCTCGGTTTTAATGGTTGTAGGAGGTGCCGTGCGGACAGCTGCTTGACCTTGACTGAACGGGAGGCGTGCGAGCGTAGTCCGGTGTGCAGGCTGACCGAGAGGCGTGCAAGCTGTCCTCCAATGCGCAGGCTCACCGGGAAGCGTGCGAGCTATACGCTCTGTGAGCTCACCGAAGCGAGCCCTTTGACTTCTATGGCCGCCCGCCGTCCTCTCCATTACTGGCGCCCGAGGCCGCTGTTTAATACAGGCGGCCTTACTATTCGCCTCCCATTCCCCTCCCCCCGCAGACCTCCACCGCCATGGCGCAGAATGATCATCTGCAACTAGTCTTCAAGTTTGGTGAAGTCGACTCCGAGCCGGAGGAGATAGAAAATAAGGAGGAATGGGGCCTCATGGACATGGCCTGTAATCTAGCCGGGCAAAGCAGCGGTTGCTGCCCCCACTCCCGTCCCAGCTCCCATCCCCGCGCCCGCGCCAGCGACCATACCCGTAGCATTGATGGGCTAGTTACCGAGCACTATCGCAGAGCTGAAAGCCACGGGCGTCAGCGAGGTCTCCGCGGACCCGCGCGAGCTCGTGTACATGCCAGCACCCGTGCCCGTGCCCGTGCGCACCCCTCCATCCACCGTGGCGCCGGCCCCCGTGCGTTTGGCTGCACCCGCCGCGCCCGTGCGCGCCCCTCCACCCACTGCGGCGCCGGTCCCCGTGCGTTTGGCTGCACCCGCCGCGCCCGTGCGCGCCCACCCCTCAGCGGCATGGGATGCTGCCGTCGACCGCTACCTCTCAGCGGCGCCAGTTGCCGTCCTCCCACGCCCCGCCCGTCGATCGCGCGATGACATGATGTTTGATTTACAAGTGAAGAATATTTTGGTGCTGCCTTTAAGACTTCAACAACGGAGTCCCGAAGGACGACAACGACAGCGTGGCACGCTGCCTCCGCCGCCGCCGGAAATAGTTTTTTTGGGGTTTAATACTGTATCTCGAATTCTCGATCATATGAATATAAATTCGCAGTGTGACTGAATGAAAGATATGGTTTGAACGAACTTGCATTTTTCTCTCTTAATGTACAGACTTATCAAACGATTTTCTTTTAGAAAACGTCAACGGTTTTTAAATATAAAACACTCATCACAAACGTTTTAGTTAGAACACCCGTATGCAAACCGACAGCTTCCCCAGGAAGCCGAGGGAAAATGTGCCGAGCAGGATTTCTGCATCCCTTCAATGCAAACGGTTGTTTTGCATGACCCGTGTGCAACCACGTACAAACAATTGGGTAAGATTTGCATATCTGTCATTTTGGGTATGTTGCCATTTCTCAAACTGGAAAGATTGGCAGTTGTTTATCTAGTAACACTGCCATTTGTCAACCTTGTAACACTGCGATTTGTCAAAATATGCAGCTACAAATCACTAGCACTATCTAATTTTTGCAACTAAAATCACTAGCACTGTTCATATGGACACCACTAGCAGGCATGAGTTCACGGACGCATATGCAAATGTACCATTGATTACATACAACGAGTCATCAACCCACAACGACAACGAGGATACACGTTGGATTATATATCATTTCCAACAAAAAATTCTAGTAAAGTTTTTCTCACACAACAAATAACAAAGCGATGAAATGAACTTCAGCTCAATCACTCGTCGGCATTGGAAACGCTTGCTTTGAACCGAAGTGATTCTTCGGGAAGGGCACACTCTTGTCAATCTCGAGACCAACGCAGGACTGATCATCGAGGCTGAAGCGGCCTATGTCAGGACCCATATTGGGAGTAGGGAAGCATAGTAATGTCTGAGGTATAGATATAGTTGCTTCTCATAAATGGTAGTAATGTTGTGTCAACAGCAGCTGGATCGCCTTCCACCATCATTGGATAGTTTTGTCCAAGGAAGAGCGAGTTTCCTCCAAGACTTTCAATACTGAACCAGGGAGAAGGTGTTAGCGCTAGTACACTAGTATCCATCCCGAATACCCTGCAACGAATGTTGGAATAGGTCCGGAGAGTGCGACCATACGAGACAACACTTGCTTCCTTAGTAACATTAGCAGTGCCCCGTATACAGACAAGAAGAGGTGATACATCGGAATAAGTTGCCAGGCGCCACTGAGTATATGGGTCATGCTCGTCCTCATGCTCATGAATAAAATTTTCAAGTATAGGTGCTGGAATGTCCACAGGACCTTGGAAACACAAGAAGGTTAATTAGTAAAGGGAAACTAGCTAACCCGCATGCATGTGGATGAAACAATTATAATTACGGTGGAAGACAAACATACCGAAATCATAAGGATTCCATGCAAAAACAGTGCCACGAGTGGTGGCAGCAAACACAAGACCCTCGTATTGAATTGCATCACAGTACTCATCCGTGTAGAAACTGATTTTTGAGCAATATCCATCGAGTCGAACCATGAAGGACGGCAACAAGCTTGTCGAAGATAACGACAAAATAAGCATTCCTATAACCCCAAGAGCGGTTGGGAACTCAACAAATTGCTATCTTCCGTAGACGACAATCAGCATGATCGTACTTGAACTCACGTAGAATACCGGTGTACTCAACCTGAGATTTTTCGAAGTGGAACCCGGTGCCGAGTGTACACATTCACAAGTTCGCACTCGCAGTTGTACCCAATATAAACAACCCAATCTCCATTTGCGCCTGCCCAAGCCTTGCCCTCAAGCGATGGCATCTTAACATCATACGTATCATTATCAAGCGTCATCAACTTACACAAGGTGAGGCTTCCCTCGTCGCCAGTCAGCAGGGTCACGACGAAGAAGATAGGGGAGATCAAACCGCTCCTGGACCCTTGGGTTCCTTGTAATGATGTTATTAGTTGAGTCGAGAATGGTCTTGAACGAACCTGCCATGCTAGCCAAGGTGATGATGTCGCACCGATCAATGAGTTCCTCCACCGCGTCATCATTCAGATCGGGGCAAGAATAACGGGTCGTTTTGTCTTGTTCCTCCATGGAGAAGACTATCAAACAATGGCGTAAGGAAGGGTGAAGGCAAATGGAGGAGGGAGGAAGAGCTAGCGTCGACAATGATTCAAATCGAGAGGGAAAGGCGTAGAGTCGGTGGACGGTTGCCACGATACACGAAGAGGCGCCTGGGGAGCGAACGGTTGCCACAGAGGTCACACACTGACGACAAGGGCCGAGTGAACCTCATGCAATCCCATCGCACAACACACACGTCTTGTTAAGTTGAACCGTTTATGTTCTCTTGTGTCAACGCAAACAGTTCATCCGAGTGAACCGCATGCCGTATATCGCACACACCTTGATCTGGCTGACCGTTTTTTTTGTGTTGCCTAATCACAAACAGTTCATCCGAGTGAACCGTATGCTGTATATCACACACACCTTCATCTGGCTGCCCGTTTCTTTTGTGTTGCCAAATCACAAACAGTTCATCCGAGTGAACCGTATGTTGTGTATCGCACACGCCTTCATCTGGCTGCCCGTTTCTTTTGTTCCTCCTTACCGCAAACAGTTAATTGAACTGAACTGTATGCCCTTCATCGCACACGCAACTAAAATCTGAATCGTGTTTGATGCATCCTCCATCGCAAACGTTTTCACCTTTTTTGACGGTTTTCATACACCACCGTTTGTGATTATTGCATCGCACACAGTTTCTCGAAGGGTCTCTAATCGTAGTGTCGCGTTAGCAGCATCCTGCAGTAGTGAGAGGCATACTAGTGACACTCTGTTTGCCTATGTATTCACACATGTATTAAGTTTCCGGTTAATACAATGCTAGCATGAATAATAAATATTTATCATGATATAAGGAAATATAAATAACAATATTATTATTGCCTCTAGGGCATATTTCCTTCAAAAACTTGTGTTTATTGATTGTGGGCAAATCCCTATTTATACAAGGATTTTGGGGCGCCTTCGGAGAGGCGTCCGTTTACAATAGGCGCATGTACGGCGCGAGAAGACGCCCGTACAAACGTTCGCGTCTGTATGGCGCTTTGGACACACGTGACGAATCCTAACAACGATTAGCGCTAATGACGTCAGTTTATTCTTAACACTCCCCCTTGTACAAAGCTGCTTCTTCTATGTCTTGCATCCTTGTATAACTTTGAGAATATTGCTCTTAATCACAAGCGTATATGATCTTGAATAAGTCCTCCAAAAACCATGTGGGAAAAATATGAGGAGAATAGAACTTTATATGTTGTTAAAACTCCAATTAAACCCAGTAGGAAAAATAAGGAGAAAATGATACAACATATGTTATTGTCTCTTTGATAACTTATATGAGAAAACCTTGAGGATAAAACTCATTGGTAAGTTTATAGTATAATTAATATGTCATGTATACACCCATTAAAAAACCTGGTGGGGAAAAGTAGGATGTATGACATATATTCTTATGTTGATATTACCTCATTAAAAACCTTGATGAGAACCATGAGAGTAAACTCATAAAGGGAAAACGAGTGCAATATAATGTTTGAACAGGTTGTGATTCAGAGAGACTCTCCCCCTGATCTTTGCAAATCTCGAAGTCATCGCATACCAATCCCATGAACATATTTTTCAAATGTTGAAGCTGGGAGTGACTTTGTGAATAGATCAGCTAGATTATCGCATGATTTGACATGCAAAATGTTTATCTTCCCTTTCTTTTGTAACTGATGGGGAAAAATAATTTAGGAGAAATATGCTTAGTGATATTGCTCTTTATGTAACCTGTTTGCATTTGAGCAACACAAGCTGCATTATCTTCGTAGATAATGGTTGGAGATTCGGTAGAACCTTTACCACATGATTTTTGTATGTGGTTTATCATTCCGCGAAGCACACACATTCACGTGGTGCCTCATATAATGTGATTATTTCATAATGATTGGTGGATGTGGCCACAAGAGTCTGCTTGGAAGACTTCCATGATATAGCTGTCCCACCATGTAGGAACACGAAACCGGTTTGTGATCTGGCATTGTGGGGGTCAGATAAGTAGCCAGCATCAGCATACCCAATCATATCAATGTCCAAATTTCTCTGAAATTGAACGAATAGGCCAAGATCCTTTGTGTCTTGGAGATATCGAAAGATATTCTTAACTCCCGTCCAATGGCGTTTAGTAGGAGCTGCGCTATGTCTAGCTAGTAAATTCACTGCAAATGCAATATCAGGCCTGGTGCAATTTGCAAGATACATAAGCGCTCCAACGGCACTGGGATATGGAACTTCAGGTCCTAATATCTCTTCTCCATTATCCATTGGTCTAAATTGATCTTTCTCTACGTCTAGAGATCGAACTACCATAGGAGTTTTGGAGGGATAGGATTTGTCCATATTGAATTTCTCCAATATTTTCTGGATATAGGTGGTTTGATGAACCAAAATAACCGAGGGAAGGTGCTCAAGTTGTAATCCTAAGTAAAATTTGGTTTTACCCAAATCCTTCATCTCAAATTCCGTCTTTAGGTGATTGTGTGCTTCATCAATATCTTGTGTGGTTCCAATGATGTTCAGATCATCAACATACACAGAAATAATGCAAAATCCAGTTGCAGACTTTTTTATGAAAACACATGGGCAATCATTTGGAGTATCTTTTTTTCAAAAAGAACTCACTAAGTCGGTTGTACCACATGTGACCCGACTGTTTTAAGCCGTATAAAGACTTATTTAGTTTTACACAATATGCGTTGTGTTTTGCGTTTGGATTCGGGATTGGGACTCCATCAGGAACCTTCATGTATATGTCCGAATCAAGTGAACCGTAAAGGTAAGCGGTCACTACGTCCATCAACTGCATAGATAGCCGACTTTGAACTGCCACCGAAATGAGGTATCAGAAAGTAATACCACTCATTACTGGAGAATATGTTTCATTGAAATCAATGCCTGGTCTCTGCGTGAAACCTTGGGCTACAAGCCTTGCTTTATATCTCACCACCTCGTTGTTCTTGTTTCTTTTAAGAACAAAAACCCATTTGAATCCCACGGGGAAAACTCTGGGAGGTGTAGGTATTGCTTCAGTGAATACCTTTCGTTTATTGAGCGAGGCTAACTCTACTTGGATTGCATCCTTCCATTTAGGCCAGTCGGAGCGTTTCTTGCACTCTGCCATGGTCTTTGGATCATGATCATTTAGAAGGTTGTCTGCAACTGTAGTTGAGAAATATATGTCGACAATTGTAGACTTACGATTGTAAGATTCTCCAGAATATATATAGTTTGTGGATATTTCATTTACCCTTGTTGACTGGTCGTGATTTCCCAATATGATTGAGTCAGGGTTTTCCAATGTCCCAGTCATTGAGTGCACAACTGAGCTGGGTTGTGGAGGTTGTCCTCCCACTGGGTGTATATTACCCATTTGATGATTATCAACACTAGGTTGGTTTACATTTACTGGTTCGGAGGGTTTCTTTCTCTGTTTCCTTTGTTGCTTGTGAGGAGCTGAATCATGTTCCGTGGTCGTACTTCTCCCCCTCTTCCTTTGAACAGGGGGTTGAGTAGTTTTTGTTGGTACCTCCACTCTTTCGGGCGCATTTTTAGCAGGATTGTAGGATTTGGTAACACCTTTATAGTCAGTAAATGAATCTGGCAGGTTATTTGCAATTTGTTGCAAATTAATTATTTTCCGAACTTGAAGTTCAGTTTCTTGAGTACGTGGATCAGAGGAGGAAATGCCTTGGGCATTTCAATCAATTTCCGAGCATTCTTTTTGGTACTTGATGTCTCCCCCTAATGTCGGGAAATGGTCCTCATTGAAGATGCAGTCAGCGTGAAGGGCTGTGAACAGATCCCCTATGAGGGGTTCAAGGTACTTGATTACCCCACATAGATCCCCGATTTTCTGTGTGGGCCCATGGATGTACGCTGCGGTGGTGAGATTGGCACATATGTGGCGACACAATTCTGTGAGATGGGAAATATTTGGTAGGTTTCCACGTACTAATTGCAGAGGGGAAGTGTTGTGATATGCAGTTGGTCGCAATTGGATTAAGTCAGCAACATGTAAAACCGCGTGACCCCAACAAGAAGTTGGTAAATTGCAATTCATTAGTAAGGGTCATGCAATGAGCTTAATTCTCTTAATTAGAGATTCAGCCAATCCATTTTGAGTGTGGACATATAAGACTGAAGTGTTGAACTTCAATGCCTAATGCCATGCAATAATCATTGAAAGCATGTGAAGAGAATTCAGCAGCGTTGTCCATTCGAATTGATTTAATTCGATTCCCAAGATAATGAGCTTGCAATCTGATAACTTGTCTCATTATTTTGGCAAATGCATGGTTTCGTGTAGATAGTAAACACACGTGAGACCATCGTGTAGATGCATCTATTAGAACCATGAAATACCTAAAAGGTCCAAACACTGGTTGGATCGGACCACAAATATCGCCTTGAATTCGTTCAAGGAATTGTAATGGTTCTGCTTGAATTTTAAGATATGAGGGTCTTAAAATTAGTTTCCCAGTAGCACATGTAGTGCACATAAAATCCGAAGATTGTGGGAATTTAGCTTCATTTAAGTCATGACCGATAATTTTCCTCATCATCCCTATACCAGGATGACCAAGGCGATCATGCCAAGTTTGGAATGCATTTACATTCTGAAAAATTACCTTATACGCAACATGCTCTACGGGTTTTATGTATGTGTAGTACAATCCTCATGATGAAGAGGGAATTTTCTCAAATATTTGTTTGCCATATCCGTTGTCTTTCGTAAAGAGGAGATATTCCTCTTTGTTATCTTCATAAGTTTCAATATGGAAACCATTTTTGCGGATATCTCTATAACCTATGTGGGTATGAGTTGAATCCGGATATAATAAAGCATCCTCAATTACAATTTGTGTACCCATAGGGAGGGTAAATATGGCACGTCCTATGTTGTCTGGCAGATCGACAGATTTCCCGTCCGATGAAACGAACAGTGCAGAGGCGATGTTGTGCAGGTCCATCCCTGTCATCTTACCTTCTCTCTCGTCATGTTCGTGCTCTGTTGGTAGAGGCTAGCGTGGCTGATATCGTGTAAGAATTCGTGAGAAAACTTTCCGGAAAGGCGTCCGTTTACAATAGGCGCCTGTACGGCACGAGAAGACGCCCGTACGAACGTTCGCGTCTGTACGGCACTTTGAACACACGTGACGAATCCTAACGACGATTAGCGCTAATGACGTCGGTTTATTCTTAACACAACCAAAGATCTAACTTGGCAGCAACATCTCCCAATTATCGTGGACCTTAATCCACTGGTCCACATGGGTTCAAACAAAGAGTACGTATTCCTAGACAAATCCTTCAAAAGGGATCACCGTATGTGTGGTGTTATTAATTGGTCCAACCAAAGATCGAACTTGGGATATTCATTCCTTGAAGCCAGTCTTTGAGCTATCAAAGAATACGGTCAGAGCGGGTTGAGGGCCTCACCCGCCTGCCTCCAACCACTGCCACAGCATCTTCAACTAAGCAAGCTTCGCTCACAGGCAGTGTTGTAAAGGCAGTACCAGCACAGCACCTCTACAGCTAGCACGGAAAATGCAATTATAGATAAATAATGGACAGAAACATTCGTAACTGATCACAATTCAGTATAGATAAGCTTCCAGCTGATTCTTACAAGGCTATATCAGCAACCATAATTCCTAGCAAGGTAAGGATGTCATCACCCATAAGTTTTCACCATGCATCGACAAATGCCCCAAAAAGTCGGCATATAAATCAGCCACATAATTCTACTTTAGTAGATAAGTAGTCCTATACAAAAAGGTCGTTTTTAGGTTCTAGAATGGCTAGCCGTAGTTTCTGCATCAGCTGTCAGGTGCTCAAGGATTCACACCTGCTACTACAGGCTTCACCTCTTCCGTTTCATCATCCGATGAAGAGCTGCCGGAGTCTGAGGAAGTCAATGGGCTGCCAGGACCAGGAGCTACTTCCAGCTTCACAACAGTCGCTGCTTCAGTCTTGACCGCTACTTCAGTTCTAGCGCTTGCTACTTCAGGAATTTCTTGCTCTGTTTCATCATCAGAGGAAGAGCTGCTGGACTCCGAGGAAGGCTCTGGAGCATACATATCGTCGCTATCTTCATTGTCCATCTCCTCGAAATATTTCACCACATTCCTTTGCCTTCTCCCGCGTCCAAGATCCACCTTGGGAGTGGCAGGCTTGAACACTTTCAGATCCTCAACGTTGGGGGAGGGAGGTACTACATCCTCGGCACCATGAGCAAAGCTCACGATGCTGCCAAGATAACCGTTGTCATCTGAAGTGCACATCTCGCCACTAGAAGGGTCTAACTTGAGGAGATTGTCGATGGCCTCGTCATCATAATGGATTGATACAGCATTGATCTTCTTTTTGTCCACAATTGTCTTGGCTCCATGTAGTAGAATGGACTGCAGCTCATCCACACTTGGCTTCTTGGAGTTGGAAGAGTTCATCAACATATTTTCAATTGCCAGCTTCTGTTTAGACTTCTGCAGTATCTTCTCTTCAACAGAACATTTTGTAATAAGCTGGTAAACAACCACTGGTCGGGTCTGGCCAATCCGATGAGCCCTGGACTGTGCTTGCAAGTCCATAAATGGGTTGAAGTCTGGATCTGAACACAGGAAGACGAAAATAAGTGCCAAGAGGACTTGGGTGGATGAAACAGATAACTAAAAACCACTCACCATATATAATTACTCTATTAGCACCAGGCTGCCATAATAGTGAACAATGTTAGTCCATTTGCATATAAGTGAGAGAAATACAAACTGAGGAGGTTGTAAGTATTAGAATTCATACCAGGTCAATACCTAGACCACCAGCACGAGTTGACATCAAGAAAATAAATGTTTCACTTTCAGTGTTGTTGTATTCTTTTATGCTCTCCTGCCTCGCAGAGAGTGCTGTCTGTCCATCAATGCTGCGCACCAACACAGATATTAAGTGAAAAGAAGAAAGAGAAAAATTGTGAATCACTGTAAGATAGGATAAATAGAATCATCTATCCATCAGAAGATTGCATGACAAATGCAGGTGGTTAAAAAAGCATACCGTGCATATTTGTATCCCAGGAAGGAAAGGAAATCCTCAAGAATATCAAGCATCTTCGTCATCTGGGAGAAAATCAGTACACGGTCCCCTCTTTCTTTCAATTTTGGGAGCAACTGCAGACCAACAATTGCCAATTATTACAACCAACGATGCACTGGGACAGAAAGAGAACGGAACTTATGGAACAAATAATCAAGGAACACCTAGATAGGATGCAGTTGTAGGTCAAGGTACCTTGTGTAAGAGTTGAAGTTTCCCTGATGCAGAAACAAGTGACTGGAAAACATCTTCTCCTGCTTTCTGTTTAACTTCCAATCCTGGAAATAGATACTGGAGAAGGAGAAACAAATTAGCAGAAGACTCAAAGTTTAAATCTATTAGTTCGCGTGATAACATAAGAGACACTGCATAAGACATCATGAGCATAAGACACACTGCACTAGATATGTTATGCCACCACCTCACACAGATCTTTGTCAAAATGTTTGTTAAGTGAAGTATTCCAAAAGCATAGAATTCCATAAGTATACAACAAGAAAGAGGTTTGGTTCAAATGAAAGAGATGTAGCCAAGTTCAACAACTAAATGGAAGCAAAATCTACCGGATGATTACAGCATTTTCTCAGCTCCATAAGTACGTTGTTCAGAGAAAGCTTCCTACCTGAAAAGGTGCACACAAGAACTATCAGCCAGGATGTAAATATTGCTTGGCTAGCACAAGTACATAATCCCAATTATAAGAACATGTATGAAGTTAGATAACTTGGTTCCCACCACACTGAGATTTACCACGAGAATAATAATGCAGGCATTACTTCAAGTTCCTCAAGTAAAAATGCTCTCAGTGCCTGATGTTTGCTCTTTACCATTGCAAGTTGCTGATCAGAAAATCTAAGCTAGAAGCTTATGACAAGTGCATGTGTCATTCAAGTTTAGGCATAGATCGATCCAAGTATAGTTGGTGAGCTACACATCATGAGCTAATTGCAAGATTTTTGTTGGATGACCCCGTTTTTCTAGTAGTGTTGCAGTTGAGTGGCTGGTGGTAAAAGCACGTAGCACTAGAAGACCATGATAAATCTATTATAAAAGCATTGGTCAGATATCACTCGCTTCGCAAAAACTGCTCTCCTATATTTAAACTTCACACGCATAGCAAAAACCAGCCATCTGGAGGCATTGCAACACCTGCGTATTTTATGGGTGGAGGCTGGATTACAAGTTGTTGATAGAGACAATCCTCGAGACAAACTTATGGCGGGTGGCTCACTGGCAATAGGGATCTCAGGAAGTGACTGTTGCATTGCATGCTAGAGAACTGACTAGCCTGGTTTTGCTGTTCTGTAGCCTAGTTTTTGCTTTCTTGTAGCCCTGTTTTTGTTGCTATAAGTTTTCTTTGGTTGTTGGTCGCTGACACACTAGTGGCATTGTACTATGCGCCTTCTCTGTGTGTTCTTCTAATACAAAGTGGCACGCATTTAGATGCATGGTCGAGAAAAACATTGGCACAAACCAGCTTTATCAAGAGAACTGGATGCAGATTAATACAAAGTGGTAAAGTGTATAAACTAATGATAAATGCAAGTGACTCTTCAACTGACCATACTGAATAGCACTGTTCAACTTTGAGTAGTTCTTCTCTAGAATATTAATGTAAAGATCTCTCTGAGAATCTGCAAGCGCACACGGAACTTCTACCCACTTCTTTGTTGGCATAGAATCTTTTAGCACATCAGATTTCATTCTCCTCAACATCCTAGCAAATCAAACATGAAAGAACTAAGAGCCACATCCAAGTTATCAAATAAACAAAGTAAATAACTTTTATCATTAGACACAAAAGAAATTACCTGGGCTTCAAAATATCATGAATGCGAGCAATTTTTTCATCAATTGTCAAATCCAGTTCAGATTCAATTGGTGAGAACAACGCATCAGCCTTTGGGTCAGAGAACTCATCTGGATCAATATAATGAAGCAACGAAAACAATTCCAAGATGTTATTTTGCAACGGTGTTCCCTGTTCAATGAAGAGGAAAAAGGTCAAAGCACATGGCTAGATCATTCCAGAAAAGGGAAATTAAAATGCACTTCAATGAGAACTATATGCTATATTTAACAGGCAATATGTCACTTCCATAGAACATCTAGCACGACTAGGTTTTTTTCAGCACGAAAATGGTCTATGGATTATTCAAGACCAGCATTGCTTTAAGAAGACTAGTGGTGAACGGCCTCATCCAATCCAATTAGATTGCCATGGTGGCATGGAGCAGACATTTTGTTGGTGGCAGTGCAAGATAGCTGCAAGCCTGCAATGCCTCAAGTAACATTCATTTGGTCTCTGGAATCACAAGGATTGGGGAGTAAATTTATAGAGTTTACTATTTAAGATCACTATTCCGAAATGCTATGCCTACGGGAACTGTGGAGTTGAACTATTTTCTCCTACAAAACTAGTGGGGCAAATAGTGTCATTCCCCCACAGTCTGTAGACCTCTTTCTGATGAAAAAACTTTGGACAGAGCACTTTCTAAAAACAAGGAAACCAATTATGGTATGGCCACATCCAAATCTATGATACCACAAAATATGAGTGAGCCCTTATGGTACACGACATATATCACAGCTGAAGCATAACTTTCAATGATTTGAGTTAAACAGGGTTTCCAATAGTATACTCCGTAGTATTTTGCAGGAAACAGATGGATTGCCCGGAATCAGACCAGCTCGTGGTTACCACAAAATCTACTTGAGTTCAGAACCATTAACGGGCTGGACATTCCATCCCCAACTAACTGGGCAGGAAGCATCCCAGTCCTAGGCTTCCAAGAATATCAAGTTGTAAAGGACGCTAGATGTTTCTCAAAAAAGAACGTAGATGGGACAAATCATTAACTTCTAAAATTAGGCAAAAGTACACCTAGGGCTAGGGTACGGAAGACTTACTGTAAGTAGCAACCTGAATTCTGAGCTATATTTCTTTAGGCAGGATGCGAGATTGCAATCAAGCTTCTTCAATCTGTGAGCCTCATCAACTGAAGCGAAAGGGAGGTGATGCACAACAGCAAAAATGTTAACTTGCAGGCAAATAACATATACATATTAAGACTAGGTAACCTCGATTCAGCTAAAAACTTACTGACAATCGTTGACCACTTAATTTTTTGTAGAACTGCTCTATCAATTTGGACAATCTCATAACTTGTCACTAGAGCATCAAATAGAGCTTTCCTTTCGGAAGAGTACATTTCATGAGCTTGAATACACTTTCTGGAGTCCTTATCTCCTTGGTAAACAACAATATTAAGATCGTGTGCCCAGCGATCAAATTCCTAATACAAGAAAATGCATCAGAGGTTACACTGTCCAGCTAACATAATAAATAATTTTGATGCAGCAAGAAGATTTTGATAATGAGGGCAAGAATAAAGGACAATGTCTTGAGCTCCTTTATTACAAAGGTTTATGGTACTATGGCAGAAGATCATGAAAGGTTATACAAACCTTTTTCCATTGCAGTAGGATGCTCTTTGGAGCAAGAACCAATGCAGGAGATGTGGTGAAACTTCCCTTGATTATGTGGCTGAGAAAGCTAACAACTTGGACAGTTTTTCCAAGACCCATTTCATCTGGCAATGGAAAAGGAAATAAAACCCCCATTATTGTATCTTTACGAGATATAAAAGGAGAAAAGAACAATCAAGCATATTGGACGAGCCAAGAAGCTTTGGTAACATTTTAGAAGTATCTTTTAACAATCAAGCATATTGTATCTTATATAGAACAGACATATGAATGGGGTAATTCAAAACTAATACCGTACATCAATGTTCTTTGGTAACATTTTAAAAGTATCTTTTCAAACCGGGTTATTTCAGAAGGAATAAAATTTATCAGATTACATTGAATAAATTTGTACAGAACAATAAACGTATGTAACAATTCTCTATACCAATGCACTGAGATGCAATGCTTTTCGTTATCTCAAAAAAGTTGTAACGAAATAATGCTTGGGTAATGTAGTTTTTTAAGAAAAATGCTTGGGTAATGTACTGATACAAGTGCATGTGTTGCGGGTTTCTTTTTTCTTTTTTTTAACGAACCTAGCAGGTGCTTTTCTTTTGCATTAAGTAGAGGTAAAAATACATCACAATGATAACAATTCTATCAATAGGAGAAAACTCTAGAAATGTTCAGAATACCAGCAATGCTATCATGCATTGTGGCTTTAGAGTTCATGAACATACCAGCAAGAATAACGCTCCTCTTAGATTTAAAATTATCAAACATCCATTTTAACCCTTGAAGCTGATAATCGTATAGGGCATCATTGTGTATATTTTCTGATACCATCCCTTCAATGTTCATTGGGCTGACACAATCAACTCTTCGTAAAGTATTTTGATGCCTTTTGACAAGCATGGAAACAGCTGACTTCACTCCTTCAGTGGAATAAGACTCCCATGTAGCATCACAATAATCAAGGCCTTTCCATTTCACAAGAAACTCATATCCCTCAAAGTCTTCATTATCCTTGTAACTAGCTAAGATATCACATAAACCAAGATCAAACTTCCAACGACATGCAATGGCACGATCTACTTCAAACCATTCAGGTTTCCTTTGATCGTCCATGTAGACCTCTTTAGGCAAGCTGCCGACAATAAGTTTGTACAATCGTAAGAGCAATCAAAAGAAGTGTTACTAGTTGAGAAAACAGGGCATAAATAAAAGAGAAATGAGAGGTATAAGTTCATCATAACACATTATTCAAAATAATGGTATATACAAATATCATTCAAAAATCTTAATGAGTAACGAGAAGAAGCGAGCAAATCAGTAGAGAGCATACTGAAACTGCATCTATAAAGAAAACTTGTTTGACTACAGCAATACAGAAAACTTCGCCTACATGAACCAACATAGATAATTGGCATTGGAAAGGACTGGTTCATACGTGACAATAAAGTTACGCTACCAATTACACACACAAAAAAAACGGAGGGCTTACGTATTCTTCCTTATGTAGCTTTGTGCTCGTAGGCGGTCAAAAACAAGAAGCCAATCAAGTGGAACCTAGAGCATGTAAAATCAAATGTCTCAGTAAAAATAATTACAAATCTCACTTCTCACATCAATTATAGTGACTTCGCATAACAGAACGCCACTTTAACAAAGGAAATCTCTAGGTAACTTGTAGCCATGCTAGGAGGCACCTGCACTGCTGAGGCAGGTACAATAAACAATAGTGTAGCAAGGAGGAAAACACACCCAGCAGTCGTGATGATGAGAAAGTAATTGCCACTTCACGAGGATTTGATACTGGAAATCTGACTCCTGAAGAATCACCCGTCTGCAACCTACAAGCCTTTGGATCTTTTTTGAGGCATACACTTCCATTCCCTTAGCCAAAGATGCTTCATTGATTTTGCAGAGAGGACATTCCAATGTGCCTCTAGTATCTTGCATCGGAGGACTAAGACAGAAAGTGTGGAAGCTACGAGAACAGCTTGAATTCTGACACTGGATCAGAAGACAGCTGCCAGCTCCACTCTGCACATATAAATCAAATAAGATTGACAGATATAAGGCAATGAAAAATAACCAGCTCGACAAACCTTACAAATTCCTCACAAAAATAACGCACCTCACATATTGAGCAAATAGGTCCACTAGAAGTGCTTTTGCAAGGTTTTGCAGTACTGCGCAATAGCTCATCATCTGATAGAAAACAGAAAGTTCGTGTTACCATATCAACCTCGCAACAAGCACACATGTATCTGGTAGGTCATTAAAAGGCTGTGTGAACATGAGTCTGCACGCTTTCACAACATCAAAGCTACAACAAGCATAATCAAGTATAGCTACAACATCCTAACTCAAGAACATTAATTCATGAATGGTACACACATATACAGACACATATAGTAACAGTTAAAAAAAAACTGTTCATAACATTGTCCCTGTAAACCCTTGACCACGAGGGCAATAGACTGATGGTTCTCAACTAATCGGTTAGTTATTTACCTGATCCTGTGGATGAAGACGCTGACAACATACACAAAGAAGCTTCAGTGCAGCTCTCCTAAAAATGAACAGAAAACATTTATCACTCGATGAAGAGCAGGGGCTAATGGACTATTTTTGTAATGAATTTACATCTGAAACATGATCAGTCTTCTGTTTCTCTTGCAGACGCTTTGACATTCTTCTGCATGGAATTGTCTTCCTATGATCTGAGGTTGATTTCAAAAGATAACTTTAACACGGGTGACACATGATGTTCGATAAAAATTTGTAAGGCATATGATCACCCAATTGGCACAGAATAAATACAACTTACTGGGGCTTAAAAGATGTACTCCCTCTGTAAACTAATATAAGAGCATTTAGATTACTAAAGTAGTGATCTAAACGCTCTTATATTAGTTTACGGAGGGAGTATTGCTTAACCTACTATGAGTTATTCATAAAAATTTAGTCTAATCAAGAGGGGGCATCTGATCAAATGATATTGGAAGCTTAAGTGAAGGTTGCAAGTTTGACTTTGACCCAGTACAAAAACAAATCATGAAATTTATTGTGCAATGAACAAAGACAATCAGAAAACATAGTCCTCTGCCATATCATCTTAAATGAATCCTTGGTTATCCAATTTAGTTTTTTTTCAAAGAAAAAAAATGCTTCCACAAGGCTGCTCAATTACTCCAGAAACATGAATATGAAGCAAAACACATGGTGCACAAGATGTAAATAAAAATATTCATCTCAAAGGGTGCCCACTTACTATCCACACTGTCACTATCAGAATCGTCGTCGTATGCATCATATCTAGTTCGCATTCTGTGCCGAAGACGCTTTGATCTTCGTTGAGGGGGCAAGTGATCATAATCTGCACAGTGCAAACTTTAAATTATTTGCACATGGCACTGCTAAAAGTTACATCAGAAGCATGGTTATGTCTGTCTCGTTTTGTAGGGTCATTTTGGTTGGTTAAGATCAGGTTTTGGCAATTTAGCATAGCACACACAAAAAATGTACACTAAAGCATACCATAATCAGAGCTACTCCGTGATGTGTGTTTATCTTCAGCCAATTCACCACTATAATACTCGGATATAAATCTCTTTCTGAGGCGGTTTGGCCTCCTTTGTTGACTGAACGTTTTGGACTCTGTGACACACCATTTGGAATTTACATATCAAGAGGTATATAACAATTTCACCCTAATTCATACATCTGTAAGCAACTCACTCTTACCATCCTCGCTGTTCACAAATACATCATGCTGACTCTCCCTGCTACTCAATTCTTGCTTTGCAGCTAGTTTTCTCTGTAGACGTCTATATCTTCTGCATGGATGCAACATTTGCCCACCTGCAGTGAAAAGAAGTTCAGACTCATATTGTAAGTTAAAACTGTAAAACAAACCATAACTTTGTAATCTGTGAAACACCAGTAAGAAATAACAGAAGAAGGAATATGTAACAACTTCACTCTAATCTATACATAACTAAGTTTCAGAACAGTAAATAACTCACTCTCTTACCATCCTCGCTGTCTGCAAATACATCATCCTCGCTCTCCCTCCCAACCGAGTCTTGCTTTCCAATTTGCTGTCCACATAGGCGTTTGGAGCTTCTACATGGAGGCAACATTTGCCCACCTACTGAGAAAATAATTTCAAACAAATACTGTGATTCAAAATCCCAAAACGATCTAACTTTGTGTAACTATGCTAATATCTTATTAAACTAAATTAAAGAAGTTTACAGTCACTTCAAGAGGCTAGATATACCCCAACTTATTAGGAAAAAGAAGAACTCAGCAGCAGATTTTGGTGGGTTACAGATTGTAAGGGTGCAGAATAATCAAATGTGGATAAGAATTGCTACAGTTGCATAGCAAATTGATCTCCATTTATGTGTACTTATGTATGTAGGCACACAATTGTACCACGGTTGGCAGACTTTAGACATCAGTGAATCAAATATGTTCACTTGCAAAAAGAAATGCAAACATATGAACGAGATCCAAGCATGTATTTGGGCATGTACAAGCAGAGTTGTTGTACAGGCTCCCCCAAAATCTTGGAGCCCCCTTTTTTCTTGAATAGTAGTACTTAGTATGTCTAGTTGAAGAATGAGCAATTAAAAATACGAAGTAATGAAGCTTAGACATTAAGAGATAAAATTACTTGTTGAGAAATATCTCATGTTAGGTATAGTATCTCCACCTCACGTGTCTCTTTTATAATTTACTTAAAACTCCCAGTCCAACACCTCAACGAACAAATTAATTGCATAAACTTAACTCTTGGTGTTCTCTCTGTCCTGAATATGGTAAAGAAGACATATATTGCTCTAATCGCAGTACCGTGATGCTAGGAGAATGGAACATTCCGTCTCCTTACGCCACTTATGCATGCTAGAAGGATGGTACATTTTGACGGTTTCAAGACTTGCTTCTTGGCAGGTTGTAATTTGTTGAGGAAAAATGTGCTACCGTGATAACTAAAAAATGTTCAATCATTTTTTCGTTCAGGTTCCAAGTTTTAGTGTCACTGGGCCCCCGATTTCTCAGTTACAGCCCTGATAATATTGTGCCACACTCTGGGGACAATTAACAAAATAAGCAACACAAAAACTCGGAGAGATATCAGTGTTCCTCCCAACACAGATACCTTCATCATTGCTCAGCTTGACATCAGCAACCTTTAGCTCATCCTCATGCAACTCAGAAGTTGCAGCACCACCAGCAGCTGTTCGCTTTCTAAGACGTCCCAGGTTCTTTGTGGAAACTATCAAGCAGTAATCGGGTGTAAACATAAACAGTGAGTTAGTTAATGTATCGACCATGAACAGGGTTTCGCGCTTGAGGCGACGATGGTAAGAACTGAGAAATGTGAACTTCTAATCAGACCTTCCTTGGTGGAATCGCATGGGAGCGCCTTGAAATCATCTGCCGCGCATCCCTCCGCAATTTCTCCTTCCGGTGGTTTAGTCTGCGTTGCTGACTTCAGATCATCTGTAAAATAAAATTGCAAAAAAAAGTGATAATCCGAACGAAATTTCGCATCTGACACAGCAACCAACGCTACAACAGACCGAATAAAAAGATGTTAGCCCACAAAAAAAAAGCGAAGAAAAATCCAGCTCACAAGATTGGGGGGCAATTTGTTTCGGATCGGGAAAAATACCAATAGACGCGCTCTCATAAACGAAATCGACCGGTGCGCGCATATGCATGGCAAATGCCGGTCATTTCCAACCCCGACCAAACGAGTACCTCGAGAACTCGCCTAAACATCCAACCAACAACCTACAGCTACGTGAATCCGGCGAAACTCAAGCTAAAATCACCTGGACGCCCGATCTAATTAAACCAAAATGCAAGAGAAGAAAGCAAGAGACAACGCACACGCGCCCCGTATCACTCACCATCGCTGAGTTCGATGACCTGGACGTCGGCGGCGCGCGGCGGCCGAGCGGCGGCGGCGCCGCCTCCCCGCCGCACTCTCACCCTCCCGCGCCTCCCGCCTCTCATCGGCGCCGATCGGACGGGGTTCGCGGCCGCGCCGGCGTGCGGGGCTAGGGTTTCCTCCCGGGTTTGAAACGACGGCGGCTAGGAGGACTACTGGGATGTGTGCTGCGAATGGGGTGGGGGCGTGGGTTTAGTAGCTCGCGCGCGGGTTGGGGGAGAGCACTGGCGGAAGTTCCATGGCGTTGGTTTCGTAGGTGGAGTCGGTGTTCGAGGCTGGGAGACGGCATGTGGGTCCAGCGTGGTGGGCTGGCTGGGGTTTCCTGTGGGACTGGTCCATGGAGGTGGTTCATGGGCGGGAAGCAGAGGCGGCGCGGGCGACGTGCGAGCGGGGAGGAGGAATTAATTGGGTGAGGGTGGAGATTTTCTGCGGCCAGCTCACCGCTGCGGGTGGGGTAGGCGCTGTTTCTGTTCTGGGATATTTTTCGGCTGTCGTATGGGAGAAGATATCCGTGCGGATTGTGCGGCGTCTCCCAAAATTGACTTGGTAGTGTTGTGGTTTTGATGAGATCTTTTGTGGAGATGTTTGAATGTACTTCTTCCGTTTCCTTTTAGTTTGTATATAAGCTTTGGTCAAAGTCAAGCTTTGTAAAATTTGACTAACTTTACATTAAAAATATCGACATTCACAATATAAAATCAATATTATCAGATGCATTATGAAATTATTTTCATACTATATCGTTTTAGTATTGTAAATGTTCACATTTTTTGATATAAATATGATCAAACTTGGTGTAGTTTGACTTTGACTAAATTTTACACGCGGAGTAAAAAGAAACAGAAGGAGTACTACTACTGGAAAATGTAAGAAATTAATGCGGTTGGGTGAAGTGAAAAGTGAATCACATATCATTTTTTGGCCTACTAAACTTTTAATAAGAGTACACTGCAAGTCACACAACTTGCACGCGACGGTTAGTTTGGTGCATAAACTTGTAAAATACGTGTTTCTGGTCATCTAACTTGTCTTTCCGTTCATATATGGTGCTTCCTACCGTATCATGTGCATGCATGGCTTGCCAACATGGCAGGGGCCCGCTGTCAGTGGTTGAGGCAGTGGGTAATCTGCATGCACTGTTTTTTCTTTCAAAAAGCACCCTTGCAATTTTTTTTATTTATGCAGAAAGTCCTCAAATAAAATGAAAAGTGCTAGAGCGGCAGCAGGATTCAAACACACGATCTGCTATGATTCGCCTCGCTTAGATAGCCACTTGACCTCCTTTTTGTTGACGTTTATAGATCCAATGGAGTACAACCAACGGGCAATATGTTGGAACGTGCGGGGTCTCAACTGCCCGCTAAAGCGTGGTGTTATGCGGCTCATCCGCTCAGCTAACCCGTGTATCGTCTGCCTTCAGGAAACTAAGACCGCTGCCTTCTCGTCGTCCCTTGTCTGCGAAATGTTGGGCGCCTCGTTCGCCGACTACTTCTTCCTCCCGTCTACGGATACGCGCGGTGGCATCCTGCTCGCATGGCAGAACGCCATCGTCTCCCTCTCCCACCCAACCATCGCCGACCACTTCATCAACGCGTTGGTGACACCTCGCGATGGCAGCCCACACTGGTGAGTGACCGGGGTATACGGGCCACAAGAGGAGCCAGACAAGAGGGCCTTCCTTTCCGATCTGCATGACACGAGATCCTGCTGCGCCGGGCCTTGGCTAGTTGGGGGTGACTTCAACATGATCGCGAACGCCGAGGACAAGAATAACGGAAACCTGCACCGGGCAACCATGCGCCGTTTTAGGCACTTCATCGCCGACGAGGAACTACAGGACATCTACCTACACGATCGTCGTTACACCTGGTCCAACGAGTGCGAGGTGTCGGCCCTCGAACGCATCGACCGCGTCCTTTGCACCGCCGGCTGGGCGACCGACCACCCTAGCTGCATGCTTCGCTGCCTATCGTCTGCGGCCTCTGATCACGCACCGCTCATCATCGAATCCCTCCCGCGCTCCTGCAGGCCGAGGCGGTTCCACTTCGAGCGGTTCTGGCCCTCGCTACCTGTAACACTCCAAAAAGTTGATTTGGTTTTTATCAAATTCTTTAATTAATTGGAAGGAGGTTGTTTTAAAAAAAATTCTAAAAGACTCTCCTTCTCAAAAAGTTTCTTTTATGACAAGTATTTTTATGAGTTCTTCCCAACCTTGATTGTTGGTCTTGAAGATTTTTCATCTTGGGTTGGCTCAACACAAATACTTTTGAGTGGACCTTTCAAATCCTTTTACTAAAAAGAATTCCTATAATTTTTGGATTTTATCCTTCCCTATTCAAAAGTACTCTCTTGCCATGGCCTATGTAGAAAACTTTCTTCCAAAACCCACCTCCCTACTTTGGGTCAAGTCAAGCATCAAGTCCAGCAAGGTTCAACTTCTGCCATTTATTTTAACCTCAAAATCTTTTTCTGCCATTTATTTGGACCTTAGTGATTTACAAAGGAACTACTAGATTTCCTTTGAGTTTTGGTTCCAAATAAATTCCCCACAACTAGTCCTTAGTGCCCTCAACCTAGATCCATCAAGATCTGCTGGTCCACAGTTCAAAATTTTCAAATTTTGCTTGCTGCAAGTTTGGACCAGATTTGCCATTTTTGGTGAAATTCATTCTTTTCCTTTTCCAAAAATTCTGAAGAAATTCAGGTAGTCTCTGGATGCATCAAGAGGCCATCCCACCAAGTTTCAGCTCAAGAAAAATTTTCCACGTGCATAAATCATTACGACGAACAGGTGGCCGGCACTGTTCCTGTCAAGTTTCAGAATTCAGTGTTAAGTTTCAGTGGCAGTGTCGTTTTATTCAGAACCTCAGCGTCGATCTCGCCAGTGCACGCGTTGGCGCCTTGCTCACTGCTCCCCCTTCTTATCCAGTGCGCCGCACAGTTGTTTGGTCGGTTGCGAGCGTCGGTGGCGACGTGTCGCGTCAACTCTGGCACCTCCCGCGGTGGCAGAACCGCCCGTGGTGGCGGCGAGGCCAACCCTGCGGTCTTGGCGTCGTCCAAAGACCGCTCACACCACCAGGAGCCTCCGCGTGGCCGTCCTCTTCTCTGTGCGCGCTGCAGAACCGTCGCCGTGGCCTGAGAGGCGCAGAGCGCGCTCTCTGCCGCCGACGAGCCCGTGAGCTCCGTTCCGTCGAAGCCACGGGAGCAGGCCAAATCCGATCAAGCTTAGCTGTTGAATGGAGCCAGTGGACCAATCCGCAGCTGCCAAGACACCTAAGCTGTCAGCTCAACCACCACCTCGCCATAATTACTCACCGGAGAAATCCCGTTCTCGGCAACCGCCTCGGGCCGGCTATAAATAGAGGCCCCGTGTGACGCCCCCCGATTCAATCATACACTAATCATGCACGCAAATGTGTACGATCAAGATCAGGGACTCACGGGAAGATATCACAACACAACTCTAAAACATAAATAAGTCATACAAGCGTCATAATACAAGCCAGGGGCCTCGAGGGCTCGAATACAAGTGCTCGATCATAGACGAGTCAGCGGAAGCAACAATATCTGAGTACAGACATAAGTTAAACAAGTTTGCCTTAAGAAGGCTAGCACAAAGCGGGATACAGATCGAAGAGGCGCAGGCCTCACACAGGATCCTCCTAACTACTCCTAAATGCCGTCAGCGGGCTGCACGTAGTAGTAGGCACCTCCAGTGTAGTAGTCGTCATCGACGGTGGCGTCTGGCTCCTGGGCTCCGCCGTCTGGTCGCAGCAATCGGATAGAGATAGGGGAAAAGGGGGGAACAAGGCAACCGTGAGTACTCATCCAAAGTACTCGCAAGCAAGGAGCTACACTACATATGCATGGATATATGTGTAAAGGGCCATATCAGTGGACTGAACTGCAGAATGCCATAATAAGAGGGGATAGCTAATCACATCAAGACTACGCTTCAGCGACCTCCGTCTTCTTGACATGTAGAAGAGTATAGACTGAAGTAGCATCGCATAGCATAATCCTACCGGCGATCCCCTCCTCGTCGCCCTGTTAGAGAGCGACCACCGGGTTGTATCTGGCACTTGGAAGGGTGTGTTTTATTAAGTATCCGGTTCTAGTTGTCATAAGGTCAAGGTACAACTTCAAGTCGTACTGTTACCGAAGATCACGACTATTCGAATAGTTTAACTTCCCTGCAGGGGTGCACCACATAACCCAACACGCTTGATCCCATTTGGCCGGACACACTTTCACAGGTCATGCCCGGCGCGGAAGATCAACACGTCACAGCCCACCTAGGCCAGCA
This sequence comes from Aegilops bicornis, assembly GCA_021605145.1. Lineage (NCBI taxonomy): Eukaryota > Viridiplantae > Streptophyta > Magnoliopsida > Poales > Poaceae > Aegilops > Aegilops bicornis. The sequence goes on from CM038671.1 coordinate 708,802,383, forward strand.
GAGAATTGACACGCCGGTCTAAACCTAAGCGCCGCAGTGCAGGCCCATCGCCCTTAGCACACACTGCGTTCTGACGCGGCGGAAGCAGACCTAGCCTAGCGAGCGTTCCAGTCCAATCCGGCGTCGCCACTCGATTCTTGATGTCACGAAGGCTTGGTGATACCACGACGTCGAGTGCCCATAAGCATTCCCACGTAGTTGGTTAGTGCGTATAGACCAAATGGCGGACTCGGATCAAATACCAAGATCTCGTTATGCGTGTTAAGTATCCGTGAACGCCGAACAGGGCCAGGCCCACCTCTCTCCTAGGCGGTCTCAACCTGCCCTGTCGCTCCGCCACAAAGATCCACTCGCGGGTGCTCCTACGAGCCGACCCGTCTTTAGTCACCACATGTATCATGTATATATATAAAGTATATACCCGTGATCACCTCCCGAGTGATCATGGCCCGATAGTATAGCACAGCAGACGGACAAGAATGTAGGGCCACAGATGGAAATACTAGCATCCTATACTAGGCAAGTAGGATTGCAGGTAAAGGTATCAATGAAGTAACAAAGACAAAGCTATGCATCAGGATAGGTATAACGGAAAGCAGTAACATGCTACACTACTCTAATGCAAGCAGTATAGAGTAGAATAGGCGATATCTGGTGATCAAGGGTGGGGGGCTTGCCTGGTTGCTCTGGCAAGTAGGAGGGGTTGTCAACTCCGTAGTCGAACTGGGCAGCAGCGGCGTCTGTCTCGGGGTCTAGCGAGAGAAGAGGGGGAAGAAACAATAAATACAATGCTAACAAATGCATGACGATGCATGACATGACAAGGCGTGTTGCTAGGCGTGCCCTAACGCGGTAGTAGGTGGTACCGTGAAGGGGAAAACATCCGGAAAGTATCCCCGGTGTTTCGCGTTTTAGACGGAAGGAACGGAGGGAAAGTTGCGAGTTCGATAGGTTAGAAGTGTGTGGCGGATGAACGGGCTGCGTATCCGGATTCGTCTCCTCGTTCTGAGCAACTTTCATGTAGAAAGTATTTTCATCCAAGTTACGGATTAAAAGATATGATTTTCTAAAGGTTTAAATCATTTTCTGATTTTAATTATTTAGTTAAATCCAACATTATCCAAAACAGTGAATGATGCGTAGGCATGACATCAGAGTGATGTCAGCAGGTCAACTGGTCGGTTGACGGTCAAACGAACAGTGGGTCGATGGGACCCACATGTCATTGTCAGGGGCATTAACAGAGTTTTAAAACTAACTAAATGGGTAATTAGTGGGTAGGCCCCAGCAGTCAGTGTCTAAGTAGGTTTTAGTTAATTAACTTAACTAATTAGCAGTTTATATATTTGTATTTATTTCTTTTATGGCATGGGGCCCGCATGTCAAGGGCGATAAGCGCCACGTCGTGAAGATTGACTTTGGTCAACATGGCGATTAGGGGCCCCTCAGCGCCTGAATGACCGTGGGTGGACCCCACGCATGCCACGTCGGCGGCGGCGCCGGGCGACTCGGCGACCCAAACAGAGGTGGCCTCGCCGGAGTTGGCCGGAATCGCGCTTCACGGGCTCGGGGAGGAGCGGGCTAGGCCCATTCGAAGGCCAGCGCCCGTGGCGCATTGCCCGGAGGTGGTGGCTTGGTCGGAGGAGGGCCGCGGCGTCGCCGGCGACAGCGGGCGACGTCGGGGCTCGGCGAAGTTCGGCAGCGGGGCTGCGGGGCGTGGTTCTACGCACGGCTGGGTGCGTTCGAATGCAGGGGCTCGGGCGCACCCATTCGTGGCCTCAGCCGAGGCTGGGATGGACGGTGTCGCTGACAGCGTCAACCGCGGCGGACGCCGGATTTCAGTCGAGCTCGGGAAGGACGTCGCAGAGGGCAAAACGGCTGGTTGGTTGGCACCTACAGCACCTACGCGAGCTCACCAAGCGAATGGAGGCACGCAGGACCATTGGTCCACCGGAGCCTCGCCGGAGACGAGATCCACGGCGGGCGCTCGAGCGCCTCGGCGGCAGCTAGCTAGGGCGTCTTGAGGAGCTAACGGAGAGCGAGGAGGGGTGGAGCTCACCGAGCGGCACACACGACAGGCCCTTGGGGGTTTAGGAGCTGCAGAGTCGACGACACTCGTCGGAGATGCGTCGGGGATCCGAGGAAGAAGACGAGGCCGGGGCAGCGTTCGTGGGCGTCTGTTGTCCTGCGTCTTGACGGGGAGGCGTAGTCGAGGGAGGCGGAGCGAGCGGACACGTCGGAGAGGCTTGGAGGTCGCGGTGGCCGCGAGTTCTACGGCGGCGAGGCCATGGCGGCGCTCGGTTGCGGTGGGGAACGAGGGGGAGCGCGGTGGATCTGAGGGGGAAGGGAGAGGCGCAAGAACCGAGGCGGGAGTGGGGGCGAGTGGGGAGGGGAGCCCGAGGGGGCGCGGCGTCGGCGTCCTTATCCACCTCGACACCGGGCGGAAGGTCCGTGGCGACCAGCCTATGTAGCGGTCTTGACCGAGAACAGGAAGGGGTGCGGTCAGGGAGCTGGGCAGCTGGGCCGACCAGCCGGCTGGTTCTGATCCAGTGGGGGCTGTCGCCGTGCGGGTGGGTTGGCCGGTTTGGGACCGGCCTGGCTAGCAGCTGGGCCGATTGGCCCAGTGGGGAGGGGGTTCTCCTTTTGTTTTATTTTCACTTTTCTTTTTATTTATTTCCTTTTCTGTTTTATTTCATTTTAAAGTAATTAGGCATTTTCTAAAAATGTGTTTACTTCACCATAATTACCATTGCAATATTTGGCACCCACCGAACATTTTTGTTTTGGCTTTTGAAAACATTGGGTGTTTGTCACTAATTCATTTTTGAATTTGCAATGTTTTTGAACTACCACTTAATTAGCAACAGTAACATAGATGACATGGCATCATCAGGAGAGTTTTACTGTAGCCTAATTATCCGGGCGTTACAAATCTCCTCCACTACAAGAAATATCGCCCCGAGATTTAGGAGGTAGAAGGAAACAGTGCGGGGTATTCATCACGCAGGCGATCCTCGCGTTCCCAAGTGGCTTCATCTTCAGAATGGTGCGACCACTGGACTTTGAGGAACTTGATCGCCTTCTGGCGTGTGCGGCGTTCAGCTTGGTCGAGAATGCAGACCGGATGCTCTTTATAGGAGAGGTCCTGTTGCAATTCGAGCACTTCATGATCCACTGCTCGGATAGGGTCCTTGAAGCGTCGGCGGAGCTGTGACACATGGAACACATCGTGAACCTGAGAAAGGTTTGGCGGAAGCTCCAGTTGACATGCCACTTTTCCACGCCTTTCCAGAATAGTGAATGGGCCAATATAGCGGGGAGCTAGCTTTCCCTTGATCCCGAAGCGGTGCGTGCCCTTCATTGGTGTAACTCGAAGATAGGCCTTTTGCCAGGTTGATAGACCATGTCTTTATGATGATGGTCATAATTACTCTTTTGACGTGACTGAGCAGTCTTGAGATTCTCCCGAATAATGCGGACTTGTTCTTCGGCATGTTGGATAATATCCGGACCAAAAAGTGGACGTTCCCAGTTTACGACCAGTTCGGAGGGGTTCGGCACTTTCGTCCATATAACACTTCAAGGGCCATCCTCGAGACTAGCTTGATAGCTATTATTATAAGAGAACTTCGGCATACGGAGAGATTCCTCCCATTTCTTGCGAAGGAAATAACACAAGCTCGAAGCATGTCTTCGAGAACTTGGTTGACATGTTCAACTTGCCCTTGTGACTGTGGATGAAACGCAGTACTGAAAGATAAGTGAGTCCCCATAGCTTCTTGGAAACTTGCCCATAATCTTGAAGTGAATAAGCTGCCATGGTCCGAACTGATAACCAGTGGAATACCGTGAAGCGAAACAATTCTGGACATGTAGAGGGCTGCAAGTTGACTAGCAGTGATCGTTTCTTTGACCGCCAGAAAATGTGCAACTTTTGAAAGCCGGTCAATGACGACAAGAATAGCATCATTACCTTTTTGCGATTTGGCAAATCCAGTGACGAAGTCCATTTCCACATGGTCCCATTTCCATTCAGGAATAGAGATAGGTTGTAGAGTTCCAAAGGGCCTTTGATGTTACGCTTTGATACGACGGCAAACGTCACACTCGATAACATAGCGAGCAATGTCTTGCTTCATGTTAGACCACGAGAATCTTTGTGAATGTCTGGTACATCTTTGTACTACCGGGATGGATACATAGAGGCGTATCATGAGCTTCTTTCATAACTTTCTCGAGTCATATTCAGGTTTTTCTCCTTACGGCACCACTAGGCGGCTTTTGAAGTACAAAGGCGCCATCATCGCCAATAATAGTGAAGAATGAGGGCTTTCCTTCTTTGAGGTCGCGCTTAATCTTGTGGGCTTGAGTCATATCCCTGTATTTTCTTGATGGAGCTCACGAGATCGGGTTCGACGACCAGGGTATAGAGGGAACCACTGGGAAACAACACGGAGATTCATCTTGCGAAACTCCGGAGGAGGGGCGAAGTGCACCGGAGGAACAATATGGAGGTTCAACTTTACAATTCTTCAACAAGCGAGGCTGAACTTTGCGAACACGGAGGTGGTTGCGATAAGACTTGCGGCTCAAGGCGTCGGCCATTACATTAGCCTTGCACGGTGTATAGGAAATACCCAAGTCAAAGTCTGCAACAATCTCCATCCATCTCTCTAACGGAGGTTCAGTGTCTGAGTAAACATATACTTCAGACTTTGGTGGTCGGTGAAGATCTCATAGCGATTACACGAGAAGGTAATATCGCCCTTTGCTTGATTGCATGAATGATAGCAGCAAGTTCGAGGTCGTGAACTGGGTAGTTCTCTTCGTGAGGGCGCAATTGCCGAGAGGCATAAGCAACCACTTTGCGCTCCTGCATTAGGACACAGCCTAGTCCTTGACGGGAAGCGTCGCAGTAAATGATGAAGTCCTTCTTAGAATCAGGTGGAGCTAGTACTGGGGTAGAAGTCAACTTGTCTTTGAGTGCCTGGAAGCTTTCCTGACATTTGTCTGTCCATTGGAACTTGACGCCCTTATGCAACAGGTTAGTTAGGGGCCTGGCGATCTTGGAGAAGTTCTCGACGAATCGACGACAATAGCTGGCGAGACCGAGAAAACTTCTGACTTGCTTAACGTTCTTCGGAGGAGTCCAATCAAGAATGGCCTGGACTCGTTCAGGGTTGACAATACCATCCTTAGAGATGACATGCCGAGATAGGTTACTTCGGAAGCCGAATTCACATTTGGAGAACTTGGCGTATAGGCGATGCTCTCGTAGCTTTTCGGCACAAGACGAAGATGTTCAGCATGTTCTTCTTCGTTCTTGGAAAATACCAGGATATCATCCAGATAAACCACGACGAACTTGTCGAGGTAATCCATGAATATATAGTTCATCAGGCGAGAGAAGGTGGCTGGAGCATTGGTTAATCCGAATGACATGACGGTGTACTCGTATGAACCATATCGAGTCACGAAGGCGGTCTTTGGGATATCCTCTTCACGAACACGGATCTGGTGGTAACCCAACCTCAAGTCGAGTTTAGAGAACACTGACGAACCAGCCAGTTGATCATACAGATCATTGATCCGAGGAAGGGGATACTTATTCTGAATGGTAGCTTGGTTTATAGGATGGTAGTCTTGGACCAATCGGTTTGTCCCATCCTTCTTCTTTACAAAGAGAGAAGGTGCTCCCCAAGGAGAGCAACTTGGGCGAATGAAACCACTGTGAAGAGACTTGTCGATTTCCTCCTTAAGCCCAAGGATTTCATGCAGCGGCATCTTGTAGGGTCGCTTGGCTATAGGAGTGGTGCCTGGTTTCAAGTCGATGACGAATTCGACAACTCTAGCAGGGGGAATCCCTGGGAGTTCTTCAGGAAAGACGTCTAGGAATTCACGCACGGCGGGAATGTTTTCAATGCCCTCGAGTGGTGCAGCGTTCAATGCATTCAATGCATAGAGCCTTGCCTCGACATTCTGAACCAGACGAGCATTGTAGCTTATTATTTCATCAGAAGGGTGTAGCAGATGGACGGTCTTGGTGGCGCATAAGCGATAGAAGCAAGATGCTTTAACCAATTCATGCCCGTAATGAGATCAATGCTACAGGACTTGATGCGATGGGAGAGACAAGAATTCCAATCCTTCAATTTCAACGAGAACGTCGTGGCTAACCATAGAGGTTTGACATTGGCCCTTGAGGGTGTGTACCACTAGCGGAGTGTTCATCTCTTCAGATCTAATGCCATGCATGAATGCAAATTCTCTTGATATGAATGAATGCGATGCTCTGTATCAAATAAAAGCGGAAGTCGGTAATGAATTTACGAGGAGTGTACCCATCACAAGATGTGAGCTGGTCTTGAGCTTATTTGAGATCAACGTGGTTGGCATGAACACGACCATAAGACTTGGCACCGTTGTTGCGGGGCTGGTTGCTTCCAGGGCGATTCTTTGGAAGGGGCGATTGATTCTGATTACAGTTGCATTCCCTAGCACGGTGCCCTGGTTGACCACACCTGAAGCACAAACCATTATTGGGAGTGGGAACAAGAGCTTGGGGTGTTGGAGCTGGAAGCCTTGGCTGCCTAGTTGGAGGAGTAGGCAGGCGAGGTGCAGCATAGGTCTGCCTTGGGGCAGGTGCAATTGGCTGGTACATGCTGTTGGGAATCCATATCTTACGCTTCTGCGAGGACGGGCCCAAAGATGAGCCCGTGTCACGGCTGCGCCTGTGAGAGCTCTGGTATTCCTGCAGTCTAGTCTCGACATTGATGGCCTTGTTCACCAAGGTGGCAAAATCAGTGAAGTCAGGCACTAGAAGTGCGAGCTTGATGTCAGCTTGAAGGCTGAGGGAGTCCTGGACTAGGGGGTGTCCGGATAGCCGAACTATCTTCGGCCGGACTCCTAGACTATGAAGATACAAGATTGAAGACTTCGTCCCATGACCGGATGGGACTTTCTTTGGCGTGGAAGGCAAGCTTGGTGATACGGATATGTAGATCTCCTACCATTGTAACCGACTCTGTGTAACCCTAACCCTATTTGGTGTCTATATAAACCGAAAGGTTTTGGTCCGTAGGACAACAACAATCATACCATAGGCTAGCTTCTAGGGTTTAGCCTCTCTGATCTCGTGGTAGATCTACTCTTGTACTACCCATATCATCAATATTAATCAAGCAGGAGTAGGGTATTACCTCCATCGAGAGGGCCCGAACCTGGGTAAAAACATCGTGTCCCTTGTCTCCTGTTACCATCCGCCTAGACGCACGCGATTCGGGACCCCCTACCCGAGATCCGCGGTTTGACACCGACATTGGTGCTTTCATTGAGAGTTCCTCCGTAGTCGCCACCGATAGGCCCGATGGCTCCTTCGATCATCAACAACGACGCAATCTAGGGTGAGACTTTTCTCCCGGACAGATCTTCAGATTCGCGGCTTTGCATCGCGGGCCAATTCGCTTGGCCATCTGGAGCAGATCGAAAGCTACGCCCCTGGCCATCAAGTCAGATTTGGAAGTTTGAACTATACGGCCGATGTCCGCGGAGACTTGACCTTCGACGGATTCAAGCCACAGCCGAGCGTGCCGCACTGTCTTGATGGGTACGATCTAGCTCCGCCGCCAAACAATGCCCTGGAGGCCGCACCAGTGCCCGCTCCGACCCTTAATCCGGAGCCGGATTCCCCGATCGAGGACGAGTGGTTGGACACCGCCTCGGGGGCTACGATCTCAGCGGCGATTGAGCCGAACTCCATCCATGTCCTTTGCGAAGACCGTGACTCCAAGGTGCCGGACTCCTCTCCGGACTCCGAACCCTCCGCGCCCCTGCCTATCGAATCCGATTGGGCGCCGATCATGGAGTTCACTGCCGCGGACATCTTTCAGCACTCGCCCTTTGGCGACATCCTGAGTTCACTAAAGTCTCTCTCTTTATCCGGAGAAACCTGTCCGGACTACGGTCAGGAAGGTTGGGATGCGAACGACGAAGAAATTCAACGCCCACCCACCACCCACTTTGTAGCCCCTATCGATGATTTAACCGACATGCTCGACTACGACTCCGAAGACATCGATGGTATGGACGACGATGCTGGAGACGACCAAGACCCAGCGCCTCTGAGGGCCTTTGGAAGGCCACCTCGTCATACGACATATACATGGTGGACATCCCAAAAGATGGGAACGACGATGGAACAAAGCAGAGGATGACCCTCCAAGAAATGCCCAAAGCGCCGGCGTCGGTGGTGCCGCTCTAAATCCGCCACGGCAAAAGCGGTGATTCCGGCACGGAGATAATAACACTCCTGGACAAAGGTGCGAAGACAACCCCCTCCAAAGCAGGACTCAAGCGGGAGGAAGGAGAAGCAAGTCCGCCGCGACGGTCTGCGGCAGAAAGAGAGGTGGATGACGATAATTATGCGCCTCCCTCTCAAGACGAGGCAAGCCTCGACGACGATTTAATTTGTCGCGTGCGAGGATCCCGCCGAACAGGAGCATTTCAAAGCGCAGGCTTATGGCCACGGCAAGCAGCCTCAAGAAAAAGCAGCAACAGCTTAGAGCTAACTAAGACACGCTGGTGACGGATGGATCAAGTCCTTGCACCAAGAGTATGAACTCGAACGCCCCTCCAAAAGCTACCCCAAACGCAGGCAGTTGCCTCGATTAGAGGAGGAAGCACCCAAAGTCACCAGCGCACGACATGGCAGACCGGCCACCCCGTGGCCGCGACAGAGAAGCCTCTCGGCCCTCTGCTCAAGCCACGCCCCGACGCTGCTCAAAAAGTTCCAAGGCAAGAGAAAACGCGCCGGACTTGCAAGATATATTGGAGGATAAGGCAATATATACAAGATCGATCTACGGATCGCGTGGGCGCCCCATGACACGTGACGATAACCGTCACGCCGGATACAGTAAACCCGGTCGGGTCGAACACAGTAGACAAAGCTCATATGAGCTACGTCGTGATATAGCCCAATACGGCCGCCCTTGCGGCAGAAGTGCAGAACAGCCTCTTAAGGCAATTCTCCAGTCCGGCCAATAAACAATCGACATCAGCTGCCGCCCAGCGTAACGCATAACAAGACCGCTGGCACGATCCGGACATCGCCAGAGCAATCCGGCTAACCCCAGCCTCGCGAATTGGCGAAGCCGCGATTACTAGCCGTACATAACTACGCCCGGAGATACCATGGGCATAAGGGAGGGGCACGACCACGGCACGCCCAAGAATGCGGCTCAACCGCACTGTGGGCTCCGATTGTGTCATTCTTTTCTTTTTCTTTTTCTTACTTTCGTGACTCGTTCTCCGGAAGCCCTGTCCGGCGTTACCGAACTCACGATGCAACAGCTGTGGAAGCGAAAACTGCATCGAGTGTCCATGTGGTCTCTACTTCGAGCATTATACCTGTTTTACATACCATCCCGCAGCTTACCCCTGGAGGGGGACATGTTAAATAGTCCCAGCCCTTGCTTATCGCACTATTTGTATCGTTATGCTTTTGTTGCAGTCCCTTTTTGAATAAACAATACATAGCTTTTGCCTATTATTGCACTCCTTTCTTTATTTATATATATGTTCATTTCATGACATATTGCACCCGTACACTTTGGTACGGCCAATACACCAGGGGCTTAAGTTCCCCAGAATATGGTGTTAGAAGTCCGAACACTTTCACAAGTGCGGCACCCCAAACTTATAGCATTATATGAATCGGCTCCGAATCATGTCTTGGGTCAATAGTTGGGTTTGCCCGGCTCCCATGTTTTTGTACCTTACGTTCCGTTATATCGGCTAAGGTAGCGCTGGGAGAACCACTGCGATTGTGCCCAGATTGAGCTGTGTTGAGCACCTCAGTGGAGAAAGCTAAAACTGACCGTCATGACAGGGCGAGAGCCGGTCGCTGTTCGAGAGGTTTTTCGGGTCCCTAAAGACTTATGCCGCTTAGAGCGAGGAGTCGGCATTGTCCGCCAAAGGCGTGGATAGCGCCCGAACTCGGTCTTCCGAATACTAGGGGCTTCGCCGAAATTTAAAATTATAGAATTCTATGGCTAAGTGAGAGTGTTCAAGCATTATAAGTCCGGTTGCCTTGTTCGTTGCATTGAGCGCCTCCGTCGATGGACCCAAGAATGGGAACAAGAGTGCTCAAGTTTATCCCGAACACCCCAAAGACTGTGGCATGGGGGTGAAGCCAACGACTTGCCATCTCTCAATTTTGATAAACGGCCGCCTTGAAGGTAATATTTTAAATTAACAAGCATTGCTTAGCGCATATGAACAAGTTTTCAAGACAGGATAACAAATGCGAGTCTATTCAAAAATTACATCTTTGGAGCACTCATCCGCTATACGACGAGCACCCTTCAGGAGGACCTCATAGTACATTTCGGGCGTGCGATCGTCCTTGCCCTTCGGTGGCCCGTCCGTCACAAGCTTCTCCGCGTCTAGCTTGCCCAGCAGCACTTTGGCACGGGCAAGGGCCCAACGAGGCACCTTCAATACAGACGAGCGCTTGATGATGACTTCAATCCGTGAATGACGTCCACCACCGCCCTTACTAAGCCGAGGTAGCTCCCAAGCATGGCTCCCAATGGCCACAGCCGAACTATGAGGCCCTTCATGGCCTGTTCAGCGACCTTGTGGAGCTCGACCAGCTGCTTCAGCTGGTCGCTCAGGGGCACCGGACGTTCAGCCTCAGCATACTGAGACCACAACACCTTCTCCGTCGAGCTCCCCTCCTTGGCGTGGTAGAATGCGGCAGACATCGGACACCACCACGGGCAAATCTGTGAATGCTCCCGAGAGCTCCGAATCCGGGTAAGTAATAGGTAATTGACTTTTACATTCTTGCTCTGCATAAAGAATGCCTTACCCGCCGCTATCTTCTTTAACGATTCAATTTCTTGGAGGGCTTTTTGGGCCTCGGCCTTAGCAGCTTTGGCACTCTCAAGAGCCGAGGCAGGCTTGGACTCCGGGTCTTGAGTCACGCTCCAAACACTCGTGTTTTTCCACGAGCACAGAGCTCTTGCCGCACCACCGCCAGCGCCTCCCCTTTCTCTCGCTCGGTGCGCTCATGCCGCCTTGTTTTCGGCCACGGACACCGCTTCCTTCAGGGTCGCCACCTCGCTCGTGGCCCCTGCAGTACCCATGTTATTCTTGTTATTTTTTGCAACCAAAACCTTTCTATAAGGTATTTCTTTCCTAAGGTATTACTTACCTTCTTTTTCCTCGAGTTGCTTCTTGGCTTGGCCGAGCTCGTTCTCGGACCGCTCGAGGCTCTCCTTCAATGCATTGACCTCCGCAATCAGTGCGGCAGAGGTCAGCAGGGCAACCTGCATTCCCATATTGACATAATTATGTTATACTCCTCTGTATATCTTTTAGATCCTTAGTCCGCTTTTCTTTCCGAACACCGAACTAAGCATCGAGAACTACCGTCTATGCAGTAATATTTTACATATTCTAAACTTACCTCAAAGCCTGTTAGAAGGCTTGTACAGGCTTCAGTCAGCCCGCTCTTGGCGGACTGAACTTTCTGGATCACCACACTCATGATAGTGCGGTGCTCCTCGTCGATGGAGGCACCGTTAAGCGCCTCCAACAAGCTATCTGGTGCCTCCGGTTGGACGGGGGTCACCGGTGTCGCAGTCTTGCCCTTCTTACGAAGGGGCCGCCGTCGGCCTTCGGAACCATTGCTGGTTCCGGCCCGGAGTCCGGCACAGTGCTGGACTTAGAGCCCTCTGGGGTTTTGCCCCCCTCGCGCCCGGTGTCTGGGAGGTCGCCTTGTGGCGCCTCCAGGACCACCTCCTCCTGGTTGGGCCCCTTTTGGGACTCCACCGCGGTGTCATCTGCGTCACGAGGAGAGGAGGCCGTCGGAAGTGAAGTGCTATTCACATCCGACGTATTCAGGAGCCGCCGACGAAGTGGCAAGATCATCCCTGGGCGGGCTACATGGTTATATTCGGCGTTAGAAGACACTATGCGGCAAATGAAAATTCATGAGTTATTCTGGAATCAGGACACTTACGATCTCGCCAGGGGCTTGGCCCTTGTTGGCCACTCCTCCTCGTCGCTGTCGGCGTTGGCGGAGAAGTCCGGAGGAAGGGTCCTTCCCTTCTTGGACCCTCCGGCCTCCCCAGTTGGGTCGGCTTTCCTCTTCTTCTCTCCCCTAGCTGGGGGAGAGGCTTCTTCTTCTTCCTCCTCTTCTTCAGAGGAGGATTCTGCCTCAGGGTGGTCAGGCGATGAGCCCGACGGCACCTGGTGTCGGGAGCTCTTTCGAGTCCCCGTGGCCTCCTTCTTGGCCTTCTTCTCCGGCACCACGTGAGGTGCCTGGAACCAAAGAACCCTCCAATCGGCCGTCCGCTGGATCTTCTGGCAAAGGGGCCGGACAGTTAATCTGTCCGGATTTCACCAGCCAGTCCTGTCAAAGGTTAGGGAGTTTTAGATCCCGCACATAGAATCAATCTATGAAAAATGAGTCCGGTAAAGGGTAAAATAACTTACCTCGCCGGCTTGACGCTGCGAACTGTATCCGCGATCTTTGTTAGCGGATGCGGGGGCTTTGGCGCCCTTGAACAGCACCTTCCAGGCATCTTCGTACGTAGTGTCGAAGAGCCGGCTCAAGGTTCGGTGCTGTCTTGATCAAACTCCCACAAATTAAAGGTCCGTTGATGGCATGGGAGAATCCGGCGGATGAGCATGACCTGGACTACGTGGACAAGCTTGAGCTTCTTGTCCACCAGGTTTCGGACACAGGTTTGGAGTCCGGTAAGCTCTTCCGAATCACCCCACTTCAGGCCCATCTCTTTCCATGATGAGAGCCGTGTGGGGGAGCCAGATCTGAATTCGGGGGCCGCCGCCCATTTGGAGTCGCGCAGCTCAGTGATGTAGAACCACCCCGATTGCCACCCCTTTATTGTCTCCGCGAAGGAGCCCTCGAGCCAAAGGACATTGGGCATCCTGCCCACCATAGCGCCTCCGCACTCCGCCTGTCGGCCGCCCACTATCTTCGGGTTGACGCTAAAGGTCTTCAACCATAAACCGAAGTGGGGTTGGATGCGAGGAAGGCCTACGCACGACGATAAACGTCGAGATATTGAGGATGAAGTTTGGGGCCAGATCATGGAAATCCAGGCCATAGTAGAACATGAGCCCCCGGACAAATGGGTGAAGTGGAAAACCTAGTCCGCGGAGTAAGTGGGTGAGGAACACCACCCTCTCATGGGGCCTGGGGGTGGGGATGAGCTGCCCCTCGTCGGGTAGCCGACACGCGATGTCGCCGGACAAGTATCCAGCCTCCCGCAGTCTTGTGATGTGCCCCTCCGTGACGGAGGAGGCCATCCACCTACCTCCCGCTCCGGACATAGTTGGAGAAGGTTGTGGTGGGGTGTGCGGACTTGGGCGCTGGAGCTCGAGTGCGCGGAAATGGATGAACCAGGGAGGAGGAAGGCGTAGGGAAAAAGGTGGATCCTTATCCCCTTACATGGACGGACGAAGCTATGCGTCCCCCACCAGCCTGACAAAACTCGCTTATCTCCCAAGCGCCGCAATCAATGGCGCGGTTAGGTTACCCACGTCCGTATTGATGAGAATCCCGGAATAAGGGGGCACGATCTACGCTTTGATAAGGCGTGCCAAGGAAACCGCCTCGCTAAACAAGCTGAGGTGGAACAGTAAAAACGATTCGTATAAAGGCCTGGCCGTGGTGTGATGTCACGTCGCAGAATACGTCAGCAGATCTGTGCAAAACGTTATTCTCTTTACGGTTGTATGTGGAACTTGTTTTGCAAAGCCGGACACTATCCTTGTCTTCAAAACCTTCTATGAAGTATTCGGAGGAGGAACTCGCCTTGCAATGCTGAAGACAATATGCGCGCCGGACTCGTCGTCATTGAAGCCTGGTTCAGGCTCTTGAGGGAGTCCTGGACTAGGGGGTGTCCGGATAGCCGAACTATCTTCGGCCGGACTCCTAGACTATGAAGATACAAGATTGAAGACTTCGTCCCGTGACCGGATGGGACTTTCCTTGGCGTGGAAGGCAAGCTTGGCGATATGGATATGTAGATCTCCTACCATTGTAACCGACTACGTGTAACCCTAACCCTATTCGGTGTCTATATAAACCGAAGGGTTTTAGTCCGTAGGACAACAACAATCATACCATAGGCTAGCTTCTAGGGTTTAGCCTCTCCGATCTCGTGGTAGATCTACTCTTGTACTACCCATATCATCAATATTAATCAAGCAGAGTAGGGTATTACCTCCATCGAGAGGGCCCGAACCTGGGTAAAAACATCGTGTCCCTTGTCTCCTGTTACCATCCGCCTAGACGCACAGTTCGGGACCCCCTACCCGAGATCCGCCGGTTTTGACACCGACAAAGGCCGTCACGGAACTTCTCCTGTCTACGGGCATCAGTTGCAATGTCCTCTTCAGCATAGCGAGACAAGTCCAGAAACTCTCGCTGATAAGCTTCAACAGTTTTGTTGCCTTGGGTGAGGTTGCGGAACTCACGCTTCTTCCGGTCCATGACTCCCTGAGGAATGAAGCGGGCACGGAAAGCAGCTTGGAAGTCTAGCCAGGTGATGATTGTTCCAGCTGGCAGAGTACGCCTGTGGCTGTCCCACCATTGAGCTGCAGGCCCCTTCAGGAAGAAGGAAGCAAAGGTGACAAAGCTAGCAGGGGCTACATCAGCAGACTCCATCTCATAGGTGATGTCACGGAGCCAGTCATCAGCATCCAGAGGCTTAATTGAGCTGCGGTACACACTTGGGTTGAGGCGCATGAAATCCTGCAGAGTTACTGGGGCTGGCTGCTGGTTCATATTGGGGCGAGGAAACTGAGCCATCATATTCTCCATGAACTGGCGATTCATCTCGAGCTGTTGGATCATTCCAGCCATATACTCAGGCGGTGGTGGGCGTTGCCATACGACCACGACCACCTGGTCTAACCATCCTGCTAATATATAACAGGGGTAGTTCAGCATTGAGAAATTTGCAAAGACAAGAATCATTCATGATGAATCATGCATAAGGGAAGGAGCACGATAGCTACTACATAGTAGTCGGCATAACTTACAAAAGGGGTCATGCATAGAGTTCAGTACATAGGCTAAAACATCATAGGCGGCACGCAGGCTCGCGGCGAATGCACCTAACACTAACAAGCAAGCCTACATCAGTCCCACGTGGTACTGCGGAGGTAGTCAGAGCTCGAAGCTGGTAGTGCGGCAGCGGATAGTCCTCCACGTCGATTGGCTGGGGGCAGCGGATACTCGTGCGTAACCCGGCCTGTGGTAGAAGAGGACCAAGTGCGGGAGTGTAGCCTCCCACATCTGGCCAACCGACACCCTGGGGCATCATGGTCCGAGCTGAGTAGATAGCTGAACCCGGCAGCTCCCTATATCGGACAAAGGGGTGCAACAGCATCAGAGCATGGTAAAGGTGCTGACGGGTGGTGTACAACTCGTGGCGAAGAGCTCGGTTAGCTCGATCCAGCCCATCAGCATGCAGAACCAAGTTCTAATGGTAGAAGGGCTCTCGGGTGACGGTGGAGTAGGCAGCAGTTTAGTAACCCTCCGCACCAACATCAGATGCGATAGCAATGTGCACGAAGGGGAGGTGTCCAACTCCCGATACTCTCCACGAAGACGCGATGTCGAGCAGCATAAGCAGCATCGTGGACTGCCATATCGATAGTCACCCCAACACCATGTGTGGTGTGCAGCACAGTAGTGAAGTCATACTCCCGAGAGTAGAGGTGGACGATGGCACGATACTGCTCCTGGTTAAAGTCCTAGTGCTCCTCAAAGACGGTGTACTCAGGGTGCCAGCGATAACCCAGATAGGTCATCATCTCCGCTAGCACGGCAGGTGATCCCGAGGCACCAATGGCCGTCGTGTGGCACACGACCTGCCTCGTGGGTTCCATCTGAAAGCAAAGATGTTTCAAAGGAGTCAAATGACAGTGTGGAAATTGTTCAAAATACTATTCTAAGGAATAACTATGGCTTTATCCAACTTTGGGGTGAATGTGGTCACGGGATCCTAGTGTTAGTTAGTAAATTCGTTTAACCCGAGTAGAAGAGAGTTCAGAGTCCCAGAGTAAAGGTCGAGGAGTAAAAGATCCTAGTACCACCCAATGGCGACATGGGCCCATGGGCTGCACAGCCATGTTAGTAAAAGTTTTGTAAAGTCTAGACTCGACTTCGGCCAAGGAGTGCGGAAGGGGGATTCCTACAGGCAGTCGGCTCTGATACCAACTTGTGACGCCTCCCGATTCAATCGTACACTAATCATGCATGCAAATGTGTACAATCAAGATCAGGGACTCACGGGAAGATATCACAACACAACTCTAAAACATAAATAAGTCATACAAGCGTCATAATACAAGCCAGGGGCCTCGAGGGCTCGAATACAAGTGCTCGATCATAGACAAGTCAGCGGAAGCAACAATATCTGAGTACAGACATAAGTTAAACAAGTTTGTCTTAAGAAGGCTAGCACAAACTGGGATACAGATCGAAAGAGGCGCAAGCCTCCTGCCTGGGATCCTCCTAACTACTCCTGGTCGCCGCTGGCTGCACGTAGTAGTAGGCACCTCCAGTAGTAGTCGCCATCGACGGTGGCGTCTGGCTCTGGGCTCCGCCGGTCGCAGAATCGGATAGAGATAGGGGAAAAGGGGAACAAGGCAACCGTGAGTACTCATCCAAAGTACTCGCAAGCAAGGAGCTACACTACATATGCATGGATATATGTGTAAAGGGCCATATCGATTGGACTGAACTGCAGAATGCCGTAATAAGAGGGGATAGCTAATCCCGTCAAGACTACGCTCGGGCCTCCGCCTTGACAAAAGATGTAGAAGAGAGTAGATCAAGTAGCATCGCATAGCATAATCCTACCCGCGATCCTCCTCGTCACCACCTGCTAGAGAGCGATCACCGGGTTGTATCCGCACTTGGAAGGGTGTGTTTTATTAAGTATCCGATTCTAGTTGTCATAAGGTCAAGGTACAACTCCAAGTCGTCCTGTTACCGAAGATCACGGCTATTCGAATAGATTAACTTCCCTGCAGGGGTGCACCACATAACCCAACACACTTGATCCCATTTGGCCGGACACACTTTCCTAGGTCATGCCCGGCCGCGGAAGATCAACACATCACAGCCCCACCTAGGCCAACAGAGAGGTCAACATGCCGGTCTAAACCTAAGCGCACAGGGGTCTGGGCACATCGCCCTTAGCACACCTGCACATTGCAAACGCGGCCGGAAGCAGACCTAGCCTAGCAGGCGTTCCAGTCCAATCCGGCGCGCGCCACTCAGTTGCTGACGTCACGAAGGCTTCGGCTGATACCACGACGTCGAGTGCCCATAACTGTTCCCACGTAGTTGGTTAGTGCGTATAGACCAAATGGCCAGACTCAGATCAAATACCAAGATCTCATTAAGTGTGTTAAGTATCCGTGAACGCCGAACAGGGCCAGGCCCACCTCTCTCCTAGGTGGTCTCAACCTGCCCTGTCGCTCCGCCACGAAGATCCACTCGCGGGTGCTCCTACGAGCCGACCCGTCTTTAGTCACCACATGTATCATGTATATATAAAGTATATACCCGTGATCACCTCCCGAGTGATCACGGCCTGATAGTATAGCACAGCAGACGGACAAGAATGTAGGGCCACAGATGGAAATACTAGCATCCTATACTAGGCAAGTAGGATTGCGGTAAAGGTATCAATGTAGCAACAAAGACAAAGCTATGCATCGGGATAGGAATAACGGAAAGCAAGAATATGCTACACTACTCTAATGCAAGCGATATAGAGGAGAGTAGGCGATATCTGGATGATCAAGGGGGGCTTGCCTGGTTGCTCGCAAGTAGGAGGGGTCGCCAACTCCGTGAGTCGAACCGGGTAGCAGCGGCGTCGGTCTCGGGGTCTAGCGAGAGAAGAGGGGGAAGAAACAATAAATACAATGCAAAAAATGCATGACGATGCATGACATGACAAGGCGTGTTGCTAGGCGTGCCCTAACGCGGTAGTAGGTGGTACCGGCGAAGGGGGAAAACATCCGGGAAAGTATCCCCGGTGTTTCGCGTTTTTGGACAGAGGAACCGGAGGGGGAAAGTTGCGAGTTCGATAGGTTAGAAGTGTGTGGCGGACGAACGGGCTGCGTATCCGGATTCGTCTCCTCGTTCTGAGCAACTTTCATGTAGAAAGTATTTTCATCCAAGTTACGATTTAAAAGATATGATTTTCTAAAGGTTTAAATCATTTTCTGATTTTAATTATTTAGTTAAATCCAACATTATCCAAAACAGTGAATGATGACATAGGCATGACATCAGAGTGATGTCAGCAGGTCAACTGGTTGGTTGACAGTCAAGCGAGCAATTGGGTCCAAATGGGACCCACATGTCATTGTCAGGGGCATTAACAGAGTTTTAAAACTAACTAAATGGGTAATTAGTGGGTAGGCCCCAGCAGTCAGTGTCTAAGTAGGTTTTAGTTAATTAACTTAACTAATTAGCAGTTTATATATTTGTATTTATTTCTTTTATGGCATGGGGCCCGCATGTCAGTGGCAGTAGCTGCCACGTCAGCGAAGTTGACTTTGGTCAACATGGCCAGGTGGACCCCACGCATGCCACGTCGGCGGCCGGCGCCGGAGCGACTCCGGCGACCCAAACAGAGGCGGCCTCTCGCCGGAGTTGGCCGGAATCGCGCTACAGGGCTCGGGGAGGAGCGGGGCTAGGCCCATTCGAAGGCCCGTGCCATGGCGCATTGATTGGAGGTGGTGGCTTGGTCGGAGGAGGGCCGCAGCGTTGCCGGCGACGAGCGGGGCGGACGTCGGGGCTCGGGCGAGTTCGACGACGGGGCTGCGGGGCGTGGTTCTACGCACGGCTGTTTGCGTTCGAATGCAGGGGCTCGGGCGCACCCATTCGTGGCCTCAGCCGAGGCTGGGATGGACGGTGTCGCCGACGGCGTCAACCGCGGCAGACGCTGGAGTTCGGTCGAGCTCGGGAAGGACGTCGTAGAGGCAAAACGGCTGGTTGGTTGGCACCTACAGCACCTACGCGAGCTCACCAAGCGAATGGAGGCACGCACGGGACCATTGGTCCACCGGAGCCTCGCCAGAGACGAGATCCACGGCGGGGCGCTCGGGCGCCTCGGCGGCAGCTAGCTAGGGCGTGCGAGGGAGCTAACGGAGAGCAGGAGGGGGTGGAGCTCACCGAGCGGCACACACGACAGGCCCTTGGGGGTTTAGGAGCTGCAGAGTCGACGGCGCTCGTCGGAGATGCGTCGGGGATCCGAGGAAGAAGACGAGGCCGGGGCAGCGTTCGTGGGCGTCCGGCGTCCTGCGTCTTGACGGGGAGGCGTAGTCGAGGGAGGCGAAGCGAGCGGACACGTCGGAGAGGCTTGGAGGTCGCGGTGGCGCGAAGTTCTCGGCGGCGAGGCCATGGCGGCGCTCGGTTGCGGTGGGGAACGAGGGGGAGCACGGTGGATCTGAGGGGGAAGGGAGAGGCGCAAGAACCGAGGCGGGAGTGGGGGCGAGTGGGGAGGGGAGCCCGGTGGGGCGCGGCGTCGGCGTCCTTATCCACCTCGACACCGGTGAGCGGGTCCGGTGGCGACCGCGCCCTGTAGTGGTGCGCGACCGAGGAACAGGAAGGGGGTGCGGTGCGGGGAGCTGGGCCGGCTGGGCTGACCAGGTTGGTTGCGGTCCAGGGGGCAGGGGTTGTGGGCGTGCGGGTGGGTTGGCCGGTTTGGGACCGGCCTGGCTAGCAGCTGGGCCGATTGGCCCAGTGGGGAGGGGGGTTCTCCTTTTGTTTTATTTTCACTTTTCTTTTTATTTATTTCCTTTTCTGTTTTATTTCATTTTAAAGTAATTAGGCATTTTCTAAAAATGTGTTTACTTCACCATAATTACCATTGCAATATTTGGCACCCAATTTAACATTTTTGTTTTGGCTTTTGAAAACATTGGGTGTTTGTCACTAATTCATTTTTGAATTTGCAATGTTTTTGAACTACCACTTAATTAGCAACAGTAACATAGATGACATGGCATCATCAGGAGAGTTTTACTGTGGCCTAATTATCCGGGCGTTACACCCCGAGCTCGCCTTTGATCCAGCACCACTCCTCCACCTCACCAGAGCCGCGCCCAGCCGCTAGAAGGACCTCGAGGAGGCCTTCTTCCCCAACTCCGGCCGCCACGACCCGCTCTGGTAGCCAGCTTGATTCACTCGATTCCTTGCATAGCTCTAGCTAAAACTTGGGGAGGAACCTCCTATTGCACCCACTCCCCTAACCCGCGCTCCGATTTGGCGTTTGCAGCTCTCTTTGGAGGGATCCATCCTCGACCGAACCGCCGTCCACCGGAGTGGAAGCCGCCGTCGGCATGGTGCTCGCCGACGACCAAGTCCACCACCCACCGACACGGAATTGTCCCGTGAGTGCAACCATACCCTTTCCCTCCTCTGGATCGCCGTCGATCATCGCCATGATCATCGCTTGCTTTTGGCCGACGGTGAGATTTTAAACCGACATGCGGGACCCCTCGTCACCTCTCCTCTTTTATTCAAACGTTTTACGAAAGCGCCTTCGGGCAAAGTATGTTTTCCCTTTGGGTCGGCGTATTTCTAACCGAAACGTTTTCTGTTTTTTTAAACTAGCCCCTGGAAAGTTTCTGTTTCATCACAGATTAGTCCCTGGACTAAAACCTTAATAACTTTTAAATAGAAGATGATTTTGAGTTGATTCTTTTTCTGTCATCTTTATTTTTCTATCTAGTTTTTTATCATATTTATTTGAAAAAAAATATTTGGAACAATTTTTATGCACGCACGGTATTTACGTTAGTATCTGATTTCTTTTATAACGTAGATACCGAAGGGGGTGCCAGAGCCGCAAATTTCGCCGAGCTAGACTCCGACTACTCCGAACCAGGCAAGCATGTTTGAACCTTTGATATGATGAGTGTTTTTCATGATTGCTTGAGTGGTTTTCTCATGACATGTTTATATAAGCATTTGTGAATGTTATATTTCATGCAAAGCAAGCTGCAAGTGAGCTTCGAAATTTGATGTGCTCATATGATGGTGAGATAACCTGATCATGTGGTGGCATGATAGGTTGCAAGCTGGTATTGTTGAAGCATGCCAGTTTTATGTCAACCGCTTAACTCCAGTATTAACGTGGACCAAGTCTTGTTCACGTTCGTCCCCTTTTTGTGCCGCCACATGTCTTCTGCAAAGAATGCGGTTTAGTCAGTTGCAAACCTCTTTCCTTGTACACACCAAATAGAGGGGCCGTGATGAGGGTTCCATGGCCCTGGATTAAAGCCCGTCATCCGGTCAGGGGGCATGGGTGTTTTCGGTTGGGACCGAGAGGGGGCACCCCTTAGAGCGCATGATATAAATTTGATCCGATGCTATTCGAGGTTGTAGCCTCCCCGTCTTAGAGTTTTTCTTGAACGTTGCCTAGGGTGATTCCTAGCAGCGGAATGTGGAATGGGTGTGTACGGGTTAGATGTATTCTCCTAAAATACCGTAAACGGAACTAGTCCTTTGTGACTACTGAAATCCGTTGGCTGTGGTCAAAGAGTACAAACTCTGCAGAGTCAAAACCATTCGAGTAACCACGTCCATGGTCAAGGACTTCGATCAACATATTAGTGTCAATCTCAGTATCCGCCTCGATTAATGGGTCTCGATGACAGTCTTTGGAAAATAAGCATGAAATTGAGAGTAGTAAACCCGACTGAATGTTATTCCTGTGGATGGACTAACCAATTTATTATCATGTACCGAGTATTCCGTGGAATGATGTTACCTTCATGAGCTACTTGAATTCAAATGATGAGATATAAGCCCTTTATGTGATGTCGCTCAGACGTCCGACTGTGGCATTCTGGTTATTTACTTTTGATATAAGCCCTTTATGTGATGTCGCTTAGATGTCCGACTGTGGCATTCTTGTTATTTACTTTTGATATAAGCCCTTTATGTGATGTCGCTCAGACGTCCGACTGTGGCATTCTTGTTATTTAATTTTGATATAAGCCTTTATGTGATGCCGCTCAGACGTCCGACTGTGGCATTCTTGTTATTTACTTTTGATATAAGCCCTTTATGTGATGTCGCTCAGACGTCCGACTGTGGCATTCTTGTTATTTACTTTTGATATAAGCCCTTTATGTGATGTCGCCAGACGTCCGATCGTGGCATTTTGTCATTTACTTTTGATATAAACCCTTTATGTGATGTCGCTCAGACGTCCGGATCGCGGGCATCCTTGTTATTTACTTTCGTTATAAGCCCTTTTCAAGATGTCGCTTAGACGTCCGACTGTGGCACGTACTGTCGTTTACGTTTCAATATAAGCCCTTTATGTGTGTTGGAAATATGCCCTAGAAGCAATAATAAAAGCATTATTATTATATTTCCTTGTTTATGATAATTGTCTTTTATTCATGCTATAATTGTATTATCCGGAAATCGTAATACACGTGTGAATACATAGACCACAATACGTCCCTAGTAAGCCTCTAGTTGACTAGCTCGTTGGTCAACCGATAGTCATGGTTTCCTGACTATGGACATCATATGTCATTGACAACGGGATCACGTCATTAGGAGAATGATGTGATGGACAAGACCCAATCCTAAGCATAGCACAAGATCGTGTAGTTCGTTTTGCTAGAGCTTTTTCAATGTCAAGTATCTCTTCCTTAGACCATGAGATCGTGTAACTCCCGGATACCGTAGGGAGTGCTTTGGGTGTACCAAACGTCACACCGTGAATCGGGTGACTATAAAGGTGCACTACAGGTATCTCCGAAAGTGTCATTGGGTTGACACGGATCGAGACTGGATTTGTCACTCCGTATGACGGAGAGGTATCTCTGGGCCCACTCGGTAATGCATCATCATAATGAGCTCAAAGTGACCAAGTGTTTGGTCACGGGATCATGCATTACGATGCGAGTAAAGTGACTTGCGCCGTAACGAGATTGAACGAGGTATTGGGATACCGACGATCGAGTCTCGGGCTTGTAACGCACCGATTGACAAAGGGAATAGTATATGAGGTTGCTTGAATCCTCGACATCGTGGTTCATCCGATGACATCCTCGAGGAGCATGTGGGAGCCAACATGGGTATCCAGATCCCGCTGTTGGTTATTGACCTGAGCGCGTCTCGGTCATGTCTGCATGTCTCCCGAACCCGTAGGGTCTACACACTTAAGGTTCGGTGACGCTAGGGTTATTAGGAAGACTTGTATGTGATTACCGAATGTTGTTCGGAGTCCCGGATGAGATCTCGGACGTCACGAGGAGTTCCGGAATAGTCCGGAGGTAAAGATTTATATATATGGGAAGTTATCATAAGGACACCGGAAGGTTTCGGGGGCTTATCGGTATTGTACCGGGGCCACCGGAAGGGTTCCGGGGGTCCACCGGGAGGGGACACCCCTCCCGGGGGGCCATATGGGCTGCGTGGGGCAGGAGCCAGCCCCTGGAGGGCTGGGCGCCCCCCCCTTGGGCCCATGCGCCTAGGGTTGGGGAACCCTAGAGGCGCCCCTTGCTTGGGGGCAAGTCCCCCTCCTGGCCGCCGCCCCCTCTAGATCCCATCTAGAGGGGCCGCCCCCTGCCCTTCCCCTATAAATAGAGGGGTGAGGGAGGGCTGAACACCTAAGCCAAGGCGCAGCCCTCCCTCCCAACACCTCTCCTCCTCCGTGCGTGCTTGGCGAAGCCACAGCCGAGATCTTGCTGCACCAACAACACCACGACGTCGTGCTGCCGTTGGAGCTGTCTTCCTCAACCTCTCCTTCCTCCTTGCTGGATCAAGACGGAGGAGACGTCAGTCTGCACTGTCGTGTGTTGAACGCGGAGGTGCTGTCCGCTCAAGACTTGGTCATCGGTGATCTGAATCACGCGAGTACGACTCCATCATCACCATCCCCTTGAACGCTTCCACTTTTCGATCTACAAGTGGTTTGTAGATGCAAACTCACTCCCTTGACTCGTTGCTTAGATGAACTCATAGATGGATCTTGGTGAAACCGTAGGAAAAATTTTAATTTTCTCGCAACGGTCCCCAACAGTGGCATCATGAGCTAGGTCTATGCGTAGTTCTCTATTGCACGAGTAGAACACAATTTGGTTGTGGGCGTAGATCTTGTCAACTTGCTTGCCGCTACTAGTCTTATCTTGCTTCAGCGGTATTGTGGGATGAATCGGCCCGGACCAACCTTACATGTACGCTTACGTGAGACCGGTTCCACCGACTGACATGCACTAGTTGCATAAGGTGGCTGGTGGGTGTCTGTCTCTCCCACTTTAGTTGGAGCGGATTCGATGAAAAGGGTCCTTATGAAGGGTAAATAGAAGTTGACAAAATCACGTTGTGGTTATTCGTAGGTAAGAAAACGTTCTTGCTAGAACCCAATTGCAGCCACGTAAAAGATGCAACAACAATTAGAGGACGCCTTACTTGTTTTTGCAGCAATTGTCATGTGACGGATATGGCCGTAAGTTGTGATGAATGATGAATGACATATTGTGATGTATGAGATCATGTTCTTGTAATAGGAATCACGACTTGCATGTCGATGAGTATGACAACCGGCAGGAGCCATAGGAGTTGTCTTTATTTTGTATGACCTGCGTGTCATTGAAGAACGCCATGTAAATTACTTTACTTTATTGCTAAACGCGTTAGCCATAGAAGTAGAAGTAGTCGTTGGCGTGACAACTTCATGAAGACACGATGATGGAGATCATGATGATGGAGATCATGGTGTCATGCCGGTGACAAGATGATATGGAGCTCCGAAGATGGAGATCAATGGAGCTATATGATATTGGCCATATCATGTCACTACTATATAATTGCATGTGATGTTTATTATGTTTATGCATCTTGTTTATTTAGAAGGACGGTAGGAAATAAGATGATCCTTACAACAATTTCAAGAAGTGTTCTCCCTAACTGCACCGCTGCTAAAGTTCGTCAAGCCTTCAAGCACCACGTGATGATCGGGTGTGATAGATCCTTACGCTCACATACAACGGTGTAAGACAGTTTTACACATGCAAAACACTTAGGGTTAACTTGACGATCCTAGCATGTACAGACATGGCCTCGGAACACGGAGACCGAAAGGTCGAACACGAGCGTATGGAAGATACGATCAACATGAGAATGTTCACCGACGATGACTAGTCCGTCTCACGTGATGATCGGACACGGCCTAGTCGACTCGGATCGTGTAACACTTAGATGACTAGAGGGATGTCTAATCTGAGTGGGAGTTCATTAAGATAATTTGATTAGATGAACTTAATTATCATGAACTTAGTCTAAAACCTTTGCAAATATGTCTTGTAGATAAAATGGCCAATGCTCATGTCAACCTGAACTTCAACGCGTTCCTAGAGAAAACCAAGCTGAAAGATGATGGCAGCAACTATACGGACTGGGTCCGGAACACGAGGATCATCCTCATAGCTGCCAGAAACAATATGTCCTAGAAGGACCGCTATGTGACGCCTCCGTCCCAGAGAACCAAGACATTATGAATGCTTGGCAGTCTCGTCTTGATGATTACTCCCTCGTTCAAGGCGGCATGCTTTACGACTTAGAACCGGGCTCCAAAAGCGTTTTGAGCAACACGGAGCATATGGGATGTTCAAGAGCTGAAACTAGTTTTCCAAGCTCATGCCCGGTCGAGAGATATGAAGTCTCCGACAAGTTCTATAGTTGTAAGATGGAGGAAAATAGTTCTCACAAGGAGCATATACTCAAAATGTCAGGTTGCACAACCGCTTTGTCCCACTGGACATTAACCTCCCGGACGAGGCGGTCATTAACAGAATCCTTCATCGCTCCCACCAAGCTACAAGAGCTTTGTGATGAACTACAATATGCGAGGATGGTGAAGACCATTCCTGAAGTATTTTCAATGTCAAGTCGTGAGAGGTTGAAATCAAGAAAGAACATCAAGTGTTGATGGTCAATAAGACCACTAAGTTCAAGAAGGGCAAGGGTAAGAAGAACTTCAAGAAGGACAACAAAGATGTTGCCGCACCCGGTAAGCCAGCTGCCGGGAAGAAGTCAAAGAATGGACCCAAGCCTGAAAGTGAGTGCTTTTATTGCAAGGGGAAGGGTCACTGGAAGCGGAACTGCCCCAAATACTTAGCGGATAAGAAGGCCGACAACACTAAAGGTATATTTGATATACATGTAATTGATGTGTACCTTACCAAGACTCGTAGTAACTCCCGGTATTTGATACCGTGCCGTTGCTCATATTTGTAACTCACAGCAGGAGCTGCGGAATAAGCGGAGGCTGGCGAAGGATGAGGTGACGATCTTGGCGTCGGGGAATGGTTCCAAGGTCGATGTGATCTCCGTCGCACGCTACCTCTACATTTACCTACGGGATTAGTTATAAACCTTAATAATTGTTATTTGGTGCCAAGTTTGAGCATGAACATTGTATCTGGATCTCGTTTGATACGAGATGGCTACTCATTTAAATCCAAGAATAATGGTTGTTCTATTTATATGAGAGATATGTTTTATGGTCATGCCCCTATGGTCAATGGTTTATTCTTAATGAATCTCGAGCATAGTGTTACACATATTCATAGCGTGAATACCAAAAGATGTAAAGTTGATAACGATAGTCCCACATACTTGTGGTAATCGCCGCCTTTGGTCACATTGGTGTCAAGCGCATGAAGAAGCTCCATGTCGATGGACTTTTGGAGTCTCTCGATTATGAATCATTTGACACATGCGAACCATGCCTCATGGGCAAGATGACCAAGACTCCGTTCTCCCAACAATGGAGCGAGCAACCAACTTATTGGAAATCATACATACCGATGTAAAAGCGGTCCAATGAGCGTTGAGGCTCGCGGAGGATATCGTTATGTTCTCACTCTCACTGATGACTTGAGTAGATATGGGTATGTCTACTTAATGAAACACAAGTCTGAAACCTTTGAAAAGTTCAAGGAATTTCAGAATGAGGTAGAGAATCAACATGACCGAAAAATAAAATTCCTACGGTCAGATCGTGGAGGAGAATACTTAAGTCACGAATTTGGTACACACTTAAGGAAATGTGGAATCGTTTCACAAGTCACGCCGCCTGGAACACCTCAGCGTAACGGTGTGTCCGAACGTCGTAATCGCACTCTATTGGATATGGTGCGGTCTATGATGTCTCTTACCGGTTTACCGCTATCATTTTGGGGATACGCTCTAGAGACAGCTACATTCACTTTAAATAGGGCACCGTCTAAATCCGTTGAGACGACACCGTATGAATTATGGTTTGGAAAGAAACCTAAGCTGTCGTTTCTAAAAGTTTGGGGATGCGATGCTTATGTCAAGAAACTTCAACCTTAAAAGCTCGAACCCAAGTCGGAAAAATGCGTCTTCATAGGATAACCTAAGGAAACCATTGGGTATACCTTCTACTTAAGATCCGAGGGCAAGATCTTTGTTGCCAAGAACGGATCCTTTCTGGAAAAGGAGTTTCTCTCGAAAGAAGTAAGTGGGAGGAAAGTAGAACTCGATGAAGTACTACCTCTTGAACGGGATAGTAGTGCAGCTCAGGAAAATGTTCCTGTGATGCCTACACTAACTGAAGAGGAAAATAATGATGGTAATCAAGGTACTTCGGATCAAGTTGCTACTGAACTTCGTAGGTCCACAAGGACACGTTCCGCACCAGAGTGGTATGGCAACCCTGTCCTGGAAATCATGTTGTTAGACAACGGTGAACCTTCGAACTATGAAGAAGCGATGGCGGGCCCAGATTCCAACAAATGGCTAGAAGCCATGAAATCCGAGATAGAATCCATGAATGAAAACAAAGTATTGACTTTGACCGATTTGTTCGATGATCGGCGAAAGCGATAGAAAACAAATGGATCTTTAAGAAGAAGACGGACGCGGATGGTAATGTCACCATCTATAAAGCTCGACTTGTCGCTAAGGGTTATCGGCAAGTTCAAGGGATTGACTATGATGAGACTTTCTCTCCCGTAGCGAAGCTTAAGTCCGTCCGAATCATGTTAGCAATTGCCGCATACTATGATTATGAGATATGGCATATGGACGTCAAAACAGCGTTCCTTAACGGTTATCTTAAGGAAGAACTGTATATGATGTAGCCGGAAGGTTTTGTTGATCCTAAGAATGCTAACAAAGTATGCAAGCTCCAAATGATCCATTTATGGGCTGGTGCAAGCATCTCGAGTTGGAACATTCGCTTTGATGAGATGATCAAAGAGTTTGGGTTTATGCGCACTTATGGAGAAGCCTGCGTTTACAAGAAAGTGAGTGGGAGCTCAGTAGCATTTCTCATATTATATGTAGATGACATACTTTTGATGGGAAATGACGAGAATTCTTGGACAACATTAAGGCCTACTTGAATAAGTGTTTTTCAATGAAGGACCTTGGAGAAGCTGCTTATATATTAGGCATCAAGATCTATAGAGATAGATCGAGACGCCTCATAGGTCTTTCACAAAGCACATACCTTGATAAGATTTTGAAGAAGTTCAAAATGGATCAGTCCAAGAAGGGGTTCTTGCCTGTATTGCAAGGTGTGAGATTGAGCTCGGCTCAATGCCTAACCACGGCAAAAGATAAAGAAGAGATGAGTGTCATCCCCTATGCTTCAGCCATCGGATCTGTTATGTATGCCATGCTGTGTACCAGACCTGATGTAAACCTTGCCGTAAGTTTGGTAGGAAGGTACCAAAGTAATCCCGGCAAGGAACACTGGACAGTGGTCAAGAATATCCTAAAGTACCTGAAAAGGACAAAGGACATGTTTCTCGTTTATGGAGGTGACGAAGAGCTCGTCAGAAGGGTTACATCGATGCTAGCTTCGACACAGATCTGGATGACTCTAAGTCACAAACCGGATACGTGTATATGTTGAATGGTGGAGCAAGAAGCTGGTGCAACCGCAAGCAGAGCGCCGTATGGATCTACATGTGAAGCGGAGTACATGGCAGCCTCGAGGCGGCGATGAAGCAATTTGGGTGAAGGAGTTCATCACCGACCTAGGAGTCATACCCAATGCGTCGGGGCCGATCAAACTCTTCCGTGACAACACTTGAGCTATTGCCCTTGCCAAGGAGCCCTGTGTTTCACAAGAAGACCAGGCACATCAAGCGTCGTTTCAACTCCATCCGTGAAAATGTTCAAGATGGAGACATAGATATTTGCAAAGTACATACGGATCTGAATGTGCAGATCCGTTGACTAAACCTCTCTCGCAAGCAAAACATGATCAACACCAGAACTCTATGGGTGTTCGATTCATCACAATGTAACTAGATTATTGACTCTAGTGCAAGTGGGAGACTGTTGGAAATATTCCCTAGAGGCAATAATAAAAGCATTATTATTATATTTCCTTGTTTATGATAATTGTCTTTAATTCATGCTATAATTGTATTATCCGGAAATCGTAATACACGTGTGAATACATGGACCACAATACGTCCCTAGTAAGCCTCTAGTTGACTAGCTCGTTGGTCAACCGATAGTCATGGTTTCCTGACTATGGACATCAGATGTCATTGACATCGGGATCTCGTTATTAGGAGTATGACGTGATGGACAAGACCCAATCCTAAGCATAGCACAAGATCGTGTAATTCGTTTTGCTAGAGCTTTTTCAATGTCAAGTATCTCTTCCTTAGACCATGAGATCGTGTAACTTCCGGAGACCGTAGGGGTGCTTTGGGTGTACCAAACGTCACAACGTGAATCGGGTGACTATAAAGGTGCACTACAGGTATCTCCGAAAGTGTCTGCTGGGTTGACACGGATCGAGACTGATTTGTCACTCCGTATGACGGAGAGGTATCTCTGGGCCCACTCGGTAATGCATCATCATAATGAGCTCAAAGTGACCAAGTGTTTGGTCACGGGATCATGCATTACTGATGCGAGTAAAGTGACTTGCCGGGTAACGAGATTGAACGAGGTATTGGGATACCGACGATCGAAGTCTCGGGCTTGTAACGCATCATTGACAAAGGGAATAGTATACGTGGTTGCTTGAATCCTCGACATCGTGGTTCATCCGATGACATCATCGAGGAGCATGTGGGAGCCAACATGGGTATCCAGATCCCGCTGTTGGTTATTGACCTGAGAGCCGTCTCCTCATTATGTCTGCATGTCTCCCGAACCCGTAGGGTCTACACACTTAAGGTTCGGTGACGCTATGGTTATTAGGAAGACTTGTATGTGATTACCGAATGTTGTTCGGAGTCCCGGATGAGATCCCGGACATCACGAGGAGTTCCGGAATAGTCCGGAGGTAAAGATTTATATATATGGGAAGTTGTCATAAGGACACCGGAAGGTTTCGGGGGCTTATCGGTGTGTGCAGGGGCCACCGGAAGGGTTCGGGGTCCAGCTGAGGGGCCACCTCCTCGGGGCCACATGGGCTGCGTGGGGCAGAGCCAGCCTGGAGGGCTGGGCACGCCCCCCTTGGGCCCATGCGCCTAGGGTTGGGGGAACCCTAGAGGCGCCCCCTTGCTTGGGGGCAAGTCCCCTCCTCCCGCCGCCCCCTCTAGATCCCATCTAGAGGGACTGCCCCCTGCCCTTCCCCTATAAATAGAGGGGTGAGGGAGGGCTGAACACCTAAGCCAAGGCGCAGCCCTCCCCTCCCCAACACCTCTCCTCCTCCGTACGTGCTTGGCGAAGCCCTGTCGGAGTACTGCTGCACCAACAACAACACGCCGTCGTGCTGCCGTTGGAGCTGTCTTCCTCAACCTCTCCTTCCTCCTTGCTGGACCAAGATGGAGGAGACGTCGTCCGTACCGTACGTGTGTTGAACGCGGAGGTGCTGTCCGTTCAGCACTTGGTCATCAGTGATCTGAATCATGGCGAGTACGACTCCATCATCACCATCCCCTTGAACGCTTCCGCACTCGATCTACAAGTGGTATGTAGATGCAAACTCACTCCCTTGACTCGTTGCTTAGATGAACTCATAGATGGATCTTGGTGAAACCGTAGGAAAAAAATTAATTTTCTGCAACGTTCCCCAACAATGTGGTGTCGCCCTGACTCCCAACTGCGGCATGTTAATTTATTTTACCTTTCGAGGCGTTGCTTCTGACACCCGATCGGTCTTCAGCTATTTTATTGGGATTTCGGGAGTACTACCGCCTGACTGCCTTTTTATTTAACATGGAGTGCAAATTTATTATCTGAGTGCGCATTACTAGTCTGCTCATGTGCATCATGTTTGCATTTGTTATATCTTATGTCCAAACTGTCTTGCGAGTACATTCAAAGTACTCACCGCTTGTTGATTTGGCCAGATGTTGTGAAAGGCGATCTTATGGATGAAGGGTACGATAGCGAGTCCGACGCCTAGAGGAGTCCTGGTCGATCCCGTGCGATCCTGGAGTTGGTCACTTGTATTATATACGCTTCCGCTACCCTAATAAAATCATCGAGCCTCACTCCGGCGCTTGATGAGCTATAAGATTTTGGAGTCATGTCACCCACTTCACTGTGACATATCCACCACCACGTTTATTACGAGTCAGTAGTTATGCCACCATACCCTTTGTGTCATATCCGCCTTTATGTATAATATCGGCGTGCTTATAATAAATTGTTGAGCAGCCTCAGCTCAACCTTGTATAATATTTAGTACTTCTGGATTTCTGTATCAAGTATTTGTCTACCAGTAAGGATGATTCTCTATAATGGTCTGATCTAATGGTCGTTTTTTCAATAAATGTTTTATTGGAAAACCGGTCCTGACAACCTTGGTATCAGAGCTAGGCTGACTGTAGGAAGCCACTAGGTGCGATCGCTAATGGATTATTAGCGTAATAAGTGCTATTTTAACATTTTGCAAATGTAGCAATTTTCTGTTAGTCATCATAAATTTATGATTTGACTATTCAGAATTTTTGTCTACCTTTGTAGATGGCTGGCAATGTTGTGAGTCACAGTGTTCGCTAATGTACCGAGGGGTTTATCAAGCTTCTCGTCTCCATCACCAAGGTCGCGATCGGGCCATCACCGTCTGGAGTTCACACTCTACCAAAGACAAGATCAGCGACAGGCGTGTCTATACACCAGCCGTGGTGCAATTCAAGGAGGACGTTTTGAGTCACGCCGCTTCCGATTTGTGGGAAGGGCCATGCCTACGGAGAGGCATGCCATGTTGATGGCTGCCCGTGAGGCGATAGCTCGTCTCCATGATGCCCTCCCTTTGATGAAGGCTCGTCGCTACCGTTACCTCCCATGCCACGTGCCATACACATGTCACTATGCGTTCGCTTGCGCTAGGGGGGGGGAGATGAGGCTATTGAAATGTTGGTTGAGTATCTCAAAGCTCTTGAGGCAGCCTTTGATAACCTCGTGGACGACTTTGTGGCTGCTCGTATGGACTTAGTTCAGGGCTGTTCCGCCAACAGGAGGGAGATCCTCCATACAGCACCACCACTGACTTTCGTTTCATCCTCAGCATCCTATACACCTTCCATCTTAGCCACCGCTCGCTGCCTGCCTACCACTGAGGAGCTTGACCAAGTCATTGCTCCTACTCCGATCGATCTTTGCACCACTGGCGCCCAAGACCAGCTCCTCAACCCAAAGACTTGAGCCTGGAGCCTATTAGTGAGGAGGAGGTTGAGTCTCCAGCATCACTGGGTCTTACCCTCGGCAGGCCGAGGGAAGTTTTTACCATCTCCGACTGAGTGCACCTAGCAGCCGTGCGATGTACTGATACGTCTCCAACGTATCCATAATTTTTGATTGCTCCATGCTACTTTATCTATTGTTTTGGACTACAATGGGCTTTATTTTCCACTTCTATATTATTTTGGGACTAACCTATTAACCGGAGGCCCAGCCAAGAATTGCTGTTTTTTTGCCTTTTTCAGTGTTTCAAAGAAACAGAATATCAAACGGAGTCCAAACGGAATGAAACCTTCGGAAACGTGATTTTCTCACCGAACGTGATCCAGGAGACTTGGACCCTACGCCAAGGAATCAGAGAGGCGGTCACGAGGGTGGGGGGCGCCCCCCCTAGGGTGCGCCCCCTGCCTCATGGGCCCCCTATTGCTCCACCGACGTACTCCTTCCTCCTATATATACCTACGTACCCCCAAACAACCAGAAGAGGAGCCAAAAACCTAATTCCACCTCCGCAACTTCTTGTATCCACGAGATCCCATCTTGGGGCCTGTTAGGAGCTCACGAGGGGGCATCCACCACGGAGGGCTTCTACATCAACACCATGGCCTCTCCGATGAAGTGTGAGTAGTTTACTTCAGACCTTCGGGTCCATAACTAGTAGCTAGATGGCTTCTTCTGTCGTTTTGGATCTCAATACAATGTTCTCCCCTCTCTCGTGGAGATCTATTCGATGTAATCTTCTTTTTGCGGTGTGTTTGTTGAGATCGATGAATTGTGGGTTTATGATCCAGCTTATCTATGAGTAATATTTGAATCTTCTCTGAATTCTTTTATGTATGATTGAGTTATCTTTGCAAGTCTCTTCGAATTATCCATTTGGTTTGGCCAACTAGACCGGTGTGCATGGCTTTGGGTTCAATCTTGCGGTGTCCTTACCCAGTGACAGAAAGGGTTGCAAGGCACGTATTGTATTGTTGCCATCGAGGATAACAAGATGGGGTATTTATCATGTTGCATGAATTTATTCCTCTACATCATGTCATCTTGCTTAAGGCGTTACTCTGTTTTTAACTTAATACTCTAGATGCATGCTGGATAGCGGTCGAGAGTGGAGTAATAGTAGTAGATGCATAATCGTTCCGATCTACTTGTCACGGACGTGATGCCTATATACATGATCATACCTAGATATACTCATAACTATGCTCAATTCTGTCAATTGCTCAACAGTAATTTGTTCACCCACCATAGAATACTTATGCTCTTGAGAGAAGCCACTAGTGAAACCTATGGCCCCCAGGTCTATTCTCATCATATCAATCTCCATCACTTTAATACTTGCTTTGTTTTTACTTTGCCTTTTACTTTTCACTTTGCATCTATATACCAAAAATACCAAAAATATTATCTCTATCAGATCTCACTCTAGTAAGTGACCGTGAAGGGATTGACAACCCCTAATCGCGTTGGTTGCGAGTAGCTATCATTTTGTGCAGGTACGAGGGACTTGTGCGTGGCCTCCTCTTTGGATTGATACCTTGGTTCTTAAAAATGAGGGAAATACTTACGCCATCGTGCTGCATCATCCTCTCCTCTTCGGGGAAAACCAATGCAAGCTCAAGACGTAGCAAGAAGGATTCCTGGCGCCGTTGCCGGGGAGTCTACGCAAAAGTCAACATACCAAGTACCCATCACAATCCCTATCTCTCGCATTACATTATTTGCCGTTTGCCTCTCGTTTTCCTCTCCCCCACTTCACCCTTGCCGTTTTATTCGCCCGCTCTTTCCCAATCTCCTCCTCTCTTTCCGTTGCCGTTTCATCGTCTGTTTGTTTGCTCGTATGTTGGATTGCTTGTTTGTCGCGATGGCTCAAGATGCTACCAAATTGTGTGACTTCACCAATACCAATAATAATGATTTCCTTAGCACTCCGATTGCTCCTCTTGCCAATACCGAATCTTGTGAAATCAATACTGCTTTGTTGAATCTTGTTATGAAAGATCAATTCGCCAGCCTTCCTAGTGAAGATGCCGCTACTCATCTGAATAGCTTCGTTGATTTATGTGATATGCAAAAGAAAAAATATGTCGATAATGATGTCGTTAAATTGAAGCTATTTCCTTTTTCGCTTTGAGATCGTGCTAAAGCGTGGTTTTCATCTTTGCCTAAAAATAGTATTGATTCTTGGAACAAGTGCAAAGATGCTTTTATCTCTAAGTATTTTCCTCCCGCTAAGATTATCTCTCTTAGGAACGATATTATGAATTTTAAGCAACTTGATCATGAACATGTTGCACAAGCTTGGGAGAGAATGAAATTAATGATATGTAATTGTCCTACTCATGGTTTGAATTTGTGGATGATTATACAAAAAATTTATGCCGGATTGAATTTTGCTTCTAGAAATCTTTTAGATTCGGCCGCGGGAGGCACTTTTATGGAAATCACTCTAGGAGATGCTACTAAACTTCTAGATAATATTATGGTTAATTATTCTCAATGGCATACCGAAAGATCTACTAATAAAAAAGTGCATGCGATAGAAGAAATCAATGTTTTGAGTGGAAAGATGGATGAACTTATGAAATTATTTGCTACTAAGAGTGTTTCTTCTGATCCTAATGATATGCCTTTGTCTACCTTGATTGAGAATAATAATGAATCTATGGATGTGAATTTTGTTGGTAGGAATGATTTTGGTAACATCGCGTATATAGAGGGAATTTTAATCCTAGGCCTTATCCTAGTAATCCTTCTAATAATTATGGAAATTCCTACAACAACTCTTATGGAAATTTTAATAAGATGCCCTCTGAATTTGAGAATAGTGTTAAAGAGTTTATGAATTCACAAAATAATTTTAATGCTTTGCTTGAAGAGAAATTGCTTAAAGTTGATGATTTGGCTAGGAACGTTGATAGAATTTCTCTTGAGGTTGATTCTTTAAAGCTTAGATCTATTCCTCCTAAGCATGATATCAATGAGTCTCTCAAAGCTATGAGAATTTCCATTGATGAGTGCAAAGAAAGAACCGCTAGGATGCGTGCTTACAAAGATGCCTTTATTAAAACGTGTTCTTCTAATTCCTATGATAATCAAGATGAAGATATAAAAGTTATTAATGTGTCCCCTATTAAATCTTTGTTTTGCAATATGAATCTTGATGAAACTGAATATGATCTTCCTTTACCTAGAAGGCGTTCTAAGAATTCGGAGTTTTTAGATCTTGATGATGAAATTGATAAAAGTGGGATTGAAAGAAATAAAAACCTAGATGTTGCTAAACCCACTATTTTGGATCTCAAGGAATTTAATTATGAAAATTGCTCTTTAATTGATTGTATTTCCTTGTTTCAATCCGTGCTAAATTCTCCTCATGCTTATAGTCAAAATAAGGCCTTTACCGAACACATTGTTGATGCCTTGATGCAATCTTATGAAGAAAAACTTGAGTTGAAAGTTTCTATCCCTAGGAAGCTCTATGATGAGTGGGAACCTACCATTAAAATTAAAATTAAAGATTATGAGTTTCATGCTTTGTGTGATTTGGGTGCCAGTGTCTCTACTATTCCCAAAACTTTGTGTGATTTGCTAGATTTCCATGACTTTGATGATTGCTCGCTAAACTTGCATCTTGCGGATTCCACTATTAAAAAGCCTATGGGAAGAATTAATGATGTTCTTATTGTTGCAAATAGGAATTATGTGCCCGTAGATTTTATCGTTCTTGATATAGATTGCAATCCTTCACGTCTATTATTCTTGGTAGACATTTCTTTAGAACGATTGGTGCAATTATTGATATGAAGGAAGGAAATATTAGATTCCAATTTCCATTAAAGAAAGGCATGGAACACTTTCCTAGAAAGAAAATAATATTACCATATGAATCTATTATAAGAGCCACTTATGGATTGCCTACCAAAGATGGCAATATCTAGATCTATCCTTGTTTTTATGCCTAGCTAGGGGCGTTAAACGATAGCGCTTGTTGGGAGGCAACCCAATTTTATTTTTAGTTTTTTGTTTTTGCTTCTGTTTAGGAATAAATAATCCATCTAGCCTTTATTTAGATGTGGTTTTATCTTTTAATTAGTGTTTGTGCCAAGTTAAACCTATTGGATCTTCTTGGATGATGGTTATTTGATCTTGCTGTAATTTCCAGAAACTTTGCGCTCAGTGCCCGAATTGTTAAAAATCACCAGAACGTGATAAAATATTGATTCCAATTTCTTCTGATCAATAAACAAATTTTCTAGGTCGTCTAATGTTGGTAGAATTTTTTGAGTTCCAGAAGTTTGTGTTAGTTAAGATTACTACAGACTATTCTGTTTTTGACAGATTCTGTTTTGCGTGTGTTGTTTGCTTATTTTGATGAATCTATGGCTAGTAAAATAGTTTATGATCCATAGAGAAGTTGTAATACAGTAGGTTTAACACCAATATAAATAAAGAATGATTTCATTACAGTACCTTAAAGTATTCTTTTGTTTTCTTTCTCTAACGGAGCTCATGAGATTTCTATTGAGTTTTGTGTTGTGAAGTTTTCAAGTTTTGGGTGAATTCTTTTGATGGATTATGGAACAAGGAGTGGAAAGAGCCTAAGCTTGGGGATGCCCATGGCACCACCAAGATAATCCAAGGACACCAAAAGTCAAAGCTTGGGGATGCCCGGAAGGCATCCCTCTTTAAATCCACTTCCATCGGTAATTTACTTGGAGCTATATTTTTATTCACCACATGATAAGTGTTTTGCTTGGAGCGTCTTGTATTATTTGCGTCTTTGATTTTTAGTTTACCACAATCATTATTGCTGTACACACCTTTTGAGAGAGCCATACATGAATTGGAATTTGATAGAATACTCTATGTGCTTCACTTATATATTTTGAGCTTGATAGTTTTGCTCATAGTGCTTCACTTTTATCTTTTGAGCGTGATAATTTTTGCTGTAGTACTTCACTTAGATCTTTTAGTGCACGGTGGTGGATTTGTTTTAAAGAAACTATTGATCTCTCATGCTTCACTTAGATTTATTTTGAGAGTCGTTAATAGCATGGTAAATTGCTTAATATTAATCTCTACTCCTAGTATAGCAGTTGGTGAATAGTCCGCCGGTTATTTTTCGCTGGTTTTATTTCGCCTCACCACTTTCGTTGGTTTTATTTCGCTGGTTTTATTTCGTCTCCCTCCCACCTGCCTTTTCGCTTCACCACCCACATAAACCCATCAGATTAGTTACCATATAAAAATAAATCACAATCAATCAAGTATTGATGATCAGATTAGTTACCATATAAAAATAAATCGCAATCAATCAAGTATTGATGGGATATTTCCTTTATTGATGTGATTTTCCTTTCTTATCATCAATCATCTCTACTGCCTAAAAATGCGTAGCTTTCCTTTTCCTGCCAACCGACCGCGTCTTAGTTACCATATAAAAAATAAATAGCAATCAATCAAGTATTGATGGGATATTTCCTTATATTGATGTGATTTTCCCTTTCTTCTCATCAATCATCTCTACCGCCTAAAAAATGCGTAGCTTTCCTTTTCCTGCCAACCGACCGCGTCCGCCTCCCTACATCCGTTGGTTTTATTTCGCCTCACCACTTTCGTTGGTTTTATTTTGCTGGTTTTATTTCGCCTCCTCCCACCTGCCTTTTCGCTTCACCACCCACATAAACCCATCAGATTAGTTACCATATAAAAATAAATCACAATCAATCAAGTATTGATGATCAGATTAGTTACCATATAAAAAATAAATCGCAATCAATCAAGTATTGATGGGATATTTCCTTATATTGATGTGTTTTCTCTTTCTTATCATCAATCATCTCTACTGCCTAAAAAATGCGTAGCTTTCCTTTTCCTGCCAACCGACCGCGTCCCGTCTCCCTAGATCCGCCCTCGTTGCTCTGCCTCCCGCACGAAAAACCCCCTCTCGTTTGACCTCCCCCAAACCCCGCACGATGGAAAAACCCAGCCGTCTGCTTCCCCTCCTCTCGACCGCTCCATGCGTCCAGATCGCGGCCCCATCCCCATCCTCCTTCACGTCATGGCGGCCGATGGACTGCCACCACCACCCTCCTACTCTCGCCGCCGCCGTCCTCCCGCTCGCTCGCCGCCACGTCGCCACCAATCCCGGCTGCGTCGTTGCTGCTATGTCGCCTCCTTTCCCCATCCAAGCCTGACCATGGCAACGGCGCCCTCTCATGTGTCCTTGGTGAGGTTTGGGGAGGCGCGACCACAATCCAAGAGGGATCTCATCATGACCCGTCCGCTAGGGGAAGTGTTGCCTCCGTTGCGAATGGGATCGAAGGGAGGGACTACTTGGTCGTCAAGGTCGGCGAGGCAGCGGCCGATTGGGAGCCTGGTTGTGAACATGGGAGTTCGTCCCCATGGAGGCGGCGGCCATGGAGATTGGATGTGAAGCAACCCCACTTGCCAGTGGTGGAGGCTTGTCGTCCATGTGATCCTTTCTTCTCCCGGTATCCCCATTCCTTGCCTCCCATTACAAAAGCGAGCATGAATGAGAGCAGGGGCTGATTTTCATCAATTCATTTCTCATATTTTTAGTTGCTTTTTGAGATTATACAAGATGCTCCCGATCTGTTTTGTCAAATTACTTGGATCATCTTATGGAATTGACAGCCAACGATTTTTCACCTCATGTTATTTCTTAATCCTTGTCCCACTAGGCATCCACTACATGTTTGGTAATGACGTGATGTTGAGGCGGCTAGGAGAAGCTCGATAGCTGCATCAAGGGCTATCGAGATGGATCCGGGAGCCAAGCAAGAGTTCTTCTGTTAAATTTTGGTTATTATCTTTTCTATTGTTACGATTGTGGGATGGTTGATTTTGACTCGGTGTAACATTTGCATTTGTTTCCCCAGCTTGTTGGCGCAGATGCGTGCAACT
This sequence comes from Aegilops bicornis, assembly GCA_021605145.1. NCBI lineage: Eukaryota > Viridiplantae > Streptophyta > Magnoliopsida > Poales > Poaceae > Aegilops > Aegilops bicornis. The sequence continues at coordinate 708,842,038 of CM038671.1, forward strand.
GCGGCAACTAATCAAGAGCGAGGGCAGTGCACATCGTAGCTATGTCAATGTAGTGCACATAGGTAGGTCAACATATTTTGTAGCTCTTTCAGATGTAAAAGCATATGTTGCATAAGAAATTATTATCTTCCAAGCATACTCACATTTCACTAACAAATAGGGGGAGGTTCAGACTTCAGAGCAATGATAAAAAGGTACGTTCCTCACTCTTTTGTTGGAATTTTAGTTCCAAGTTAACATGATTTCTTATCCGCTTCATAAGTCATGCATTTGCTTAATAAGGTGATAAGTAGAGCAAAAAAAAGTTGATCATGTTATTGTGGGGTTTGTTTAAACTCCAGCATAAGGAATTCTGGTTTAAGAAAAAAGACTTTTGACTTCTTTAATTACAAATTGATTACAACATCGTGTTAGTATGTGATTTCTCACATCTGTTATAATATTTGTGAAGACGTGCATTGCACGTGCACTTGGAAGCGGGCTCAGGTCTGCGCCGGACGGCGCCGACGCTGACCCGGGCCACCTCCTCCGTGTATTCTTGGAGCTGTGGCTGGCCGATTTACATGAAATTAATTCCTTCAGTTCTGTGGCAAATATAATACACATAATCCATATTGTTATGCACTAAGCGTGTGGGTGAAATAGATGGATTATGGTCCCGTACCCAATAAGATGGATATGTGTGTGTTAGAGAGAGGGAGAGGGGGAGAGAGAGTGAGGAAGAGGGAGGGAATGTGTGTGAGAGGATTTGATGGTAAAAAAGGTCGCCAATGTCGTAATATTGAACTCTTAAAGTTAATGTGGCCCCGTTGCAACGCACGGGCGTTCTTCTAGTATACTTGGTATTCAAGATATGTGAAACTTTCTTTTGAGTGCGTTGAATACTAAGAAAAGTTTGATGCTTGATAATTGTTTTGAGATATGGAGGTGATAATATCAAAGTCGTGCTAGTTGAGTAGTTGTGAATTTGAGAAATGCTTGTGTTGAAGTTTGCAAGTCCCGTAGCATGCACGTATGGTAAACGTTATGTAACAAATTTGAAACATGAGGTGTTCTTTGATTGTCCTCCTTATGAGTGGCGGTCGGGGACGAGCGATGGTGTTTTCCTACCAATCTATCCCCCTAGGAGCATGCGCATAGTGCTTTGGTTTTTTATGGCCTGTACATTTTTGCAATAAGTATGTGAGTTCTTTATGACTAATGTTGAGTCCATGGATTATACGCACTCTCACCCTTTCATCATTGCTAGCCTCTTAGGTACCATGCATTGCCCTTTCTCACATTGAGAGTTGGTGCAAACTTCTCCGGTGCATCCAAACCCCGTGATATGATTCGCTCTTTCACACATAAACCTCCTTATATCTTCCTCAAAACAGCCACCATACCTACCTATTATGGCATTTTCATAGCCATTCCGAGATATATTGCCATGCAACTTTCCACCATTCCGTTATCATGACACATTCATCATTGTCATATTGCTTAGCATGATCATGTAGTTGACATAGTATTTATGGCAAAGCCACTGTTCATAATTCTTTCATACATGTCACTCTTGATTCATTGCATATCCCGGTACACCGCCGGAGGAATTCATATAGAGTCATACTTTGTTCTAGTATCGATTTGTAATCATTGAGTTGTAAATAAATATAAGTGTGATGATCATCATTTAATAGAACATTGTCCCAAAAAAAAGAGAAAGGCCAAAAGAAAAAAAAGGCCCAAAAAAAGAGAAATAAAAAGGGGCAATGTTACTATCTCTTTTTCCACACTTGTGCTTCAAAGTAGCACCATGTTCTTCATATAGCGAGTCTCATATATTGTGCTTCGAAGTAGCACCATGTTTTTCATATAGAGAGTTTCATATGTTGTCACTTTCATATACTAGTGGGAATTTTTCATTATAGAACTTGGATTGTATATTCCAACGACGGGCTTCCTCAAATGCCCTAGGTCTTCGTGAGCAAGCAAGTTGGATGCACACCCACTTAGTTTATTTTGTATATTCCAACGATGGAATTTGAGAAATGCTTGTGTTGAAGTTTGCAAATCCCGTAGCATGCACGGATGGTTAAAGTTGTGTAACAAATTTGAAACATGAAGTGTACCTGGCTTGTGCATCCTTATGAGTGGCGGTCGGGGACGAGCGATGGTCTTTTCCTACCAATCTATCCCCCTAGGAGCATGCGCGTAGTACTTGATTTTTGATGACTTCTAAATTTTTGCAATAAGTATATGAGTTCTTTTGACTAATGTTTAGTCCATGGATTATACGCACTTTTACCTTTCCGCCTTTGCTAGCCTCTTGATGCGTGCATTGCCCTTTCTCACCTTGAGAGTTGGTGCAAACTTCACGGTGCATCCAAACCCGTGATATGATACGCTCTATCACACATAAACCTCCTTATATCTTCCTCAAAACAGCCACCATACCTACCTATTATGGCATTTCCATAGCCATTCCGAGATATATTGCCATGCAACTTTCCACCGTTCCGTTCATCATCATGACATACTTAACTTTTGTCATATTGCCATTGCATGATCATGTAGTTGACATTGTATTTGTGGCAAAGCCACCATGCATTATTTTTCATACATGTCACTCTTGATTCATTGCACCATCCCTGCACACCGTCGGAGGCATTCATATAGAGTCATATCTTGTTCTAGTTTCGAGTTGTAATCCTTATGTTGTAATCAATAGAAGTGTGATGATCATCATTATTAGAGCATTGTCCCAAAAAAAGAGAAAGGCCAAAAAGAAAAAAAAGAAAGGCCAAAAAAAAAGGCAATGCTACTATCTCTTTTTCCACACTTGTGCTTCAAAGTAGCACCTTGTTCTTCATGTAATGAGTCTCATATATTGTGCTTCAAAGTAGCACCATGTTTTTCATATAGTGAGTATCATAAGTTGTCTTTTTATACTAGTGGGAATTTTTCATTATAGAACTTGGCTTGTACATTCCTACGATGGGCTTCCTCAAAATGCCCTAGGTCTTCATGAGCAAGCAAGTTGGATGCACACCCACTAGTTTTCTTTTGTTGAGCATTCATAGCTCTAGTGCATCCGTTGCATGGCAATCCCTACTCCTCATGTTGACATCAATTGATGGGCATCTCCATAGCCCGTTGATTATCCTCGTCAATGTGAGACTTTCTCCTTTTTGTCTTCTCCACACAATCCCCATCATCATATTCTATTCCACCCATAGTGCTATATACATGGCTCACGCCATGTATTGCGTGAAGGCTGAAAAAGTTTGAGATTATTTAAGTATGAAACAATTGCTTGGCTTGTCATCGGGGGTATAGAAGTTGGGAACATCTTTGTGTGACGAAAATGAAACATAGCCTAACTATATGATTTTGTAGGGATGAACTTTCTTTTGCCATGCTATTTTGAGAAGACATAATTTCTTAGTTAGTATACTTGAAGTATTATTATTTTTTATGTCAATATGAACTATTGTCTTGAATCTTTCGGATCTGAATATTCATACCACAATTAAGAAGATTTACATTGAAATTATGCCAAAGTATCACTCCGCATCAAAAATTCTCTTTTTACCATTTACCTACTCGAGGACGAGCAGGAATTAAGCTTAGATGCCCGATACGTCTCCAACGTATCTATAATTTTTGATTGCTCCATGCTACTTTATCTATTGTTTTGGACTATAATGGGCTTTATTTTCCACTTTTATATTATTTTTGGGACTAACCTATTAACCGAAGGCCCAGCCTGTAATTGTTGTTTTTGCCTTTTTCAGTGTTTCAAGAAACGGAATATCAAACGGAGTCCAAACGGAATGAAACCTTCGGAACGTGATTTTCTCACCGAACGTGATCCAGAGACTTGGACCCACGCCAAGGAACCAGAGAGGCGGTCACGAGGGTGGGGCGCCCCTAGGCGCGCCCCGCCTCATGGGCCCCCTATTGCTCCACCGACGCATTCTTCCTCCTATATATACCTATGTACCCCAAACAACCAGAAGAGGAGCCAAAACCTAATTCCACCGCCGCAACTTCCTCAGATCCACGAGATCCCATCTTGGGGCCTGTTCCGGAGCTCCGCCGGAGGGGGCATCCACCACGGAGGGCTTCTACATCAACGCCATGGCCTCTCCGATGATGTGTGAGTAGTTTACTTCAGACCTTCGGGTCCATAGCTAGTAGCTAGATGGCTTCTTCTCTCTCTTTGGATCTCAATACAATGTTCTCCCCCTCTCTCGTGGAGATCTATTCGATGTAATCTTCTTTTTGCGGTGTGTTTGTTGAGACCGATGAATTGTGGGTTTATGATCCAGCTTATCTATGAGTAATATTTGAATCTTCTCTGAATTCTTTTATGTATGATTGAGTTATCTTTGCAAGTCTTTTCAATTATCCGCTTGGTTTGGCCAACTAGATTGGTAGTTCTTGCAATGGGAGAAGTGCATGGCTTTGGGTTCAATCTTGCGGTGTCCTTACCCAAAGGATGTAAAGGGTTGCAAGGCACGTATTGTATTGTTGCCATCGAGGATAACAAGATGGGGTATTTATCATATTGCATGAATTTATTCCTCTACATCATGTCATCTTGCTTAAGGCGTTACTCTGTTTTTAACTTAATACTCTAGATGCATGCTGGATAGCGGTCGATGAGTGGGGTAGTAGTAGTAGATGCAGAATCGTTTCAATCTACTTGTCACGGACGTGATGCCTATATACATGATCATACCTAGATATACTCATAACTATGCTCAATTCTGTCAATTGCTCAACAGTAATTTGTTCACCCACCGTAGAATACTTATGCTCTTGAGAGAAGCCACTAGTGAAACCTATGGCCCCCGGGTCTATTCTCATCATATCAATCTCCATCACTTTTATACTTGCTTTGTTTTTTACTTTGCCTTTTACTTTTCACTTTGCATCTATATACCAAAAATACCAAAAATATTATCTCTATCAGATCTCACTCTCGTAAGTGACCGTGAAGGGATTGACAACCCCTAATCGCGTTGGTTGCGAGTAGCTATCGTTTTGTGCAGGTATGAGGGACTTGTGCGTGGCCTCCTACTGGATTGATACCTTGGTTCTCAAAAACTAAGGGAAATACTTACGCTACTGTGCTTCATCATTCTCTCCTCTTCGGGGAAAACCAACGCAAGCTCAAGACGTAGCATGTACCAGCTTGTATGATATGTTTATATGTATATAGGTTTGGTGAGAAGTAGTTTGTGTGTGCATCATGTAGGAACTCGGAGAAGTGCACTAGCCTAAATAACATGTCAGGAATGTGTACGCACATCCTAAGTGATGTATTGTATAATTATGGCTTGCGTGTAAGATATGTACTGAGAAGTCCTTCTCCATGCGCAATCAAGTATTTTCTTGAAAAAATCTTGGAGTTTTTTTTTAAAAAATTCCGCCTTTGCAAAATTATTTATTTTTGCCACTCAGTTTTTCTCATGAGTTCTGCAAAAATACCCCAGAGTGGAAAATGCCTCGTCCCTGGACTCGTTCCATGCCAAGTCCGCTAGAAGAAAATTATGGTACCCAGACAAGTAACAATTTCACACGGGGGCAGTCAAGTCAGCAAGGCAGTGAAGCAACATTTTCTCAAGTATGCCGCCTTTATGAGCAAAGCCAGCAGCAGCATCAAGAAATGATGAACCATGTTATCAATATGGGAAATCACCGTGAACCATATCATCAGCATTCCAAATTGTCTGAACTACAAAAGACACGTCCCCCAACGTTCTCTCACACCGATAGACCTCTTGAGGCCGATGATTGGCTTCGAGACATTGAAAGGAAGTTAATTATTGCACAATGTTCGGACCGTGAGAAGGTACTTTATGCACCTCACTACCTCACTGGAGCAGCTGCATCATGGTGGGAAAATTTCCTACACATGCACCCCAATGAGAATAACATCACCTGGGAAGAATTTAAAGAAGGTTTTTGTGGGGCGCACATTCCCAGAAGCATTATGAGGATCAAGAAAAGGAAGTTTGATGACCTCAAGCTGAGAAGCATGACAGCGACTGAGTACAATAGTCAGTTTACTCAATTATCTCGTTATGCCAACGAAGAGCACATGACTGAAAATAAAAAGATGGAAAAATTTCTGGACGGTCTGGCACCAGCACTTAAATGCCAGCTGGTCGTACACACCTTTCCGGATTTCAAAACACTTGTGGACAAAGCTATTACATTGGAAAATGAGCGCCGTAGCTTGGAGGATTTTCGCAAGCGCAAAAGGGACAAGACTACTCATGCTCGCAACAACCGGAACAAGACTGATTTTCAGAAAATTGGAGCGAACAAATCCACAACCATTGTTCCACGCCCAAACAAAAATTTTCATGCAAGAGACAAGGATTTTACATATCACCCATGTGTTACTTGCTACGCTTGTGGAGAGGAAGGACACTATGCCAAATAGTGCCCAAAGCCAAGAAACTCGGCCCCCAAGCCGAACAACAGTGGAAATAATTCAACACCCAAGCGTAACAACTTCAACCCCAATAACAATCACAAGAAGGGTCACTTGAACCATGTGACCAAGGAGGAAGCACAGAATGCCCCGGATATCGTACTCGCAGACGTTCCCCTCAACACAATACCTGCCACGATTTTGTTTGATTCTGGAGCTTCTCACTCGTTCATTTCAAAGAAATTTGCTTTGCAACATGATTTTTTGATGCTTCCCTTGGAAAAATCCATGACCATCTAGTCCCCCGGGATTAAGCAAATCACTCAGAGTTACTGCCAAGGTGTGGTTATTGAGATTGAGGGACTAAAGTTTTAGGCAAACCTCATTGTATTGGAAAATAAGGGACTGTATGTTATCCTAGGAATGGACTGGTTAACCACCAACAAGGGATTTATCGACTGCTTCAATTGGACTGTAATTCTTACTCATCATCACGGGAAGACGATAAAAATTGCAGCTCAAGAAAGACCAATATCATGACAACCAAGGTTGAACAAGGTGGACATTTCAGAGTTAAGAAAAGTTCCAATGGTGTGTGAGTTCCCTGACGTATTTCCCGAAGAACTACCAGGCATGCCACTAGACTGGGAAATAGAGTTCATCATTGAACTAGCACCTGGAACCACCCCCATTTACAAGAAACCCTATAGAATGGCACCCTCCGACTTGGTAGAATTAAAGAAACAAGTAAAAGAATTACTGGACAAAGGATTTATACGGGCCAGCTCCTCACCTTGGGGTTCACCAGTATTATTTGCCAAGAAAAAGGATGGGACACTAAGATTATGTATAGACTATCGAGCACTCAACATTGCACCATCAAAACCAAATATCCGATGCCACAGATAAATCATTTATTTGACCAGCTCCCACAAGCCAAGGTTTTCACAAAAATTGATTTAAGGTCGGGGTATCATCAATTAAAGGTACGGACAGAAGATATCCCTAAGACATCATTCACCTCCAGATACGGATTATATGAATTTACAGTAATGCCGTTTGGACTGACAAACGCCCCCGCATATTTTGTCCACCTCATGAACAAAGTGTTTATGAAATTTATGCACAAATTTGTTTTGGTGTTCATTGATGATATTTTGGTATACTCTAAGACACCAGAAGAACATGCTGAACATCTCAGAATTGTACTAGGAGAATTAAGGAAACATCAATTATACGCCAAATTCAGCAAATGTGAATTTTGGTTAAGACAGGTTGGTTTTCTAGGCCACGTATTGACCCAAGAAGGTGTTGCCGTGGACCCAAAAAAAGTTAAGGCCGTACTGGGCTAGAAACCACCAGCCAACGTAACAGATGTACGAAGTTTTCTGGGAATGGTTGGATATTACCGAAGGTTTATTGAGGGGTTCTCCACCATAGCAAAACCAATGACACAGTTACTCAAGAAGGATAAGGATTTGTATGGACTGAAGCTTGCGAGAAAAGTTTCCAAGAACTCAAAAGGAAATTAACATCACCAGTATTGGTTGTACCAGACATACACAAAAGTTTTGAAGTATATTGTGACACATCCCGGAAGGGCCTCAGATGCGTATTAATGCAAGAAGGCAAAGTAGTCGCATACGCTTCCAGGCAACTAAGAAAGCATGAAGAAAATTATCCTACTCATGACTTGGAGTTGGTAGCAGTCATTCATGCACTCAAAGAGTGGAGGCACTTTTTGCTTGGAAATCGTTGTGAAATATATATGGACCATAAAAGCCTCAAATATATTTTCACACAACCAGAACTCAATTTACGACAACGGTGCTGGTTGGAATTAGTGAAAGATTATGATGTTGGCATTCACTACCATCCAAGAAAGGCGAATGTAGTGGCAGATGCTCTTAGTCGAAACCCCAACTCAGGCAACGACAGTCTACAGAACTTGAGACCTGAATTTCAGCAGGAGTTCGCCAAACTCAACTTAGTGATGGTCAGTGAAGGCAATGTGTCAAATTTGGAAATACAGCCCACCCTAATGGAACATATTAAGAAAGCCCAGCATGGACACCCCAGCATCGAAGGCATAAAAAGAAAAGTGAGTATGGGCAAGGCTTCGAATTAAATGCGTCAGACGATAAGGGAATATTATGGTACGGAGACAGACTTTGCGTACCAAATATAGAGGACGTCAAACAGCAAATTCTAGCCGAAGGACACACTGCTCCATATTCAATCCACCCTGGAGGAACCAAAATGTACAAGGACATTCAGGAAAAAATTGGTGGCACGGTATGAAGAGGGATATAGCCACATTCATTGCATGTTGTGATTCATGTCAGCGCATTAAAGCCGAGCACCAAAAACCAGCAGGACTATTACAGCCAAACATGATACCTGAGTGGAAATGGGATGAAATTGGAATGGATTTTATTGTCGGACTGCCTCGGTCACGACACGGAAATGATGCCATATGGGTCATCACAGATAGATTAACTAAGGTGGCACATTTCATCCCAAAGAAAGACAACCCACACCACTCGTAAGCTTGCCAAACTTTATCTCTCCCGTATAGTTTGTCTCGCATGGAATTCCAAAGACTATAATATCCGACAGAGGCACTCAATTCGTCTCTAGATTTTGGGATCATTTACAACAAGCTCGGGAACTCAACTAGTATTCAAGATACAGCATACCACCCCCATACTGGAGGACAAATTGAACGTGTGAACCAAATTCTAGAGGACATGCTAAGAGCATGTGTTCTCACCTATGGAACCAGTTGGGAAGAAAGCTTGTCGTATGCCGAGTTCGCATACAACAACAATTACCAAGCCAGTCTACAAGTGGCACCTTTTGAAGCCTTGTACGGGCAAATATGCCGTACCCCATTAAATTGGTCAGAAACACGAGACGGTCGTATCTTTGGCCCGGACATGCTCAAGGAAGCTGAGGAGAAAGTTAGACTAATCACGGATCGACTCAAGACAGCCCAGAGCCGACAAAAGAGTTATTACGATAAAAAACATCTTGAAGTCAGCTTTGAACCCGGTGAATACGTGTATCTACGAGTATCTCCTATGAGGGGCCTGCAACGATTCAAAGTTAAAGGAAAGCTAGCACCACGGTTTATTGGACCCTTCTGTGTGATTGCACGAAGAGGCACAGTGGCCTACCAGCTAGACCTACCCGAAGAACTATCAGACGTCCACGACGTGTTCCTCGTCTCACAGTTGGGGAAATGTGTAAGCAACCCAGAGAAGCATGTATCTCATGAGAGCATTGACATACAACCAGACCTCACCTACACGGAACGTCCAATAAAAATATTGGAGGAGTCCGAAAGGGGGGATCCGTCAGAAAACAATTAAGTTTTTCAAGGTTCAGTGGAGCAATCAGATCGAGGATGAAGCAACATGGGAAAGAGAGGATTTTCTTCGGACAGAGTACCCACACATATTTGAGGATCAGCTGAAATCTCGGGGACGAGATTTTTCCTAAGGGGGTAGGTGTTGTAACACTCCAAAAATTTTGATTTGTGTTTTTATCAAATTCTTCAATTAATTGGAAGGAGGCTATTTAATTTTTTTTCTAAAAGACTCCCCTTCACAAAAAGTTTCTTTTATGACAAGTATTTTTATGAGTTCTTCCCAACCTTGATTGTTGGTCTTGAAGATTTTTCATCTTGGGTTGGCTCAACACAAATACTTTTGAGTGGACCTTTCAAATCCTTTTACTAAAAAGAACTCCTATAATTTTTGGATTTTATCCTTCCCTATTTAAAAGTACTCTCATGCCATGGCCTATGTAGAAAACTTTCTTCCAAAACCCACGTCCCTACTTTGGGTCAAGTCAAGCATCAAGTCTAGCAAGGTTCAACTTCTCCTGGATTTTATTTCTATTTGTTTTAACCTCAAAAACTTTTTCTGCCATTTATTTGGACCTTAGTGATTTACAAAGGAACTACTAGATTTCCTTTGAGTTTTGGTTCCAAATAAATTCCCCTGGCTAGTCCTTAGTGCCCTCAACCTAGATCCATCAAGATCTGCTGGTCCACAGTTCAAAATTTTCAAAATTTGCTTGCTGCAAGTTTGGACCAGATTTGCCATTTTTGGTGAAATTCATTCTTTTCCTTTTCCAAAAATTCTGAAGAAATTCAGGCAGTCTCTGGATGCATCAGGAGGCCATCCCACCAAGTTTCAGCTCAAGAAAAATTTTCCACGTGCATAAATCATTTCGACGAACAGCTGGCCGACACTGTTCCTGTCAAGTTTCAGAATTCAGTGTTAAGTTTCAGTGGCAGTGTCGTTTTCTTCAGAACCTCGGCGTCAATCTCGCCAGTGCACGCGTTGGCGCCTTGCTCACTACTCCCCCTTCTTATCCAGTGCGCCGCACGGTTGTTTTGCCGGTTGCGAGCGTCGGTGGCGACGTGTCGCGTCAACTCCGGCACCTCCCGCGGTGGCAGAACCGCCCGTGGCGGCCAGCAGGGGCCAGCCCTGCAGTACGGTGTCGTCCAGCACCGCCCACACCACCAGGAGCCTCCGCGTGGCCGTCCTCTTCTCTGTGTGCACTGCAGAACCGTCGCCGTGGCCTGAGAGGCGCAGAGCGTGCTCTCTGCCGCCGACGAGCCTGTGAGCTCCGTTCCGTCGAAGCCACGAGAGCGGGCCAAATCCGATCAAGCTTAGCTGTTGAATGGAGCCAGTGGACCAATCCGCAGCTGCCCAGTCACCTAAGCCGTCAACTCAACCACCACCTCGCCGTAATTACTCGCCGGAGAAATCCCGTTCTCGGCAACCGCCTCGGGCCGGCTATAAATAGAGGCTCCGAGCTCGCCTTTGATCCAGCACCACTCCTCCACCTCACCAGAGCCGCGCCCAACAGCTAGAAGGACCTCAAGGAGGCCTTCTTCCCCAACTCCGGCCGCCACGACCCGCTCTGGTAGCCAGCTTGATTCACTCGATTCCTTGCATAGCTCTAGCTCAAACTTGGGGAGGAACCTCCTATTGCACCCACTCCCCTAACCCGTGCTCCGATTTGGCGTTTGCAGCTCTCTTCGGAGGGATCCATCCTCGACCGAACCGCCGTCCGTCGGAGTGGAAGCCGCCATCGGCGTGGTGCTCGCCGACGACCAAGTCCACCACCCACCGACGCAGAATTGTCCCGTGAGTGCAACCATACCCCTGCCCTCCTCTGGATCGCCGTCGATCATCGCCGGCGATCATCGTTTGCTTCGGTCGACGGTGAGATTTTAAACCTGACATGCAGGACCCCCTCGTCAGCCTCTCCTCTTTTATTCAAAATGTTTTTTGGAAGCGCCTTCGGGCAAAGTACGTTTTCCCTTTGGGTCCGTGTATTTCTAACCGAAACAATTTCTGTTTTTTTAAACTAGCCCGTGGAAAGTTTCTGTTTCATCACAGATTTGTCCCTGGACTAAAACCTTAACAACTTTTAAACAGAAGATGATTTTGAGTTGATTCTTTTTCTGTCATCTTTATTTTCTATCTAGTTTTTTATCATATTTATTTGAAAAAATATATTTGGAACAATTTTTATGCACGCACGGTATTTACGTTAGTATCCGATTTCTTTTATAACGTAGATACCGAAGGGGGTGCCAGAGTTGCAAACTTCGCCGAGCTAGACTCCGACTACTCCGAACTAGGCAAGCATGTTTGAACCTTTGATATGATGAGTGTTTTTCATGATTGCTTGACTGGTTTTCTCATGACATGTTTATATAAGCATTTGTGAATGTTATATTTCATGCAAAGCAAGCTGCAAGTGAGCTTCGAAATTTGATGTGCTCATATGATGGTGAGATAACCTGATCATGTGGTGGCATGATAGGTTGCAAGCTGGTATTATTGAAGCATGCGAGTTTTATGTCAACCGCTTAACTCCAATATTAACGTGGACCAAGTCTTGTTCCCGTTCGTCCCCTTTTCGTGCCGCCACATGTCTTCTGCAAAGAATGCGGTTTAGTCAGTTGCAAACCTCTTTCCTTGTATACACCAAATAGAGGGGCCGTGATGAGGGTTCCATGGCCTGGATTAAAGCCCGCCATCCGTCAGGCATGGGTGTTTCTGGTTGGGACCGAGAGGGGACACCCCTTAGAGCGCCGCTGATATAAATTTGATCCCATGCTATTCGAGGTTGTAGCCTCCCCGTCTTAGAGTTTTTCTTGAACGTTGCCTAGGGTGATTCCTGGCAGCGGAATGTGGAATGGGTGTGTACGGGTTAGATGTGTTTCTCCTAAAATACCGTAAACGGAACTAATCCTTTGTGACTACTGAAATCCGTTGGCTGTGGTTAAAGAGTACAAACTCTGCAGAGTCAAAACCATTCGAGTAACCACGTCCATGGTCAAGGACTTCGATCAACATATTAGTGTCAATCTCAGTATCCGTCTCAGTGTCAGTCTCAGTGACAGTCTTTGGAAAATAAGCATGAAATTGAGAGTGGTAAACCCGGCTGAATGTTATTCCTGTGGATGGACTAACCTATTTATTATCATGTACCGAGTATTCCATGGAATGATGTTACCTTCATGAGCTACTTGAATTTGAATGATGAGATATAAGCCCTTTATGTGATGTCGCTCAGACGTCCGACTGTGGCATTCTTGTTATTTACTTTTGATATAAGCCCTTTATGTGATGTCGCCGACGCTCGATCGTGGCATTCTTGTTATTTACTTTTGATATAAGCCCTTTATGTGATGTCGCTCGACGTCCGATCGTGGCATTCTTGTTATTTACTTTTGATATAAGCCCTTTATGTGATGTCGCCGGATGTCCGATCGTGGCATTCTTGTTATTTACTTTTGATATAAGCCCTTTATGTGATGTCTCTCAGACGTCTGACTGTGGCATTCTTGTTATTTACTTTTGATATAAGCCCTTTATGTGATGTCGCTCAGACGTCCGACTGTGGCATCCTTGTTATTTACTTTCGTTATAAGCCCTTTTCAAGATGTCGCTTAGACGTCCGACTGTGGCACGTATTGTCGTTTACGTTTCAATATAAGCCCTTTATGTGGTGTCGCCCTGACGCCCGATCGCGCATGTTAATTTATTTTACCTTTCGAGGCGTCGCTTCAGACACCCGATCGGTCTTCAGCTATTTTATTGGGATTTCGGGAGGACTACCGCCTGACTTCCTTTTTATTTAACATGCAGTGCAAATTTATTATCTGAGTGCGCATTACTAGTCTGCTCATGTGCATCATGTTTGCATTTGTTATATCTTATGTCCAAACTGTCTTGCAGTACATTCAAAGTACTCACTTGGCTTGTTGATTTGGCCAGATGTTGACGAAAGGCGATCTTATGGATGAAGAGTACGATAAGCGAGTCCGACGCCTAGAGGAGTCCCAGTCGATCCGTCACGATCCTCGAGTTGGTCACTTGTATTATATACGCTTCCGCTACCCTAATAAAATCATCGAGCCTCACTCCGGCACTTGATGAGCTGTAAGATTTTGGAGTCATGTCACCCACTTCACTGTGACATATCCACCACCACTTTTATTACGAGTCAGTAGTTATGCCACCATACCCTTTGTGTCATATCCACCTTTATGTATAATATCGGCGTGCTTGTAATAAATTGTTGAGCAGCCTCAGCTCAACCTTGTATAATATTTAGTACTTCTGGATTTCTGTATCAAGGATTTGTCTACCAGTAAGGAGGATTCTCTATAATGGTCTGATCTAATGGTCGGTTTTTCAATAAATGTTTTATTGGAAAACCGGTCCTGACACTACCGGGCTACCATGAGGTGGTCGCGCAGGCTTGGAATTCTACCCCTCATGAGCCAGACCCGTTCCGCCGCATCTTCGCGAGGCTGCGCTACTGCCAAGTGCCTGCAACGTTGGAGCTCCAAGACGGTGGGGAACGTCTCGTTGCAGCTGTCCGTCGCCCGTGAGCTGACCGCGTGCTTTGATGCGGCGCAAGACATGAGAGTGCTCTCCCCGGCTGAGGCATGGTTGCGCCGATGGCTGAAAGCTACGTACCCGGGCTTGGCATCCCTGGAGCGGTCCCTTGCCCGGCAGCGCACGCGACTCAACTTCCTCAAAGCCGACGACACGGGCTCCGCCTTCTTCCGACTCCATGCCGCCCAACGTGCCCGCAAGAACCACATCTTTCAGCTTCAGGTCAGCGACACCTATCTACATGGACATGCCACGATTGCAGAGGCCGCATTCGACCACTTCACGGCTATCCTTGGCACCGGTGTCGAGCGCACAACATCCATCGACCTGGATGCCCTCGACCCGCGCTCCTTCGAGCTGCTAGACCTCGAGCTCCCCTTCTCTGGAAGTGAGATATGGGAGGCCATCCGGCAGCTGCCGAAGGGACGGGCGCCCGGTCCGGATGGCTTCACGTCGGAATTCCTCTGTGCTTCTTGGGCAACCATCAAAGACGACTTCGTGGCTGCGTTCGACAAGTTATACACCCTCAACGGCCGCGGATTCCAGCGGCTTAATGAGGCGCTCCTCATCCTCTTACCTAAGAAGCAAGACGTCGCCTCGCTCTCGGAATATCGGCCAATTAGCCTGATCCACCTGGTCGCCAAGCTTTTCGCCAAGGTGCTCTTGCTCTGCCTCGCGCCACGCCTCGGTGCCATGATCTCTGCCAACCAAAGTGCGTTCATCGTCTGCCGATGCATACACGACAACTTCTTGCTCGTGCAACAAACAACACGGCAGCTCCACAACCTGAAGAATCCCCGCGTCATGCTCAAGCTCGATATTGCACGCGCGTTCGACTCCGTGTCCTGGGCTTTCCTGCTGGAGACCTTGCGCCACCTGGGATTTGGTCATCGATGGTGCGAGTGGATATGCATACTCCTCGGCATGGCCAGCACACGCGTCCTCACCAACGGCGTCCCCGGACCACCCATCCAACATTGCTGCGGGCTGCGGCAGTGGCCCCCCATGTCCCCTATGCTTTTTGTCATGGTCATCGACACCCTCAACAACCTCATATGCCGTGCGTCCAGCGAGGGGTGATGTCTACTGCGCAACCTTCTTCTTGTAGACGTTGTTGGGCCTCCAAGTGCAGAGGTTTGTAGGACAGTAGCAAATTTCCCTCAAGTGGATGACCTAAGGTTTATCAACCCGTTGGAGGCGTAGGATGAAGATGGTCTCTCTCAAACAACCCTGCAACCAAATAACATAGAGTATCTTGTGTCCCCGTGTCCCCAACACACCCAATGCAATGGTAAATTGTATAGGCGCACTAGTTCGGCGAAGAGATGGTGATACAAGTGCAATATGGATGATAGATATGAGTATTTGTAATCTAAAAATATAAAAACAGAAAGGTAGCAAGCGATAAAAGTGAGCGTAAACGGTATTGCAATGCTAGGAAACAAGGCCTAGGGTTCATACTTTCACTAGTGCAAGTTCTCTCAACAATAATAACATAATTGGATCATATAAATATCCCTCAACATGCAACAAAGAGTCACTCCAAAGTCACTAATAGCGGAGAACAAACGAAGAGATTATTGTAGGGTACGAAACCACCTCAAAGTTATCCTTTCTGATCGATCTATTCAAGAGTCCGTAGTAAAATAACATGAAGCTATTCTTTCTGTTCAATCTATCCTAGAGTTCATACTAAAATAACACCTTAAGACGCAAATCAACCAAAGCCCTAATGTCACCTAGATACTCCAATGTCACCTCAAGTATCCGTGGGTATGATTATACGATATGCATCACACAATCTCAGATTCATCTATTCAACCAACACAAAGAACTTCAAAGAGTGCCCCAAAGGTTCTACCGGAGAGTCAAGACGAAAACGTGTGCCAACCCCTATGCATAAGTTCACAATCGGAACCCGCAGGTTGATCACCAAAACATAGATCAAGTGGATCACGTGGATATCCCATTGTCACCACAGATAAGCACATGCAAGACATACATCAAGTGTTCTCAAATCCTTAAAGACTCAATCCTCTAAGATAACTTCAAAGGGAAAACTCAATCCATTACAAGAGAATAGAGGGGGGAGAAACATCATAAGATCCAACTAT
Source organism: Aegilops bicornis (assembly GCA_021605145.1). Taxonomy (NCBI): domain Eukaryota; kingdom Viridiplantae; phylum Streptophyta; class Magnoliopsida; order Poales; family Poaceae; genus Aegilops; species Aegilops bicornis. The sequence goes on from CM038671.1 coordinate 708,858,519, forward strand.
AATAGCAAAGCTCGCGATACATCAAGATCGTGCCAAATCAAGAACACGAGAGAGAGAGAGATCAAACACATAGCTACTGGTACATACCTTCAGCCCCGAGGGTGAATTACTCCCTCCTCGTCATGGAGATCGCCGGGATGATGAAGATGGCCACCGGTGATGGATCCCCCCTCCGGCAGGGTGCCGGAACAGGGTCCCGATTGATTTTTGGTGGCTACGGAGGCTTGCGGCGGCGGAACTCCCGATCTATTGTGTTCCCCGATGTTTTTAGGGTATATGGACATATATAGGCGAAAGAAGTCAGTCATGGGAGTCACGAGGGGCCCACAAGGGCGGGGGGCACGCCCAAGGGGGTAGGGCGCGCCTCCCAGCCTCGTGGCTTCCTCAAAGCTTCCCTGACGTCTACTCCAAGTCTCCTGGATTGCTTCCATTCCAAAAATAACTCTCCCGAAGGTTTCATTCCGTTTGGACTCCGTTTGATATTCCTTTTCTTCGGAACACTGAAATAGGCAAAAAACAGCAATTTGGGCTGGGCCTCCGGTTAATAGGTTAGTCCCAAAAATAATATAAAAGTGTTTAGTAAAGATCATAAACATCCAAACAGATAATATAATAGCATGAATACTTCGTAAATTATAGATACTTTGGAGACGTATCAGCATCCCCAAGCTTAATTCCTGCTCGTTCTCGAGTAGGTAAATGATAAAAGAAATAATTTATGAAGTGTGAATGCTAGAAGGTGCACAAGTTTGATCAATGATAATTTCAATCAACTTTTCTAGCATCATCATATGTCATAACAGTAGTTCAACGCATAAAACTTCTCATGATCAAGTAACAAGCTATTCAAATGTTAAAGCATAGACCATAAACTTTCTTGAAAACTAGCAAACTATGTTCTCAGTCATCAAACAATTGCAATTCATCTTATTTTCAGGAAGGGTCTATTTAAGAGCTCTGATTTAGCAAATCCGACATATTCAACTATCATATAGTCTTCCATGATTGCTACCACTCAAAGCATATTTTTAGAACAAATGGCATCCATCGAACACAGAGAAAGATAGGGGCTTAATGTTTTGCCTCCCAACTTATTTATCATATAGATAATTTTCAACAATAATAATTCATGATCAAATATATTTGAATGGACATATATGCTTAGATCTTCCATCACATGATGCTTGCCAACTAAAGAGTAGGTTGGAATGAGAAGGAATACTACTGACTCTTGCATAAAAGTAAAAGATAGGCCCTTCGCAGAGGGAAGCAGGGATTTGCAGAGGTGCCAGAGCTCGAAGCTTTAAAACAGAGATGAAAATAATTTTGAGAGGTATGCTTTCATTGTCAACATAATGACCAAGAGTTCCCAATATCTTCCATACTAGATACATTATAGGCAGTTCCCAAACAGAAAGGTAAAGATTTTACTCCCCCTCCACCAACAATCACACTTCACAGCTTGTCTGAAATAACGGGTGACGTCCAACTATCAACAATCCTGGGGGAGTTTTGTTTAAATTATTTGCGATTTTGTTTTTGATCTTTTGATCATAGGTCTGGGCATCCTAGTTACCAGCCATTTTCTCATGAATGATGAGCGGAGTCCACTCATCATGAGAATAACCCACCTAGCATGGAAGATACTAACAGCCCCTAGTCGCTACATGAGCGATTCGAGCATACAAAACAAATTATTATTTGAAGGTTTAGTGTTTGCAACATGCAAATTTACTTGGAACGGCAGGTAAATACCGCATATAGGTAGATATGGTGGACACTCATGGAAGAAACTTTGTTCAAGGAATTTGGATGCACAAGCAGTATTCCCGCTTAGTACAGATATTTTGGCTAGCAAAGGATTCTAAATAGCAAGCACCTCATGTTAGAGGATCCATAACAATATAACTTATACAAATATACCCAAGCATAACTCATTAAGTCGTCTTCCTTGTCCAACTTCAACTAATTTGCTCAGGTTTGAAAATAATTAATGGGGCTCACAATCATAGAAGATGTCCAAGATAGTATATTTATATGTGAAATCTCTCTTCCTTCAATATTCTTTCATGAATTGTTCAAGTGACCAATACAATATTTGCTAACCTTCAATACATTTACCACCTCTACTTCTTATATGTGAAGTCATTACTCCCCATGGGATAAGCATATGAAACATATATAATTTCAGATTAATGATTTTCAAATCATTCAAACATTTACTCATAGGATATAAGTGAAGCACACGAGTAAATAACAAACTACTCCAAAAAGATATAAGTGAAGATCAATGAGTAGTTAAATAATTATGTAGCTATGTGAAGATTATCTCTCATTTAAGAATTTTAGATCTTGGAATTTTATTCATACAGCAAGCAAAACAAAAGAAAATAAAATGACACCCCAAGCAAAACACATTCATGTGGTGAATAAAAATATAGCTCCAAGTAAAGTTACCGATGAACGAAGACGAAAGAGGGGATGCCATCCGGGGCATCCCCAAGCTTAGGATTTTGGTTGTCCTTGAATTTTACCTTGGGGTGCCTTGGGCATCCCCAATCTTAGGCTCTTGCCACTCCTTATTCCATAGTCCATCAAATCTTTACCCAAAACTTGAAAACTTCACAACACAAAATTCAACAGAAAACTCGTAAGCTCCGTTAGTATAAGAAAATAAATCACCACTTAGGTACTGTTGTGAACTCATTCCAAATTCATATTGGTGTAATATCTACTGTATTACAACTTCTCTATGGTTCATACCCTCCAATACTACTCATAGATTCATCAAAATAAGCAAACAACACATAGAAAACAGAATATGTCAAAAACAGAACAGTATGTAGTAATCTGTATCAAACGTATACCTCTGGAACGCCTAAAATTCTACAAAATTAGGAAACCCTAAGAAATTTGTGTACCAATCCAGATAAAAAAGAATCAGATCAAAATCACGTTTCTGTGCATTATCAAAACTAATTTACTGGGCGCAAAAGTTTCTGATTTTCAGCAGGATCAACACAACTATCACCATAAGCTATCCTAAAGGTCTTACTTGGCACTTTATTGAAATAAAAGCTATAAAACATGATTACTACAGTAGAATAATCATGTGAACACACAAAAACAGTAAGGGTAAATATTGGGTTGTCTCCCAACAAGCGCTTTTCTTTAATGCCTTTTCAGCTAGGCATGATGATTTCAATGATGCTCACCTAAAAGATAAGAATTGAAACATAAAGATAGAATCATGAAGAATATGACTAGCACATTTAAGTCTAACCCACTTCATATGCATAGGGATTTTGTGAGCAAACAACTTATGGGAACAATAATCAACTAGCATAGGAAGGCAGAACAAGCATAACTTCAAAACTTTAAGCACATAGAGAGGAAACTTGATATTATTGCAATTCTTACAAGCATATATTCCTCCCTCGTAATAATTTTCAGTAGCATCATGAATGAATTCAACAATATAACCAGCACCTAAAGCATTCCTTTCGTGATCCACAAGCATGGAAATTTTATTACTCTCCACGTAAGCAAAATTCTTCTCATTCGGAATAGTGGGAGTATCATAAGAAACTCGAATACTATAAATTGTTTCCACATTAAAAGAGTAATGTTCAGAAAAAGGGTAATCATAATCATGACAAGTTTTATAAATATAATCATCACTACTTTTTATAACATAAGTGTCATCACAATAATCATCATAAGTAGCAACTTTGTTCTCATCACAATCGATTGAAACCTCTTCCCAGATAGTGGAATCATTACTAAATAAAGTCATGACCTCTCCAAATCCACTTTCATAATTGTCACAATAAGATTCAACACCCTCCAAAATAGTGGGATCATTACTTCCTAAAGTTGACACTCTTCCAAACCCACTTTCATCAATATAACCATCATAAATAGGAGGCATGCTATCATCATAATAAATTTGCTCATCAAAACTTGGGAGGCTAAAAATATCATCTTTATTAAACATAGCATCCCCAAGCTTGGGACAAACGTTAATTGCAGCAAATAAATTCTCAAACATGTCATTCTCATCAAACATGGCATCCCCAAGCTTGGGCCTTTTCATATCATAAGCATAATCACTCTCATCATTAATAGTATGGACAACACCAATAGTATAGCAATTATCATCATCACAATGAGTAGTAGGAGCAACATCATTTGGGAGGGATACCTTTCTACCTTTGCTTCTCCATCTTTTCTTTTTCTTCTTCACATCATGTGTGGGTTTAACCCTCTTTTTTGAGCTCCTTATTGATGAGATTGGTTGAATAGAAGGCTCCTCCTCGTTACCTGATTCATCATAAGAAATAATAGGAGGATATTGGAAGTCTCTACCCTTTCGTTAGTATTCTCTTAGTCTTCTATTTGTTTTCTTGTCTTTATATAATTGGCAATCTAAGGATTTTCAATGCAATTCACCGCACAATACATAAAAATTTCTTCTAGATCAAAATCAAGAACTTGGACAAATTGTCAGGACCCCGATTCCAAGTCACATCGATCTAGCCGGTAACAACTCATATCACTTTGCGGCCTCACGCACGGTATTCCCACGGGTGTCGCCTTACCATGGCCCGGGACCGTTTGTGCCTTTTGGCTCACGTATATGATAGTGTCGCTAGCATCCATATGACAGAGAACCCGGGCTGACATGGCTAGTCGTGAACCCAAAGCGGTACTAACCCATGGGGACAGGCATACATGAATCACATTGAGCATGTCGGTCATCAACGTGTGAATCCGGGCTGTAGCACTGGGCTAACAGGACTCTAGTAACCCGGGCTGTAGCAGGCTAGGCAGGACTCCGGATGTCACCGCGTGACATTTCCCCGAAGGGACAGACACAGGAACAAAGTGAAACACATGCCGGCCAGTCAAGCGTCCTGAAAGCATTAGTCTTTGGGCTAGCAGGACTCCGGTGAACCGGGCAGAAGCGGACTACTATGGCTCAAGGAAGCACTAGACTACATTTCCCCATAAGAGAGGCTGCCAAGGATAAACAACTAGATTGTCGGATCCCACACATACCAAGCATTTCAAACATACACACAATATGCTCGATATGTGCAAATACAACATGGAATCACAACATAACTCTACAACTCAAAGTATTTATTCATTAGGCTCCGAGGAGCGAGATATTACAAACATGGGTCTCTCGACCCAGCATTCGGAGCATACAAGTCAAACACATGCAGAAGCTTAACATGTCCGAGTAGCACAACTATAAATGAAAAAAGGCCGAGAAGCCCGACTATCTACCAGATCCTACCGAGGGCACAAGATCGTAGCCGAGGTATCAAGCTAAACGTCAAGTCCACGCGGAACTACTAGTGAGACCAAGTCTCTGCAAAAACATAAAATAGGCAAACGTGAGTACAAATGTACTCAACAAGACTTACATCAGAACTAACTACATATGCATCATTATCAACAAAGGGGTGGTGGGGCTTAACTGCAGCAAGCCAGCTTCGACTCGGTGGCTATCCTAACTACGACTGCAAGTAACTCTTTTGAGGTGGCGCACACGAGTCCACATATTCACCATATCAATACACCACTATGGATCCGCTCCCGTATCCCTACGAGGACGCCATCCATAGCACTCACACTTATCTTGCGCATTTTAGAGTATCCACTTTCACTTGTCTATGAACTGTTATAGGCAACCCAGAAGTCCTTTACCGCCGACACGGCTATTCGAATAGATGATGTTAACCCTGCAGGTGTACTTCTTCACACACGCTCTCGCCACTTACCGCCATGTACATGTCATGTATCTCGGCAACCTTCAAGCGGAAGCTTTGGCGAGGGTGTCGGCCACGACCTACCTAAACACTCAAGTATCTAGTCCAGGTTTATCGCCTATTCGGGTTCCATCCGCAGGAGTCCGCCGAGGTTTCCACTAACGGCCCCGAACGATGTGTGCAAGGTTCCCGAGACACCAAGCAGGCGAATCGGTACAGACCCGCGTGCCTACCGCAACACAGCCCACCCCTAAGGTCAGCTGCATGCGGCCCCCGACATGCTACAAACACCAGAAACTACTTTGCAACTCCCGGACAGAGGACAAGGGTGGTTAAGAAGCCGAGAGAGTCAATTAAGGATCCCAATGTGTGGTAGTAACTGTTTCATGGATCACAAACACATAACTCAGTTCCTGAGGAAGGTTTCAATGAGACAACCCACCATGTACTCCTACATGGCATCTCACCGCTACCTTTACCAAATCGTGTTCACACACTTAGCTCACACACAGTAGGACATGTTCACACACCTCTGATTCATCCTCGATGAACCAGACCCGACTCAACTCTAAGCAGTAGCAGGCATGACAAACAAGCATGAATGAGTAGGCACAACAGGGCTCAAACAACTCCTACTCATGCTAGTGGGTTTCATCTATTTGCTGTGGAATGACAGGTCATGCAGAGGATAAAGGGGTTCAGCTACCGCAGCAAGTAACAGATGAATTGTTGTTGTCCTAATGAAGTAAAAAAGAGCAGGAGCGAGAGAGTGGGATTGTATCGGAATGAACAAGGGGGTTTTGCTTGCCTGGCACTTCTGAAGATAGTATAGTTCTTCATCGGTGTCATTGATCACGTCGTCGGAAAACGTCTATCGAGAGGGAACAACCACCGACAAACAAAGGAGAAACACAATCAATGCCATGCAACAATATGATGCATGAAGGTGACATGACAATATGCTGTTGATTGGCCTAATGCAACTAGCAACGAGTTAAATGGGGTTGGTTTGAACACTAGGTTCAAATTCAAACTCCATATGTGAGAGTTTAAATGCCATTTAATTGATTCGACCTGATCAGCAGGTATAAGTTGGTCTAACATGCATGAAAATGGTACAGATGGATAGATTGTATTTTTCTGATAATTTTTCATATATAAATTATTTAATTTGGAGTTATGGTTGAATTTCTATGAATTTTAGAAGTTTAGATCATTTTCTGGAATTTCCTGAATAATAATAATTCCAGAAAATGAGTTATTGCGTCAGCATTAGGTCATGCTGACCTCAGCAGGTCAACAGGCGGGTCCAGGTCAAACCTGACCAGTGGGGTCCACTGTGTTGGAGAACGTTGCAGAAAATTAAATTTTTTCCTACGGTTTCACCAAGATCCATCTATGAGTTCATCTAAGCAACGAGTCATGGGAGAGAGATTGCATCTACATACCACTTGTAGATCGCGTGCGGAAGCGTTCACTAGAACGTGGATGATGGAGTCGTACTCGCCGTGATCCAAATCACCGATGACCGAGTGCCGAGCGGACGGCACCTCCGCGTTCAACACACGTACGGAGCGGATGACGTCTCCTCCTTCTTGATCCAGCAAGGGGGAAGGAGAGGTTGAGGAAGATGGCTCCAGCAGCAGCACGACGGCATGGTGTTGGTGGAGAAGCAGCACTCCGGCAGGGCTTCGCCAAGCACGTGACGGAGGAGGAGAGGTGTAGCAGGGGAGAGGGAGGCGCCAAGATGCAAGGGTGCGGCTGCCCCCTCCCTCCCCCCCTTTATATAGGCCCCCTGGGGGGCGCCGGCCCTTGGAGATCTGATCTCCCAAGGGGCGGCGCCAAGGGGGGAGGCTTGCCCAAAGGCAAGTGGGCGCCCCCCCCTAGGGTTTCCAACCCTAGGCGCAGGGGGCCAAGTGAAGCGCACCAGCCCACCAGGCTGGTTCCCTCCACTTCAGCCCACGGGGCCCTCCGGGATAGGTGGCCCCACCGGTGGACCCGGGACCCTTCCGTGGTCCCTTACAATACCGGTAACCCCGAAATTCTCCCGATGGCGAAATAGCACTTCCTATATATAATTCTTTACCTCCGACCATTCCGGAACTCCTCGTGACGTCAGGATCTCATCTGGGACTCAACAACATTCGGTTTGCTGCATACTCATATTCATACAACCCTAAGCGTCCACCGAACCTTAAGTGTGTAGACCCTACGGGTTCGGAGACATGCGCATATGACCGAGACGGCTCTCGTGTCAATAACCAACAGCCGGATCTGGATACCCATGTTGACTCCACATACTCCTCGATGATCTCATCGGATGAACCACGATGTCGAGGATTCAATTAATCCCGTATTCAATTCTCTTTGTCAATCGATGCGGTACTTGCCCGAGACTCGATCGTCGGTATCCCAATACCTCGTTCAGTCTCGTTACCGGCAAGTCACTTTACTCATACCGTAATGCATGATCCTGTAACCAATCACTTGGTCACTTTGAGCTCATTATGATGATGCATTACCGAGTGGGCCCAAAGATACCTCCCCGTCATACGGAGTGACAAATCCCAGTCTCGATCCGTGTCAACCCAACACACTTTCGGAGATACCTGTAGTGCACCTTTATAGTCACCCAGTTACGTTGTGACGTTTGGTACACCCAAAGCACTCTTACGGTATCCGGGAGTTACACGATCTCATGGTCTAAGGAAGAGATACTTGACATTGGAAAAGCTCTAGCAAAAGCGAACTACACGATCTTGTGCTATGCTTAGGATTGGGTCTTGTCCATCACATCATTCTCCCAATGATGTGATCCCGTTATCAATGACATCCAATGTCCATAGTCGAAACCATGACTATCTATTGATCAACGAGCTAGTTAACTAGAGGCTTCTTTGAGGACATATTGTGGTCTATGTATTCACACGTGTATTACGATTTCCGGATAATACAATTATAGCATGAATAAAAGACAATTATCACGAACAAGGAAATATAATAATAATCCTTTTATTATTGCCTCTAGGGCATATTTCCAACACACTGGTCAGTGACTGGGGCTGGTTAGTGTCAATGACAGGTGGGTCCGGTCAACGCCCACGTCAGTCAACATGATATGTGGGGCCAGTCAACAGCCCAGTCAGCGCGGTCAAAGCTGACGCGTGGGGCCTCTGTGGTTAGTTATATATAACAGGAAATAAACTAAGATTAATTATGGGCGTGGGGCCCATATATCAGTGAGAGAGGGGGCCAATTAGCACGGTCATTAGCGCTAATTAAGTGGCACGTTGACTTCGCCGGAGTTCGGCCGACGACGACCAAACCCGCAGCGGGAGCTCGCCGGAGTGGCGCTACGGGCGGCGGCTGGACATGCGAAGGCCACCAGTAGGTAGCCCGCACTCGACCGCGTCCAGCAGAGCGGTCGGGAGGCCTCGGGGTCGCCGGAGACGGCGGCCACATCCACGGAGGCGGCGGCCGGAGCTCGGGTGAGCTCGAGGTCGAGGCCACAACGCCTTGGCGATGCGGGGTTAGCACCTACAGCGTCTACGCGGTGCGGTGAGGACATTGGACGCATGCCCGGGACCGATTGGTCACCGGAGCGTCATCGCCGGCGAGCCTTGGCGGCAAAGCTGTCGGGTGAGAGTGGCGCGGTGGCTACTGCATGCTAGAGAGAAAACGGAGAGGGGGAGGATGATCAGGGGCTCACGGGGAGTGAAGTGGTGGCCTCGGCGTGCTCGGGGAAGCACCGGGGCGAGCGGGGCGGCGAGAGGGATCTTCGGCGGCCGGTGACAAAGTTGATGAAGATGTCGGCGATGCAGGGACTCCGACGAGGCGCGGCTCGATGGGGAGGAAGAGGGGGCCGAGGCGAAGCTCGTGGGCACGTCGGAGAGGCGAGGGGGAGGCGGTGGCTGCGGCGACTAGCTCCGCTCGGGCGCGTGCGGGGAGAGAGCAGAGAAGGGGGAGGAAGCCGAGGGAGAGTGAGAGAGGTCTAGGGGAGGGGCGGCGATGCACGTGGCGCTCGGGGCCGACTCCAGCAGCGGCAAGCAAGCAGGAGGTGGAGCATCGGGCGCGCGCGCGTCGACACGCCTCTGCCTACTGGCAGAGGTTGAAGACGGTGGGGCTCCTGGTGGGCTGGCCAACAGTGCCAGGCCAGTGGGCTGGGCCGGCCACTTGGGCCGCCAGGTGGGCTGCGCAGGTAAGCCAGTAAGTCTCTCTCTCTCTCTTTTATTTGTTTTTGTTTTTCTATTTTGTGATACTGTTTTGGGCTTTATTAAAAATGTCAGGGCTTTTCCAAAAATCATGAAACTAATCATGGATACTGTTTAGAACATATCCAACAGTAAACATTTTAGTTTATGATTATTTGAGCATTTAAAATATTTCATAGCATTTAAATGCCCAAATGCAAATACTATATGATTTAATCCAGTGACCAAATATGTCACGGAAAAATGTGCAACACCTCTGGTTATGGTTTATAGCATTTTTCCAGAAATGATGAACATCTTATATCTTATATCTTATATTTACTAATTGGAGGCACCTTTCAAGCTGTTTAATTAACCCACATCATCAATATTAATTGTAGGGTTGGATTGTAGAATTTATGGCCAGGATAGAAGGAAAAGTTATGTAACAATGATGGTGCAGTAAAAAGTACAAACACATATTTTTTTTAGGGAAAAGTACAAACGCATCTGCCACGTTTAAGGTAGTGAGAAAAAAAATAAAAGCCGCATGAGAACTCCAAGATGTCCACCAATAGTTAAAAAAAAGAGAAACCTCCACACATGGAAACTCCACGATAGACAAAAAAGGGAACAAATCTACAAATAGAAACCTCACCGATGGAAACTCCATGATGTACGCCGGTAGTAGAAAAAAGAAACTTCCACGCATGACAACTCCACTATCATTAAAAAAGGAAAAAAGATCGGGGGTGGAGAAATATATTCGACGGCCATCTTTGATGGAAGGTACGCCCTGTGCAGCCAGATAAAAACTGTGCATTCAAAAAAAAAAAAACATCGCCATCGACTCCTCTACATGCATGGTCGTCGCTGCCTTCTCCTCCCATTAAACCCTACGTACTGTCTTACGAGAAAACAGAAGTCTATTGGTTATGGACATGGAGCTAATTGAGACTAACAACCAGACAATATGGACGGCGCCACGCCTTCTTGGATCGCCCACTACCCTCGGAAAATTAATGACGAATCCTGCATGTATTACTTGACTTCAACACGCCCTCAGGTTTTTTCTCCCAGGCTTAATCCCGTGAGTTACAAGCATTGATGGAATTAATGAATGCGTTGGATGCTTTTAAATTTGGCTAATTTTTTTCTTTACGTAAGTGCATTAAGAACGGTTGATTGCCTCCTCTCATTTTGTCCTTTGCCACTGTTCTATAGAACGTATTACATTGAATTAGTTAATGTCTCTATTCTGAAGTCCTTTGTCCGTTCCTGGATAGTAGATACAATGTGTAGGTTTGAAGACAGAAAATACCAGTATACGTTTTTTTCTAAACTATCAGAATTGATTGATGGTTGGAAGTTAAGGCATGTAAAGTTTATTATTTCCTGACTCCTACCTTGCTGTGAGGAATCAAAGAAATCTGAGTTGATTGCCTCCTCTCATTTTGTCCTTTGCCACTGTTCTATACAATGTATTACATTGAATTAGTTAATGTCGCTATTCCGAAATCCTTTGTCAGTTCCTGGATAGTAGGTACAATGTGTAAGTTTGAAGACAGAAAATACCAGTATATGTTTTTTTCTAAACTATCAGAATTGATTTATGGTTGGAAGTGAAGGCATGTAAAGTTTATTATTTCCTGACCAAATGATGTGGTACGAGATTCGGCAGCTCAAATTTAGTTTTATGGCCAAATTTAGTATCTAATGCGCGCGTGTGTGTATATATATATATATTGTAAAAGTTTATCATTGTATTAAGAAGCCTATTGTATTAAGAAGCCATTAAAAGGTTCTAGGGAATTGTTTTGAGGGTTATCATAGATTTTTAATGCACAAGCTTCATATACTACAGTATGTTTTATATTTACTGATTGAAGGTACCCCCATATTGTCCTATAAAACACAAAAAAATCTGAAGATATAACTTCTACGGTTGGGATCAAGCAAGTACTATACAATTCAGTTTGGTTGAGTCCTAAAAGCTTACGGTAAAATATTCCATTGTAGATGCTTAGAAGTAGAATCCTTGGTTTAGGCCGAAAACCCATCTTGCAAAATAAAGCACAAGTCGAAAAGGCTCAGACGGTGACCGGACGACGACGTCCCACGGTCAGCAATATTACATGTTGGATGCTACACTACGCGGTGCTCGATGCCCTCAATCAAGATATATCAATGACCGTTGTCGTCAACAGGCGTCTACAACACCAGTTTCAGAACTAGCGTTTCTACTATAAGATGTTTGGTGGTCGGAAATAACATTTCTACTATAATTAAGTCGTTTTCATGGTTGGTTTGTTTGCATGATGTCTCACGTGTGTCATCTCAATCACATAATTGCATGGAGTTTCTTTTTTTGCACCACATGATTCCAATAAATGCCTGAGATAAATGCATGTATGAACTTATTCAACATATTCATGCAAGTAGCAGTTTCTTCTCTTATGTATGGCCCATGGTCACCGAACAATGTTTTATTACTAATGATAGAATACCTGCTCAGTGTATCATGTTACAGTACGAAAATACCTTGAAATATCAACTTCACAAATAAAGTATAACATTGGACAATATATTCAAGACAACCATCTATCTAGATTATCTAATGGTCCACTCACATGCATATATATACAACATTACCTATGTCTTAGATTTCATATACATATTAATTCTAGAAGTAAAAATAAAGTACATAGATTCAATTTAATGAAACACACGAACTATGAAGTATGTATTTGATTTACACCACATGCTGCGTAATTGCCTAAACTATAAACGTCCATACATTTACCTCTAGCTTATAATCTACATTTTGATGTTTTTTCCATAATTATGTCTTGGCTTTTGTTAGCCTTAGCCACATTTTTAGACAAGGATGACTTGGCCTATACTTAGCTATGTCAAAGTTAAATACGAATGAAACATGCTCTAATTAGTTATTCATGCATCTACACATGTCCAATAAAAAAGAAAATAAACTAGAAAAATGAGAAATAAACCACTATACATAGTTGTGAGATTATATCCAGTTACTCGGATAACAATATACAAATCAGCGTGAGGGGTCTAACAAATAAAAAAAATCCACGAGAACGTATCACCAGGAAAACAATTATTTGAATGTATATGATTCTATATTATCTTTCTGTGGACCAATAAAACTTTTTTAGAGTTAATACTTCAAAATTTTAATTATTGCATTTTCATAAAAATTAAATATGATTTTGTGGTCTTTAAACCGCTAGCCCGTGCAGGTGCACGGGTTAACGACTAGTTTTTTTAAAAGCCATTTGGATTCACTGAAAATATTTTAGTTGAACCTAGTGAATTCCTTTGATCCTAGGGTTTAGGCAATCCCCATTTCAAGTTTCAAAAGAATTTAAACATGATGCAACAGACAAGTGCTAGCCTAGTGTAGGGTAAGGCTAGGGATGTGACAACTCACCCCCACTAAACAAGAATCTCGTCCCGATATTCAAGCGTAGGGTAAGATGAAGGGGGAAGCAAACTAACACAATCTTCACCATCCAAGTTGCATCTCATAAGAACGTTGATTCGATCACCATCTTTGTCTCGACGTCTTGCTCTGAGAACTCCAGCTATCATGACAACGAGAGGAAAAGGAAAACTCTGGAAGGATCGATCTTCTCGAAGATCGGACAACTGACGATCAACTCACGGAATGAGACGTTGAACATTTCTCGAGTTGAGACATGAAACACATCGAGAGGGATGGAAGAACAAGCGACGGGGTTTGATTTGGTGGGCAACAATTCCACGCTTAGAAAGATGGTGGATGGTGTCAAGGTGGCGAGGAAATAGTTGCCATGATCCCGTAACGGTGCACCTTGGGAAAGAGGTGACTCGTTGAACTGTTCCCTTAAGTGGCAAAAAGAATTACTTTTGATCCATAGATCATTGGAACTCTTCATACCAGCTTAAGGCAATTTACGACAATCGTTTGGCAGAGTACAAAGGGATGGCATACCCGGACTAGAATGGATGATGTGGACTACCTTGTTGAAGACAATGTAATGAATGATTTTTGCTTATCATCGGAGGTGGAGGGGACCCATGGTAGGACCACTTTTGAGGATGATCCTGAACAAGAATTACTAAGAAGGCAACCCATAGTGAAATGGCACAAAGACGGTGCAAGCTAGGAACAAAATGCAAATGCTAGGAATGATCCAACCATCATATCTGCCTGAGATTCAGATCTGGTTGGTGTCAGGACATTCCGGACTCATCAGGTCTAGAAAGAGTAATGAAAGTTTGCAACACAAATCGACGAGATGACGTTGTGAGATTCTCGGGAAATGAACTATGATAGCAAGCTCCAAAACATGAGCTGGTTCTGCTACAACCCTGTGAACATGTTGTCCAAGACAAGAATGACCATATAGTAGTCTTATAACAAAACACTATCGAGTTCTAGTTAGGATCCATCATCAAGGATTTCGAAGTCTTTACGCGCGCTAGACTTCTTTTTATTGAACAAGTCGATCAGTGGCTTGGGTGCTAGGAATTCATATGGAATGAAGATGATCAGTCTAACATACCACAGAATACTTTGCACGTGCATGGCTGACTTGGGATGGTTCCAGAGGAAGCAAAAACAAGCTTTCTCGAACTCACGGCGGCAACTTGCACCAAATGCACATGAATTCGAGGCAGTCACTTCTTCCATCCAAGCATAAGCTTCATGAACGGAACACGAAGGCATTGCTTACAAAAGTTTCCAATACTAACTTGATGTTCAACATGAATCATGGAGGAGACAAGATGCTGCTGATGGGCTCAACGGCAACTCATCAGAATTTCCATATCATTGGACTTCCACCATCATGTGAACAAGGTGATAGCATTGGTCAGACCCAAAGAGTATAACAGTGTATGCTCGAGGAATCAACCACGAGTAAGACAACATTACGAACATCGTTGGTTCTGATTTGACTTGACAATATCCCATACTCAAATCAAAGTTTTGACAAGGCAATAGATCCAACAACTGATCACGAGGACCAATCGATGGAGATATCATCTTTCTTCAACACACACACACACACACACACACACAAAAGATATCCCTTAACATGAACTAAGTCAGACAAGCTTTTATCTTCCAACTCTCCAAGTTGTTGTTTAGCTTATCAACTAGCTCAGGGGTATCCAACACAGATTCTTGGAGAAGGGGTGATTTATAAGAAAACCCATTTAATCACGAACTCAACATAGCGGTCAGGTGACAACCAGGTAATACTTCCGAGAAGATCTTCGGAAAATCACGAACCACCGATATGTTACTAAGCTCGAGAACAATCTTGCTTTTCAAAGCAAGACGAAATGAACAGTAAGCAAGGGATTGAATAATCCTAGCTCATTGATCGAAGAGTGCACCAGAAATAAGGACTAGGTAGCATGATCAATCTTAGGATGATGATTTAATAACCAACACACTAAGGATGAGAATATTGTCCATTTAATACCAAGCAACGAGTTGCTCGGAGTATTGATTTCGCACATTACAGTACACTTGTCGGCATTCCGGCTACAATAACACGGGAACCGAAGAATGAACAATGATGGCAAGAAGTATTACTGCGTCAAGAATTCATAAGAGGTGGTGCAATTCTCATGACACTCTTGACATGAAGATGGTAACACTCCAAGGTAGAACAGAACAAAAGCTGGATTGGCATTTTGATCTGTGGAATACAACTACTTTGACCCAATCCTAGATATGGATGAGGTACTGGAGTTTGTTTCTCCTAGTCATTCTGGAATAGAATGGCTTGACAGACCACAAGAATGATAGGCACCGATGAACGAATGCATGCATACTCTTGACTATCAATTGATAGACGGGGGTCAGAATACAACTAAGGAGGAACAACTCGAGGAACATAAACTTTCTGAGTTGTGGATGCATAGATTAGTATGTCGAACCAAGTTCAACATGTTTCTTCCGGATAACCCATACGGAAAGGTATAACTGGAAGATTCACAATTATGAATGGAGAACCCATCGAGGGCACTCCTGTTGTGATCTTTTGGTTTAAAAGAACTCCTGCCAAGAATGGTTCATGGTAATTGGAAGAAGATGTACCACGAACCTCGAGGACTATCACAAAGATTACTAATATCCTAAAGGAACTAGCAACACTATCAACATTAGGTAAGTAGGGTGAATCTCGGGTTCAAGAACCCAGGAATAGAATACCTACTACTAAATGGTATCACATGATGCTTTCGAGAATAATGGCCAGAATTATCACACCGGGACACAAAACATGGCTAGATTACTAGGTGGTTCTCTAAGACACCTAGGGTCATAATAGTAGCTCCAACATATGTACCGAGGCAATAGAGTACCTCAACGCACCGGTTAGTGTGCTTATTCTGACCCAAAAGGACATCGGGAACGGAAAGAAAGGATTTGCAAATGCATCAGACTATTTAGAGACCTGGGATGACTCGGACAGCATAACGGCTGTAAATGCTCAAAATGATTTGAGACATCCTGCAAAATATTGGCATGACCACTCAACATCACAATAACAAGGTTCTGGTTCAACTGAGAACTTACTAAAGTAGTAGAAACTGAATTGAGGCTTGAAACTATCAATTCTATAAGTCTATGGATTAGTAACACATCATCCTGATAGATAGATGAGAAGGCCTAGTTCTTAATCCCCGTAGAAGAGAAGAGGTTGACTCAGATCAGAAGGCCATGAGGTATAAGGAGTAAAAAGAGCCTTGCGTTCCCTTCCACAATCAATTCCCTTACATAACTAAAGCATTTCTAGACACAACTTCGACTGATTTGGCTTGGTAATCCTACATGCAACAAAGCTCGATACCAAAGCTGTCAGACCCCGATTCCAAGTCACATCGATCTAGCCGGTAACACCTCATATCACTTGCGGCCTCACGCACGATATTCCCACGGGTGTCGCCTTACCATGGCCCGGGACCGTTTGCGCCTTTTGGCTCACGTATATGATAGTGTCGCTAGCATCCATATGACAGAGAACCCGGGCCGACATGGCTAGTCGTGAACCCAAAGCGATACTAACCCATGGGGACAGGTGAGGGAGTCCCGGACTAGGGGGTGTCCGGATAGCCGGACTATCATCACGGCCGGACTCCAAGACTATGAAGATACAAGATTGAAGACTTCGTCCCGTGTCCGGATGGGACTTTCCTTGGCGATACAGATATGTAGATCTCCTACTATTGTAACCGACTCTGTGTAACCCTAACCTATCTGGTGTCTATATAAACCGGAGGGTTTTAGTCCATAGGACGAACAACAATCATACCATAGGCTAGCTTCTAGGGTTTAGCCTCTACGATCTCGTGGTAGATCTACTCTTGTACTACCCATATCATCAATATTAATCAAGCAGGAGTAGGGTATTACCTCCATCGAGAGGGCCCGAACCTGGGTAAAAACATCGTGTCCCTTGTCTCCTGTTACCATCCGCCTAGACGCACGATTCGGGACCCCCTACCCGAGATCCGCGGGTTTTGACACCGACATTGGTGCTTTCATTGAGAGTTCCTCTGTGTCGTCACCGATAGGCCCGATGGCTCCTTCGATCATCAACAACGACGCAGTCCAGGGTGAGACCTTTCTCCCCGGACAGATCTTCGTATTCGGCGGCTTTGCACTGCGGGCCAATTCGCTTAGCCATCTGGAGCAGATCGAAAGCTACGCCCCTGGCCATCATGTCGATTTGGAAGTTTGAACTATACGACCGATATCCTCGGAGACTTGATCTTCGACGGATTCGAGCCGCAATAAGCGTGCCGCACTATCTCGATGGGCATGATCTAGCTCTGCAGCCGAGCGATTGCCACGGAGGCCGCATCAAAGATCCGTTCGACCCTTAACCCGGAGCCGGTTTCCCCGATCGAGGACGAGTGGTTGGACACCGCCTCGGGGGCTACAATCTCTACGACGATTGAGCCGAACTCTATCCCTGTCCCCTGCGAAGACCGTGACTCCAAGGTGCCGGACTCCTCTCCTGACTCCGAACCCTCCGCTCCCCTACCAATCGAATCCGATTGGGCGCCGGTCATGGAGTTCACCGCCACGGACATCTTTCAGCACTCGCCCTTTGGCGACATCCTGAATTCACTAAAATCTCTCTTTATCCGGAGAGCCTTGGCCGGATTACGGCCAGGAAGGTTGGGATGCGGACGACGAAGAAATTCAACGCCCACCCACCACCCACTTTGTAGCAACTGTCGATGATTTAACCAACACGCTAGACTCTGACTTCGAAGACATCGACGGTATGGACGACGATGCCGGAGACGACCAAGACCCAACGCCTACAGGGCACTGGAAGGCCACCTCATCATACGACATATACATGGTGGACATCCCAAAAGATGGGAATGGCGATGGAACAACGGAGGACGACCCCTCCAAGAAGCAACCGAAGCGCCGACGTCAGCGACGCCGCTCTAAATCCTGCCACAGCAAAAACGGTGATTCCGGCACGGGAGATAATAACACCCCGGACAGTGCCGAAGAAAAACCCCTCCAGCAGGACTCAGCACAGGAGGAGGGAGATGCAAGTCCGCACGACAGTGCGGCAGAAAGAGAGGCCGAGGACGATAACTATGCGCCTCCCTCCGAAGATGAGGCAAGCCTCGACGACGATGAATTTGTCGTGCCTGAGGATCCCGCCGAACAGGAGCGTTTCAAACGCAGGCTTATAGCCACGGCAAACAGCCTCAAGAAAAAGCAGCAACAGCTTAGAGCTGATCAAGACCGCTAGTCGGCAGATGGACTGAACTCCTCGGTGAAGAGTATGAACTCGAGCGCCCTCCAAAAGCTACCCCAAACGCAGGCCGCTGCCTCGATTAGAGGAGGAAGCACCCAAGTCACCAAATAAGACGACATGGCGGACCGGCCACCCTGCGGCGCTGATAGAGAGGTCTCTAGACCCTCCGCTCAAGCCGCACTCGACGTCGTTCCAAAAGTACCAGGGCACGGGAAAACGCGCCAGACTTGCGAGATATATTGGAGGATAAGGCAAAACATACAAGATCGATCTACGGATCGTGTGGGCGCCCAACGACGCGGGATGATTACCGTCACGCCGGATACAGAAACTCCGGCAGGGCCGAACACAATAGACAAAGCTCATTTGAGCTACGTCGTGATATAGCCCAATACAGAGGCGCCGCACACCCACTATGCTTTACAGATGAAGTAATGGATCATCAAATCACTGAGGGCTTTAAACCCGTAAACATTGAATCATATGATGGCACCACAGATCCTGCGGTTGGATCAAGGATTATCTTCTCCATATTCACATGGCCCGCGGTGATGATCTACATGCCGTCAAATACCTCCCCCTCAAGCTTAAAGGACCAGCTCGGCATTGGCTTAACAGCTTGCCAGCAGAATCAATTGGTTGTTGGTAGGACCTGGAAGCGCATTCCTTGATAACTTCCAGGGCACATATGTGCGACCACCCGACGCCGATGACCTTAGCCACATAATTCAACAGCCAGAAGAATCGGCCAGGCAATTCTGGACACGGTTCCTAACAAAGAAAAATCAAATCGTTGATCGTCCTGGATGCGGAGGCCCTTGCAGCCTTCAAACATAACATCCATGACGAGTGGCTTGCCCAGCACCTAGGACAGAAAACCGAAATCTATGGCAGCCCTCACAACCCTCATGACCCGCTTTTGTGCGGGAGAGGACAGCTGGCTAGCTCGAAGCAACAACTTGGCCAAACACCTTGATAGTTCGGATACCAAGGACAACAATGGTAGGTCGCGTCGCAACAAGAACAAACGCCGCATTAACGGAGATAATGCTGAAGATACGGTCGTCAATGCCAGATTCAGAGGCTCTAAACCCAGTCAGCGGAAGAAGCCATTCAAAAGAAATACCCAGGGCCCGTCCAACTTGGACCGAATACTCGATCGCTGCGTGCGGATACATGGCACCCCAAAAACAGCCAATCACACCAACAGGATTGTTGGGTGTTCAAACAAGCAGGCAAGTTAAGTGCCGA
Source organism: Aegilops bicornis (assembly GCA_021605145.1). Classification (NCBI taxonomy): domain Eukaryota; kingdom Viridiplantae; phylum Streptophyta; class Magnoliopsida; order Poales; family Poaceae; genus Aegilops; species Aegilops bicornis. The sequence continues at coordinate 708,878,553 of CM038671.1, forward strand.
ACTCAATGACAAGGGCTGCATAGCGGCGACGAGGAAGAGCCCCGACCACGTAACAATAGAGGATGTAAGGGTTTTCCCACACAAGTGCGGACGATGAACATGATATACGCAACCCACATACCCAAAAGGGAGCGGAAGCGTGCACTACGGGACGATATGCGATGGAGCCAGTCGCCCCAAAGTTCAACCCATGGTCTTCCTGCCCGATCACCTTCGATCGAAGGACCACCCCACTAGCATCCGTCCACGGCGGTTTTACCGCATTGGTTCTTGACCCAATTATTGGACGGATTTCACCTCACCGTAGTCCCGATGGACGGCGGTAGCAGCGTGAACCTGCTTTATCGGATACAAAGGTGCAAAATGGGCATAGACCCCTCAAGGATTAAACCTACAAAGACGACCTTTAAAGGCGCCATACCGGTGTAGAGGCCAATTATGCAGTGCTCGATTACACTCGAAGTGGTCTTCGATCCCGGATAACTTCCGGCGAAGAGTTAATCTTCGACATAGTCCCGTTCATGATGGCTATCATGCACTGCTCGGACGAACCGCATTTGCAAAGTTCAATGCGGTGCCGCACTACGCATACCTCAAGCTCAAGATGCCAGACCCTCGAGGAGTAATCACGGTCAATGGAAACACCGAACGCTCTCTCCGAACGGAGGAGCACACGGCGGCCCTCGCGGCGGAGGTGCAAAGCAGCCTCTCGCGGCAATTCTTGAGTCTGGCCACTAAACTTCCGGACACTGCCAAGCGCGCCCGGAGTAACCTACAACAAGACCGCCTGGCACGATTCAAGCACGCGTAGCAATCCGGCCCCAACCCCAGCCCTCGCGAAGTTGCGAAGACAGTACTACGCGTACATAACTACGCTCTGGAGATACCATGGGCATATGGGGAGGGACACGACCACGGCACGCCAAGAATGCAGCTCGACCGCACCAGGGGCTCCCTGTTGTGTCATTCTTTTTTTCTTTCTTTCCTTTTTTTACAGGACTCCATTTTTCAGAAGTCCTGTCCGGCACTAGAATCACCGAACTCACGATGCAACAGCCAGGGAAGCAGAAAGCTACGTCGAGTGTTCAGGTGGTCTCTATTACGAGCATTATACCTGTTTTACATACCATCCCGCAGCTTACCCTGGAGGGGGACATGTTAGATAGTCCCATCCCTTGCTTATCGCACTATCTGTATCGTTCTGCCTTCATCGCAGTACCTTTTGAATAAACAATGCATAGCTTTTTACACTCTTTTATCTATATATATGTTCATTTCATGACATGTCGCACCGTACACTTTGGTACGGCCAATACACCGAGGGCTTAAGTACCCCAAAATTATGGTGTGATAAGCCCGAACACTTTCACAAGTGCGGCACCGAACTTATAGCATTATATGAATCGGCTCGAATCATGTCTTGGGTCAATAGTTGGTTTGCCCGGCTCCGTGTTTTGGTACCTTATGTTCCGTTATATCGGCTAAGGTAGCACCGGAGAACCACAGCGATTGTGCCCGGTTGAGATGGGTCGAGCACCTCGGTGGAGGAAGCTAAAACGGGCCGGCATGATAGGGCGTGAGCCGATCGCTGTTCGCGAGGTTTGTTCGGGTCCCTAACGACTTATGCCGCTTAGAGCGATGAACCGGAGTTGTCCGCCAAGGCGTGGATAGCGCCCGAACTCGGTCTTCCGAATACTAGGGGCTTCACGAAATTTAAAATTATAGAATTCTATGGCTAAGTGAGAGTGTTCAAGCATTATAAGTCCGGTTGCCTTGTTCGCTATGCGTTGAGCACCTCCCTAGATGGACCCAAGAATGGGAACAAGAGTGCTCAAGTTTATCCCGAACACCCCAAAGACTGTGGCATGGGGGCTGAAGCCAACGACTTGCCATCTCTCAGATTTGATAAACGGCCGCACAGAAGGTAATATTTTAAATTAACAAGCGTTGCTTAGCGCATATGAACAAGTTTTCAGCGTACAGGATAACAAATGCGAGCCTATTCAAAGATTACATCTTTGGAGCACTCATCCGCTATTCGGCGAGCACCCTTCAAAAGGCCCTCATAGTACATTTCGGGCGTGCGATGCTCCTTGCCCTTCGATGGCCCGTCCGTCACAAGCTTCTCCGAATCCAGCTTACCCCAGTGCACTTTAGCACGGGCAAGGGCCCGACGGACACCTTCGATGCAGACGGAGCGCTTGATGACTTGAATTCGTGGACATGCGTCCATCAGCCGCTGCACCAAGCCGAAGTAGCTCCCAGGCATGGCCTCCAAGGGCCACAGACGCGCTATAAGGCCCTTCATGGCCTGTTCGGCGACCTTGTGGAGCTCGACCAGCTGCTTCATCTGGTCGCTCAGGGGCACCGGATGTCCGGCCTCAGTATACTGAGACTAGAACACCTTCTCCGTTGAGCTCCCCTCCTTGGCGCGGTAGAATGCGGCAGCACCAGACACACTACGGGGCAAATCTGCGAACGCTCCTGGAGAGCTCCGAATCCGGGTAAGTAATAGGTAATTCACTTTCACATGCTTGATTTGCATAAATAATGCCTTACCCGCCGCTATCTTCTTTATTGATTCAATTTCTTGGAGGGCTTTTTGGGCCTCGGCCTTAGCAGCTTTGGCACTCTCAAGAGCCGAGGCGAGCTCGGACTCTCGAAGTCTTGAGTCACGCCCAAACTCTCGTGTTTTTCCACGAGCTTGGAGCTCTTGCGCATTTTGGCCAGCTGCGCCTCCCCTTCTCTCGCTCGGTGCGTTCATGGCCGCTTTGTTTTCGACCCACGAACACCGCTTCCTTCGTGGTCGCCACCTCGTTCGTGGCCCCTGCAGTACCCATGTTATCCCTGTTATTTTTTGGCAACCAAAACCTTTTCTATAAGGTATTTTTCTTATAAGGTATTATTTACCTTCCTTGTCCTCGATCTGCTTCTTGGTTTGTCCGAGCTCGTTCTCGGGCCGCTTGAGGTTCTGCTTGATCAGCATTGACCTCCATGATCATTATGCGGCAGAGGTCAAGCAGCCTCGCATTCCCATATTGACATCTTTATGTTAGACTCCTGCGTATATCTATTTAGATCCTTAGTCCGCTTTTCTTTCCGAACACCGAACTAAGCATCGTGGGCTCTTGTCTATGCGGTAATATTTTTACATATTCTAAACTTACCTCAAAGCCCGTTAGAAGGCTGGTACAGGCTTCGGTCGGCCCGCTCTTGGCGGATCGAATCGTCCGGATCACCGCACTCATAACAGTGCGGTGCTCCTCCTCGATGGAGGCGCTATTAAGCGCCTCCAGTAAGTTATCCGGTGCCTCCGGTTGGACGGAGGACACCGGCGTCTTACCCTTCTTACGAAGGGACCGCTTGCCGGACTCCGGAACCACTGAAGGTTCCGGCATGGAGTCCGGACAAGGGTTGGGCTTAGAGCCCCTGGGGGTCTTGCCCCCCGCGCGCCTGGAGTCCGGGAGGTCGCCTTGTGGCGCCTCCTGCGCCAACTCCTCTTGACCAGGCCCCCCTTGGGGCGCCACCTCGGCGTCTTCCGCAGTGTGGGGCGAGGAGGCGGTCGGAAGCGAAGTACTCTCAATTTCCGACGAACCCAGGGACCCGCTTGTCGAAGCGGCTAGATCGCTCTTGGGCGGGCTGCACGATTGTTTGACATTAAAGAACATTATGCAATAATAAAAAGTCATGGGCATCCGGACACTTACGATCTCGCCAGGGCTTGGCCCTTGTCGGCCAATCCTCCTCGTCATTGTCGACGTTGGTGGAGAAGTCCGGAGGAAGGGTTCTTCCTTTTGGACCCTCCGCCTCCCGGTCAGGCGGCCTTCCTTTTCCTCTCCTCCCGGCTGGGAAGCTTCTTTTCCTCCTCCTCGTCCTCGTGGAGAAGATTCTGCTTCAGAATCGACAAGACTGGCGTCGGGAGCTCCTTCGAGTTCCGTGGCCTCCTTCTTGGCCTTCTTCTCCGGCACCACATGGGGTGCCGGAGCCAACAGCCCGTCAATCGGGCGTCCGCTGGGTCTTCCGGCAAGGAGGCAGACGATTAATCTGTCCGGACGTCTTCAGCCAGTCCTGTCAAAGATTAGGGAGTTTTAGATCCCACATAGAGTCAATCTATAAAAAAAGAGTCCCGTAAAGGGCAAAATAACTTACCTCGCCGGCTGGACGTAGCGAGCTGCATCCGCGATCTTCAGTAGCGGATGAGGGAGCCTCGGCGCCCTTGAACAACCCCTTCCAGGCATCTTCGTACGTAGTGTTGAAGAGGCTTTTTAGAGTCGAGTGATGTGCCGGATCGAACTCCCATAAATTGAAGGCCCGTTGTTGGCATGGGAGGATCCGGCGGATGAGCATCACCTGGATTACGCTGACAAGCCTGAGATTCTTGCCCACCAGGTTTGGACGACGCTTGGAGTCCGGATGTCTCGTCCGAATTCCCCCAAGTCAGGCCCGTCTCTTTCCATGACGAGAGCCGTGTGGGGAAGCCAGATCTGAATTCGGGGGCCGCCACCCATTCGGGGTCGCGTGGCTCGGTGATGTAGAACCACCCCGATTGCCACCCCTTTATTGTCTCCACAAAGGAGCCCTCGAGCCATAGGACTTTGGCTATCTTGCCAACCATGGCGCCTCCGCACTCCGCTTGACGGCCGCCCACTACCTTCGGCCGGACGTTGAAGATCTTCAGCCATAAGCTGAAGTGGGGCTGGATGCAGAGGAAGGCCTCGCACACGACGATAAGCGGCGAGATGTTGAGGATGAAATTCGGGGCCAGGTCGTGGAAGTCCAGGCCGTAGTAGAAGATGAGCCCCCGGACAAATGGGTGAAGTGGAAAACCTAGTCCATGGAGGAAGTGGGGAGAAACACCACCCTCTCATGGGGCACAGGGGTTGGAATGAGCTGCCCCTCGTCGGGCAGCTCAGGCGCGATATCGCCGGACAAGTATCCGGCCTCCCGCAGTCTTGTGATGTGCCCCTCCGTGACGGAGGAGGCCATCCACCTGCCTCCCGCTCCTGACATGGTTGGGGAAAGGTTGAGGTGGGATGTGCGGACTTGAGCGCTGGAGCTCGAGTGCACGGAAATGGATGAGCAAAGGAGGAAGAAGGCGTAGGTGAAAAGGTGGATCCTTATCCCCTTATATGGACGGACGGTTATGCGTCCCCACCAGCCCGGGTAAAACTCGCTTATCTCCCAAGCGCCGTAATCGCGCGGATGGGTTACCCACGTCCGTATTGATGAGAATCCCGGAATAAGGGGGCACGGTCTAGGCTTTGATAAGACGTGCCAAGGAAACCGCCTCGCTAAACGCGCTAAGGTGGAACGGTAAAAAAACGATTCATATGAAGGCCTGGCCGTGGTGTGATGTCACGCCGCGGAATACGTCAGCAGATTTGTGCGAAAAGTTATTCTCTCTACGGTGGTATGTGGAACTTGTTTTGCAGAGCTGGACACTATCCTGGTGTTCAAAACCTTCTATGAAGTATTCGGAGGAGGAAACCTCCTTGCAATGCCGAAGACAATATGCGCGCCGGACTCGTCGTCATTGAAGCCTGGTTCAGGGGCTACTGAGGGAGTCCCGGACTAGGGGGTGTCCGGATTGCCGGACTATCATCACGGCCGGACTCCAAGACTATGAAGATACAAGATTGAAGACTTCGTCCCGTGTCCGGATAGGACTTTCCTTGGCGTGGAAGGCAAGCTTGGCGATACGGATATGTAGATCTCCTACTATTGTAACCGACTCGTAACCCTAACCTATCCGGTGTCTATATAAACCGGAGGGTTTTAGTCCATAGGACGAACAACAATCATACCATAGGCTAGCTTCTAGGGTTTAGCCTCTACGATCTCATGGTAGATCTACTCTTGTACTACCCAGATCATCAATATTAATCAAGCAGGAGTAGGGTATTACCTCCATCGAGAGGGCCCGAACCTGGGTAAAAACATCGTGTCCCTTGTCTCCTGTTACCATCTGCCTAGACGCACAGTTCGGGACCCCCTACCCGAGATCCGCCGGTTTTGACACCGATAACAGGCATACATGAATCACATCGAGCATGTCGGTCATCAACGTGTGAATCCGGGGTGGAGCACTGGGCTAACAGGACTCCGTTAACCCGGGCTGTAGCAGGCTAGGCAGGACTCCGGATGTCACCGTGTGACATTTCCCGAAGGGCGAACACAGGAACAAAGTGAAACACATGCCGGCCCGGTCGAGCGCCCCGAAAGCGATAGTGCTGGGCTAGCAGGACTCCGGTGAACCGGGCTGTAGCGGACTACTATGGCTCAAGGAAGCACTAGACTACATTTCCCCATAAGAGAGGCTGCCAAGGATAAACAATTAGATTGTCGGATCCCACACATACCAAGCATTTCAAACATACACACAATATGCTCGATATGTGCAAATACAACATGGCATCACAAAATAACTCTACGACACAAAGTATTTATTCATTAGGCTCCGAGGAGCGAGATATTACAAACATGGGTCTCTCGACCCAGCATTCAGAGCATACAAGTCAAACACATGCGAAAGCTTAACATGTCTGAGTACAGACAACTATAAATGAAAAAGGCTGATAAGCCTGACTATCTACTAGATCCTGCCGAGGGCACAAGATCGTAGCTGAGGTATCAAGCTAAACGTCGAAGTCCACGCGGAACTACTAGTGGGACCGAAGTCTCTCTGCAAAAACATAAAATAGGCAAACGTGAGTACAAATGTACTCAGCAAGACTTACATCAGAACTAACTACATATGCATCATTATCAACAAAGGGGTGGTGGGGTTTAACTGCAGCAAGCCAGCTTTGACTCGGTGGCTATCCTAACTACGATCGCAAGTAACTCTTTTGAGGTGGCGCACACGAGTCCACATATTCACCATATCAATACACCACTATGGATCCGCTCCCGTCTCCCTACGAGAACGCCATCCATAGCACTCACACCTATCTTGCGCATTTTAGAGTATCCACTTTCACTTGTCTATGAACCATTATAGGCAACCCAGAAGTCCTTTACCGCGGACATGGCTATTCGAATAGATGATGTTAACCCTGCAGGGGTGTACTTCTTCACACACGCTCTCGCCACTTACCGCCATGTACATGTCATGTATCTCGGCAACCTTCAAGCGGAAGCCTGGCGAGGGTGTCGGCCACGGCCTACCTAAACAATCAAGTCCCTAGTACAAGTTTATCACCTATTCGGGTTCCATCCGCAGGGAGTCCGGCCGAGGTTTCCACTAACGGCCCTGAACGATGTGTGCAGGGTTCCCGAGACACCAAACGGGTAAATCGGTACACTGGGCCACGTGCCTACCGCAACACAGAGCACCCCTAAGGTCAGCGCCATGCGCCCCCAAAGATGCTACAAACACCATAAACTACTTTGCAACTCCCGGACAGAGGACAAGGGTGGTTAAGAAGCCGAGAGAGTCAATTAAGGATCCCAATGTGTGGTAGTAACTGTTTCATGGATCACAAACACAGAACTCAGTTCCTGCGGAAGGTTTCAATGAGACAACCCACCATGTACTCCTACATGGCATCTCACCGATTCCTTTACCAAATCATGTTCACACACTTAGCTCACACACAGTAGGACATGTTCACACACCTCTGATTCATCCTCGATGAACCAGACCCGACTCAACTCTAAGCAAGCGAGTGCATGACAAACAAGCATGAATGAGTAGGCACAACAGGCTCAAACAACTCCTACTCATGCTAGTGGGTTTCATCTATTTCTTGTGGAATGACAGTCATCACGAGAGGATAAAGGGGTTCAGCTACCACAGCAAGTAACAGATGAATCGTTGTTGTCCTAATGCAGTAAAAGAGAGCAGGAGCGAGAGAGTGGGATTGTATCGGAATGAACAAGGGGTTTTGCTTGCACAGCACTTCAAGATAGTATAGTTCTTCATCGGTGTCATTGATCACGTCGTCGAAACACGTCTATCGAGAGGGAACAACCACCGACAAACAAAGGAGAAACACAATCAATGCCATGCAACAATATGATGCATGAAGGTGACATGGCAATATGCTGTTGATTGGCCTAATGCAACTAGCAACGAGTTAAATGGGGTTGGTTTGAACGCTAGGTTCAAATTCAAACTCCATATGTGAGAGTTTAAATGCCATTTAATTGATTTGACCTGATCAGCAGGTATAAGTTGTTCTAACATGCATGAAAATGGTACAGATGGATAGATTGGATTTTTCTGATCATTTTCATATATAAATTATTTAATTTGGAGTTATGGTTGAATTTCTATGAATTTTAGAAGTTTAGATCATTTTACGGAATTTCCTGAATAATAATAATTCGTAAAATGAGTTATTGCATCAAAGATTAGGTCATCTTGACCTCGGCAGGTCAACAAGCGGGTCAGGTCAAACCTGACCGGTGGAGTCCATTGGTCGCTGATCGGGCTGGTTAGTGTCAATGACAGTGGGTCCGGCCACACCACGCCAAGAAAGTCAACATGACATGTGGGGCGATCAACAGCCCGATCGGTAGCGGTCAAAGCCGACGTGGGGCCTCTGTGGTTAGTTATATATAACAGGAAATAAACTAAGATTAATTATGGGCGTGGGGCCCATATGTCAGTGAGAGAGGGGGCCAATTAGCACGGTCATTAGCGCTAATTAAGTGGCACGTTGACTTCGCCGGAGTTCGACCGGCGACGACCAAACCCGCGGCGGGAGCTCGCCGGAGTGGCGCTACGGGCGGCGGCTGGACGTGTGAAGGCCACCAGTAGGTAGCCCGCGCTCGACGGGCGTCCAGCAGAGCGGTCGGGAGGCCTCGGGGTCGCCGGAGACGGCGGCCACATCCACGGAGGCGGCGGCCGGAGCTCGGGTGAGCTCGAGGTCGAGGCCACAGCGGCCTTGGCGATGCGGGGTTAGCACCTACGGCGTCTACGCGGTGCGGTGAGGACATTGGACGCATGCCCGGGACCGATTGGTCACCGGAGCGTCATCGCCGGCGAGCCTTGGCGGCGACGCTGTCGGGTGAGTGTGGCGCGGTGGCTATGGCATGCTAGAGAGAAAACGGAGAGGGGGAGGATGATCAGGGGCTCATGGGGAGTGAAATGGTGGCCTCGGCGTGCTCAGGGAAGCACCGGGGCGAGCGGGGCGGCGAGAGGGATCTCCGGCGGCCGGCGACGAAGTTGATGAAGATGGCGGCGATGCAGGGCCTCCGGCGAGGCGCGGCTCGGTCGGGAGGAAGAGGGGGTCGAGGCGAAGCTCGTGGGCACGTCGGAGAGGCGAGGAGGAGGCGGTGGCTGCGGCAGCAGCGAGCGGTGGCGACTAGCTCCGCTCGGGCGCGTGCGGGGAGAGGGCAGAGAAGGGGGAGGAAGCCGAGGGAGAGTGAGAGAGGTCTAGGGGAGGGGCGGCGATGCACGTGGCGCTCGGGGCCGACTCCAGCGGCAAGCAAGCAGAGGTGGAGCATCGAGGCAGCGTGCGTCGACATGCCTCTGCCCTCTTGGCGAGAGGTTGAAGACGGTGGGGCTCTGGTGGGCTGGCCAGTGCCGAGCCGATGGGCTGTCCGGCCATTTGGGCCGCCAGTGGGCTCTGTGAGTAAGCCAGTAAGTCTCTCTCTCTCTTTTATTTGTTTTTGTTTTTCTATTTTGTGATACTGTTTTGGGCTTTATAAAAAATGTCAGGGCTTTTCCAAAAATCATGAAACTAATCATGGATATTGTTTAGAACATATCCAACAGTAAACTTTTTAGTTTATGATTATTTGAGCATTTAAAATATTTCATTGCATTTAAATGCCCAAATGCAAATACTATATGATTTAATCCAGTGACCAAATATGTCATGGAAAAATGTGCAACACCTCTGGTTATGGTTTATAGCATTTTTCCAGAAATGACGAACATTTTCTTAAAGCCATTTGGATTCACTGAAAATATTTTAGTTGAACCTAGTGAATTCCTTTGATGCTAGGGTTTAGGCAATCCCAATTTCAAGTTTCAAAAGAATTTAAACATGATGCAACAGACGAGTGCTAGCCTAGTGCAGGGTAAGGCTAGGGATGTGACACAAATTCTGGAAGATCCTTAGTTATACGTTTCATTTCTTCATAACCCAAAAGCAAACTAAGTTCATTATGATGTGCAAGGGAAATAAAGTCATCAAAATTTTTGGACACGATACGATGATGAAACAATTTGCATTGGGTATTGAAATGATCACGTTCATTGCAAAGTTCACAAGGACAACAAATAAAGTTTAAATTTTCAGCACAAACACCTAGCCTTTCTTGCAACCATTTAGTTTCCAAATACTTATGCCTCTTGCAAAATCTTTTTTCCCTATTTTGTGTGTACTTGCAAACTCTATGCACTCCACAAAGTTGACATGCTTATAAGAGACATTTTCATCATGACTAGTGCAATCATGATTAGTACTATGGATATTCAAGGAGTTCATACTAACAACATTGCAATCATGCTCATCATTCAAAGATTTAGTGCCAAACATTTTATAGATTTCTTCTTCTAGCACTTGAGCACAATTTTCCTTTCCATCATTCTCACAAAAGATATTAAAAATATGAAGCGTATGAGGCAAACTTAATTCCATTTTTTTGTAGTTTTCTTTTATAAATTAAACTAGTGATAAAACAAGAAACAAAAAGATTCAATTGCAAGATCTAAATATATACCTTCAAGCACTCACCTCCCCGGAAACAACGCCAGAAAAGAGCTTGATATCTACTACGCAACCTTATTCTTGTAGACATTGTTGGGCCTCCAAGTGCAGAGGTTTGTAGGACAGTAGCAAATTTCCCTCAAGTGGATGACCTAAGGTTTATCAATCCGTGGGAGGCGTAGGATGAAGATGGTCTCTCTCAAAGAACCCTGCAACCAAATAACAAAGAGTCTCTTGTGTCCCCAACACACCCAATACAATGGTAAACTGTATAGGCGCACTAGTTTGGCAAAGAGATGGTGATACAAGTGCAATATGGATGATAGATATGAGTATTTATAATCTGAAAATATAAAAACAGCAAGGTAGCAAGCGATAAAAGTGAGCATAACGGTATTGCAATGCTAGGAAACAAGGCCTAGGGTTCATACTTTCACCAGTGCAAGTGCTCTCAACAATAATAACATAATTGGATCATATAAATATCCCTCAACATGCAACAAAGAGTCACTTCAAAGTCACTAATAGCGGAGAACAAACGAAGAGATTATTGTAGGGTATGAAACCACCTCAAAGTTATCCTTTCTGATCGATCTATTCAAGAGTCCGTAGTAAAATAACACGAAGCTATTCTTTCCGTTCAATCTATCCTAGATTTCATACTAGAATAACACCTTAAGACGCAAATCAACCAAAACCCTAATGTCACCTAAATACGCCAATGTCACCTCAAGTATCCGTGGGTATGATTATACGATATGCATCACACAATCTCAGATTCATCTATTCAACCAACACAAAGAACTTCAAAGAGTGCCCCAAAGTTTCTACCGGAGAGTCAAGACGAAAACGTGTGCCAACCCCTATGCATAAGTTCACAATCGGAACCCACAAGTTGATCACCAAAACATACATCAAGTGGATCATGGGGATATCCCATTGTCACCACAGATAAGCACATGCAAGACATACATCAAGTGTTCTCAAATCCTTAAAGACTCAATCTGATAAGATAACTTCAAAGGGAAAACTCAATCCATTACAAGAGAGTAGAGGGGGAGAAACATCATAAGATCCAACTATAATAGCAAAGCTCGCGATACATCAAGATCGTGCCAAATCAAGAACACGAGAGAGAGAGAGAGATCAAACACATAGCTACTGGTACATACCCTCAGCTCCAAGGGTGAACTACTCCCTCCTCGTCATGGAGATCGTCGGGATGATGAAGATGGCCACCGGTGATGGATCCCCCCCTCCGGCAGGGTGCCGGAACAGGGTCCCGATTGGTTTTTGGTGGCTACGGAGGCTTGCGGCGGCGGGACTCCCAATCTATTGTGTTCCCCGATGTTTTTTAGGGTATATGGACATATATAGGCGAAAGAAGTCGGTCATGGGAGCCACGAGGGGCCCACGAGGGTGAGGGGCGCGCCCAGGGGGGTAGGGTGCGCCTCTGCCTGGTGGCTTCCTCGAAGCTTCCCTGACGTCTACTCCAAGTCTCCTGGATTGCTTCAGTTCCAAAAATATCTCTCCTGAAGGTTTCATTCCGTTTGGACTCCGTTTGATATTCCTTTTCTTCAAAACACTGAAACAGGCAAAAAAACAGCAATTTGGGCTGGGCCTCCGGTTAATAGGTTAGTCTAAAAAAATAATATAAAAGTGTTTAGTAAAGATCATAAACATCCAAAACAAATAATATAATAGCATGAATACTTCGTAAATTATAGATACGTCGGAGACGTATCAAGGGGGTACTGCAACGCCTCACAGCGCGCCACATGCCCTCGAGCATCTCCATCTACGCCGACGACGTCGTCTTCTTCTGCCGACCAGATGCGCGGCCTCCCCTATCCAGTGCATGGACGCAGCCTCCCCTATCCAGTGCACGGACGCGGACCGATCCATGATCACCGCGAACCTCGCGCTGCCCGCTTCAAGACTTCCCCACCACCTACCTCGGCCTATCGCTCTCCATCCGCAAAGTCAGCCCCACCGCTCTACAACCCATCATCGACAAGCTGGAGCGCATGCTTTTGCTGTGGTGGGCATCTCTGATGTCAAGGGGCGATCGGCTTGTCATCTGCCTCCATGTGCTATCGGCCATGCCCACACATATCATGATTGCGATGGCCATCAACCCGCCCATTCTACAGCGCATCAACTTCTTGCTATGCAACTTCCTGTGGTACGGCCGCAAGGACGCGAGCGGTGGCCACTTCAAAGTAAACTGGCGCCGGGTATGTAGACCGATCTCCCTCGGCGGCCTCGGAATCCCGGACCTCCTGTGCGCCGGCATCTCGCTGCGCGCCCGGTGGATGTGGCTCCAAAGAACGGACGCCTCGCGCCCGTGGCAGCACCTCCACATCCCCTGCTGCCCGGAGGTTCAACCCATCTTCAGGGCCTCAACCTCTTGGAACATCAGCAATGGCGAGTCATGCATGTTCTGGGAGGATAACTGGCTGGACAGGCAAAGCATCTCCGAGATCGCGCCCCTGGTTTACTGCAGGGTGCCCAAACGCCGGCGCAAAACACGCTCGGTGCGCGACGGCTTACTCAACCGGGCATGGATCACCGACATCCACGGCGCCATGGGTGTGGCCATGATCATGCAGTATGTCACGCTCTGGCGGCGTCTTCGACACATGACCCTGACCGACGAGCCAGACCGGCTGTCCTGGCAATGGACTAGCTCAGGGTCCTACTTTGTCAGCTCCTGCTATCAAGCTCTATTCGCTGGATCCATCAACGACCCGCACTGACGCATCACTTGGAGTTCATGGGCACCGCTCCGCATCAAGTTCTTCGTCTGGCTTGCTCTGTTGGGCAGATGTTGGACCGCCGACCGTCTGGCGCGACATGGCCTTCCCCATGAGCCACGCTGCCTTCTATGCGACCAAGAGCCAGAATCCATGCAGCATCTCCTGACGGGCTGCTCCTTCTCCCGCCAAGTCTAGCATGAGGTGTTGTCATGGTGCCGATGCACCACCACGATCCCCGCCCATGATGACGAGTTCACCAACTGGCTCTCCACGCCCATCTCCAGCACCATGGCTAGTCTTTGCCGCGGCCTTGCCTCCATCGCCATCCTCACCGCTTGGCACCTATGGAAACACCGCAATGGCTGCCTCTTCGACGATGAACAGCCAGCCGTGGGACACGCGATGCACACGATCCAGGAGGAGGCGTGACTTTGGGCGCGCGCCGGCGCTAAGGGCATGGCCCTCATCCTGCCCGAGACGTAAACTAGGTCCGATTGGGCAACACACCCCATTGCCCCGTGTGCCACGGCTACCGACGCTTGCCATCCTTGTGTACGAGCTAGTTAGCCGCCTCTACATCTTGTAATACTTCTATGTCGCCACTCTATCTATCAATGCAAAGATACGCAAGGCTTTTGCATATTCGCGAAAAAAATATAGAGCACAATTAGCTTTATATAAGATAAACCGTACGAGTTAAAGTAGAAACCAAAACGAGAAAAGGGGAAGGTACCGGTTCTAAATTATGACCACATAAGCTCGCCGCGTGTGTGAGCGCTAACCATCCGGACACAATGACATTTAAATAGATAAACACAATTTATCTTATGTATTTTTTTCTATTTAAGAAACTTCTACTCTAGATAAACTTTTCGGACAAATCAACTAGATTTTATTTGAATTCAAGTAATTTTAATTAAAAAATCTAGATAGAAAATATAGTGCATAATGAGTGTATGAATTTGTTTTGGACAAATCAACTAAATTTTTGTATGAATTTGAGTAATTTTAAATTAAAAATGTAGATAAAACAAAATATAATGCAGAATGAATGTAATTTTTGTTTGAATTCAAATAATTTTAAATTTGAAAATCTAGATAAAAGAAACTATAGGTCAAAATGAATGTGTGTAAATTTTTCGGCCAAAACAACTAATTTTTTGATTGAATTTGAATAATCCAGATAAAATAAAATATAGTTCATAATGAGTATAGGTAAATTTCTTTCTGATAAATAAACATAATTTATTATGAATTGAAAAATCTAGCTGAAAGAAATTATATGTGAAGAAGAATGTACATCATTTTTGGGTCAAATCATCTAATTTTTTGTTTGAAACCGAACAATTTAAAATTTGAAAATAAGGATAAAAGGAAATATAGTGCCAAATGAATGTACGTATTTTTTTGGAACAAATCAAAAAAAAATTGTTTGAATTCGAATAATATTAAATTTGAAAATCTAGATAAAAGAAAATATGGGTCAGAATGAATGTACGTAATTTTTTCAGACAAATAAACTAATTTTTATTTGAATTTTAATAATCTATATAAAAGAAATATAGTTCATAATGAATGTACAAATCAACGGAAATTTTGTTCAAATTTGAGTAATTTTAAATTGGAAAATGTAGATAAAAGAAATGAAAGTATGTGTATTTTTGCTGGAATAAATAAATAAGTTTTGCTTGAATTCAAATAATTTTAGATTAAAAAATCTAGACAATAAAAATTATAGTGCAGAATGAATGTACGTAATTTTGTTTCAAACAAATCGTCGGAAAATTTATTTGAATCCAAATAATTTTAAATTTGAAAATCTAGAGAAATGAAAATATATTCAGAATGAGCACTTTTATTTTAGAGGTGATATACCTTAGTAGTCCAAATGAAATACCAAGTACCATTAGGTCGCTAGCTCCATTCCAATAGGTAGTTCGTTAGAACTCGCTCGTCCCATATTTTCCAGTCCAATATATTTACAACTTACACTGACCGTAGGACCCAGCGGACAACTATTTTTGGGGTGCTTTTGTACAAAGTAAAAAAACGAGCGTGTTTTTGAAGAAAAAAAATATCACGTGCACTAGCCTCTGACAATGGGCCCAATATATTTACAATCTACACTGACGGCGGGACCTAGTGGGAGTGATTTTGTACAAAGTAAAAAAAATGATTGTGTTTCTGAAGAAAAAAAAACATCGGCCCTGAACATGTTGGCATGCCAAGTAGGCAACGAATACACCCAGGTACGGGAAATGTGACCGTATTTGCACGCCCACGCAAGTTAGATGACCAGAAACACGTATTTTGCAAGTTTGTGCACCAAACTGACCGTCGCGTGCAAGTTCTAAGACTTCTAGTGTATTTACCTCTTTTAATAACTCGACATGTGTTATGATTATTATGCACCAAAAAAACTTAATCCCAAACATATATCATGCTCGCCCACCAAAAACATCTCGTGACACATCCCGTGCGATGCGGTGGACATTCTGCTCACCTCACATCTTCTTCGGAGTACTCTCTTCTCTTTGTCGTTTTGCCGCCGGTGACAGCATCATCTTCTTCACGCGTCTCCCCCCCTTGTCTCTCCTCCCAAGGGGAAAACGACTAGGGTTCCTGCCTTCCAACGACGGCGGCGGCAATGCCTCGTCTCCTGTGGCCTTAGGGTCATGGGACGCGGTGGATCCCGGCCCATACTGGCAGTAGGGCTCCGTCTTTGAGTTTTGCTAGGGTTTGTGTCCTATTCAAGAATGCGAGATGGCGTCGGCTCCCCGAAGATGGAATAAGGTTTTCCCCGCCTAGCCACCGTTCCGATGGTGCGTCTAGCATCGTCAGAGGGTGTGTGGAGGTGTGTCTCCAATGGATCTCGCGGGATTCGGTCGGTGGTTGTCTTTGGTGGATCTGCTTGGATCTTGTCTTTGTTCAACTATGTTCGTGTGTCTTTAGGTTGGAGCTTTTCGATCTATGCTTCTCTTCATCGGCGGTGGTTGTTGTTCTGGTGCACTGGTCCTTTGGGGCCTTAGCACGATGACTTCTCAACTGTCTGCTATGACGAGGGAAGGGCGATGAAGACAGCGCGCCTTCGCTCGCTTCAGTGTTTATAGTCGTCGCCAGGTGTTCTATGGATTTGGATGTGATTTTTGTTATGTCTGGTGATTGTAGTACTGCCATGATTGAAGATGATTTTTTAAAAGGAGGTTAACCCCCCGGCCTCTGCATCAATCGATGCATACAGCCATCTCTATTAATTATTCCACAAAGGTCTGACATGAAAATACATCAAGCCACCCAAAGCCACAACTCACACCTACAAACTCGATAATGTGAAGTGCTCTCACCCCCCATATCTAAAACCGGTGTCGTCGCCTATCCATCCACATAACGTATTGGAACCAACAGCCGTTGCAACAGACCTAAAGCGCGCACCACATGCACACCTTTTAGAAGCCAGAAGCCGCTATCATCCTCGGACCGCCGACCCATCTTCAGGATAGAGATCCGCATCATCCTTGCCAGTCCGGACAACCGTCGACGGCCCCACGGCGCCCAACGGCACCACCGCCCTGTGCGCGTTCATCCAGACGCGAAGACTCCGGAAGATCTGTCGTGCGTAGCACCTGCCGACTGATACGTCTCCAATGTATCTATAATTTTTTATTGTTCCATGTGAAGGCAATATGCCCTAGAGGCAATAATAAAGTTGTTATTTATATTTCCTTATATCATGATAAATGTTTATTATTCATGCTAGAATTGTATTAACCGGGAACTTAGTACATGTGTGAATACATAGACAAACAGAGTGTCACTAGTATGCCTCTACTTGACTAGCTCGTTAATCAAAGATGGTTAAGTTTCCTAGCCATAGAAATGAGTTGTCATTTGATGAACATGATCACATCATTAGAGAATGATGTGATTGACAAGACCCATCCGTTAGCTTAGCACTATGATCGTTTAGTTTGTTGCTATTGCTTTCTTCATGACTTATGCATGTTCCTATGACTATGAGATTATGCAACTCCCGAATACCGGAGGAACACTTAGTGTGCTATCAAACGTCACAACATAACTGGGTGATTATAAAGATGCTCTACAGGTGTCTCCAATGGTGTTTGTTGAGTTGGCATAGATCGAGATTAGGATTGGTCACTCCGATTGTCGGAGAGGTATCTCTGGGCCCTCTCGATAATGCACATCACTATAAGCCTTGCAAGCAATGTGACTAATGAATTAGTTGCGGGATGATGCATTATGGAACGACTAAAGAGACTTGTCCGTAACGACATTGAACTTGGTATGATGATACCGACAGCCGAGTCTCGGGCAAGTAACATACCGATGACAAAGGGAACAACGTATGTTGTTATGCAGTTTGACCGATAAAGATCTTCGTAGAATATGTGGGAGCCAATATGAGCATCCAGGTTCCGCTATTGGTTATTGACCGGAGATGAGTCTCGGTCATGTCTACATAGTTCTCGAACCCGTAGCCCGCACACTTAACGTTCGTTGACGATCAATATTACGAGTTTATGTGTTTTGATGTACCGAAGGTTGTTCGGAGTCCCGGATGTGATCACGAACATGACAAGGAGTCTCGAAATGGTCGAGACATGAAGATTGATATATTGGAAGGTTATGTTTGGACACCGGAAAGGTTTCGGATTGGTTCAGGCATTTTTTGGAGTACCGGGGGGTTACCGAAACCCCCCGGGGGGTTAATGGGCCTTCATGGGCTTTAGTGGAAGAGAGGAGGAGGTGGCCAGGTGGAGGCGCGCGCCCCCCAAGCCCAATCCGAATTGGGGGGGGGGGGGCTTTCCTTCTCTCCCTCTTCCTCTTTCCTTCCCCTCCTAGTTGGACTAGGAAAGGGGGGAACCTACTCCTAGTAGGAGTAGGATTCCCCCCCTTGGGGCGCGCCCCATGAGGCCGGCCGGACCCTCCTCCACTCTTTATATACGGGGGAGGGGGCACCCCATAGACACACAAGTTGATTTCTTAGCCGTGTGCGGTGCCCACCTCCACAGATTTCCACCACAGTCATATTGTCGTAGTGCTTAGGCGAAGCCCTGCGTCGGTAAATTCATCATCACCGTCACCATGTCGTCGTGCTGACGAAACTCTCCCTCGGCCTCAGCTGGATTGAGAGTTCGAGGGATGTCATCGAGCTGTACATGTGCAGATCACGGAGGTGATGTGCGTTCGGTACTTGATCGGTTGGATCGGACGTTCGACTACATCAACCGCGTTACTTAACGCTTCCGCTTTCGGTCTACGAGGGTACGTGGACACACTCTCCCTGCTCGTTTCTATGCATCACCTAGATAGATCTTGCGTGATCGTAGGATTTTTTTTGAAATTACTGCGTTCCCCAACAGTGGCATCAGAGCCAGGTCTATGCGTAGATGTTATATGCATGAGTAGAACACAAAGAGTTGTGGGCAATAATAGTCATACTGCTTACCAGCATGTCATACTTTGATTCGGCGGTATTGTTGGATGAAGCGGCCCAGACCGACATTACATGACCGTGTTCATGAGACTGGTTCTATCGATGTGCTTCGCACACAGGTGGCTAGTGGGTGTCTGTTTCTCCAATTTTAGTTGGATCGAGTGTGACTACACCCGGTCCTTGTTGAAGGTTAAAAGAGCACACTTGACGAAAAATCGTTGTGGTTTTGATGCGTAGGTAAGAACGGTTCTTGCTAAGCCCGTAGCAGCCACGTAAAACTTGCAACAACAAAGTAGATGACGTCTAACTTGTTTTTGCAGGGCATGTTGTGATGTGATATGATCAAGACGTGATGATATAAATTGTTGTATGAGATGATCATGTTTTGTAACAGAGTTATCGGCAACTGGCAGGAGCCATATGGTTGCCGCTTTATTGTATGCATTGCAATCGCCATGTAATTGCTTTACTTTATCATTAAGCGGTAGCGATAGTCGTAGAAGCAATAGTTGGCGAGACGACAACGATGCTTCGATGGAGATCAAGGTGTCAAGCCGGTGATGATGGTGATCATGACGGTGCTTTGGAGATGGAGATTGATACATCTCCAACGTATCTATAATTTATGAAGTATTCATGCCATGTTTACAATAGTTTTATATGATTTTGGTATGATTTGAGTAGAACTAACCCGGACTGACGTTGTTTTCAGCAGAACTACCGTGGTGTTGTTTTTGTGCAGAAACAAAAGTTCTCGGAATGCGATGAAAATCAATGGAGAATTTTTCTGGAAAATATAAAAAATACTGGAACGAAGAGTTACCGAAGGGGAGGCCCATGGGCCCCACGAGGGTGGAGGGCGCGCCCCTGTGCCTCATGGACTTCTCGTGGGGCCCCCCTGACTTGTTCTCGACGCCAACCTCTCTTATAAATATCCAAACCTCCGAAAAATAACCTAGATCGGCAGTTCCGCCGCCGCAAGCCTCTGTAGCCACGAGAAATCAATCTAGACCCTCTCTGGCACCCTGCCGGAGGGGGCCATCATCACCGGCGGCCATGGAGGAGGATCCTGGAGGGGCCATCATCGCCATGAAGGCCAAGGACCAGAGGGGGAACCTCTCCCCATTTAGGGGGGGGGGCATGGAGGAGGAAGCACAAGGGGGAGAACCTCTCCTCCTCTCTCTCGGTGGCGCCGGAGTGCCATCGGGAGGGGAATCATCGCCGTGGTGATCGTCTTCATCAACATCACCATCATCATCACCATCATCGTCTCTTTTACGCGGTCCACTCTCCCGCACCCCGCTGTAATCCCTACTTGAACATGGTGCTTTATGCCACATAATATGATGTAATGATGTGTTGCCATCCTATGATGTTTTGAGTAGATATCCTTTGTGTCTAGGTTGATTGATGATCTAGATTGTATGAGTTGTATGCTTTATTCTGGTGCTGTCCTATTGTGCCCTCTGTGTCGCGCAAGCGTGAGGGATTCCCGCTGTAGGGTGTTGCAATACATTCATGATTCGCTTATAGTGGGTTGCTTGAGTGACATAAGCATAAACCCGAGTAAGGGGGTTCTTGCGTATGGGATAAAGGGGACTTGATATGTTAATGCTATGGTTGGGTTTTACCATAATGATCTTTAGTAGTTGCGGATGCTTGCTAGAGTTCCAATCATAAGTGCATATGATCCAAGAAGAGAAAGTATGTTAGCTTATGCCTCTGCCTCATATGAAATTGCAATGACGACTACCGGTCTTGTTAACAATTGCCTAGGATAATTCCGCACACCGGCCCATCATTATTCCACACTCGCTATTTATAATATTAAGTAATATATTCTAACTTTATGATAACAACACCTACTTTTATATTTTAGCTCTCTGATTTCATGCAAAGTTATCCTCTTCATACCCACAACGTAGTTTTATTTCTCGTTTCTAGTTGGAAGCAAACATTCGGTGTACGTAGAGTCGTATCAGTGGCAGATAGGACTTGAGAGAATATTGATCTTACCTTTAGCTCCTTGTGGGTTCGACACTCCATACTTATCACTTCCCTGCACTTGGGGATTATCAGAGATCAAAGGCACAAGATGATGATGGCCATATCATATCACTTATATTGATTGCATGTGATGTTTATCCTTTATGCATCTTATTTTGCTTACTACGGCGGTAGCATTATAAGATGATCT
Source organism: Aegilops bicornis (assembly GCA_021605145.1). Lineage (NCBI taxonomy): Eukaryota > Viridiplantae > Streptophyta > Magnoliopsida > Poales > Poaceae > Aegilops > Aegilops bicornis. The sequence goes on from CM038671.1 coordinate 708,899,631, forward strand.
CTCGCTAAATTTCAAGGTATAAGTGTTCTCCATGAGTATGCACCATTGCGATAGTTCGTCGTGCCGAGACACCACGTGATGATCGGGTGTGATAAGCTCTACGTTCACATACAATGGGTACAAGCCAGTTTTGCACACGCAGAGTACTCAGGTTAAACTTGACGAGCCTAGCATATGCAGATATGGCCTCGGAACACTGAGACCGAAAGGTCGAGCGTGAATCATATAGTAGATATGATCAACATAGTGATGTTCACTATTGCAACTACTCCATCTCACGTGATGATCGGACATGGTTTATTTGATTTGGATCACGTGATCACTTAGATGATTAGAGGGATGTCTATCTAAGTGGGAGTTTGATAACCCACAAGTATAGTGGATCAATTGTAGCCTCTTTCGATAAGTAAGAGTGTCGAACCCAACAAGGAGCTAAAGGTAGAAGAAATATTCCCTCAAGTTCTATCAACCATCGATACAACTCTACGCACGCTTAGCGTTCGCTTTACCTAGAACAAGTATGAAACTAGAAGTACTTTGTAGGTGTAACATGATAGGTTTGCAAGAATATAAAGAACACATAAATAAAAACTAGGGGCTGTTTTAGGTAAATAAGCAATAAAGTTAGTATAGCGAGTGTGGAAAAGTGGTGGTAGGAGTTGCGAAATTGTCCCTAAGCAATTGACTACTTTACTAGACCGATAGCAAGTTTTATGTGGGAGAGGCCACTACTAGCATGTCATCCCTGACTTGGAATTCTATGCACTTATGATTGGAACTATTAGCAAGCATCTGCAACTACTAACGTTCATTAAGGTAAAACCCAACCATAACATTAAGATATATTGGTCCCCCTTCAATCCCGTATGCATCAATTTCTATGATAGGTTGAAGCTTCTGTCACTCTTGCCCTCCAATACATAGTCCTATCAACATACAACTAACCCTATGGTGTGATCCACGCACGCGCTCATATGATGGGCACCAGAGGACAACAACATAACCAAAAGAAAATTAAACCAATCATAGCAATTCACCAATTACCGATAGGACAACAAAAATCTACTCAGACATCATAGGATGGCAACACATCATTGGACAATAATATGAAGCATAAAGCACCATGTTCAAGTAGAGGGTACATCGGGTTGCGGGAGAGTGGACCGCTGTAGATAGATGGGGGAAGGTGATTAAGATGTTGGTGAAGATGACAGAGGTGTTGGTGTAGATCGCCGTCACACGATATGGCCCCGGCGGCGCTCCGGCGCCACTGGAAGTGAGGGGGAGAGAGCCCCCTCCTTCTTCTTCTTCCTTGACCTTCCCCCTAGATGGGAGAAGGGTTTCCCCTCTGGTCCATGGCCTCCATGGTGGAGGAGGGGCGAGAGCCCCTTCGAGATTGGATCTGTCTCTCTGTCTCTCTCTGTTTCTGCGTTCCAGATTCTGGCCTTTCGCCGTTTCTTATATCCCCGGAGATCTGTAACTCCGATTGGGATGAAATTTGGACACAGTTTTTATCCGGATATTGGCTTTCTTGCGGAGAAAGAAGGGCACCAACCGCCTTACGGGGTGTACACGAGGGTCAGAGGCGCGCCCCTGCCTCGTGGCCCCCTCGGGCATCGTCTCGCGTTGATTCTTCTTCCCAAAAATCACATATATTCCAAAAAAATCTCCGTAAGTTTTTATCCTGTTTGGACTCCGTTTGATATGGATTTTTTGTGAAACAAAAAACATGCAACAAACATGAACTGCCACAGGGCACTGGATCAATATGTTTGTCCCCAAAATAGTATAAAAAGTTGCCAAAAGTATATGAAAGTTGTATAATATTGGCATGGAACAATCAAAAATTATAGATACGACGGAGACGTATCAGCATCCCCAAGCTTAATTCCTGCTCGTCCTCGAGTAGGTAAATGATAACAAAGATAATCTTCATCATGTAATCTAATCCTGGCATGAATATTAAGACACGAGTGATCCGAAGCAATATTCTATTATTTGACATTAAGACAATAAGACTTCAAGCATACTAATAAAGCAGTCATGTCTTTTCAAAATAACATGGCCAAAGAAAGTTATCCCTACAAAATCATATGGTCTGGCTATGCTCCATCTTCACCACACAAAGTATTTAAATCATGCACAACCCTGGTTTTAGCCAATCAATTGTTTCATACTTTAGTATTCTTAAACTTTTGAACTTTCACGCAATACATGTGCGTGAGCCATGGATATAGCACTATAGGTGGAATAGAATATAATGGTGGAGGTTGTGTGGAGAAGACAAAAAGGAGAAAGTCTCACATAGACGCGGCTAATCAACGGGCTATGGAGATGCCCATCAATTGATGTCAATGTGAGGAGTAGGGATTGCCATGCAACGGATGCACTAAGAGCTATAAGTGTATGAAAGCTCAAACTGGAAACTAAGTGGGTGTGCATCCAACTTGCTTGCTCATGAAGACCTCGGGCATTTGAGGAAGCCCATCATCGAAATATACAAGCCAAGTTCTATAATTAAAATTCCCACCAGTATATGAAAGTGATAACTCAAGAGACTATCTATATGAAGAACATGGTGCTACTTTGAAGCACAAGTGTGGTAAAAGGATATTAACATTGCCCCTTCTCTCTTTTTCTCTCTCTCTCTTTTATTTTTTTATTTTTTTGTGGGCTTCTTTGGCCTCTTTTTTTATTTGGGCTTCTTTGGCCTCTTTTATTTTTCATAAAGTCCGGAGACTCATACCAACTTGTGAGGGAATCATAGCTTCCATCATCCTTTCCTCACATGGGACAATGCTCTAATAATGATGATCATCACACTTTTATTTACTTACAACTCAATATTACAACTCAATACTAGAACAAAATATGACTCTATATGAATGTCTTTGGCAGTGTACAAGGATGTGCAATGATCTAGCATAGCAAAGATATCAAAAAACGAACAAGCCATGAAAATACCATGCTAGCTATCTTACGATCATGCAAATCAATATGACAATGAATGCTCAAGTCATATATATGATGATGATGGAAGTTGCATGGCAATATATCTCGGAATGGCTATGGAAATGCCATAATAGGTAGGTATGGTGGCTGTTTTGAGGAAGATATAAGGAGGCTTATGTGTAATAGAGCATATCATATCATGGGGTTTAGATGCACCGGCGAAGTTTGCACCAACTCTCAAGGTGAGAAAGGGCAATGCACGGTACCGAAGAGGCTAGCAATGATGGAAGGGTGAGAGTGCGTATAATCCATGGAATCAAAATTAGTCATAAAGAACTCACATACTTATTGCAAAAATTTATTAGCCATCAAAACAAAGTACTACACGCATGCTCCTAGGGGAAGGGTTGGTAGGAGTTAACCATCGCGCGATCCCGACCTCCACACAAAGGATGACAATCAAAAAATAAATCATGCTCCGACTTCATCACATAAGGGTTCACCTTACGTGCATGCTTCGGGAATCACAAACCTCAACACAAGTATTTCTACTAATCCACAATTATTCACTAGCACGACTCTAATATCACCACCTTTATATCGCAAAACTATTGCAAGGAATCAAAGATATCATATTCAGTGATCTACACGTTTTATGTAGAATTTTATGACTAACCATGTGAATGACCAATTCCTATCATCTCTGTAAATAGATATAAGTGAAGCAAGAGAGTTTAATTCTTTCTAAAAAAGATATGCCCATGCTCTAACAAATATAAGTGAAGCAAAAGAGCATTCTAGAAATGGCGGTTTTCTATGTGAAGAGAAATGCATAATCCAACCTTCAAATGATATAAGTGAAGCACATGAAGCATTCTATAAAGCCATACTCAAAAGATATAAGTGAAGTGCAATGAGCATTCTATAAATCAACAAGGACTATATAATACCAGCATGGTGTATAAAATAAAAGTGAAAAACTAAATGCAAAAGACGCTCCAAGATTTTCACATATCGCATGAACGAAACGAATCCGGAAACATACCGATACTTGTTGAAGAAAGATGGGATGCCTTCCGGGGCATCCCCAAGCTTAGACGCTTGAGTCTCCTTGAATATTTACTTGGGGTGCCTTGGGCATCCCCAATCTTGATCTCTTACCTCTCCTCCTTCTCCTCACATCGAGACCTCTTCGATTTTCGAACACTTTATCCACACAAAACTCAACAGAAAGTTCGGTAAGATCCGTTAGTATAATAAAGCAAATCACTACTCTAAGTACTGTTGCAAACCAATTCATATTTTGTTTTTGCATTGTAGCTACTTTAATATAACTTCTCCATGGCTTAATCCACTGATAGAAATTGATAGTTTCATCAAAACAAGCAAACAATGCATCAAAAAACAGAAATTGTCTTAAACAAGACAGTCTGTAGTAATCTGAACATTCACCATACCTCTGGTACTCCAAAAATTCTAAAACAAATTAGGAAAAATAAACAATTTGTATAGAAAGACAGTGAAAAAAGTTTCAGAACCGTTTGACGTTCCAGTACAAAAAGAAAAATTGCGCACTACAGCCAAATTTTCTGTTTTGCAATCACAAAAACCAACAAGCAATCTAAACATCCTAAAGGCAAACCTTGGCACATTATTTTTATAATACAATGGAATTGTACAAGGGGATAATTATTTTTGTTGAAAATTTTCTGTAATCAAGAGTCACAAAGTTTCCATGAGCATGAACAAAGTTTAAGGAGCCCCCCACTTCAACAATGCTTGTCTCTCTCACTTTCACTTTCCTTTTCGAAAAGTTTTTTTGGGTTCCCCTATTTATTTTTTGTTTTAAACTATATTAAAGCACACAACAGAAGTAAATGACTCTCTAAAACTTCCGGGTTGTCTCCCTGGCAGCGTTTTCTTTAAATCCATTAAGCTAGGCATATAGTGCTCAAGTAATGGATCCACCCGGATCCCAAGATATATCAAAGCCAATTTTAATTAACAATGATTTGGCATTTAGTAGTGAGCACAAAGCAACATATATCATGTAATGACGAAGTCTAACTCTCTTCCTATGCATCGACATGTCATAAAAGAACAATTCATGCACACATAGTAAAGGCCAATGCATAGTATAAACAATTTCTTGCAATTTTATCATATTGGAAACATGGAGAGGCGGAGATGTAGTTCCTCTCTCATAATAATTGCAAGTAGGAGCAGCAAGCACATGCATATCATATCTATCAAAATCATCATGTGTAGTAGTGAAACGCAACCCATCAATATAATCCTTAATAAGGGCATACTTCTCCGATATAGTGTAGTCGGGAGAATTCAAAAAGATAATAGGACTATCATGCGTGGGTACAATAGCAACAATTTCATTCTTAACATAAGGAACTATAGCAAGTTCACCTCCATAAGCACCATTCATGTTGGCATCATGGCCACAAGCATAGCAAGCATCATCAAAAATGGATATTTCAAAAGAATCAACGGGATCATAACAATCATCATAGAAATCATCCTTCGGTAAGCACGAAGGGAAATTAAACAATGTATGAGTTGAAGAGTTACTCTCATTAGAAGGGGGCACGGGTAGCTAATCCGCTCTTCCTCCTTTTGTTCTTCGCTCTCCTCATCAATTTTTTCATTCAATGATCTCACAGTTTCATCAATTTCTTCTTCCATAGATTCCTGCAAAATATTAGTCTTTTCTTGGATAGCGGAGACTTTCTCAATAAACGCATCAATATCGGCATTGTATTCATAATTCTCATAGCAATATTAAAGTATAGCTAATTTTTCAGGTCTGTAAACAGCATCATAAAGATTTTCACACTCTTTAAACAAAGATTCAATTTCATAAGCACCCATAAAAGCAACGACTTATTCTATTTGTTCCACATCATAGTAATGATATATACCATTAGCATAAGAAGCCAAGGTTTTATCATCATTAAATTTGCATGAAAAGGGAAGGTGTGGAGCCTTCATCCTAGAGCGACAAGTATAATCATATCTCAAACATAGTTCCCGAGCATACCAATGCAACATAAGAATTTGATCACATAATAGTTCCCCTTTTTGAGTCAAGCGATAATCCCTAAAGTATTCACGTTGATCCAACGTGTCTCCCATTATATAATTGAATGGGGTTTTCTCAGGATTATTAAAGTAGTGCATAATATTTTTCACATAACCAGCATCGAGGGTTTTAGGAGGCTCCCCATCTCCATGAATAGCAAGTACACCTATTTTTTTGGTATTTTGTGTTCCATATCCATAACTAAAGATAGAGAAAAACTAAGAATAACAAATAAAATCTACTTGGTGATAAAGCAAACAAGCACACACGAGAATATTCACCACACGCTATTGCTCCCCGGCAACGGTGCCAGAAAAAGGTCTTGATAACCCACAAGTATAGGGGATCAATTGTAGCCTCTTTCGACAAGTAAGAGTGTCGAACCCAATGAGGAGCTAAAGGTAGAACAAATATTACCTCAAGTTCTATCGACCACCAATACAACTCTATGCACGCTTAGCGTTCGCTTTACCTAGAACAAGTATGAAACTAGAAGTACTTTGTAGGTGTGATGACCCACAAGTATAGGGGATCTATCGTAGTCCTTTCGATAAGTAAGAGTGTCGAACCCAACGAGGAGCAGAAGGAAATGATAAGCGGTTTTCAACAAGGTATTCTCTGCAAGCACTGAAATAATAGGTAACAAATAGTTTTGTGATAGGATAATTTGTAACGAGCAACAAGTAACAAAAGTAAATAAAGTGCAGCAAGGTGGCCCAATCCTTTTTGTAGCAAAGGACAAGCGTGGACAAACTCTTATATAGAGAAAAGCGCTCCGAGGACACATGGGAATTATCGTCATGCTAGTTTTCATCACGTTCATATGATTCGCGTTCGCACTTTGATAATTTGATATGTGGGTGGACGGTGCTTGGGTGCTGTTCTTACTTGAACAAGCATCCCACTTATGATTAACCTCTATTGCAAGCATCCGCAACTACAACAAAAGTATTAAGGTAAACCTAACCATAGCATGAAACATATGGATCCAAATCAGCCCCTTCCGAAGCAACGCATAAACTAGGGTTTAAGCTTCTGTCACTCTAGCAACCCATCATCTACTTATTACTTCCCAATGCCTTCCTCTAGGCCCAAATAATGGTGAAGTTTTATGTACTCGACGTTCACATAACACCACTAGAGGATAAACAACATACATCTCATCAAAATATCGAACAAATACCAAATTCACATGACTACTAATAGCAAGACTTCTCCCATGTCCTCAGGAACAAACATAACTACTCACAAAGCATATTCATGTTCATAATCGTAGGAGTATTAATATGCATATAGGATCTGAACATATGATCTTCCACCAAATAAACCAACTAGCATCAACTACAAGGAGTAATCAACACTACTAGCAACCTACAGGTACCAATCCCAGACTTGGCGACAAGAATTGGATACAAGAGATGAACTAGGGTTTGAGAGGAGATGGTGCTGGTGAAGATGTTGATGGAGATTGCCCTCTCCCGATGAGAGAGCGTTGGTGATGATGACTGCGATGATTTTGCCCTCCCGGAGGGAAGTGTCCCGGCCAGAATAGCTCTGCCGGAGCCCAAGATTGGTTCCGCCAAGGTTCCGCCTCGTGGCGGCGGAGTCTCGTCCCGAAAGCTTGCTTATGATTTTTCTTCGGACGAAAGACTTCATATAGCATAAGATGGGCATCGGGGGCTAACAGGGGGGCCACGAGGCGGGGCGCGCCTGGGGTAGGGCGCGCCCCACCCTCATGGCCAGGTGGGGCCCCTCTCGACGCATTTCTTCCGCTCAATATTTTTTATTATTTCCAAAATTAACTTCGTGGAGTTTCAGGACTTTTGGAGTTGTGCAGAATAGGTCTCTAATATTTGCTCCTTTTCCGGCCCAGAATTCCAGCTGTCGGCATTCTCCCACCTCCTTATGTAAACCTTGTAAAATAAGAGAGAATAGGCATAAGTATTGTGACATAATGTGTAATAACAACCCATAATGCAATAAATATCGATATAAAAGCATGATGCAAAATGGACGTATCAAGGTGTAACGGGATAGGTTTGCAAGAATATAAAGAGCACATAAATAAAAACTAGGGGCTGTTTTAGGTAAAGAAGCAATAAAGTTAGTATAGCGAGTGTGGAAAAGTGGTGGCAAGAGTTGCGAAATTCTCCCTAAGAAATTGACTAATTTACTAGACCAATAGAAAGTTTTATGTGGGAGAGGCCACTGCTAGCATGTCATCCCTGGCTTGGAATTCTATGCACTTATGATTGGAACTATTAGCAAGCATCCACAACTACTAACGTTCATTAAGGTAAAACCAAACCATAGCATTAAGATATATTGGTCCCCCTTCAATCCCGTATGCATCAATTTCTATGCTAGGTTGAAGCTTCATCACTCTTGCCCTCCAATACATAGTCCTATCAACATACAACTAACCCTATGGTGTGATCCACGTGCGCGCTCATATGATGGGCACCAAAGGACAGCAACATAACCACAAGAAAATTAAACCAATCGTAGCAATTCACCCATTACCGATAGGACAACTAAAATCTAGTCAGACATCATAGGATGGCAACACATCATTGGATAATAATATGAAGCACAAAGCACCATGTTCAAGTAGAGGGTACAACGGGTTGCGGGCCAGTGGACCACTGTAGATAGATGGGGGAAGGTGATGAAGATGTTGGTGAAGATGATGGAGGTCTTGGTGTAGATCGCCGTCGCAAGATGATGGCCCCGGCGGCGCTCCGGCGCCACCGGAAGCAAGGGCGAGAGCCCCCCTCCTCCTTCTTCTTCCTTGACCTTCCCCCTAGATGGGAGAAGGGTTTCCCCTCTGGTCCATGGCCTCCATGGCGGCAGAGGGGCGAGAGCCCCTCCGAGATTGGATCTCTCTCTCTGTCTCTCTCTGTTTCTGCTTTCCAGATTCTGGCCTTTCGCCATTTCTTATATTCCCAGAGATCCTAACTCCGATTGGGCTGAAATTTGGACTGTATTTTTGATAAGCCACAAGTATAGGGGATCGCAATGGTTTTCGAGGGTAGAGTACTCAACCCAAATTTATTGATTCGACACAAGGGGAGTGTCGGTGTCAAAACCGGCGGATCTCGGGTAGGGGGTCCCGAACTGTGCGTCTAGGCGGATGGTAACAGGAGACAAGGGACACGATGTTTTTACCCAGGTTCGGGCCCTCTCGATGGAGGTAATACCCGACTCCTGCTTGATTAATATTGATGATATGGGTAGTACAAGAGTAGATCTACCACGAGATTAGAGAGGCTAAACCCTACAAGCTAGCCTATGGTATGATTGTTGTTGTGTCCTACGTACTAAAACCCTTCGGTTTATATAGACACCGAATAGGGTTAGGGTTACACAGAGTCGTTTACAATGGTAGGAGATCTGCATATCTGTATCGCCAAGCTTGCCTTCCACGCCAAGGAAAGTCCCATCCGGACATGGGACGAAGTCTTCAATCTTGTATCTTCATAGTCTAAGAGTCCGGCCGAAGATAGTTCGGCTATCCGGACACCCCCTAGTCCAGGACTCCCTCAGTAGCCCCTGAACCAGGCTTCAATGACAACGAGTCCAAATGCATAATGTCTTCGGCATTGCAAGGCGGGTTCCTCCTCCGAATACTTCATAGAAGGTTTTGAACACAAGGATAGTGTCCGGCTCTGCAAAACAAGTTCCACATACAACCGTAGAGAGAATAACTTTTTGCACAGATCTGCTGACGTATTCCGCGGCATGACATCACACCACGACCAGGCCTTTATACGAATCGTTTTTACTGTTCCACCTCAGCTCGTTTAGCGAGGCGGTTTCCTTGGCACATCTAATCAAAGCGTAGACCGTGCTCCCTTATTCCGGGATTCTCATCAATACGGACGTGGGTAACCCAAACGGGCCCCTCAGCACGCCTCCTCTATCGAAGGCGAGTCCCAATCGGCCATGGGGAGGGCTCTTGGTATTCAACCTCTTTATAATGAGACCAAGGCCCTCTTCTTTTTTACACCCTCCATCGAGTTCGCGTCGCACTTCGAGTTCTAACACCAAAAGCTTCAGACTTAGGCGCTTCGGACCTTCGACGATGTCCGGCTCCGATCAGCTTGGCCGATGGATGTCTTCTTCCGTTACAGAAGAAGATGTGCTAAAGCTGCGAGACGCCAGGTATCTAACCGGCGAGATTTCGCATAGGCTGCCTGCTCCAGGGCAGGTTATTCCCACTCCCGACCCCGGCGAGCGTGGTGTTCGTGGTCCCACTTCCTTGAGGTTTAGGCTTCCGACGGATCCCTTTGTGCGGGGCTCATCTTTTATTATGGGCTGGATTTCCATGACTTGAAACCGAAGTCCATCCTCCATATCTCGTCATTCATTGTCATATGTGAAGCCTTCCTCCGTATTACCCCTCACTTTGGACTGTGGCTCAAGACCTTCAAGGTGGAACCGAAGATGATCGAAGGGCAACAAACAGAGTGCGGAGGGGTGGTTATAAGCAAGTGTGCTGATGCTTCATGGCCCGAGGGCTCTTTTCAAGAGGAGCTTGGTTTGTGGCAACGGGAGTGGTTCTATATCACCGCTCCCAGGGGCACCAAATGGGTGGCGCCTCCTGTCTTCCGTTCAGGTCCACCACAACGGCTGGTATCATGGGTCAACAAGGGGCTAGACTGGGGGTCTTCCAAGGACGTTCCTCTGTTGCAGGGCCGTATTCAAGACCTCAAAGGAAGAGAGATCAATCTGGTCGTAGTGGCGCATGTTATGTTGATTTGGCGCCTTTCGCCTGCTAACGCCCCCTCCGCCTATGGGAATTTAATCCGGAGGGACCACGAAGTTCTCCAACATTTTATGGGTACGACGCCCGTGGAGATGTATAAACTGTTCTTCGGATCACAAGAGAAGTGTCCGGACCTGACTGAGGACGCAGGACTAAGCTGCAATCGCCCAGATGCTCAAGTAAGTAGTCTTGTACCCGGACAGGCTGTCCGTTCATTTATTATATATATATGATCTTTAAAGGAGCTTTTTCTTGAATAGGAGTGGATAGCGAAAGCAAAGTTGATAAGGTGTCCTGCTCCCCTCCCAGAGACCACGCCGGATCACATGCCGACCAAGATGTTGAAGGCCGCGCCTTTTGAAGAAGGCGAAGGGGGGAGCGGGGAAGCAACTGCCTCCATGAAGGAGGCTCCTGAGGGAGGAGGGATCAAAAGTCCCACCCTCCAAGGAGAGAAGAGGACCGCTTCGGAAGATCCGGAGGTCAAGGCCTCAAAGAGGGGAAAGAGATCTTCGTCAGAGAGTCCGGCGCTGGGAAGTATCCCAGCCGCACTATTTCCCCAAGGGGATCAGCCCTCCAGCGAGCCGTAAGTAAAAAAGAAGGGGTCTTGTAAATAAGGATCATCCCTGCATTTATTTCTAAAGATAACCGAAATTGTACCTTGTAGTTCGGATCTCATCCCTTCTCAGCAGAGCTCATCTTCGGGGGATCTTCTTCCGGAGATGATGGAGAGCGAAACGCCTCCACCTGTCGCACTCAGTCGAGGCGGACGCACCCCGAGGTGTCGTCGCGGAGGGTTTCCCAAGTCCGGCGGGGCCGGAAGGTCCAGCGCCAACCGGGCGTCTTGGTCGGAGGAGCTGAAGGATCTGCTTTCGAAGCGGTTATCTCGTAAGATCACCGTGCTCTAATGGGTACGGTGATTGAAAGAATTGCATCCGCCGAGAGCGGATTGCATGAAGCCGTCGAAGCTTGCTTGTGACGGGTTCGAGGTACGCAAAAATGATGTACCTTCCGATGCTATGCATATAGAATGCGCCATGTATACATAGTAGCCCCTGAGACTCGGTATGTTGTCAAAATTGACAGCGTGCTGAGGATCATAATCTCAGTTATAACATATCACCGCTCCTAAATAGGTGGCGGGGAGCCCGGTGGCCTGCCGGACTGATGAATATGCCGAACTAAAGCGACAACTTGACGAGGCGGATGCGGACTTCGCGCCGGTCAATAAACGGTTTGACGAGTCACAAGGTATGTGACTTCTACGCGGACACCTGGTAAGAGAGCTTGACGCCCAACCCTTACTACTTGTATGCTTAATGCAGGTGGTGCCGCTGCTGTGGAGGAGTTGCGGGCGGAGCTCGCCCGAGCTAAAGAGCAAGCCAGAAATAGTAATGCGGCCTCTTTAAGGGCGGCCGAAGAGCTAAAAGCCAAACGGGCTGCTCACTGCCGAAGCAAAGAGGAAATGGCCGATATGGCCATGAAGTTGAAGAATGCTACCGACCACTGCGGGGTTCTTGAAAAGGAACGTCAAGCGGAGCAAGAGGAGTTAAAAAAGGCCACCGCCGAGCCAAGGATGCCCGCTCCGCAATGAGAGCTGCAAAGGAAGAGCTGCGTCAGGCTGTGGATGTCGCTGCTGGAAGGCCCTTTCTGCTGCGGAGGAGGTATACAGATCCGAAGTATGCTCAGTTTGACAAGTTGTGGAGTTCGGAGGATGCTTATCTGGACTTAGCGGCGAGCGCTGCGGACGCGGTTGAGCACTTCCGAGGCCGGAAGGGGCACAGAAGGGAAGAGCTATATTGGTCGCAATTCCATAGTCCAAAGCGTCCTCTTCCGTTGTCCGATCGATTGGCCAAATGGGCCGACTGAATCGATTAACCGGACTTGCCATGAAGCATGTGCTTACTCATTTGTGGCCGGGCGGACCCCAGCCAAAGAGTTATTTTGGCTTAGTGCAGCAGTTCCTTGGTGCGGTACCGCGTATCGACGCAATAAAGCGATCGGCATGCATAGAGGGAGCGCGGATGGCTCTTGCCCGTGTCAAGACATACTGGGCGGAGATGAAGGCCACCGATGTTGCATCCCAAGACTCGGACAGAAGCCGAGTACCTGCCGAGCACTATTTTGAGGAAGTTCTTCCGAGCGCTCGTTTAATAGAAGCGCAGTGCTCGAAGGATGTTATGTTCGAATAACATGTATAATTTTATGAAACAACGTTTCAATTTAATGTAAGAGCTTTTTATACTTGTGCGTTTCAAGTAGTAAACTACTCCCTGTGCGGCCGTTGATGTATATGTGTATATAACCTGAAAGATGGCAGTCCTTGGCTTCAGCCCCCACGCACATAGTGCGGGGGTGTTTGCAAAGAAGTCGCTTTTTCACACTTGATCCAACGTCTTGGTCCTATTAAGGAGGTGGTAGCATAGCAAACTAGGAAAACGGACGATAATGCTTTATCACTTTCACTTAGCCATAGGAGTTCGAGGGTGGGGCTACTATATAGCCTGGGGCACCGCACTCCCGAATTCGGGTGCGTGTGTGCTGACCAAAAAATGGTCCTTCGTTAATGCGGAGGAATTCTAAACATTCCGGTGAGTCATCGAGTGGTTGACCAGTCTCTCGCTATATCATGACAAATCGGTTTCGGCTTTCTCTCGAGGTGCTCGCCCGGCGAACCGGGCACAATCGCAGCTTGTTCTCCTGGTGCCGTTAGCCGATAAAAGCGGAACGTAAGGCAGCAAAACACAGGAGCCGGGCAAACCCAACATTTGACCAAAGACATGATTCAGAGCTGATGCATATAAGGCCTAACTCGAGACGCCGAACACTCCCTAAGGTATTCGGTCTTTATAAAAACGGGCAGAATAATGCCATAAGCCCCTGGTGTCCAGGTACGTGCAAAAATTCTGGTGCGGCCAATGCCAAAACGCCAGCCTCCTCCTCGGTTATAGTAAGAAACCGGGGGATGTATATCAACAAGAGACAGTAAAAAAGGTTTACGCAGGGTCTTAATCTGAAAAGAATCCTTGCAACGGGTCCCTACTACACGTCTGCGCTTTGTGTCTCCGTTGTGCCGCACTGGGCCGGGTGTAGCACGTTGTTCATCCGTAAGATAGAGGAACTTAGTTGAAAATAAAAGGATCGTGCAAAAATGTACTCTATGTGAAATAAGCGAGTATGGTTCAAAAAGTAAAGAAAATTGAGCTTTATAGTCTCTTGTTGTACATGCGTGCAGCCCTTATGCGGGGTATGCCGCTAGTCGGCGCCGGACTCGTCTAGCCATGTCCGGGGTTCGAATTACCTATTCAGGTGCTTTGGTTAGCGCAGCCGGATTGATGTGGGGCTGTCAAGGCAGCCTCACGCTCCTCCGAGCTCGAGTAACACTTAATACTCCCTTTTAATGAGATGATGCCGCGTGGACCGGGCATTTTAAGTGTAAGAGATGCATAATGTGGTATTGCGTTGAAGCGGGCGAAAGCTTCACGCCCCAGTAGTGCTTGATAGCTACTTTCGAATGGGGCGATGTGGAAGGTTAACTTTTTGCGGCGGAAGTTGTCGGATGAGCCGAACAAAACTTCTAGCTGTAGGGAGCCCGTACAATGGGTATATGGGCCTGGCATTACCCCCTTAAAGGAGGTGTTGCTATGGCGAATTTTGGTTGGGTCTATCCCCATCCTGCGGATTGTGTCCTGATATATCAGGTTTATGTCACTGCCGCCGTCTATGAGGACTTGTTTAAATTGAAATCCGTCAATTATGGGATCCAATATCAAGGCAGTCCATCCTGCGTTAGGATACTTTCGGAGTAGTCCCGATGGTCGAAGGTGATTGGTTTTGACAACCGGTGTTGATACTCCACTAGGGTAGTCTGCGGTAGCGTAGTTTAGTGGGCGTCGCGCTCTTTTTCCCTTTTATCACGTGAAGTGAGTTTACTGTTTTAACCTCTTGTGGGAAATTCTTTTGTTTTCCGGGGCTCTGCTTGTGGTGCTCGTCATCATCCTCACTTGGTGTGTCGAGCCCCTTGTATTCGGCGTTGAGTCTGCCGGACTGCTTGAAGACCCAAAGAATCTCTGTGGGTATGGTTTGCGTGCTTCCGAGTATCTTGTGGATTTGACATATCTTGTCCAAGATTTTGTTTAAGTTGGATAGCTCATCAGTGTTGTCCTTAAGGGGCTGTTTTTTATTGTTCTGCCGTGAGCTTTTGAATCCGGCGTTGATTGTCGCGCTCTTTGGACCGTCCCCCTTAATCCGGCATTGGTCCTTGCTGCGTCGTGGTTTCCCATTCCCATCCCTGACTTCGGATGTACTTGGGTCGCTGGTACTGCATCTTGCTAGCCAGCTATCCTCTCCCCCGCAAAAGCGGGTCATGAGGCTTGTTAGTGCGGCCATTGTTCTCGGATTTTCTTGGCCGAGGTGTCTGGCGAGCCATTCATCTCGGACGTTGTGTTTGGAGGCTGCTAAGGCTTCGGCGTCCGGACAGTCGACTATTTGGTTCTTTTTGGTAAGGAACCTGTTCCAGAATTTCCGGGCTGACTCTCCGGGCTATTGAGTTATGTGACTTAGATCGTCTGCATCCGGAGGGCGGACATAGGTCCCCTGAAAATTTGCCCGAAATGCATCCTTGAGCTCTTCCCGACTTCCGATGGTGTTTTCGGTAAGGCTTTTAAGCCAATGCCGAGCTGGCCCTTTGAGCTTGAGGGGTAGGTATTCTATGGCGTGGAGATCATCTCCTCTAGCCATGTGTATGTGGAGGATGTAATCCTCAATCCAGACTCCAGGGTCTGTTGTTCCGTCGTATGCCTCTATGTTTACGGGTTTGAATCCCGCTGGGAATTCGTGATCCAGCACCTCATCGGTGAAACATGGGGGTGTGCGGCACCCCTATATTTGGGTGTGCTATGATGTTCGTATATTTGGCTTGTTGCATTGCTTTGAAGAGCTTGCTTTCTCGGCCCATCGATGGACCTAACTGGGCCGTATTTTTTATGCGAATCCTTATGTGGATCGCGTACCGGCTTGTGTGCGGCGCCATTTGCCGCTCTCTGTTTGCCGTGTGGTCGTCCATCCGACCGGGTGGCCTTCTTGTTCTTTGATTGTGGGGGCTCTACGGCCTCCTCATCAAATTCGCGATAGTTTTCTCTTTGGGTAGCTCTTTGTTCGGCGACTGTCGCCGTACTTATCTGCGGTATTGAGTACTTTGCTCCATCTGATTTTGAGTGCATCTTCCGCTGTTTTGAGCTTCCGCTTCTGCTTTTTCAGGCTACGCGCAGTGGCGACGAGCCTTTTGTGGAGGTTCTTCTGCTCCAACAATTTGTCCGGCGTGAGATCATCCGGACTGTTATCTTCGCCGGGGACGGGTTGTTCGTCCAAGTTGTCTTGTTCGGACGGTTGCTCGGTAGTATGTTCGCCATCCACCGGTTCGCCCTGCTCTATGGCTGGGTTTTTGTCGAGGCGGGACTTGGTGCGGCATTTACGTTGCCGTTTTGACTGCTTTTCAAGGGACTTATCCTTCGTAGTGTCCCGTTGTTCCTCGTCGTTACTTCCTTTAGGCGTGTCCACCATGTATACATCATGGGATGAGGTGGTTGTCCGGTATCCTATAGGTGCTAGTTCATGGTTGTCTCGTTCATCGTCGTCCATACCGTCGATGTCTTCGGAGTCGAAATCGAGCACGTCGTTTATGCTTTCGACAGTGGCTACAAAGTGGGTGGTGGGTGGGCGTTGAATTTCGTCGTCCGCGTCCCAACCTTCCTGACCGTAGTTCGGCCAGGGCTCTCCGGATAAAGAGAGAGACTTTAGTGAATTCAGGATGTCGCCAAAGGGCGAGTACTGAAAGATGTCCACGGCAGTGAACTCCATGACCGGTGCCCAATCGGATTCGATTGGCAGGGGCGCGGAAGGTTCGGAGTCCGGAGAGGAGTCTGGCACCTTGGAGTCACGGTCTTCGCAAAGGACAGGGATGGAGTTTGGCTCAATCTCCGTTGAGATCGTAGCCCCCGAGGCGGTGTCCAACCACTCATCCTCGATTGGGGGAACCGGCTCCAGATTAAGGATCGGAGCGGGCACTGGTGCGGCCTCCAGGGCACTGTTCGGCGGCAGAGCTAGATCGTACCCATCGAGACAGTGCTGCACGCTCGGCTGTGGCTCGAATCCGTTAAAGATCAAGTCTCCGCGGATCTCGGCCGTATAGTTCAAACTTCCAAATCTGACCTGATGGCCAGGGCGAAGCTTCGATCTGCTCCAGATGGCGGCGAATTGGCCCGCAGCAAAGCCGCCCGAATACGAAGATCTGTCCGGGAGAAAGGTCTCACCTGGACTACGCCGTCGTTGATGATCGAAGGAGCCATCGGGCCTATAGGTGACGACACAGAGGAACTCTCAATGAAAGCACCAATGTCGGTGTCAAAACCGGCGGATCTCGGGTAGGGGGTCCCGAACTGTGCGCCTAAGCGGATGGTAACAGGAGACAAGGGACACGATGTTTTTACCCAGGTTCGGGCTCTCTCGATGGAGGTAATACCCTACTCCTTCTTGATTAATATTGATGATATGGGTAGTACAAGAGTAGATCTACCATGAGATCGTGAGAGGCTAAACCCTAGAAGCTAGCCTATGGTATGATTGTTGGTGTGTCCCTACGGACTAAAACCCTTCGGTTTATATAGACACCGAATAGGGTTAGGGTTACAGAGTCGGTTACAATGGTAGGAGATCTACATATCCGTATCGCCAAGCTTGCCTTCCACGCCAAGGAAAGTCCCATCCGGACACGGGACGAAGTCTTCAATCTTATATCTTCATAGTCTAGGAGTCCGGCCGAAGATAGTTCGGCTATCCGGACACCCCCTAGTCCAGGACTCCCTCAGGGAGCCAGAGAATATTCTCAAGTATTAGCAGTTGAGTTGTCAGTTCAACCACACCTGGATAACTTAATATCTGCAGCAAAGTATTTAGTAGCAAAGTAATATGTTAGTAGTGGTAATGGTAACAAAAGTAACAGTAGAAAAAGTAATATTTTTGGTATTTTGTAGTGATTGTAACAGTAGCAACGAGAAAGTAAATAAACGAAGAACAATATGGGGAAAGCTCCTAGGCATTGGATCGGTGATGGAGAATTATGCCGGATGCGGTTCATCATGTAATAGTCATAACATAGGGTGACACAGAACTAGCTCCAATTCATCAATGTAATGTAAGCATGTATTCTGAATATAATCATATGTGCTTATGGAAAAGAACTTGCATGACATCTTTTGTCCTACCCTCCCGTGGCAGCGGGGTCCTAATGGAAACTAAGGGATATTAAGGCCTCCTTTTAATTGAGAACCGGAACAAAACATTAGCACATAGTGAATACATGAACTCCTAAAACTATGGTCATCACCGGGAGTGGTCCCGATTATTGTCACTTCGGGGTTGCCGGATCATAACACATAGTAGGTGACTATAGACTTGCAAGATAGGATCAAGAACGAACATATATTCATGAAAACATAATAGGTTCAGATCTGAAATCACGGCACTCGGGCCCAAGTGACAAGCATTAAGCATAGCAAAGTCATAGCAACATCAATCTCGTAACATAGTGGATACTAGGATCAAACCCTAACAAAACTAACTCGATTACATGATAGATCTCATCCAACCCATCACCGTCCAACAAGCCTACGATGGAATTACTCACGCACGGCGGTGAGCATCATGAAATTGGTGATGGAGGATGGTTGATGATGACGACGGCGACGAATCCCCCTCTCTGGAGCCCCGAACGGACTCCAGATCAGCCCTCCCGAGAGGTTTTAGGGCTTGGCGGCGGCTCTGTATTGTAAAACGCGATGATTTCTTCTCCTCTATTTTTTCTCCCCGAAAGCAAATATATGGAGTTGGAGTTGGCGTCGGAGGAGCTCCAGGGGGCCCACGAGGTAGGGAGTCGCGCCCTAGGGGGGAGGGCGCGCCCCCCACCCTCGTGGACAGGGTGTGGGCCCCCTGGTCTTCATCTTTTGCAATGACCTTTGTTACTTCCAAATAGACGTTCCGTGGAGTTTCAGGTCATTCCGAGAACTTTTGTTTTTGCACATAAATAACACCATGGCAATTCTGCTGAAAACAGCGTCAGTCCGGGTTAGTTCCATTCAAATCATGCAAGTTAGAGTCCAAAACAAGGGCAAAAGTGTTTGGAAAAGTAGATACGACGGAGACGTATCAATTTTTATCCGGATATTGACTTTCTTGCGGCAAAAGAAGGGCACCAACCGCCTTACGGGGTGTCCACGAGGGTCACGGGCGCGCCCACCCCCTGGGGTGCGCCCCCTGCCTCGTGGCCCCCTCGGGCATCGTCTCGTGTTGATTCTTCTTCCCAAAAATCACATATATTCCAAAAAAAATCTTCGTCAGTTTGTATCCCATTTGGACTCCTTTTGATACGGATTTTCTGCGAAACAAAAAACACGCAACAAATAGGAACTGGCACTGGGCACTGGATCAATATGTTAGTCCCAAAAATAGTATTAAAAGTTGCCAAAAGTATATGAAAGTTGTATAATATTGGCATGGAACAATAAAAAATTATAGATATGACGGAGACGTATCAGAGTTCTTAAGTAATATGATTAATTGAACTTTAATTTATCATGAACTTAGTACCTGATAGTATTTTGCATGTCTATGTTGTTGTAGATCAATGGCTCGTGCTACTGTTCCTTTGAATTTCAATGCATTCCTAGAGAAAACTAAGTTGAAAGATGATCGTAGCAACTACACGGACTGGGTCCGTAACTTGAGGATTATTCTCATTGCTGCACAGAAGAATTACGTCCTAGAAGCACCGCTAGGTGCAAGACCCGCTGCAGGAGCAACGCCAGACGTTATGAACGCCCCGAT
Organism: Aegilops bicornis; assembly: GCA_021605145.1. NCBI lineage: Eukaryota > Viridiplantae > Streptophyta > Magnoliopsida > Poales > Poaceae > Aegilops > Aegilops bicornis. Next base: position 708,919,322 of record CM038671.1, read on the forward strand.
GAAAGCAAAGCCGATGACTACTCGATAGTTCAGTGTGCCATGCTTTACGGCTTAGAAACGGGACTTCAACGACGTTTTGAACGTCATGGAGCATATGAGATGTTCCAGGAGTTGAAGTTAATATTTCAAGCAAATGCCCAGATTGAGAGATATGAAGTCTCCAATAAGTTCTACAGCTGCAAAATGGAGGAGAATAGTTCTGTTAGTGAACATATACTCGGAATGTCTGGGTACCACAACCACTTGACTCAACTGGGAGTTAATCTTCCTGATGATAGTGCCATTGATAGAGTTCTTCAATCACTACCACCAAGCTACAGAAGCTTCGTGATGAACTATAATATGCAAGGGATGAACAAGACAATTCCTGAGCTCTTCGCAATGCTAAAGGCTGCAGAGGTAGAATTCAAGAAGGAGCATCAAGTGTTGATGGTCAACAAGACCACTAGTTTCAAGAAAAAGGGCAAAGGGAAGAAGGGGAACTTCAAGAAGAACAACAAGCAAGTTGTTGCTTGATAACCCACAAGTATAGGGGATCGCAACAGTTTTCGAGGGTAGAGTATTCAACCCAAATTTGTTGATTCGACACAAAGGGAGCCAAAGAATATTCTCAAGTATTAGCAGCTGAGTTGTCAATTCAACCACACCTAGAAACTTAGTATCTGCAGCAAAGTGTTTAGTAGCAAAGTAATATGATAGTGGTGGTAACGGTAACAAAAGTAAAGACAGCAAAAGTAATGTTTTTGGTATTTTTGTAGTGATTGTAATAGTAGCAACGGAAAAGTAAATAAGCGAGAACCAGTATAGGGAAAACTCGTAGGCACCGGATCAGTGATGGATAATTATGCCGGATGTGGTTCATCATGTAACAGTCATAACATAGGGTGACACAGAACTAGCTCCAATTCATCAATGTAATGTAGGCATGTATTCCGTAAATGGTCATACGTGCTTATGGAAAAGAACTTGCATGACATCTTTTTTCCTACCCTCCCGTGGCAGCGGGGTCCTATTGGAAACTAAGGGATATTAAGGCCTCCTTTTAATAGAGAACCGGAACAAAGCATTAGCACATAGTGAATACATGAACTCCTCAAACTATGGTCATCACCGAGTGGTCCCGATTATTGTCACTTGGGTTGCGGATCATAACACATAGTAGGTGACTATAGACTTGCAAGATAGGATCAAGAACACACATATATTCATGAAAACATAATAGGTTCAGATCTGAAATCATGGCACTCGGGCCCTAGTGACAAGCATTAGGCATAGCAAAGTCATAGCAACATCAATCCCAAAACATAGTGGATACTAGGGATCAAACCCTAACAAAACTAACTCGATTACATGATAAATCTTATCCAACCCATCACCGTCCAGCAAGCCTACGATGCAATTACTCACGCACGGCGGTGAGCATCATGAAATTGGTGATGGAGGATGGTTGATGATGACGACGGCGATGAATCCCCCTCTCCGGAGCCCCGAACGGACTACAGATCAGCCCTCCCGAGAGAGATTAGGGCTTGGCAGCGGCTCCGTATGGTAAAACGCGATGAAATTTTCTCTCCGGTTTTTTCTCCCCGAAAGCCAATATATGGAGTTGGAGTTGGCGTCGGAGGGCATCCAGGGGGCCCTCGAGGTAGGGGGGCGCGCCCAGGGGGGAGGGGTGCGCCCCCCACCCTCGTGGACAGGGTGTGGGCCCCCTGGTCTTCATCCTTGGCGAGGATTTTTTATTATTTATTATAAGATATTCCATGGAGTTTCAGGTCATTCCGAGAACTTTTGTTTTCTGCACATAAAACAACATCATGGCAATTCTGGTGAAAACAGCGTCAGTCCGGGTTAGTTCCATTCAAACCATACAAGTTAGAGTCCAAAACAAGGGCAAAAGTGTTTGGAAAAGTAGATCTGACGGAGACGTATCAACTCCCCAAGCTTAAACCCTTGCTTGTCCTCAAGCAATTCAGTTGACAAACCGAAAGAGAAAAATAAAACTTTTACAAACTCTGGTTGCTCTTGTTGTTGTAAACATGAAAAGCCAGCATTCAAGTTTCAGCAATTATTATGAACTAACCATACTCACAATAACACGTAGGTCTCACAATTACTCATATCAATAATATAATCAGCTAGCGAGCCATAATAATAAAACTCGGATGACAACACTTTCTCAAAATAATCATAACATGATATAACGAAATGGTATCTCGCTAGCCCTTTACGAGACCACAAAACATAAATGCAGAGCACCTTTAAAGATCAAGGACTGACTAAACATTGTAATTCATGGTAAAAGAGATCCAGTCAAGTCATACCCAAAATAAACCAATTATAATGAATGCAAACGACAGTGTGCTCTCCATCGGGCGCTTTTTTAATAAGAAGGGTGATGACTCAACATAAAAGTAAATTGATAGGCCCTTCGCATAGGGAAGAAGGGATTTGTAGAGGTGCCAGAGCTCTTTTTTGAAATAGAGATAAATTATATTTTGAGCGGCATACTTTCACTGTCAACGCGACAACTATGAGATGGCTATATCTTCCATACTACATGCATTATAGGCAGTTCCCAAACAGAATGGTAAAGGTTTATACTCCCCCTCCTCCACAAGCATCAATACATGGCTTGCTCGAAACAACGAGTGCCTCCAATATTCAACGGGTCCCAGGGGGAGTTTTGTTTAATTATTTTGATTTGCTTTGATCTTTTTGGATCATGGGACTGGGCATCCCGGTTACCGGCCCTTTCTCGTGAATGAGGAGCGGAGTCCACTCCCCTTGAGAATAACCCACCTAGCATGGAAGATATAGGCATCCCTAGTTGCACATGATCTGCTCGAGCATACAAAACAGAATTTTTATTTGAAGGTTTGGAGTTTGGCACATACAAATTTACTTGGAACGGCAGGTAGATACCGCATATAGGAAGGTATAGTGGACTCATATGGAACAACTTTGGGGTTTAAGGAGTTTGGATGCACAAGCAGTATTCCCACTTAGTACATGTGAAGGCTAGCAAAAGACTGGGAAGCGACCAACTGAGAGAGTGACAACAGTAGTAAACATGCATTAAAATTAATTTACACCGAATATAAGCATGAGTAGGATATAATCCACCATGAACATAAATATGATGAAGGCTATGTTGATTTGATTCAACTACATGCGTGAACATGTGCCAAGTCGAGTCACTCAATTCATTCAAAGGAGGATACCATCCATCATACAACATCATAATCATTCTAATAGCATGTTGGCATGCAAGGTAAACCATTATAACTCATAGCTAATCAAGCATGGCACAAACAACTATAATCTCTAAATGTCATTGCAAATATGTTTACTTCATAATAGCTAAATCAGGAATGATGAATCATCATATTTACAAAAACAAGAGAGGTCGAGTTCATACCAGCTTTTCTCATCCCAATAAGTCCATCATATATCATCATTATTGCCTTTCATTTGCACGACCGAACGATGTGTATAATAATAAGAGTGCACGTGCATTGGACTAAGCTGGAATCTGCAAGCATTCAACTCAAGAGAGAAGACAAGTAATATGGGCTCTAAGTTAGATAAACAATAATGCATATAAGAGCCACTAAGCATTTTCAATATAGTCTTCTCGACCCCCAAAGAAAGGAAAAGAAATAAAAACTATTTACACGGGAAAGCTCCCAACAAGCAAAAGAAGAACGGGAAATATTTTTGGGTTTTCTTTTTAATTCTACTACAAGCAAGGAAAGTAGACTAACTAATTTTTTTGTTTTTTCTTAAGGTTTATCAAACACACAAGAAGAAAGAAAATAAACTAGCATGGATATTACAGTGGAAGAGTATGAGCACCGACATCTAGCAATGAGTGTGTGTGAACATAAATGTAATGTCGGTGGGAAATACGTATTTCCCCAAGCTTAGGCTTTTGGCCTAAGTTGGTCTATTGCCGTGGATAGCCCGGCCGATACCCGTAGGTGTAGCCGGGGTCATACTGTATGGCGGAATAGTTAGGATCATAATGTGATGAAGAGGACTCGATTGCCACTGGTGGCAACCGCCTCAGATCCCAAGAATAAACAGACATTCGTGGAGGCTCATCTTGTGGCTCCGGTTCGGTTGGTGCAGGATTCCGATAGGCTTGAACAGCCGCCCACGGAACAATGTAAGAACTCATAGACAAGTTAAACAAAGAGGGAGCAGGCAAAGTAATAGTCTCGTGGTGATGTTTATCAAAGTAAAATTTATATCTAAGCTCCCCTTCGCGACTCTTAACAAGAAAATCATGCGCTAGCATACTCTTATAATCTAAATAAGCACGGGGCAGCGCTGTTTCTTCTTTCTCCTCATGCCTAATAGGTATTTCAAAATATTCAGCTAGGTGTGAAGCATAAATGCCCCCAAAGATGGGGCCCTTAGTGCGGTTCAGACATAACCTCTAGCAACAATTCCACCCATACTAATAGAGTTATTGCGGTATAAACCATGGAACAAAATAATGATATCAGGAATGCTAAGGTTCCCACAGTTCCCGCGACCAATCAAGCAACGACTAGCAAATAAGGCAAAGTAGCGCAAAACATGAAAATGTATGCTAATAATTCTTGCATCAGAAACCTTTCTGGTTTCTCCCACAGTGATAGTGTTAATAAAAGCTTCCACTTCATTACGGTGTGGTTCATCTAAGGTGCCCTCAAAAGGTATTTTGCAAACCTCACAAAATTCAGCTAATGTCATCTCCTTAACAACGTCATATAAATGGAACTCTACTGTTGGAGGTGATTTCTTAGGGAAAAAGTAGAAGTTCTGCACAAAAGTATTTGTGAGTAAGAGATACTGATGATGTTGGTCGCGGAGGAAGTTGGTGAGGCCGGCGTATTCAATCAATAGATAGAAATCCTCATAAATCCCGGCTCTCCTCAAGAAGTCATCGGAAGGCCATTCACATGGCCGAACCTCCGCGATACGAGGCAAATTAAATTTGGGCTTCTGTTCTTCTTCCTTTTGTTTCTCCTTAGAACTTCGGCTCGACGAGCCCCTCAAAAATCTCTTCATTATTTCTGAAACAATCTGAATTTTTTAGTAACTTCAAATAAAAGTGAACCAACTTCAATAAAATTGATAGCAACTACTCATACAAGTGCCTAGAGCATATATCAAGCATTAGAACTACTTGGAACCATATAAATTTGACATGCAAGCTCAAGAACATGGTCACCTATGCAGCACAAATTTGCAATGAATAAAGCACTAGAACAAAAACTAATTGGACCAATGGAGGAGTCACATACCAAGGAACAATCTCCCCAAGCAGTTTTCTTGAGAGGTGCTTTGAGCTAGGAGATCGAAAATCGCAGCAAAAGTTGCTGGAACACGAGCTTGAATTGGTTTTTCGGGTTTGTGTGAGACAGAGGAAGAAGATGGGTGCAGGGATAAGTGGAGGAGGGCCACCATGGGCCAACGAGGCAGGGGGGCGCGCCCTCCACCCTCGTGGCCAGGTGGCAGCTCCCCCCTCGGTAATTTTTGCACTAAAAATCCTCAAATATTCCCGAAAAAATCATTAAATTGGCATGGCATTCTGAGGACTTTTATTTTCGGGATATTTTTATATTGCACGAATAAGTCGGGAGACAGACAGAAAAATACTATTTTACTTTATTTTTTACTAAATAACAGAGAATATAAAGAGGGTACAGAAGGTTGTGCTTCTAGTTTCATCCATCTCATGCTCATCAAAAGGAATCCACTAACAAGGTTGATCAAGTCTTGTTAACAAACTCATTCCGATTAACATGAAACCGAGAAATTTCGAATAACACTATGTTACCTCAACGGGATATGGACATCCCCAATAATAAATATATCATATTTCTTCTTGTCGAGGGGAGAGGAAATTCAAAACCTCCAAATATAATCGATGGAATTTTTCCAATAGAGTTGATACTATAAACTTGAGGTTGTTTCCTCGGAAAGTGTACCGTGTGCTCATTACCATTAACATGAAAAGTGACATTGCCTTTGTTGCAATCAATAACAGCCCCTGCAGTATTAAGGAAAGGTCTTCCAAGAATAATAGACATACTATCATCCTCGGGAATATCAAGAATAACAAAGTCCGTTAGAATTGTAACGTTTGCAACCACAACAGGCACATCCTCACAAATACCGACAGGTATAGCAGTTGATTTATTAGCCATTTGCAAAGATATTTCAGTAGGTGTCAACTTATTCAAGTCAAGTCTACGATATAAAGAGAGAGGCATAACACTAACACCGGCTCCAAGATCACATAAAGCAGTTTTTACGTAATTTATTTTAATGGAGCATGGTATAGTAGGTACTCCTAGATCTCCATGTTTCTTTGGTATTCCACCCTTAAAAGTATAATTAGCAAGCATGGTGGAAATTTCAGCTTCAGGTATCTTTCTTTTATTTGTTATGATATCCTTCATATACTTAGCATAAGGATTTGTTTTGAGCACATCGCTTAATCGCATACATAAAAGATGGGTCTAATCATTTCAGCAAAGCGCTCAAAATCCTCATCATCCTTTTTCTTGGATGGTTTGGGAGGAAAAGGCATGGGTTTCTGAATCCATGGTTCTCTTTCTTTACCATGTTTCCTAGCAACGAAGTCTCTTTTATCATAACGTTGATTCTTTGATTGTGGGTTATCAAGATCAACAGCAGGTTCAACTTCTACATCATTATCATTACTAGGTTGAGCATCATCATGAACATCATCATTAACATTATCACTAGGTTCATGTTCATTACCAGATTGGGTTTCAGCATCAGACATAGAGATATCATTTGGATTATCAGGTGGTTCAGCAATAGGTTCACTAGAAGTTCGCACAGTTCTATCATTTTTCTTTTTCTTCCTCTTAGAAGAACTAGGCATATCAATATTATTTCTCTGAGAATCTTGCTCGATTCTCTTAGGGTGGCCTTCGTGATACAAAGGTTCCTGAGTCATTCTACCAGTTCTAGTAGCCACTCTAACAAAGATTATCACTTTTCTTACTATTCATTTCATTAAGCACTTCTTTTGAGCTTTAAGTACTTGTTCTACTTGAGTGGTAACCATAGAAGCATGTTTGCTAACAATTTTAAGTTCACCTCTAATATTAGCCATATAATCACTCAAGCGTTTAATCATAAAGGTATTCTGTTTTAGTTGTCTACCAAAATAAAAAGTCATCTTGCTTAAACATAAAGTCATCAAACTCATCCAATCACTGACTAGCAATTTTAGTAGGAGGGACTTCAGTTTTATCATATCTATAGAGAGAATTTACCTTTACTACTTGTGTCGGGATATCGGGAGGTTCTTCAGTAAATAAGTAATTGAGATCATATACTTCTTCAACAAAGTGTGAATTAAGACCATGTATTTCTTCAATAGGTGGTAAATTCTTAACATCTTCAGCTTTAATACCTTTTTCTTTCATAGGTTTCTTTGCCTCTTGCATATCTTCGATCGAGAAATAGAACACCTCTCTTCTTCGGAGTTGGTTTAGGAATAGGCTCAAGAATTGGCTCGAGCTGGCTCGCTCAGAGGTGCCTAATTATTTTCATTTGTCAACATATTATTCAATAAAATTTCAGCTTCATCCGTGTTCTTTCCTGAAAAGAGAACCAGCACAACTATCCGTAATCTCTGGAAGCATCAGTTAGTCCATTATAAAAGATATCAAATATTTCAGTTTCTTAAGAGGATGATCAGCAAAGCATTAAGTAACTTGAGAAGCCTCCCCAAGCTTGTGGGAGACTTTCTTCTTCAATTTGCACAAAATTATATATATCCCTCAAAGCAGCTTGTTTCTTATGAGCAGGGAAATATTTAGCAGAGAAGTAATAAATCATATCCTGGGGACTTTGCACACAACCAGGATCAAGAGAATTGAACCATATCTTAGCATCACCCTTTAATGAGAAAGGAAATATTTTGAGTAAATAAAGGTAGCGCGATCTCTCATTATTAGTAAACAGGGCAGCTATATCATCTAACTTACGAAGATGTGCCACAATAGTTTCAGATTCGTAGCCATAAAAAGGATCAGATTCAACCAAAGTAATTATATCTGGATCAACAGAAAAATCATAATAATCCTGATCAGGAACACAGATAGGTGAAGTAGCAAAATCAGGGTCGGGTCTCATCCTACCTCTAAAAGATTCTTTAATCCATTTAACTAGCAACCTATTACGTTCAAGACTATCCTGGCAAGCAAGAATAGCTTCAGTAGATTCAGCATTAAAAAGGTAACCCTCAGGAATAGCAGGACTATTTTCATCATCACTAACATCATCGTGTTCGGGTTTCAATAATTTCTCTTTCTCTAGACCTAGAAATTTGTTCATCTAGAAATTCACCAAGAGGCAATCGTAGTATCAAGCATAGAAGTAGTTTCATCATAAGTATCATGCATAGCGTATGACAAAGATCAATAACATGCGACATATCGGAATGAATAGCAGAAGCAGGTTTAGGTGTCACTAGCTTACTCATAACACAAGGTGAATCAAGTGCAGAGCTAGATGGCAGTTCCTTACCTCCCCTCGTGGTTGAGGGATAAATTGTTGTCTTAGCGTATTTCATATTGTTCATAGTGTCCAGCAGATATAAATCCCAATTGACTCAAAGAATAGAGGTATGCTCCCCGGCAACGGCGCCAGAAAAAGGTCTTGATAACCCACAAGTATAGGGGATCGCAACAGTTTTCGAGGGTAGAGTATTCAACCCAAATTTGTTGATTCGACACAAGGGGAGCCAAAGAATATTCTCAAGTATTAGCAGCTGAGTTGTCAATTCAACCACATCTGGAAACTTAGTATCTGCAGCAAAGTGTTTAGTAGCAAAGTAATATGGTAGTGGTGGTAACGGTAACAAAAGTAAAGACAGCAAAAGTAATGTTTTTGGTATTTTTGTAGTGATTGTAATAGTAGCAACGGAAAAGTAAATAAGCGAGAACCAGTATATGGAAAACTCGTAGGCACCAGATCAGTGATGGAAAATTATGCCGGATGTGGTTCATCATGTAACATTCATAACATAGGGTGACACAGAACTAGCTCCAATTCATCGATGTAATGTAGGCATGTATTCCGTAAATAGTCATACGTGCTTATGGAAAAGAACTTGCATGACATCTTTTGTCCTACCCTCCCGTGGCAGCGGGGTCCTATTGGAAACTAAGGGATATTAAGGCCTCCTTTTAATAGAGAACCGGAACAAAGCATTAGCACATAGTGAATACATGAACTCCTCAAACTATGGTCATCACCGGGAGTGGTCCTGATTATTGTCACTTCCTGGTTGCCGGATCATAACACATAGTAGGTGACTATAGACTTGCAAGATAGGATCAAGAACACACGTATATTCATGAAAACATAATAGGTTCAGATCTGAAATCATGGCACTAGGGCCCTAGTGACAAGCATTAGGCATAGCAAAGTCATAGCAACATCAATCTCAGAACATAGTGGATACTAGGGATCAAATCCTAACAAAACTAACTCAATTACATGATAAATCTCATCCAACCCATCACCATCCAGCAAGCCTATGATGCAATTACTCACGCACGACGGTGAGCATCATGAAATTGGTGATGGAGGATGGTTGATGATGACGACGGCGATGAATCCCCCTCTCGGGCGCCCGAACGGACTCCAGATCAGCCCTCCATGAGAGATTATGGCTTGGCGGGCGTGATCGTAAAAACGCGATGAAACTTTCTCTCTGATTTTTTCTCCCGAAAGCCAATATATGGAGTTGGAGTTGGCGCCGAGGGCATCCAGGGGCCCACGAGGTAGGGGGCACGCCCGGGAGGGGCGCCCCACCCTCGTGGACAGGGTGTGGGCCCCCTGGTCTTCATCTTTGGCCAGGATTTTTTATTATTTATTATAAGATATTCCGTGGAGTTTCAGGTCATTCCGAGAACTTTTGTTTTCTACACATAAAACGACATCATGGCAATTCTGCTAAAAACAGCGTCAGTCCGGGTTAGTTCCATTCAAATCATACAAGTTAGAGTCCAAAATAAGGGCAAAAGTGTTTGGAAAAGTAGATGCGACGAAGACGTATTATTGCTCTAGTGAAGAAGCCCAAGTCTGGACCTAAGCCTGAGACTGAGTGCTTCTACTGCAAAGGGACTGGTCACTTGAAGCGGAATTGCCCTAAGTATTTGGCGGATAAGAAGGATGGCAAAGTGAAAGGTATATTTGATATACATGTTATTGATGTGTACCTTACTAATGTTCGCAGTAGTGCCTGGGTATTTGATACTGGTTCTGTTGCTCATATTTGCAACTCGAAACATGGGCTACAGATTAAGGGAAGATTGGCTAAGGACGAGGTGACGATGCGCGTGGGAAATGGTTCCAAAGTCGATGTGATCGCCGTCGGCACGCTACCTCTACATCTACCTTCGGGATTAGTTTTAGACCTGAATAGTTGTTATTTGGAGCCAGCGTTAAGCATGAACATTATATCTGGATCTTGTTTGATGCAAGATGGGTATTCGTTTAAATCATAGAATAATGGTTGTTCTATTTATATGAGTAATATCTTTTATGGTCATGCACCCTTGATGAGTGGTCTATTTTTGTTGAATCTCGATAGTAGTGACACACATATTCATAGTATTGAAACCAAAAGATATAAGTTCAATAATGATAGTGCAACTTATTTGTGGCAGTGCCGTTTAGGTCATATTGGTGTAAAGCGCATGAAGAAACTCCATGCTAATTAATGGGCTTTTGGAATCACTTGATTATGAATCACTTGATGCTTGCGAACCATGCCTCATGGGCAAGATGACTAAGACTCCGTTCTCCGGAACAATGGAGCGAGCAATAGACTTATTGGAAATAATACATACCAATATATGCGGTCTGATGAGTGTTGAGGCTCGCGACGGGTATTGTTATTTACTGACCTTCACAAATGATTTGAGCAGATATGGGTATATCTACTTGATGAAACATAAGTCTGAAACATTTGAAAAGTTCAAAGAATTTCAGAGTGAAGTGGAAAATCATCGTAACAAGAAAATAAAGTTTCTAGGATCTGATCGTGGAGGAGAATATTTGAGTTACGATTTTGGTCTTCATTTGAAACAATGTGGAACAGTTTCGCAACTCACGCCACCCGGAACACCACAGCGTAATCGTGTGTCCGAACGTCGTAACCGCACTTTATTGGATATGGTGCGATCTATGATGTCTCTTACTGATTTACCGCTATCGTTTTGGGGTTATGTGATACGTCTCCAACGTATCTATAATTTTTTATTGTTCCATGCTATTATATTACCCCTTTTGGATGTTTATGGGCTTTATTTTACACATTTATATCATTTTTGGGACTAACCTACTAACCGGAGGCCCAAATTTATATTGCTGTTTTTTGCCTATTTCAAAGTATTTCGAAGAAAAGGAATATCAAACGGAGTCCAAACGGAATGAAACCTTCGGGAGCGTGATTTTTGGAACGAACGTGATCTAGAGGACTTGGAGTGCAAGTCAAGAAGCAGCCGAGGCCTCCACGAGATAGGAGGGCGCCCCCCCTATAGGGCGTGCCCCCTGTCTCGTGGGCCCCTCGGGCGGCCACCGACGTACTTCTTCTTCCTATATATACCTACATACCCCGAAAACATCCAGGAGCACCACGAAACACAATTTCCACCGCCGTAACCTTCTCAGATCCGCGAGATCTCATCTTGGAGCCCTTGCAAGACTCACGGAGGGGAATCAACCACGGAGGGCTTCTACATCAACATCCTAGCCCCTCCGATGAGTTGTGAGTAGTTTACCACAGACCCACGGGTCCATAGTTATTAGCTAGATGGCTTCTTCTCTCTTTTGGATCTCAATACAATGTTCTCCCCTCTCTTGTGGAGATCTATTCGACGTAAACTCTTTTTTGCGGTGTGTTTGTCGAGATTCGATGAATTGTGGGTTTATGATCAAGTTTATCTATGAATAATATTTGAATCTTCTCTGAATTCTTTTATGTATGATTAAGTTATCTTTGCAAGTCTCATCTAATTATCAGTTTAGTATGGACTACTAGATTGGTCTTTCTTGCCATGGGAGAAGTGCTTAGCTTTGGGTTCAATCTTGCGGTGTCCTTACCCAAAGGATGTAAAGGGTTGCAAGGCACGTATTGTATTGTTGCCATCGAGGATAACAAGATGGGGTTTATATCATATTGCATGAGTTTACCCCTCTACATCATGTCATCTTGCTTAATGCGTTACTCTGTTCTTATGAACTTAATACTCTAGATGCATGCTGGATAGCGGTCGATGTGTGGAGTAATAGTAGTAGATGCAGGCAGGAGTCGGTCTACTTGTTATGAACGTGATGCCTATATACATGAACATTCCTAGATTATCTCATAACTATGCGCTTTTCTATCAATTGTTCGACAGTAATTTGTTCACCCACCGTAATACTTATGCTACCTTGAGAGAAGCCACTAGTGAAACCTATGGCCCCCGGGTCTATCTCTTATCATATTTGCTTTCAATCTACTTTTATTTGCACCTTTACTTTTTGCATCTATATTATAAAATACCAAAAATATATTTATCTTATCATACTATCTTTATTAGATCTCACTTTCGCAAGTGGCCGTGAAGGGATTGACAACCCATTTATTGCGTTGGTTGCGAGTTCTCGCTTGTTTGTGTAGGTGCGTGGGACTTTTGAGAAGCCTCCCATCGGATTGATACCTTGGTTCTCAAAAACTGAGGGAAATACTTACGCTACACTTGCTGCATCACCCTCTCCTCTTCGAGGAAAACCAACGCAAGCTCAAGACGTAGCAAGAAGGATTTCTGGCGCCGTTGCCGGGGAGGCTTCCACCAAGTCAAGTCAAGATTCGACCTCCCGCCAACGTGCGATTTCTGGCGCCGTTGCCGGGGAGTTCTTCGCTCAAGTCAAGACATACCAAGTGCCCATCAGAAACCCATCTCCCTCGCATTTACATTATTTGCCATTTGCCTCTCGTTTTCCTCTCCCCCACTTCACCCTTGCCGTTTTATTCGCCCTCTCTTTCCCAACCTCCTCCTCTTCTTCCCGTTTGCCTTTTTCTCATCCGCTTGTTTGCTCGTGTGTTAGTTCGCTTGCTTGTCGTCATGACTAGTCTCATATCTTCTCCGTTATCTCCCGAGAATGAAGTTCTAAATTTTAAGCAAAGGGAGGGAGAAAATCTAAAAGACGCTTGGTATAGAATTTGCAATGCTCAAAATAGATCTACCAGAAGCAATCTACTTCAGTTCTTCTTCGTAATTTTTACGTAGGTGCTAATCCTTGGTATAGATATATCCTTGATACCATTACCGGAGGGAATTTCTTGGGTAGCCATACTTTCGATTCTTATAATGCTTTAATAGATTTATTTGCCTCACCACCTCTTTTAGTTAATGGAACTATGTTAACCTTGGAGCATGTTATGCAAAGACTTGAAATTATTGAGAATAAAGTTGCTACCATTGAATCAATTGAAAATCTTGACAAAAAGATCCACAATCAAATAACCCAATATGGATCTAAGGTAGGAATGACTTTGAAAAATATTAAAGAAAAGGAACCCATAGTTAATGAGAAAATAAATCTAGACTCCACTAGAATCGATAAACTTGAGGGTATCATTACCAACTTGGGAACCGCTTTTTCTTCCGTAAAAAACACTCCAAGTTCATCTACCAAAAATACTAAGTTTATTTATGTTCCCGAGGATAAGGGTGAATCATCTAGTAAGGAAACTGTGGATCTTAAATCTATAAGTGTTCATCCCAATATTTTTGCCATCATTAAGGAACCATTTGCTATGAATGAATTTTTTCGATCTTTTGCCTAAAAATTTGACAATTACTAGAGAGAAAGAAAATTCTAAAGAAGGTAGATGCCTCATTGAAGAATTGCCTACCAAAGATGGCAATACCTAGATCTATCGTCGCTTTTATGCCTAGCTAGGGGCGTTAAACGATAGCGCTAGTTGGGTGGCAACCCAATTTTCTTTATGTTTTTGTTTCTGTTTAGGAATAAATAATCCATCTACCTTCTGTTTAGATGTGGTTTTATGTTTTAATTAGTGTTTGTGCCAAGTTAAACCTATAGGATCTTCTTGGATGATAGTTATTTGATCTTGCTGTAATTTCCAGAAACTTTCGGCTCACGAAAACAATTGTTAAAAATCACCAGAACGTGATAAAATAGTGATTCCAATTTCTGCTGATCAATAAACAAATTGCCTAGGTCGTCCTATTTTGTCTGAAGTTTTTGAGTTCCATAAGTTTGCGTTAGTTACAGATTACTACAGACTGTTATGTTTTTGACAGATTCTATTTTTCGTGTGTTGTTTGCTTATTTTGATGAATCTATGGCCAATAAAATAGTTTATAATCTATAGAGAAGTTGGAATACAGTAGGTTTAACACCAAATTAAATAAATATGTGGTAGTTTTGTTTTCTTTCACTAATGGAGCTTATAAGATTTCTTGTTGAGTTTTATGTTGTGAAGTTTTCAAGTTTTGGGTAAGCTTTTATGGACTATGGAATAAAGGGTGGCAAGAGCCTAAGCTTGGGGATGCCCAAGGCACCCCAAGACATTCAAGAATAGCCAAAGTTTAAGCTTGGGGATGCCCCGGAAGGCATCCCTCTTTCGTCTTCGTTCATTGGTAACTTTACTTGGGGCTATATTTTTATTCACCACATGATAAGTGTTTTGCTTGGAGCGTCGTGTATTATATTAGTATTTGCTTTTTAGTTCACCACAATCATCCTTGCTGTGCACACCTTTTGGGAGAAGCCTATTTGATTAGAATTTTCTAGAATACTCTTTGTGCTTCACTTATATCTTTTGAGCTTGATAGTTTTTGCTCTAGTGCTTCACTTATATCTTTTAGAGCACGGTGGTGTCTTAATTTTGAAGAAATTTCTAGTCTCTCATGCTTCACTTATATTATTTTGAGAGTCTTTTAGAATAGCATGGTATTTGCTATGGTCATAAAATTGGTCCTATAATGGTAGGCATCCAAGTTGGGTATAATAAAAACTATCATAGGAAGTGAATTGGATGCTATGATCAATTTGATACTTGATAATTGTTTTGAGATATGTAGGTAGTGATATTAAGGTCATGCTAGTTGGGTGATTGTCGGTGTACTAGAGTAGGGGTACCCTAGTATCCCGTACTCGTGCACGGACAGTTGCAGCACCCCGCGGCAGGGTTTGCCTCGTCACCGCCAAGATCCTCCGTGGCTCCTTTGGAGCCATTCAAGAACAAAGTATTTGATTAAGAAGACAAGGCCCCGCAAAGAGGAGCTTGCCGAAGGCCACTCAAGGCATGCAGAAGACAAGGCCCCAAAGAAGAGGAGCTTGCCGGAAGGCTCGAGCGCCGACAAGCCTCCTGGACGCGACAAGGATTCGTCAAGGCAAAGGCGCTTGCCGCTGACAAGCAACCTCTCTCCATCTCCGCTCCAGCTCATCCAAAGAACGTGTCGCCATGGGACCATTCCATGCGCTGCGTGTCGAGAGGTCAGGCAGCCAGCGGAGAGCAGCGATAAGCGGCGCCGACAAGCTTGCCATCGTGGCGAAGCGGTGGCGCACTGACGGTCTCTGTTAATCGTTTGGGCGACACCGACGGGCATTTATTGCTTTTGTCCCTTGCCGTCGAGTTAGGTATTTTGCATCAGACATCGCTCGGTAGGTGTACCAACTCCTGTTTTACATTTGTACCCTCGCCTATGTTGCCACCGTCGGAGACCCCTTGAGCATATAAAAGGAGGCCCATGCGCAACGTAGAAGGGGTTCGAGGTTCGGTTCATTCGACTCACTAGAGACCAGATACGCCACGCTTAGGTTTTGTAGCTCGCGACGCTCCCTAGCAAGAACACAATACATCAAACAAGCAGCAGAGGGAGTTTTATCTCTCCGGAGAGCTCCGGCTGGGTAAACTGCTCGTGTGCCTCGCCTCGATCCGCTCTTCGTGCGATCTCCGCCCCCCTCGAACCACAAAGGGGCCTGGTCCGCAGCCCCATAGGTGTTCGTGGGTACGATCAGCCTCCCGACATCTTTGGCGCGCCCGGTAGAAGCGTCGAGGCCGTGTGAATCCGATCCGACGCTCACACGAGCAGCGTCATCAACATCTTCCTCAACATGCCACCGAAGAAGAAGGCTTCGGCGCAGCAGAGCCGTCTGCTGTCGTACTCCACCCTCACCGCAGCAAACGGGTGGTGGGGCGACGCCGGCGGAGGAACGGGCGCCGACGAGGGTGTTCGCGATGTTGCCAAGTCCAAGGACAAGGCCCCGCAAACCTCGGCGTCACAAGATCCCCCGCGCCCATCTCAGAGACGCGGGACCAACAACGCCTGGCGTTCACACTGCCATACGGTCGTTGGATTGAGCCCCTCAAGACCAGCATGCGCGCCAACATGCTGGCACGAGTGAGATACGGTTGCCTGGGCGGGGTGCTGCTCCTTCTAACGTAGTTAGAAGTCCGAGCATATCCCGCTCCTCGCACCGGTCGCCAATGCCACCTACTACTCCAGCAGGCTCGCGAGAGCTCAGCCGCTCCTCGACTACCCTCCTACGGCCAAAAAGTTCGACAAGTGGAGGGCCACTATCCAGAGCCTCATCGGCTTTGCCAACGGCGACGCTCCGCGGCAACCAACGCCATCATTGCCGCGGCAAGACGACAAGGCACGAGCCGGTGGCGACGAGACTGTCGGAGGTGCGACCACCATGCACTCTCCGCCACGAAGGCCAAGATCGCCGACTCACCGGATCCACCTCGACACTGACTCCACCGCGTCATCGGATCCGCGAGCTCGCCGCGATCAGCGCCAAGTTCTTCATGAGCGACAACAAGAGGACGCCGAACTCGCATCGGCGCCGGAGAGAAGCGCGACGTCGATCCGACAAATGCGCTGGGCCTTCGCTGACATGCGCGTGCCGGAGGAGCCAGCGACTTGCCGACGCTGTAGGTTGCCCTGCGTTCACTCGTGAGCTGCGGCAAGTCCAAAGGGCCCAGCCAGAAAAACTTCAAACCAGACGTGCCGGAGAAGTATGATGGCAGGACGCATCCGTCGGAGTTCCTCAGCATCTACACCATCGCGGTGCAGGCTGCGGGGGGACGGGACGACAAGATCCTCGCCAACTACTTCCCGCTTGTGCTCAAGCCCAACGCCGATCTTGGCTCATGCACTTGCCGGACAGCTCCATATCCTCTTGGGCAGATCTGTGCCATCATTTTGTTGGTGCCTTCACAGGTGGCCACAAACCTCATGGCCAAGAGAGTGACCTTCATCTGCTCGCCCAGAAGGAAGGAGAGTCCCTGCGCAAGTTCATTCAGAGATTCACCTGCCGCGGTGATCAGCGCGTTTCATCAGAATGTGCGGAACCGCAGGATGAGGGAGGAGATGGCGATGTGCAAAGTCAAGGACGTCAGTGAGTTGTACGCCTTGGCCGACAAGTGTGCACGCGCTGAGGAAGGGAGGAGACTCCCTGTGAGAGAATGCGGAAGCGAGCTCGACAAGGAGGAGGCCGCCTGCAAAGAAGGGCCGCGGCGAGGCAACAGGAAGAAGAAAGGTAGAGAAGTGCTAGCTGTTGAGCAGTCCGCAACGGAGGTGGCGACAAGAACGCCAAGGCTGGTGGCTCGCAAGGAGGTTGCCACGACGCCAACCACTGGTCGGTGGCGGCCGCCGACAAGGTGACGGCTCCGCAAGCAAGATCGCAAGATCCACCGCACCAAGGGCCACGACCTCCAGAGCTGCAAGAAGGTCGAGCAGCTTGTCGAACAGCAGAGGGCTGAGTACGAGCGGGCGCGACAAAGAGAAGGCCTGTGAAGGAGCTGGGGAACAAGCAAGAAACGCCCCGGCCGGGAGGACGCCATGCAAGGCCAGGCAACGACAAGGAGACCGACCTCCCCGCGGCCGCGACAAGGATGAAGACGATGAAGACGACGGAGATATGGAAGACGACGACGCCGATGAGCAGGAGTTTCAGAAAGCCACAGAGGTCCTCTGCGTTGACGGGGGTGCTTCCCTGCATACCTCCCACCGCCAACTCAAGCAATGGATGCGGGAGGTCAATGCAGCGGAACCATCCGTAGAGTCACGCAAGCCTCTCAAGTGGCCCAGCACGCCTATCATTTTTGATATTGAGGACCACCCTGATCGCATAACTGCGGTCGGGTGCTTGCCGATGTTGGTCTCACCAACCATCCGCAACCTCAAGGTCACCAAAATGCTAGTTGACGGCGGGGCCGGCTTGAATCTGATCTCCTCCGCGGTGCTCCTGAAGCTTTAAATCCCTGACAGCTAGCTCGAAGAGACCGGCACCTTCCAAGGAATCAATCCGGGAAGGAGCAAGCCGAAGGGGAAGATTACGTTGCCGGTCACATTTGGCAGCGAGCTGAACTTTAGGACTGAGAGGGTTACATTCGACGTTGCCGATTTCCCATTGCCTTACAATGGGATACTTCGCCGCCCAAAGACTCGCCAAGTTCATGGCAGCCTCTCACTACGCCTACAACTTACTCAAGATGCCAGGCCCGATAAGCGCCATCTCCGCCCATGGCGACAAGAAGGATGCCCTTATCTGTGCCGACAAGATCTACCGGGATGCAGCAGGCGCGACAGATTGCCAAACACTTGCCGCTGAATCTCCCCGGGGGAAGAAGACAAAGTCCAAGTCCGCCAAGAGCTCTGATGCCCACTCCGCCAAGCGCACCTCTTCGGAGTGCTGCGCTACCGTCGAGGACGCACCATCGAGCTCCACCGCAAGTGCCGAAGATGGTAGCTCCGCCAAAGACCAAGAAGGTGCCCTTGAAGGAGGACGGCACTGGTGGTACCTTTACCATCGGTGCCTCTCTCGACTTAAATAGGAAGGCGCTCGTTGCTTTCCTGCGGGCGAATGTCGACGTGTTTGCATGGCAACCGTCGACATCCCCGGTGTTCCTGTGAAAGTGATTGAGCACCGCCGCCGTTTGTCCTCATGCATGGCCCGTCAAGCAAAAAGTCGAAGCAAGCGTTGGAACGCCAAGAATTCATAGCGTAAGAGATCAAGAAACCGGAAGCAGCAGGCCTTGTCGAGGAGTGCTCCATCCCACGTGGTTGGCCAATCACGTAGTCGCGCAAGAAGGCAAATGGAAAATGGAGACTTTGTATTGACTTCACGGATGTTAATAAAGCTTGTCCCAAAGATCCATTTCCCTTGCCGCGCATTGACCAGATTGTTGACTCCACGGCTGGATGTGATTTGCTTTCGTTTCTTGATGCATACTCAGGATACCATCAGATCTTCATGGCTGAAGAAGATGAGGAGGAGACCGCATTCATTACACCATGTGGCACATACTGTTTCATACGGATGCCTTTTGGTTTGAAGAATGCTGGTTCAACATTTGCAAGGGTAGTCCATGACGCTTTTGAGCCGCAGATGCACAGAAATGTAGAAGCCTACATGGATGACATAGTGGTCAAAAACAAGGACAAGGCAACTCTGGTTCAAGATTTGGACGAGACCTTTGAAAATCTACGCAAAATCAACCTCAAGCTGAACCCCGAGAAGTGCATGTTTGGAGTCCCTTCCAGCAAGCTTCTCGGGTTCTTCGTGTCTCAACGAGGGATTGAAGCTAATCCCGACAAGATCAAGGCCATTGAGCAGATTGAAGCACCAAAGCGCGTCAAGGATGTACGAAGACTTGCCGGTTATGTAGCTGCTCTCGGAGGTTTATTTCTAGGTTCTGCTGAGCGTACCGCCGCTTTTTCAAGTTTTTGAAATAGGCGGTTCCAATGAAATTGACTAGCGAAGAGGAGGCTGCGCTGCAGGACTTAAAGAGATACCTGTACTCCACTCCAACACTTGTCGCACCTAAACCACAAGAGAAGTTGCTGCTATATATAGCAGCAACCAATCAAGTGGTTAGTGCTGCGTTAGTAGCGGAGAGGGAGGCGGATGACGAGCCAGCAACCACGGCAAGCACATCCAACGAAAGGGGGCTTCACGACAAGCTCTGGTCCCGACAAGAACGAATCCGCGCAGACGCTGCGTGACCGAGATGCGTAAAAGGATGGTGCAGCGCCCGGTCTACTTTGTCGATTCCCTCCTGCGAGGGGGCTAGGTCAAGGTACTCTGGTGTGCAGAAATTGCTTTTCGACCTCCTCATGGCCTCGAGAAAGCTGCGCCATTACTTCCAAGCACATGAGATCACAGTTGTCACTCGCTTTCCACTGAAGAGGATACTGCAGAATCTAGAAGCAACGGGCAGGATTGTTGAGTGGGCATTGGAACTATCAAGCTTTGGTCTCAAGTTTGAAAGCACATCAACTATCCAAAGCAGAGCATTAGCAGAATTCATAGCAGAATGGACGCCAACGCTAGATGAAGAGATTCCGGAGACGAGCATTCCCGTCAAGGAAGCAAGCAAAGAGTGGCTGATGTACTTTGATGGTGCCTTCTCGCTGTAAGGCGCCGGTGCCGACGTGCTGCTTATCGCACCCACCGGAGAGCACCTCAAGTACGTAGTCCAGATGCACTTTCCCAAGGAGCAAGCAACAAACAATACTGCAGAGTATGAAGGTTTGCTTGCCGGTCTCAGGATCGCAGTGGACCTTGGGATCAAAAAGCTTATTGTTAGGGGTGACTCGCAACTTGTCGTCCGCCAAGTGAACAAAGATTACCAGAGTCCGTTGATGGAAGCCTACGTTGATGAAGTGAGGAAGCTAGAAGAGCACTTTGACGGCCTGCAAATGGAACATGTTCCAAGAGCTCAGAATGATATTGCTGACGGCCTGTCAAAGTGCGCTGCACTTAAGCTGCCGGTGGAACCAGGGATTTTCGTGCTCCGGTGACTCAAACAACCGTAACACCATCAACTGGACAAAGCAAGAAGAGGAAGTTGATCTCTGGTGACTACTTTCCGTGAGCTTCCCGAAGCCGTCGTTGCGAAGGTCCCCAAGAACAACACCAACAGGCCTTTGAGGCGGTCTGCTCCGACAAGCCCTGTGGTTTGTTTCGTTGAAGCACGCTTCCGACAAGTTTTGCTCCGCAAGCTTGTCGGGAGCGTCAAGTTCGGCAGAGCCACGGTGCTTGCCGTAGAAGTTGATGTTCCCGCAGCAAATATGCCTTTGGTCCTTGTTGTCGAGCCGCATAGCTCCAACATGGGCGCAAAGAATTGTCCATTTCCTTCGCATAAGAGAACTTCCCGAAGAGTGAGCGAAGCGGAAAGAGTAGCCCGGCAATGAGTATGTACCAGTTTGTCGACAGATACCGCATGTAAGAAGACTCAACGGTGTGAAATTGAAGTGTATTCACCGAAGACGGACAAAAGCTGTTGGCGAGAGATACATGGAGGCATATGTGGTCACCACATTGGCGCCATAGCACTTGCCGCAAAGCTTTCCGGCAAGGTTTCTTCCGCCGACAGCCCTCCAGATGCAATCGCACAAGTAACCAAGTGTGAAGCGTGCGGTTCCATTCCAAACAGATACACCAGCCAGCTCAAGCTCTCCAGACGATCCCTTTATCCTGGCCATTTTCGGTCTGGGGGCTCGACATCCTCGGCCCTTTCCCTCGAGCTGTCGGGGGCTTTGAATACTTGTACGTCGCCATCGACAAGTTCACAAAGTGGCCGGAAGTGGAAGCAGTGAGGAAGGTGACAAGACAAAGCGGTCAAGTTCTTCGTGTCGATTGTTTGCCGTTTGGAATCCCTAACAGGATCATCACCGACAATGGCACACAATTTACGAAGTCGCACCTTCATGCAAGATCGTCCAAGATCTTGGTGCCAAGGTCTTCTTTGCTTCCGTTGCTCACCCGAGAAGCAACGGTCAAGCGAGAGGGCAAATGCTGAAGTGCTTGCGCGGGCTCAAGACCGTAACTTTCGACAGTGCTGCACAAGTGCGGAAGAAACTGGATCGAGGAGCTACCGGTGGTTCTTTGGTCGATCAGACGACGCCAAATCGAGCCACCGCCGTACACCTTTTCTCTAGTCTATGGAGCAGAGGCAGTTCTCCCCACGGAACTCAGATACGGATCGCCTCGAGTGCTCGCTTATGATGAGTTTGAGCAAGAGCAGCTGCGACAAGATGACGCGCTGCTCCTTGAGGAGGATCGTCTTCAGTCATTGCGGCGAGCTGCTCGCTACCAAAGAAGCTTTGCGTCGCTACCATAGCCGCAGAAAGTTAGTGCCAAGTCTCGAGGAAGGTGACCTTGTTCTTCGCTGCGTTCAGTCCGCCAAGAATTCAAACAAGTTGATGCTGAAGTGGGAAGGCCCTTATCGGGTGAAACGAGTCACCGTGCCCGGCGCTGTCCGCCTTTGAGATCAAGATGGCATCCCGTGAGCAACTCCTGGAACATTGAGCATCTTCGTAAGTTTTACCCATAGGCGCGGTTGCGGAACCCGTTCGGCAACCACCTTTTGTACAAGTCTTGCCGCTGTTGCATGTAATCCTTCAGACAAAGCCGGGCGCAGACCCGTGCATCGATAAAGCTCATGTGTTGCGCATAACTTGTCAAATTCATGCTTTCATCATTTTATTACATGTTTTGGCTAACACTTTGTGCAGCAACCACACCCAGTAAGCAAAATCGAGCCGCTGGGCTCCATAACTTTATTTCCTCTTCTTTCTCTTTTCTCAAAGAAAGGAAGGCTCCCTCGCGCACAAGTTAACCAGGGGGGAGGAGAAGATAATACTATGGACCGTGCACCGCCGAGGAAGTTTCGCCTCATCGGGAAGCAAGAGACGTAAAAGCTAAGTTGCCAAAGTTTGAGCAATCAATTTTTAAAATTTTAAGTTATCTTCCTCGAACGATAGTACTTTGTATGGAAAACACTGCGGCGCAGAGGAACCAACTCGGCTAGTCGCGCCCTTACTTTGTTTCGAGTCCGCTCAACAACTTAAGTGAGCTGCGGTTAGTCGCGGCAAGGTTGCTTGTCGGAGGCGGCATCGCCAAAGAAGGTCTTGACGTTCGCACTCAGCGCCATGACAAACGTGTCTGCACCGACAAGTCCCCCAATTGCGTAGGGCGTAAACGCAAAGGAAGGAATCAAGTAGAGGAAATAACGTTGCATTGATCGCCTAAGATAGAGTATATTACAAAATAACTTGTCGCTGATCTAACAAAGTGTTCTAAACATGATCAGCAGTGACAAGGGAAAGATAAAATTGGCGGCCTAGTCTACGCGGTCGCCATCAATCTGCTTGATCTTGTTCACCTTGTCCACAATGGGTGCGACAAGGGCTTTGAAACTCCTCCACGTTGGCGTCATGGCGGCAAGGATCCGAGGACGCTGTTAAGGTTGAGGCCCGGATTGCGGAAGGCCACCTTTATCAACACCTTCTCGAGGGCTCTGCACAGATCTGGCGTGATTCCTCGGCCAGCTGCTTTGGGACCTCTTCCCGAGTCAGCTGGAGACCCGTCACCACGCCTTTGAAGAATAAACTGAGTTTGGCGCTGGGTTGGAGATGCTCGTCGGAGGAGTATGCAAGGTCCGCCATCCCCAGCTCCATCACCTTGTTGTGGATGTCGGCGGCGGTGTCCACAAGACCTTCAGTCCAGTGGTCCACGCTCTCCCTCAAGGTGCTCTGGGTGGAGGCGGCATTCGCTAGCAGCTCCTCCTTGACCTTGATCGTCTCCAACAAGCCCACCTCCCGCTCCCTGGCGCCGTCCAACGTCTGCGTCAGAGTGGTCAGCTTCAGCTCAAGATCCGCCTTGGAATCCTTGGCGGCGTCGAGCTCCTTGCCCCTATCAGCGAGACGACTCTGCAGCTCGCCAAGAGTGTTGGCGTCCATCTCGTGCTCATGCTTGAGCGCGGCAAGCTCTTCGCCACTCTTCTTGAGGCTGGTCTCCAGCTGTGCCACCTTCGCCTTCAACTCTTCCTTGGCGGCCTCGGCGGCTGCGGCAGCATCCTTCGCTTCCTTAAGCGCCCCGCAAGTGACTCCTCGCGCGCGGCAAGGTCTTCTTCGTGGCTGTCCAGGTTGACCTTCCGCTGCGCCACCGCTTCCTGCGGAGAGCTTCTCGGCAGCCAGCCGCTGCTCCTCCTCAGCTGCGGCCTTCTCAGGGATGAAGGCCGTGCGCTCTTCTGCAAGTTGCCCACGCGCTTCTGCTACGTCGCGGAGAGTTTCTTGATTGGCGCTCCGAAGCTCTTCTGCACGCTTCTCCATGTCCGCTCCTGCCCTCGCAACAAGTGCTTCCCGGGACTCCAACTTGGCTTGCCGGGTGCGGTAGAGCGACAGCAGCTTCTTCAGCAGCTGCTCCTCCTCGAACTTCGCCACGCTGCTGCTGCTTGGCCCACCGTCCACAGCGTCAGCCAGAGGCGAGTAGCTCGCCGTCGAAGGTCTCTCCCTCGACCGGCGCCCTGGAGCTCGGTTCCCAGGGGAGTTTGATGAAGACACCCTCGCCGGCCTTCAGGTAGGCGCCGGGCTGGGGCTCCTCGAACTGGCCTTGCGCAGCGGCGGGGAGTAGGCTGTCGGTGTAGTGCTCGGCGCTCCTGCGGCCTCGGGGCCGTCGGTCGATCGCCCGCCCCCTCGCCAGCTTCTGCGTCGGCAGCCTCGGTGGCCTTCTCGCCAACAGGCTCGTCGGCGACGGCCTCTTCTTCCACAACAACGACCTCTTCTTCCACGACGGCGGCCTCGTCGGTGTTGCCGCGCGCTTCCTCCTCGCCGGCAGCCTTGACCTCCATCGGCTCTGCGTCAGACGAAGAAAGAGCAGTCAAGCAAATGTTCAAAAAGAGAAACAAAAGAAAGCAAGCCCGAGGGAAATTTTCGTGTAAAGAAATTACCCGCAACGGCGCAGCCATGGCCTCGACCACTGGAGGGTCATCAGCGCTGTCCCTTGCCGGGTAGCCTCCCTTGCCGGAGTGGCCTCCCTTGTCGGAGGGCGCCTTGCGGAGAATCCTCCCTTGGCGGCGTAGTGGCAGCAGGAAGGATTTCGGGGGCGGCTTCCGAGCCCTCCTGATGAGGTTGCTCTGCTCCTACACAAGCAAACAATCAGGTATCAACAAAGAAGGAGCACCCTGCACACCTAATAGTAAGGAGAAAACCGCACACTTACTTTGGGGGCTGTCTTTGGGGGCTGCTCGAGGAAGGGTTGCTGGTCCGCAAGGGGTCTCAGACGCCCCCTGTTGCCACGGGAGAATCGTCCTCAACGACGACCATCGGGATCTTGGCCCTCTTCGACGCTCTTCGGGCCATTCACGAAAAAGGAAAGAGTCCGAGCAAGCAAATCAGATTCAAGATGAAGCAATAAAATTGAAGAAATATAAGCACAATCTCAAGAGCTTACTCTTCATTTTCCTCCTCCGAGCTGGCGCCGAGAAGTCAAACTCTGGCTCGCCTCCCGGTGCGACAAAGGCGGGGAGTGGGCTCTCTTGGCCGCTTGGCGGGCGTCAGCGATGCTTTGAGAAGATCCCGCCCAGCTTGTCGCAGTAGCAGTGAGGCGCCTCAGCAACATCGCTGGCATGAGCGCGTCGGGCGCTTCTTGTGGGCGATCTGCCGCCCGACTTCGTCTCCGGCCCTGCGGAGACGCCTCTTCAGCCGGAACCGGGGCTCCGGCGGCGGCAGTCGCTGGGTGGTGGAGAAGAAGCGCCCTCGGCGGGTCCACTTGACCCGCCTCGGGCTCGACAAGCTCGTCCTCGCCACGATCTCCCTTCGCCGGCAAGGCTTGCCGCCTTCGCAGCATCCGCCTCCTCCACGGTATACCCGAAGGCTCCGGCGGCGGCCTGCCGCCTCCTCCACCCTGGTGGCAATACGCGCCATCTCCTCGTCGGTGGTGTCGCGAGTGAGCCTTTTTCGCCGTCGGAGAGGATCGGCACTTCTTCCAAGTTGTCGAAGAACTGCCGCACGACCTCGCCGGGGCTCCTGCCAGTTGGAATGATCCCATGGAATCGCACAACGGCATCATGGCGCCGGATGCGGATCGAGCGCCGAAGTTGTTGCACAATGGGACGACCCCCTCGGCAACCTAAACCACTCGGGGTGATCGGGTCGTTCTTGAACAGCTCTAGCAAGCATCGCATCCAACTCCAAGACGGTGAAATTCCAGTTCAGGCCCGGCGCAACCTCATGAAGTCTGCCGCATTTTGGAACTCCCAAGCAGGCCTCCTCCTCTCCCGCAAGGGAGCGTCTGCGGCGAAGGAAGTCTGCGCCAACCGCGCTTACGGTTAGTCTGGCAAGCCCGAGGGGCAGAATCCGGGTCACAGCTATCTTCAACCTAGCATCCTCCGCGCCAAGTTACTCCAATCTCTGCCAGCGCACTATTGGGGTTTGGCGCCGCAGCGATGAAGGGCTGCTTTGGTTCTCCTCACGACCCAACACCAATTGGCTCTCCACTCCTCCCACTTGTTGCGGAACTCTCCCTCTAGATAGGCTTCTTTATTGCCGATCCTGAGACCCAAGCTATCCCTCCGCAAGTGGCTCTCCTCTCTCGACGCGGGGCACAAAGAAGTGGCGGAAGAGTGCCACATTTGGGTGGACTCCGACAAAGTTTTCGCAAAGGTGCGCGAAAACTGCCATGGTCAAGACGGCGTTGGGGGTGAAATCAAGGAGGCGGAGGCCATATGTGTTCATGATGTCGCAGAAGAACTCGGAAAAGGGCGGGCCAAGCCCGCAATAGAAGAAAAGGGCAAAAAAGGGGTACCCAGTTGGGGCCAAATCAGAAGCGGAGGCGGGGAGTACCTTCATGCGTGGATGCGCACACGTCTCCGTCGACCAAAAGAGATAGAAGACATCCCGCAGCTCCCTTGCGCCGAGCTGGGGGGGGGGGGAGATGGCCCGCTCCTTGCGCAGCGCCGCGAGCCGCTGCACCTCGGCCGACTTGACGCCCTTCTCCTTGTCGGCTTTCGGAGCCATGGCGAGGGAGGCGGAGGAGGCCGACGGCGGTGAGCGCACTTGTGGCGAAGGGGGGCGGGGCGCTGCTCTCTTCGCACCGGAGAAGAAGGGGGGAGCGGCGGTGGTTTTCTTGACAAGACAACAATGGCGGAGTGGACGGCCTGCCCCTGTTTTCTCCGCTTATAAAGAGGGGGAGGGGGCGGACGTTCCGCTTTTCCTAATAAAGAAACCCCCACGACCACGCCCACGATCTCTCGCACGGCGCCACGTCCGGTGCGTGCCGTTAGTGGGGGTCGTGGTGGGTCCGGAGCGAGTTGCGACGTGATCGAGGCCGCGTTTGACCGTGCACTGTTTTGGGCCTGGCCCGACAGCGCTCGGCACCGTGTACGGCCCAGGCCGGGGCTCTGTCGGTGTACTAGAGTAGGGTACCCTAGTATCCCGTGATTGCAGACGGACAGTTGCAAGCACCCAGCGGCAGGGTTTGCCTCACACGCCAAGATCCTCCGTGGCTCCTTGAGCCATTCAAGAGCAAAGTATTTGATTAAGAAGACAAGGCCCGGCAAGAGGAGCTTGCCGGAAGGCCACTCAAGGCATGCAGAAGACAAGGCCCCGGCAAGAGGAGCTTGCCGGGAAGGCTCGAGCGCGACAAGCCTCCCGGACGCGCGACAAGGATTCGCCGCGGCAAGCAACCTCTCTCCATCTCCGCTCCAGCTCATCCAAGAACGTGTCGCCATGGGACCATTCCATGCGCTGCGTGTCGAGAGGTCTGTGCAGCCAGCGGAGAGCAGCGATAAGCGGCGCCGACAAGCTTGCCATCGTGGCGAAGCGGTGGCGCACTGACGGTCTCTGTTGCACTTTGTTTGGGCGACAATCGACGGGCATTTATTGCTTTTGTCCCTTGCCGTCGAGTTAGGTATTTTGCATCAGTACCTTTGTTGAGTAGGTGTACCAACTCCTGTTTTACATTTGTACCCTCGCCTATGTTGCCACCTGTCGGAGACCCCTTGAGCATATAAAAGGAGGCCCATGCGCAACGTAGAAGGGGTTCGAGGTTCGGTTCATTCGACTCACTAGAGACCAGATACGCTCACGCTAGGTTTTGTAGCTCGCCTCGCTCCCTAGCAAGAACACAATACATCAAACAAGCAGCAGTAGGAGTTTTATCTCTCTGGAGAGCTCGGCTGGGTAAACTGCTCGTGTGCCTCGCCTCGATCCGCTCTTCGTGCGATCTCCGCCCCCCTCCGAACCACAAAGGGGCCTGGTCCGCCGGCCCCATAGGTGTTCGTGGGTACGATCAGCCTCCCCGACAGTGATTATGATTTTAAAGAATGCTTGTGTTTAAGTTAGCAAATCCCATAGCATGCACGTATGATTAAAGTTGTGTAACAAATTTGAAACATGAAGTGTACCTAGCTTGTGCATCCTTATGAGTGGCGGTCGGGGACGAGCGATGGTCTTTTCCTACCAATCTATCCCCCTAGGAGCATGCGCATAGTACTTGATTTTTGATGACTTCTAAATTTTCGCAATAATTATATGAGTTCTTTTGACTAATGTTGAGTCCATGGATTATACGCACTTTTACCTTTCCGCCTTTGCTAGCCTCTTGATTGCAGTGCATTGCCCTTTCTCACCTTGAGAGTTGGTGCAAACTTCGCCGGTGCATCCAAACCCCGTGATACGATACGCACTATCACACATAATCCTCCCTATATCTTCCTCAAAAGAGCCACCATACCTACCTATTATGGCATTTCCATAGCCATTCCGAGATATATTGCCATGCAACTTTCCACCGTTCCGTTCATCATCATCATGACATACTTTACTTTTGTCGTATCGCCATTGCATGATCATGTAGTTGACATCGTATTTGTGGCAAAGCCACCATGCATTATTTTTCATACATGTCACTCTTGATTCATTGCACCATCCCGGTACACCGCCGGAGGCATTCATATAGAGTCATATCTTGTTCTAGTTTCGAGTTGTAATTGTTGAGTTGTAAGAAAATAAAAGTGTGATGATCATCATTTTTAGAGCATTGTCCCAAGTGAGGAAAGCATGATGGAGACCATGATTCCCCCACAAGTCGGGATGAGACTCCGGACGAAAAAAAGAAAAAAAGGAGGCCATAAAAAAGGAGAAAAGGCCCAAATAAAAAAATAAAAAAATGAAAGAAAAAGAGAGAAGGGACAATGCTACTATCCTCTTACGACACTTGTGCTTCAAAGTAGCACCTTGTTCTTCATGTAGTGAGTCTCATATATTGTGCTTCAAAGTAGCACCATGTTTTTCATATAGTGAGTCTCATAAGTTGTCTTTTTCATACTAGTGGAAATTTTTCATTATAGAACTTGGCTTGTATATTCCTACGATGGGCTTCCTCAAATGCCCTAGGTCTTCATGAGCAAGCAAGTTGGATGCACACCCACTAGTTTCCTTTTGTTGAGCATTCATTTATAGCTCTAGTGCATCCGTTGCATGGCAATCCCTACTCCTCATGTTGACATCAATTGATGGGCATCTCCATAGCCCGTTGATTATCCTCGTCAATGTGAGACTTTCTATTTTTTTGTCTTCTCCACACAATCCCCATTATCATATTCTATTCCACCCATAGTTCTATATCCATGGCTCACGCTCATGTATTGCGTGAAGGTTGAAAAAGTTTGAGATTATTTAAGTATGAAACAATTGCTTGGCTTGTCATCGGGGTATAGAAGTTGGGAACATCTTTGTGTGACGAAAATGAAGCATAGCCTAACTATATGATTTTCTAGGGATGAACTTTCTTTTGCCATGCTATTTTGAGAAGACATGATTACTTTGATTAGTATACTTGAAGTATTACTATTTCTTTTATCAATATGAACTTTTATTTTGTATTCATTTGGATCTGAACATTCATGCCACAATAAAAGAAAATTACATTATGAATTATGCTAGGTAGCATTCCACATCAAAAATCTCTTTTATCATTTACCTACTCGAGGACGAGCAGGAATTAAGCTTAGATGCTTGATACGTCTCCAACGTATCTATAATTTTTGATTGTTCCATGCTATTATATTACCCCTTTTGGATGTTTATGGGCTTTATTTTACACATTTATATCATTTTTGGGACTAACCTACTAACCGGAGGCCCATCCCATATTGTTGTTTTTTTGCCTATTTCAGTATTTTGAAGAAAAGGATTATCAAACGGAGTCCAAACGGAATGAAACCTTCGGGAGTGTGATTTTTGGAACGAACGTGATCCAGAGGACTTGGAGTGCAAGTCAAGAAGCAGCTGAGGCCTCCACGAGATAGGAGGGCGCCCCCCCCCTATAGGGCGCGCCCCGTGTCTCGTGGGCCCCTTGGGCGGCCACCGACGTACTTCTTCTTCCAATATATACATACGTACCCCGAAAACATCCAGGAGAACCACGAAACACAATTTCCACCGCCGTAACCTTCTGTATCCGCGAGATCTCATCTTGGAGCCCTTGCCGACACTCTGCCGGAGGGGGAATCAACCATGGAGGGCTTCTACATCAACATCCTAGCCCCTCTGATGAGTTGCGAGTAGTTTACCATAGACCTACGGGTCCATAGTTATTAGCTAGATGGCTTCTTCTCTCTTTTTGGATCTCAATACAATTTTCTCCCCCTCTCTTGTGGAGATCTATTCGATGTAAACTCTTTTTGCGGTGTGTTTGTCGAGATCCAATGAATTGTACGTTTATGATCAAGTTTATCTATGAATAATATTTGAATCTTCTCTGAATTCTTTTATGTATGATTAAGTTATCTTTGCAAGTCTCTTCGAATTATCAGTTTAGTTTGGCCTACTAGATTGGTCTTTCTTGCCATGGGAGAAGTGCTTAGCTTTGGGTTCAATCTTGCGGTGTCCTTACCCAAAGGATGTAAAGGGTTGCAAGGCACGTATTGTATTGTTGCCATCGAGGATAACAAGATGGGGTTTATATCATATTGCATGAGTTTATCCCTCTACATCATGTCATCTTGCTTAATGCGTTACTCGTTCTTATGAACTTAATACTCTAGATGCATGCTGGATAGCGATCAATGTGTGGAGTAATAGTAGTAGATGCAAAGGTGAGTCGGTCTACTTGTTATGGACGTGATGCCTATATACATGATCATGCCTAGATAATCTCATAACTATGCGCTTTTCTATCAATTGCTCGACAAGAATGTGTTCACCCACCGTAATACTTATGCTATCTTGAGAGAAGCCACTAGTGAAACCTATGGCCCCCGGGTCTATCTCTTATCATATTTGCTTTCAATCTACTTTTATTTGCATCTTTACTTTTTGCATCTATATTATAAAATGCCAAAAATATTTATCTTATCATACTATCTTTATTAGATCTCACTTTCATGAAGTGGCCGTGAAGGGATTGACAACCCCTTTATTGCGTTGGTTGCAGTTCTCGCTTGTTTGTGTAGGTGCGTGGGACTTTTGAGAAGCCTCCTACTGGATTGATACCTTGGTTCTCAAAAACTGAGGGAAATACTTATGCTACACTTGCTGCATCACCCTCTCCTCTTCGAGGAAAACCAACGCAAACTCAAGACGTAGCATTATGCTTTAGAGATGGCTGCATTCACGTTAAATAGGGCACCATCTAAATCCATTGAGACGACACCACATGAACTGTGGTTTGGCAAGAAACCCAAGTTGTCGTTTCTTAAAGTTTGGGGCTACGATGCTTATGTGAAAAAGCTTCAACCTTATAAGCTCGAATCCAAATTGGAGAAATGTGTCTTTATAGGATACCCAAAAGAGACTGTTGGGTACACCTTCTATCACAGATCCGAAGGCAAGATATTCGTTGCTAAGAATGGATCCTTTCTAGAGGAGGAGTTTCTCTCAAAAGAAGTGAGTGGGAGGAAAGTAGAACTTGATGAGGTAACTGTACCTGCTCCTTTATTGGAAAGTAGTTCATCGCGGAAATTAGTTCATGTGATTCCTACACCAATTAATGAGGAAGCTAATGATAATGATCATGAAACTTCTGATCAAGTTACTACCGAACCTCGTAGGTCAACCAGAGTACGATCCGTACCAGAGTGGTACGGTAATCCTGTTCTGGAGGTCATGTTACTTGACAATGACGAACATACGAACTATGAGGAAGCGATGATGAGCCCCGATTCCGCGAAATGGCTTGAGGCCATGAAATCTGAGATGGGATCCATGTATGAGAACAAAGTGTGGACTTTGGTTGACTTGCCCGATGATCGGCAATCTATAGAGAATAAATGGATCTTCAAGAAGAAGACTGACGCTGACGATAATGTTACTGTCTACAAAGCTCGACTTGTTACAAAAGGTTTTCGACAAGTTCAAGGAGTTGAATACGATGAGACCTTCTCACCTGTAGCGATGCTTAAGTCCGTCCGAATCATGCTAGCAATTGCCGCATTTTGTGATTATGAAATTTGGCAAATGGATGTCAAAACTGCATTCCTGAATGGATTTCTGGAAGAAGAGTTGTATATGATACAACCCGAAGGTTTTATCGATCCAAAGGATGCTAACAAAGTGTGCAAGCTCCAGCGATCCATTTATGGACTGGTGCAAGCATCTCGTAGTTGGAATAAATGTTTGGATAGTGTGATCAAAGCATATGGTTTTATACATACTTTTGGAGAAGCTTCAGATTTACAAGAAAGTGAGTGGGAGCTCTGTAGCATTTCTAATATTATATGCGGATGACATATTGTTGATTGGAAATGATATAGAATTTTTGGATAGCATAAAAGGATACTTGAATAAGAGTTTTTCTATGAAATACCTCGGTGAAGCTGCTTATATATTGGGCATCAAAATCTATAGAGATAGATCAAGACGCTTAATTAGACTTTCACAAAGCACATACCTTGATAAAGTTTTGAAGAAGTTCAAAATGGATCAAGCAAAGAAAGGGTTCTTGCCTGTGTTACAAGGTGTGAAGTTGAGTTAGACTCAATGCTCGACCATTGCAGAAGATAGAAACAAAATGAAAGTCATTCCCTATGCCTCAGCCATAGGTTCTATCATGTATGCAATGCTGTGTACCAGACCTGATGTGTGCCTTGCTATTAGTTTAGCAGGGAGGTACCAAAGTAATCCAGGAGTGGATCACTGGACAGCAGTCAAGAACATCCTGAAATACCTAAAGAGGACTAAGGATATGTTTCTCGTTTATGGAGGTGACAAAGAGCTCGTCGTAAATGGTTACTTCGATGCAAGCTTTGACACTGATCCGGATGACTCTAAGTCACAAAACGGATACGTATTTATATTGAATGGTGGAGCTGTCAGTTGGTGCAGTTCCAAGCAGAGCGTCGTAAGGGATCTACGTGTGAAGCGGAGTACATAGCTGCTTGAGCAAAGCAAATGAAGGAGTCTGGATGAAAGAGTTCATATCCGATCTAGGTGTCATACCTAGTGCATCGGGTCCAATGAAAATCTTCTGTGACAATACTGGTGCAATTGCCTTGGCAAAGGAATCAAGATTCCATAAGAGAACCAAGCACATCAAGAGACGCTTCAATTCCATCCGTGATCAAGTCAAGGAGGGAGACATAGAGATTTGCAAAATACACACGGATCTGAATGTTGCAGACCCATTGACTAAGCCTCTCTCACGAGCAAAACATGATCAACACCAAGACTCCATGGGTGTTAGAATCATTACTATGTAATCCAGATTATTGACTCTAGTGCAAGTGGGAGACTGAAGGAAATATGCCCTAGAGGCAATAATAAAGTTGTTATTTATATTTCCTTATATCATGATAAATGTTTATTATCCATGCTAGAATTGTATTAACCGGAAACTTAGTACATGTGTGAATACATAGACAAACAGAGTGTCACTAGTTGCCTCTACTTAACTAGCTCGTTAATCAAAGATGGTTAAGTTTCCTAGCCATAGACACGAGTTGTCATTTGATGAACGGGATCACATCATTAGAGAATGATGTGATTGACAAGACCCATCCGTTAGCTTAGCACTATGATCATTTAGTTTGTTGCTATTGCTTTCTTCATGACTTATACATGTTCCTATGACTATGAGATTATGCAACTCCCGAATACCAGAGGAACACTTAATGTGCTATCAAACGTCACAACATAATTGGGTTATTATAAAGATGCTCTATAGGTGTCTCCGATGGTGTTTGTTGAGTTTGCATAGATCGATATTAGGATTTGTCACTCCGATTGTCGGAGAGGTGTCTCCGGGCCCTCTCGGTAATGCACATCACTATAAGCCTTGCAAGCAATGTGACTAATGAGTTAGTTGCGGGATTATGCATTACGGAACGAGTAAAGAGACTTGCCGGTAATGAGATTGAACTAGGTATGATGATACCGGCGATCGAATCTCGGGCAAGTAACATAGCAATGATAAAGGGAACAACGTATGTTGTTATGCGGTTTGACCGATAAAGATCTTCATAGAATATGTGGGAGACAATATGAGCATCCAGGTTCCGCTATTGGTTATTGACCGGAGATGAGTCTCGGTCATGTCTACATAGTTCTCGAACCTGTAGGGTCCGCACGCTTAACGTTCATTGATGATCGGTATTATGAGTTTATGTGTTTTGATGTACCGAAGGTTGTTCGGAGTCCCGGATGTGATCACAGACATGACGAGGAGTCTCGAAATGGTTGAGACATAAAGATTGATATATTGGAAGGTTATGTTTGGACACCGGAAAGGTTTCAGATAGGTTCGGGCATTTTAAGATGCAGAAGTACTGGAACCCCGGGGGGGGTTAATGGGCCTGCATGGGCTTTAGTGGAAGAGAGGGGGAGGCCGCCAGGTGGAGGCGCGTGGCCCCCAAGCCCAACCCGAATTGGGGGGGGGGCTTTCCTTCTCTCCCTCTTCCTCTTTCCTTCCCCTCCTAGTTGGACTAGGAAAGGGGGGAACCTACTCCTAGTAGGAGTAGGATTCCCCCCTTGGGCGCGCCCATGAGGCCGGCCGGCCCCCTCCTCCACTCCTTTATATACGGGGTAGGGGGCACCCCATAGACACACAAGTTGATTTCTTAGCCGTGTGCGGTGCCCCCCTCCACAGATTCCACCTCGGTCATATTGTCGTAGTGCTTAGGCAAAGCCCTGAGTCGGTAACTTCATCATCACCGTTGATACGTCTCCAACATATCTATAATTTTTTATTGTTCCATGCTATTATATATATTTTGTTTTGGATGTTTAATGGGCTTTATTATACACTTTTATATTATTTTTGGGACTAACCTATTAACCGGAGGCCCAACCCGAATTGCTGTTTTTTTGCCTATTTCAGTGTTTCGAAGGAAAAAGATATCAAACGGAGTTCAAACGGAATAAAACCTTCGGGAACGTGATTTTCGGAACAAACGTGATCCAAAGGGCTTGGAGTGGACGTCAAGCAATCAACAAGGAGGCCACGAGGCAGGGAGGCGCGCCTGCCCCCCTGGGCGCGCCCCCCACCCTCGTGGGCCCCTCGTAGCTCTCCTGACCGACTTCTTCCTCCTATATATACCTACGTACCCTGGAAACATCAGAAGGGGAGCCAAAACCCTATTTCCACCGCCGCAACCTTCTGTACCCGTGAGATCCCATCTTGGGGCCTTTTCTGGCGCTCAACCGGAGGGGGCATTGATCACGGAGGGCTTCTACATCAACACCATAGCCTCTCCAATGATGTGTGAGTAGTTTACCTCAGACCTTCGGGTCCATAGTTATTAGCTAGATGGCTTCTTCTCTCTCTTTGGATCTCAATACAAAGTTCTCCTCGATCTTCTTGGAGATCTATTCGATGTAGTCTTCTTTTTGCGGTGTGTTTGTCGAGATCCGATGAATTGTGGGTTTATGATCAAGATTATCTATGAACAATATTTGGTTCTCCTCTGAATTCTTTTATGTATGATTGGTTATCTTTGCAAGTCTCTTCCAATTATCAGTTTGGTTTGGCCTACTAGATTGATCTTTCTTGCAATGGGAGAAGTGCTTAGCTTTGGGTTCAACCTTGCGGTGTCCTTTCCCAGTGACAGTAGGGACAACAAGGCACATATTGTATTGTTTCCATCGACGATAAAAATATGGGGTTTATATTATATTGCATGAGTTTATCCCTCTACATCATGTCATCTTGCTTAAAGCGTTACTTCGTTCTTATGAACTTAATACTCTAGATGCATGCTGGATAGCGGTCGATGTGTGGAGTAATAGTAGTAGATGCAGGAAGGAGTCGGTCTACTTGTCACGGACGTGATGCCTATATACATGATCATACCTAGATATTCTCATAACTATGCTCAATTCTATCAATTGCTCGACAGTAATTTGTTCACCCACCGTAATACTTATGCTATCTTGAGAGAAGCCACTAGTGAAACCTATGACCCCCGGGTCTATTTTCCATCATATTAATCTCCCGTTATTTTCATCTATTTTACGTTGCAATCTTTACTTTTACTATTTATCATAAAAATACCAAAAATATTATCTTATCATCTCTATCAGATCTCACTTTTGCAAGTGGCCATGAAGGGATTGACATCCCCTTTATCGCATTGGTTGCAAGGTTCTTATTTTTGTGTAGGTGCGTGGGACTTGAGCGTGGTCTCCTGCTGGATTGATACCTTGGTTCTCAAAGCTGAGGGAAATACTTACGCTACTTTACTGCAAAACCCTTTCCTCTTCAAGGGAAAACCAACGCAGTGCTCAAGAGGTAGCAAGAAGGATTTCTGGCGCCGTTGCCGGGGAGTCTACGCACAAGTCAATACATACCAAGTACCCATCACAAACTCTTATCCCTCGCATTACATTATTTGCCATTTGCCTCTCATTTTCCTCTCCCCCACTTCACCCTTGCCGTTTTATTCGCCCCTCCTTCCGTTTGCCTTTCTTCCGCCATGGCTGAATCGAAAAGGGCTAAGGGTTCTCTCCCGAGTTTTAGTACTTTGGATAGTCCCTCTGTCCTCTCTAAGCTCATAAATAATGATGCTATGGAAAGACCTACCGGAGTTATCAATGATGGTTTGCATAATTTTGATGAAGATGATCCCAGAATTTTTCGTTATTTACTTGACGAGTCTTTGAAAGATGCTTGGGATAGGTTATTAAGGATCCATGCCAGCTATGTGCCCCAATATCAAATTGAAATATACCTAAAGAGCTTTTATGTTGCCTTACCCTCTTCATTTAAGCACGTCTTAGATTCTATCTTTGAAAAAGGTTCTCTCGAGGGGGATGCCATAGATACTTATGAAAAAATGAAAACCATATTTGGGCACCCCATGAGTGAGAAGGTTGAATCCACCTCTCTTTTGTGCTTTTATCAAAATGAAATTATCAAAGAGATGAAGGCTAGCTTAGATGCAAATTTCCATAGCATGCTTAATCTTTCTTCCTCCATTAATGGCCACGTTCTTTCTCAAAATAGAAATATAAATGCTATAGAGAAGAAATTTTCTCTTTTCTTCCCTAATACCAAAGAGGGCAATACCTAGATCTATCCTTGTTTTTATGCCTAGCTAGGGGCATTAAATGATAGCGCTTGTTGGGAGGCAACCCAATTTTATTTTTGTTTTTTGCTTTTTGGTTCTGTTTAGTAATAAATAATCCATCTAGCTTCTGTTTAGATGTGGTTTTGTGTTTTATTTAGTGTTTGTGCCAAGTAGAACCTTTAGGATAACCTACGGTGGTAGTAACTTTGATCTTGCTGAAAAACAGAAACTTTTGCGCGCACGAGATTAGTTTTCATAAATCACAGAAACGTGATTTTTAGTTGATTCTTTTTACAGAAGATTAATACACTAATTATATAGGACTTCCTAATTGATCAGAATTTTTGGGTTAAAGAAGTTTGCGTTAGATACAGATTGCTGCTGCATCGTTACTGTTTTGATGATTCTGTTTTTCATGTGTTGTTTGCTTATTTTGATGAATCTATGGCTAGTAACGGAGCTTATAAACCATAGAGAAGTTGGAATACAGTAGGTCTAACACCAATATAAATTAAGAATGAGTTCATTATAGTACCTTGAAGTGGTGTTTTGTTTTGTTTGAAGGAAATATGCCCTAGAGGCAATAATAAAGTTATTATTTATTTCCTTATATCATGATAAATGTTTATTATTCATGCTAGAATTGTATTAACCGAAAACGTAATACTTGTGTGAATACATAGACAAACAGAGTGTCACTAGTATGCCTCTACTTAACTAGCTCGTTGATCAAAGATGGTTATGTTTCCTAGCCATAGACATGAGTTGTCATTTGATTAACGGGATCACATCATTAGGAGAATGATGTGATTGACTTGACCCATTTTGTTAGCTTAGCACTCGATCTTTTAGTATGTTGCTATTGCTTTCTTCATGACTTATACATGTTCCTATGACTATGAGATTATGCAACTCCCGTTTACCGGAGGAACACTTTGTGTGCTACCAAACGTCACAACGTAACTGGGTGATTATAAAGGTGCTCTACAGGTGTCCCCGAAGGTATCTCTAGGCCCACTCAGTAATGCACATCACTTAAGCCTTGCAAGCATTGCAACTAATGCGTTAGTTGCGGGATGATCTATTACGGAATGAGTAAAGAGACTTGCCAGTAACGAGATTGAACTAGGTATTGAGATACCGATGACCGAATCTCGGGCAAGTAAAATACCGATGACAAAGGGAACAACGTATGTTGTTGTGCGGTCTGACCGATAAAGATCTTCATAGAATATGTGGGAGCCAATATGAGCATCCAGGTGTCGCTATTGGTTATTGACCGGAGACGTGTCTCGGTCATGTCTACATAGTTCTCAAACCCGTAGGGTCCGTGATAACCCACAAGTGTAGGGGATCGCAACAGCTTTCGAGGGTATAGTATTCAACCCAAATTTATTGATTCGACACAAGGGGAGCCAAAGAATATTCTTGAGTATTAGCAGTTGAGTTGTCAATTCAACCACACCTGGATAACTTAGTATCTGCAGCAAAGTATTTAGTAGCAAAAGTGGTATGATAATAATGGTACCAGTAGCAAAAGTAAAGATAAATGTTTTTGGGTTTTTGTAGTAGTTGACAGTAGCAACGGAAAAGTAAATAAGTGAAGAAAATTATGTGAAAAGCTCGTAGGCAATGGATCAGTGATGGATAATTATGCCGGATGCGTTTCCTCATGTAATAGCTATAACATAGGTGACATAGAACTAGCTCCAATTCATCGATGTAATCTAGGCATGTATTCCGTAAATAGTCATACGTGCTTATGGAAAAGAACTTGCATGACATATTTTGTCCTACCCTCCCGTGGCAGCGGGGTCCTAGCGGAAACTAAGGGATATTAAGGCCTCCTTTTAATAGAGAACCGGAACAAAGCATTAGCACATAGTGAATACATGAACTCCTCCAACTCCGGTCATCACCGAGAAGGATCCCGATTATTGTCACTTCGGGGTTGTCGGATCATAACACATAATAGGTGACTATAGACTTGCAAGATAGGATCAAGAACACACATATATTCATGAAAACATAATAGGTTCAGATCTGAAATCATGGCACTCGGGCCCTAGTGACAAGCATTAAGCATAGCAAAGTCATAGCAACATCAATCTCAGAACATAGTGGATACTAGGGATCAAACCCTAACAAAACTAACTTGACTACATGGTAAATTTCATCCAACCCATCACTGCTACGTCTTGAGCATGCGTTGGTTTTCCCCGAAGAGGAGAGGATGATGCAGCACAGTAGCGTAAGTATTTCCCTCAGTTTTTGAGAACCAAGGTATCAATCCAGTAGGAGGCCACGCACAAGTCCATCGTACCTGCACAAAACCATAGCTACTCGCAACCAACGCGATTAGGGGTTGTCAATCCCTTCACGGTCACTAACGAGGGTGAGATCTGATAGAGATAATATTTTTGGTATTTTTGGTATATAGATGCAAAGTGAAAAGTAAAAGGTAAAGTAAAAACAAAGCAAGTATAAAAGTGATGGAGATTGATATGATGAGAATAGACCCGGGGCCATAGGTTTCACTAGTGGCTTCTCTCAAGATCATAAGTATTCTACGGTGGGTGAACAAATTACTGTTGAGCAATTGACAGAATTGAGCATAGTTATAAGTATATCTAGGTACGATCATGTATATAGGCATCACGTCCGAGAAAAGTAGATCGAAACGATTCTGCATCTACTACTATTACTCCACTCATCGACCGCTATCCAAAGATGCATCTAGAGTATTAAGTTAAAAAGCAGTAACGCCTTAAGCAAGATGACATGATGTAGAGGAATAAATTCATGCAATATGATAAATATCCCATCTTGTTATCATCGATGGCAACAATACAATATGTGCCTTGCAACCCTTTACATCCTTTGGGTAAGGACACCGCAAGATTGAACCCAAAGCCATGCACTTCTCCCATTGCAAGAACTACCAATCTAGTTGGCCAAACCAAACGGATAATTCAAGAGACTTGCAAAGATAACTCAATCATACATAAAAGAATTCAGAGAAGATTCAAATATTATTCATAGATAAGCTGGATCATAAACCCACAATTTATCGGTCTCAACAAACACACCGCAAAAAGAAGATTACATCGAATAGATCTCCACGAGAGAGGGAGAACATTGTATTGAGATCCAAAAAGAGAGAAGAAGCCATCTAGCTACTAGCTATGGAACCGAAGGTCTGAAGTAAACTACTCACACTTCATCGGAGAGGCTATGGTGTTGATGTAGAAGCCCTCCGTGGTGGATGCCCTCCCATGTGAGCTCCTAACATGCCCCAAGATGGGATCTCGTGGATACATGAAGTTGCGGCGGTGGAATTAGGTTTTTGGCTCCTGTTCTGATCGTTCGAGGGTATGTAGGTATATATAGGAGGAAGGAGTACGTCGGTGGAGCATAAGGGGGCCCACGAGGCAGGGGGCGCGCCCCCACCCTCGTGACCGCCTCCGATGTTCCTTGGCGTAGGGTCCAAGTCTCCTAGATCACGTTCGGTGAGAAAATCACATTTCCGAAGGTTTCATTCCGTTTGGACTCCGTTTGATATTCTGTTTCTTCGAAACACTGAAAAAGGGAAAAAACATCAATTCTGGTCTGGGCCTCTGGTTAATAGGTTAGTCCTAAAAGTAATATAAAAGTGGAAAATAAAGCCCATTATAGTCCAAAACAATAGATAAAGTATCATGGAGCAATAAAAAAATATAGATACATTGGAGACGTATCAGGCATCCCCAAGCTTAATTCCTGCTCGTCCTCGAGTAGGTAAATGATAAAAAGAGAATTTTTGATGCAGAGTGATACTTTGGCATAATTTCAATGTAAATCTTCTTAATCATGGTATGAATATTCAGATCCGAAAGATTCAAGACAAAATTTCATATTGACATAAAAATAGTAATACTTCAAGCATACTAACTAAGAAATTATGTCTTCTCAAAATAATATGGCCAAAGAAAGTTATCCTGCAAAATCATATAGTCTGGCTATGCTCTATCTTCCCCACACAAAGTATTTAAATCATGCACAACCCCGATGACAAGCCAAGAAATTGTTTCATACTTTAACATTTTCAAAACTTTTTCAATCTTCACGCAATACATGAGCGTGAGCCATGGATATAGCACTATATGTGGAATAGAATGGTGGTTGTGGAGAAGACAAAAAGAGGGAAGATAGTCTCACATCAACTAGGCGTATCAACGGGCTTTGGAGATGCCCATTAATAGATATCAATGTGAGTGAGTAGGGATTGCCATGCAACGGATGCACTAGAGCTATAAGTATATGAAAGCTCAACAAAAGAAACGAAGTGGGTGTGCATCCAACTCGCTTTCTCACGAAGACCTAGGGCATTTTAGGAAGCCCATCATTGAAATATATGAGCCAAGTTATATAATGAAAAATTCCCACTAGTGCATGAAAGTGACAAAATGAGAGACTCTCTATCATGAAGATCATGGTGCTACTTTGAAGCACAAGTGTGGTAAAAGGATAGTAACATTGTCCCTTCTCTCTTTTTCTCTCATTTTTTTATTTGGGCCTTTTATATTTTTTATGGCCTCTTTTTTTTTCCGGAGTCTCATCCCGACTTGTGGGGGAATCATAGTCTCCATCACCCTTTCCTCACTTGGGACAATGCTCTAATAATGATGATCATAACACTTTTATTTTTCTTACAACTCAAGAATTACAACTCGATACTTAGAACAAAATATGACTCTATATGAATGCCTCCGTGATGTACCGGGATATGCAATGAAACATGAGTGACATGTATGAAAGAATTATGAACGGTGGCTTTGCCACAAATACGATGTCAACTATATGATCATGCTAGCAATATGCCAATGATGGAGTGTGTCATAATAAACAGAACGGTGGAAAGTTGCATGGCAATATATCTCGGAATGGCTATGGAAATGCCATGATAGGTAGGTATGGTGGCTGTTTTGAGGAAGGTATATGGTGGGTGTATGATACTGGCGAAAGGTGCGCGGTATTGGAGAGGCTAGCAACGGTGGAAGGATGGGAAAAAGTGTGTATAATCCATGGACTCAACATTAGTCATAAAGAACTCATATACTTATTGCAAGAATCTAGAAGTTATCAAAGCAAAGTATTATGCGCATGCTCCTAGGGGGATAGATTGGTAGGAAAAGACAATCGTTCGTCCCCGACCGCCACTCATAAGGAAGATAATCAATAAATAAATCATGCTCCGAGTTCATCACATAACGGTTCACCATACGTGCATGCTACAGGAATCACAAACTTCAACACAAGTATTCTTTAAATTCACAACTACTCAACTAGCATGACTCTAATATCACCATCTTCATATCTCAAAACAATTATCTAGCATCAAACTTATCTTAGTATTCAACGCACTCAAAAGAAAGTTTCACATATCTTGAATACCAAGTATATTAACATTAAGCAAATTACCATGCTATTAATGACTCTCAAAATAATGTAAGTGAAGCATGAGAGATCAATAGTTTCTTTAAAACAAATCCACCACCGTGCTCTAAAAGATCTAAGTGAAGCACTAGAGCAAAAATTATCACGCTCAAAAGATATAAGTGAATCACTATGAGCAAAACTATCAAGCTCAAAAGATATAAGTGAAGCACATAGAGTATCCTATCAAATTCCAATTCATGTATGGCTCTCTCAAAAGGTGTGTACAGCAAGGATGATTGTGGTAAACTAACAAGCCAAGACACAAATAATACAAGACGCTCCAAGCAAAACACATACCATGTGGTGAATAAAAATATAGCTCCAAGTAAATTTCCGATGGAAGTGGATTTAAAGAGGGATGCCTTCAGGGCATCCCCAAGCTTTGACTTTTGGTGTCCTTGGATTATCTTGGGGTGCCATGGGCATCCCCAAGCTTAGGCTCTTGCCACTCCTTGTTCCATAATCCATCAAAAGAATTCACCCAAAACTTGAAAACTTCACAACACAAAACTCAATAGAAATCTCATGAGCTCCGTTAGAGAAAGAAAACAAAAGACTACTTTAAGGTACTGTAATGAACTCATTCTTTATTTATATTGGTGTTAAACCTACTGTATTCCAACTTCTATATGGATCATAAACTATTTTACTAGCCATAGATTCATCAAAATAAGCAAATAACACACGCAAAACAGAATCTGTCAAAAACAGAAGAGTCTGTAGTAATCTGTAACTAACGCAAACTTCTGGAACTCAAAAAATTCTACCAAAATTAGACGACCTGGAAAATTTGTTTATTGATCAGCAGCAATTGGAATCAGTATTTTATCACGTTCTGGTGATTTTTAACAATTCGGTCACTGAGCGCAAAGTTTCTGGAAATTACAGCAAGATCAAATAACTATCATCCAAGAAGATCCAATAGGTTTAACTTGGCACAAACACTAATTAAAATATAAAACCACATCTAAACAGAGGCTAGATGGATTATTTATTACTAAGCAGCAAGGAAAAATATTGGGTTGTCTCCCAACAAGCGCTTTTCTTTAAAGCCTTTTTAGCTAGGCATTGAGATTCAATGATGCTCACAAGAAAGACAAGAATTGAGGCACAAAGAGAGCATCATAAAACATGTGACAAACACACTTAAGTCTAACATACTTCCTATGCATAGGCATATTATAGGCAAACAAATTACCGTAGCAAGCAAAAACTAGCATATGCAAGGAAGTAGAAAGGAACAATAGCAATCTCAACATAACGAGAGGTAATTTAGTAACAT
This sequence comes from Aegilops bicornis, assembly GCA_021605145.1. Classification (NCBI taxonomy): domain Eukaryota; kingdom Viridiplantae; phylum Streptophyta; class Magnoliopsida; order Poales; family Poaceae; genus Aegilops; species Aegilops bicornis. The sequence goes on from CM038671.1 coordinate 708,963,448, forward strand.
GAAAATTTCTATAACCATATTTTCCTATGTCATAATAATTACATGTAGGATCATAAGAAAATTCAACAATATAGCTATCACATAACATATTCTCAACACGATCCACATGCATGCGAAGTTGACACTCTTCCAAAATAGTGGGATTATCATTAATTAAAGTCATGATTTCTCCAAGCCCAGTTTTATCAAAAATTTCACAAGATTGAATATTCTCCAAATATGTGGGACCTAAAGTTGACATTCTTCCAAGCCCACTTTCAATATTCTTGCAAACAATATTATCAATCTCATATTCATCAAGGGGATTAAATAAATTTTCAAGATCGTAAGAAGAATCACCCCAATCATGATCATTGCAACAAGTAGAGGACATAGCAAAACTAGCATCCCCAAGCTTAGGGTTTTGCATATTTTTAGCACAATTGACATCACTAGAATTGATAGTAAAATCATTGCAATCATGCTTTTTATTCAAATATCTATCGTGAATCGCTTCATAAAGTACTTCATCACAATTTGTAGATTCACGAATTTCAGGCAAAACCTCATAAGGATAATCTAGTGCATTCAATTCACTAGCAATAGGTTCATCAAAATTGGATCTCTTAAAGAGATTAGCAAGTGGATGAGGATCCATAAACTTTTAGCAAGCGAAGATGCAAGCAAAAAGAAGGCACATGGTAACACAAGATTGAACGGAGGAAGGGTGAATAAAACATCAAGGGTGAAGTGGGGGAGAGGAAAACGAGAGGCAAATGGCAAATAATGTAATGCGAGAGATAGGGATTGTGATGGGTACTTGGTATGTTGACTTTTGCGTAGACTCCCTGGCAACGGAGCCATAAATCCTTCTTGCTACGTCTTGAGCTCGCGTTGGTTTTCCCCGAAGAGGAGAGGATGATGCAGCACAATAGCGTAAGTATTTCCCTTAGTTTTTGAGAACCAAGGTATCAATCCAGTAGGAGGCCACGCACAAGTCCCTCGTACCTGCAAAAAACGATAGCTACTCGCAATCAACGCGATTAGGGGTTGTCAATCCCTTCACGGTCACTTACGAGGGTGAGATCTGATAGAGATAATATTTTTGGTATTTTTGGTATATAGATGCAAAATGAAAAGTAAGAGGTAAAGTAAAAACAAAGCAAGTATAAAAGTGATGGAGATTGATATGATGAGAATAGACCCGGGGGCCATAGGTTTCACTAGTGGCTTCTCTCAAGAGCATAAGTATTCTACGGTGGGTGAACAAATTACTGTTGAGCAATTGATGTAATTGAGCATAGTTATGAGTATATCTAGGTACGATCATGTATATAGGCATCACGTCCGAGACAAGTAGACCGAAACGATTACGCATCTACTACTATTACTCCACTCATCGACCGCTATCCAGCATGCATCTAGCGTATTAAGTTAAAAAGCAGTAACGCCTTAAGCAAGATGACATGATGTAGAGGAATAAATTCATGCAATATGATAAATACCCCATCTTGTTATCCTCGATGGCAACAATACAATACGTGCCTTGCAACCCTTTACATCCTTTGGGTAAGGACACCGCAAGATTGAACCCAAAGCCATGCACTTCTCCCATTGCAAGAACTACCAATCTAGTTGGCCAAACCAAACGGATAATTCGAAGAGACTTGCAAAGATAACTCAATCATACATAAAAGAATTCAGAGAAGTTTCAAATATTATTCATAGATAAGCTGGATCATAAACCCACAATTCATCGGTCTCAACAAACACACCGCAAAAAGAAGATTACATCGAATAGATCTCCACGAGAGAGAGGGGGAAATTGTATTGAGATCCAAAAAGAGAGAAGAAGCCATCTAGCTACTAGATATGGACCCGAAGGTCACAAGTACACTACACACACTTCAACGAAGAGGCGAGGGTGTTGAAGTAGAAGCCCTCTATGGTGGAAGCCCCCTCCGTGAGCTCCTAACAGGCCCCAAGATGGGATCTCGTGGATACTGAGGAAGTTGCGGCGGTGGAATTAGGTTTTGGCTCCTGTTACGATCGTTTGGGGTAATGCGTAGGTATATATAGGAGGAAGGAGTACGTGGTGGAGCATCAGGGGGCCCACGAGGCAGGGGGGCGCGCCCTAGGGGGGGGGGCCCACCCTCGTGACCGCCTCCGATGTTCCTTGGCGTAGGGTCCAAGTCTCCTGGATCATGTTCGGTGAGAAAATCACGTTTCCGAAGGTTTCATTCCGTTTGGACTCCGTTTGATATTTTGTTTCTTTGAAACACCGAAAAAGGCAAAAAACAAAGCAATTTTGGGCCTCCGGTTAATAGGTTAGTCCCAAAAGTAATATAAAATTGGAAAATAAAGCCCATTATAGTCCAAAACAATAGATAAAGTAGCATGGAGCAATCAGAAATTATAGATAAGTTAGAGACGTATCAATCACCGTCTAGCAAGCCTACGATGGAATTACTCACGCACGGCGGTGAGCATCATGAAATTGGTGATGGAGGATGGTTGATGATGACGACGGCGACGAATCCCCCTCTCCGAAGCCCCGAACGGACTCCAGATCAGCCCTCTCGAGAGAGATTAGGGCTTGGCGGCGGCTTCGTCGTAAAAACGCGATGAAACTTTCTCTCTGATTTTTTCTCCCGTCTGCGAATATATGGAGTTGGAGTTGAGGTCGGTGGAGGTCCGGGGGCCCACGAGATAGGGGCGCGCCCGGGGGAGGCACGCCCCCTGTCTCGTGGACAGGGTGTGGTCCCCCTGGTGTATTTCTTTCGCCCAATAATTATTATAAATTCCAAAAAGTGCCTCCGTGGATCTTCATGACATTCCGAGAACTTTTCTTTTCTACACATAATACAACATCATGGCAGTTACGCTAAAAACAGCGTCGATGCAGGTTAGTTTCATTCAAATCATGCAAGTTAGAGTCCAAAACAAGGGCAAAAGTGTTTGGAAAAGTAGATACGTTGGAGACGTATCAACTCCCCCAAGCTTAAACCTTTGCTTGTCCTCAAGCAATTCAGTTGATAAACTGAAAGTGATAAAGAAAAACTTTTACAAACTCTGTTTGCTCTTGTTGTTGTAACATGAAAAGCCAGCATTCAGGTTTCAACAAATATTATGAACTAACCATACTCACAATAACACTTAGGTCTCACAATTACTCATATCAATAGCATAATCAGCTAGCGAGCCATAATAATAAAACTCAGATGACAACACTTTTCAAAATAATCATAACATGATATAACAAAATGGTATCTCGCTAGCCCTTTCTGAGACCGCAAAACATAAATGCAGAGCACCTTTAAAGATCAAGGACTGACTAAACATTGTAATTCATGGTAAAAGAGATCCAGTCAAGTCATACCTAATATAAACCAATAGTAATGAATGCAAATGACAGTGTGCTCTCCAGCGGGTGATTTTAATAAGAAGGGCGATGACTCAACATAAAAGTAAATAGATAGGCCCTTCGCAGAGGGAAGCAGGGATTTGTAGAGGTGCTAGAGCTCGATTTTAAAATAGAGACTGAATAACATTTTGAGCGGCATACTTTCACTGTCAACGCAACAACTATGAGATGGCTGTATCTTCCATACAACATGCATTATAGGCAGTTCCCAAACATAATGGTGAAGATTTATACTCCCCCAACCACCAACAAGCATCAATCCATGGCTTGCTCGAAACAATGAGTGCCTCCAACTAACAACAGCCCTGGGGGAGTTTTGTTTAATTATTTTGATTTACTTTGATCTTTTTGGATCATGGGACTGGGCATCCAGTTACCGGCCCTTTCTCGTGAATGAGGAGCGGAGTCCACTCCTCTTGAGAATAACCCACCTAGCATGGAAGATATAGGCAGCCTTAGTTGTAACATGAGCTGCTCGAGCATACAAAACAGAATTTTATTTGAAGATTTGGAGTTTGGCACATACAAATTTACTTGGAACGGCAGGTAAATACCGCATATATGAAGATATGGTGGACTCATATGGAACAACTTTGGGGTTTAAGGAGTTTGGATGCACAAGCAGTATTCCCGCTTAGTACATGTGAAGGCTAGCAAAATACTGGGAAGCGACCAACTTAGAGAGAGACAACAGTCATAAGCATGCATTAAAATTAATTCACACCGAGTACAAGCATGAGTAGGATATAATCCACCATGAACATAAATATCGTGAAGGCTATGTTGATTTGATTCAACTAGATGCATGAACATGTGCCAAGTCGAGTCACTCAATTCATTCAAAGGAGGATACCATCCCATCATACCACATCATAATATTCTAATAGCATGTTGGCACGCAAGGTAAACCATTATAACTCATAGCTAATCAAGCATGGCACAAGCAACTATAATCTCTAAATGTCATTGCAAATATGTTTACTTCATAATAAGCTGACTCAGAAACGATGAACTCATCATATTTACAAAAACAAGAGAGGTCGAGTTCATACCAGCTTTTCTCATCCCAATAAGTCCATCATATATCGTCATCATTGCCTTTCACTCACACGATCGAACGATGTGTATAATAATAAGAGTGCACGTGCATTGGACTAAGCTGGAATCTGCAAGCATTCAACTCAAGAGAGAAGATAGGGTAATATGGGCTCTAGGTTAAATAAACAATCATGCATATAAGAGCCACTAAGCATTTTCAATATGGCCTTCTCGACCCCCAAAGGAAAGAAAATAAAATAAAACTATTTACACGGGAAAGCTCCCAACAAGTAAGAAGAAGAACTAGAAATATTTTTTGGGTTTTCATTTTAATTTCTACTACAAGCATGGAAATTAAACTAACTAATTTTTTTGGTTTTTCTTAAGGTTTATCAACCACACAAGAAGAAAGCTAGAAAAAGGAAATTTAAACTAGCATGGATAATACAAAGGAAGAGTATGAGCACCGACGACTAGTGTGTGAACATGAATGTAAAGTCGGTGAGAAATACGTACTCCCCCAAGCTTAGGCTTTTGGCCTAAGTTGGTCTAATACCAAGGATCGCCTGGCTGATATCCATAAGTGAAACCGGGGTTGTACTGAGATGCAGCGGCAACCGCCTCCTGAGCTGCAGCGTGTTGGCGAGCTGCCTCCACTCCCCTCTCGTATTCAGCTGCTTCCTCCCTGGTGACAACATATCTTCCTTTTGCTTGATAATCAAAAAGGTAGGGAGCAGGAAGAGTAACAGGGACTACATTGCGTCTGTCATAGATTAGTCGATAATGGAGGAATTGTGCATTCCTCTCAAGAAAATGATGATTGAACATAGCTTCTTTATCCAAATAAACAGGAGGTAAAATCATATCCCCCTCTCGTGGGGCTATATTAAGATAATTAGCCACACAGGTTGCATAAATTCCTCCAAATAAATCTCCCTTTCTACTATTATTCTGCAACCTACGTGCAACTATTGCCCCCAAGTTATAACCTTTATAACCTGACACAACACTCTTGAGGACACACACAGATCGAGGGACACACATATGACAAGCTTCGTCTTTACCGTTAATGCATCTACCAATAAAGAGAGCAAAATAATGTATAGCAGGAAAATGAATGCTCCCTATGGTAGCTTGTGCTATGTCCCTAGATTCTCCCACAGTAATACTAGCAAGAAAATCTCTAAATTCAGATTTGCGAGGATCATTAATATTACCCCACTGCAGGAGTTTGCAAGCAGTTGTGAAATCTTCTAAATCCATGGTATAAGATGTATCATAAATATCAAACATGACACTAGGAGAATTACGAGTACAGTTATATTGGAACCTCCGCACAAAGGAATCAGTCAATTGATAGTACTGAGGACACTTATCTTGTAAAAAGTCCTCCAGCTCGGCATTACGCACATACGCGTCAAATTCCTCCTTGAAGCCTGCTTCGACCATAAAATCATCGGATGACCACTCACAAGCCCGTACATTTGCGTCCCTCGGCAATTCAACATCTTGCTCACGTATAGCAATCCTTGGCCCTTTCTTTGCCGAGGAACCACCTTGGTACATTCTTCTAAGCATAATTCTTTTTTTGAAAATTTCAGAAATTTTAGTAACTTCAAAATAAAAGTGAATAAAACTAAACAAGATTGATAGCAACTACTCCTACAAGTGCCTAGAGCCTATATCATGCATTGGAATTGCTTGGGACCTCAAAAATTTAACATGCAAGCTCAAGAACATGGTCACCTATGCAGCAGAAATTTGCAATGAATAAAGCACTAAAACAAAAACTAATTGGACCAATGGAGGAGTCACATACCAAGCAACAATCTTCCAAAGCAGTTTTGTGAATGGAGCTTTGAGCAAGGAGATCGAAAATCGCAGCAAAATGAGCTAGAACTCGTGCTTGAGCTGGATGGGGATTTTGTTTGGTAGAAGATGAAGTGTGTGGGTGCTGGCATAAGTGGAGGGGGCCCACCAGGGGCCCACGAGACAGGGGGGCGCGCCCAGGTGGGGTGGGCGCACCCTCCACTCTCGTGGCCTGGTGCTTGCCCCTCCTACAGTGTTTTCAGTGCCCAAAATCGTCAAATATTCCAGAAAAAATATACTAAATTTGCAGGGCATTTGGAGCACTTTTATTTTCGGACTATTTTTTAATGCACGGATAATTCAGAAAATAGACGGATAATACTATTTTTGCTTTATTTATTCTAAATAACAGAAAGTAAAAAGAGGGTACGTAAGGTTGTGCCTTCTAGTTTCATCCATCTCGTGATCATCAAAATGAATCCACTAACAAGGTTGATCAAGTCTTGTTAACAAACTCATTCCGAATAGCACGGAACTGGAGAAATTTCGAATAACACTAAGTTACCTCAACGGGGATATGAAAATCCCCAGCAATAAGAATATCATACTTTTTCTTGATAGTAGGGAGAGGAAATTCAAAACCTCCAATAATAATAGTTGGAACTTTTCCAATAGAATTGATGCTATGAACCTGAGATTGTTTCCTCGGAAAGTGTATCGTATGCTCATTACCATTAACATGAAAAGTGTCATTGCCTTTGTTGCAATAAATAATAGCCCGTACAGTATTAAGAAAAGGTCTACCAAGGATAATAGACATACTATCGTCCTCGGGAATATCAAGAATAACAAAGTCCGTTAAGATAGTGACATTTGCAACCACAACAGGCACATCCTCACAAATACCGACAGGTATAGCAGTTGATTTATCAGCCATTTGCAAAGATATTTCAGTAGGTGTCAACTTATTCAATTCAAGTCTACGATATAAAGAGAGAGGCATAACACTAACACCGGCTCCAAGATCACATAAAACAGTTCTAACATAATTTCTTTTAATAGAGCATGGTATAGTTGGTACACCCGGATCTCCAAGTTTCTTTGGTATTCCACCCTTAAAAGTGTAATTAGCAAGCATGGTGGAAATTTCATCTTCCGGTATCTTTCTTTTATTTGTGATGATATCCTTCATATACTTAGCATAAGGATTTACTTTAGGCATATCAGTTAAGCGCATACGTAAGAAAATAGGTCTAATAATTTCAGCAAAGCGCTCAAAATCCTCATCATCCTTTGACTTGGATGGTTTAGGAGGAAAGGGCATGAGTTTCTGAACCCATGGTTCTCTTTGTTTGCCATGCTTCCTAGCAACAAAATCTCTCTTATCATAACGTTGATTCTTTGATTGTGGGTTATCAAGATCAACAACAGGTTAAATTTCTACATCATTGTTTTTGCTAGGTTGAGCATCAACATGAACATTATCATTAACATTATCACTAGGTTCATGTTCATCACCTGATTGAGTTTCAGCATCACAGATAGAAATATCATTGGGATTTTCAGGTGTGTCTACAGTAGGTTCACTAGAAGCATGTAAAGTCCTATCGTTTTTCTTCTTCTTCTTTTTAGAAGAACTAGGTGCCTCTAAATTATTTCTCTGAGAATCTTGCTCGATTCTCTTAGGGTGGCCTTCAGGATATAGAGGTTCCTGAGTCATTCTACCAGTTCTAGTAGCCACTCTAACAGCAAAGTCATTTTTATTATTTAATTCATCAAGCAAATCATTTTGAGCTTTAAGTATTTTCTCAGCTTGAGTAGCAACCATATAAGCATATTTGCTAACGACTTTGAGTTCATCTTTAACTCTAGCTATATTATCGCCTACGCGTCCTATCTCGAAAGCATTATTCTTTAAATCTCTACCAACATAAGCATTAAAACTTTCTTGTCTAGCCATAAAGTCATCAAATTCATCTAAGCATGGTCTATGAAATTTAGTAGAGGGAATTTCAAGTTTATCATATCTATAGAGAGAATTTACCTTTACTACCTGTGTCGGGTTATCAAGACAATGTGGTTCTTCAACAGGCGGTATATTGAGACCATGTATTTCTTCAATAGGAGGTAAATTCTGAACATCTTCAGCTTTAATACCTTTTTCTTTCATTGATTTCTTTGCCTCTTGCATATCTTCAGGACTGAGAAATAAAACACCTCTCTTCTTCGGTGTGGTTTAGGGATAGGCTCAGGAGTTGGCTCAATTGGTTCAGGAATTACTTCAGGAATTGCCTTAGGAAGAGTCCAATTATTTTCATTAGTCAACATATTATTCAATAATATTTCAGCTTTGTCGACTGTTCTTTCCCTGAAAACACAACCAGCACAACTATCCAACTAGTCCTTTGAAGCATCGGTTAGTCCATTATAAAAGATATCAAGTATTTCATTTTTCTTGAGAGGATGATCAGGAAATGCATTAAGTAATCGGAGAAGCCTCCCCCAAGCTTGTGGGAGACTCTCTTCTTTGATTTGCACAAAATTATATATTTCCATAAGGCAGCTTGTTTCTTATGAGCAGGGAAATATTTAGCGTAGAAGTAATAAATCATATCCTGGGGACTACGCACACAACCAGGAGCAAGAGAATTATACCAAGTCTTAGCATCACCCTTTAATGAGAATGGAAATATCTTAAGGATATAAAAACAACGGGACTTCTCATCATTAGTAAATAGGGTGGCTATATCATTCAACTTGGTAAGATGTGCCACAACAGTTTCAGATTCAAGGCCATAAAAAAGATCAGATTCAACTAAAGTAATAATTTCTGGATCAACAGAGAATTCATAATCCTTATGAGTAACACAGATAGGTGAAGTAGCAAAAGCAGGGTCAGGTTTCATTCTAGCATTAAGAGACTGCTGCTTCCATTTAGCTAATAATTTCTTAAGATCATATCTATCATTGCAAGCAAAGATTTCCCTAGCAGCTTCTTCATTCATAAATAACCCTTAGGAACAACAGGCAATACATAATCATTGGGAGAACCTTCATCATCACTATCATCAGTAATAGGATTTTCAGTAATATCATTCCCCCTAACTCTAGCAAGTTGTTCATCAAGAAATTCACCTAATGGCGAAGTAGTATCGCGCACAGAAGTAGTTTCATCATGCATAGCAGAAGTGGCATCATCAATAACATGCGACATATCAGAATTCATAGCAGTAGCAGGTTTAGGTGTCGCAAGCCTACTAATAACGGAAGGAGAATCTAGTGCAGAGCTAGATGGCAGTTCCTTACCTCCCCTCGTAGTTGAGGGCAAAATCTTGGTTTTAGCGTCTTTCAAGTTCTTCATAGTGATCAACAGATATAAATCCAAAGTGACTCAGAGAATAGAGCTATGCTCCCCTGCAACGACGCCAGAAATTAGTCTTGATAACCCACAAGTGTAGGGGATCGCAACAGCTGTGGCGACCGACCTCAAACGGTCAAGCCTCTGTGCTCAGTGTCATCCCTGGATCAGTAATGCTGACACCACACAGTACTTCGAAGGATTTATAATAGAGTAGCAATCACACACTTATTACAATCGAATGTCTCAAGAGAGAACTTAATAAAATAAATATGACTTAAGGCCATCTAATACGATAACAGCGGAAGGCTTGGAAGAATAAGCGAGTCCATCAACTCCAATGGCATCACTGAGTATAGAACCACGACCTAAGAACCTTACTGTCAAATGCGAAAATTCTGCAACATGAAACGTTGCAGCCCGAAAACGGGTCAGCACATGGAATATGCTGGCAATGTAACACATAGAGAATAATGGAATGATAAGCCTATACTACATGCATATATGGCTGGTGGAAAGCTCTATGGTTACAGTTTTGCATAAAGCCAATTTTTCCCTACTGCAAAGGAATAAATTTATTTAACTGTCATGGTGGTTGTGAAACATTGAGAATGGTTGACAGCATTCTCAATCCCAATTAAAAGTACTCATTAACAAACCCAACAATATTAATTAGAAGTAACATGATGAGATTCACATGATATCCAGGTACTAGATACTCAAGATGTCCATAACCGGGGACACGGCTAACCATGATTAGTTTATACACTCTGCAGAGGTTTGCGCATTTTTCCCCACAAGACTCGATCACCTCCGTTTGGTTTCTCGCACTACATGGTGTTTGAGAAACGGATGACCGAGACATAGTCTTTCAGAAGCACTAGCACCTTACTTGTGGGTAGATCGGTACACCTACTTTCCCCTACATCTGCTAGTCTACCCGTAAGAGTTCGCACAACTTAGTCAACTATGCGAGCCCATAATGGCTTGTGGCTGCACACGGAAGTTTCTAGTTTGAATAATCTCATGATCCCTTTGAGCACAGGTGGCGGTCCAAGAAATACAGCAGAGTCCTGATAGAAACCAGGTGCCTCAATCCACCCGGATGTGTGTTTAAGTTGCCACCTTAAATAAACCATTAAATAACAATCTCACATCTGTCATGGAATACACTCACCCAATCCACGTCTACTAGCATAGCATAGCATAATAAGCAAACGTAGAAGTAACTCCCAAAGGTTTGATAATAAAACAGGTAATAGGTACTACCTCATCTACTTCCCATCCCACAATTTAATTAGATCCTAATCATGCAAGCGTTTGAGAAATAGATCTAATGCGTAAAAACTGGGTATGAGAAAAGTATGATCAAAGTGTTACTTGCCTTCGATGATCCGCAAAACCTAGAGATTCGAAGTAACAAGCGGCGCACTCCGGGTATCTATCACAGACAAACAAACAAGCATACAATAAGTACTCATCTAATGCACAGGTAAAACTCAAATAGATCTAACCAGATTGTTCAACTTAAGAACTCCGGTTTGCAAAAGGAATCAAATCAAACGAAGCAACGAAAGTCAAACGGCGGAAGAAAACAGCTTCGTTTTACTAATCTGGATCTAGGTAAAATTTTACAGATGCAAAAACTTGTTTAAATAGATTATTCGGAAAGAGGGTTTCGAGATGAAACTCCAGGCGCTTGAATCGCCTGATTCCGATAAACGAGCGAAAAGTTATACTAAAACGAAAATCGGATCTGGAATCGCTATCAGAAAAATCGCAGATTAAATCCGAGAAAAAGAAAAATACGACGAACAGATTCGAACGGAAAATAAAATAAAATAAAAAAACCGAAGAAAACCGATCGGTTTTTTTTAAAAAAAAATTGGCACGGAAATCGAGGCACGGCAAACCTCGTAAGGCGCGCTGCTCCGGTGGGTCGGCGGCGGCGAACTCCGGCGGGCTCGGGTGGGCCGGGGTGGCGGCTCGGGTGGGCTGGGGCTCCCAGGCGGCCGCTATTTAAAAGCGCCCAGCGGAGTGCCGCCGCAGTACGGCCGGTAAAGTGATTCGTTTTTAATAAAACATTACGCGTAGAAAAAAAATCAAAAGAAGTACCAAACGGACTCCAAAAATCCCAAAATAAATTTTCCCCGGTTTCTAGAATCAAGACGGATTTAATGAACATTTATTTGGGGCCTAGATGCAATTTTAAAAAAACGCGCATTTTTCTTAAATTCAAATAAAAAGGCGAAAAACTCCAAAATAAAATCTTATTTGATTTTATTATTAAATCTTCATTATTTCTTTATTTTGGGAAAGTCATTTTATTCCCTCTCGCATATTTTTGTAATAGAAATAATTGAAGATAAAATAATTAAAATCAACGATCCTATTTTCAAAATTTGAGAAAACTCAAATATGAAAATAACGAAAATCCCAACTCTCCGAGGGTCCTTGACTTGTGTAGAATTACTAGGATCGAGCAAAATGCAAATAAAATGCAATGAAAAAAATGAAATGCAATGATGCTCTATGTATAACATTCCAAATTGAAAATTTGGGATGTTACAAACCTACCCTTAAGATGAATCTACCCTCGAGATTCGGGTTAACTAGAAAATAGGCGAGGTGGTCTTTAAGCAAATCTTCCTCCCGTTCCCTGTGTGGCTTCATCCTCGTGTGGTGGCTCCTTTGAACTTTGCAAAACTTAATGACCTTGTTGCGAGTGACTCTGCTGGCATACTCCAAAATCTTAACCGGTTTCTCCTCGTAGGTCAAATCATCATTCAACTGAATCGCTTCCAGTGGCACGGTATCTCTCAGTGGTATATCAGCCATCTCTGCGTGACACTTCTTCAACTGTGAAACGTGAAACACATCATGAACTCCTGACAATCCTTCGGGTAATTCCAACTTGTACGCAACTTCTCCCATGCGTTCCAAAACACGATAAGGTCCTACAAATCGAGGTGCTAACTTTCCTTTAACTCCAAAACGCTTAACTCCTCGAAGTGGCAATACTCGAAGATAAACTCTGTCTCCGATTTCGTATTCTGTCTCCTTGCGTTTTGAATCCGCATAACTTTTCTGTCTTGATTGGGCTACCTTGAGCCTATCGCGAATCAACTTTACTTTCTGTTCAGACTCCTTAATCAAATCCGGTCCAAACAACTGGCGGTCTCCAACTTCATCCCACAACAACGGGGTCCTGCACCTCCTTTCGTACGAGGCTTCGAAAGGGGCCATCTTCAGACTGGTTTGGTAACTGTTGTTATAAGAAAACTCCGCATAGGGTAAATTGTCATCCCAACTTGATCCATAATCCAAAGCACAAGCTCTAAGCATATCCTCCAAAATCTGGTTGACTCTCTCGGTTTCTCCATCTGTCTGTGGATGAAAAGTTGTGCTAAACTCGATCTGGTTCCCAAAGTCTCATGCAATCGCTTCCGAACTTTGAGGTGAATTGGGTTCCTCTATCTGATACGATACTCCTCGGAACTCCATGCAAGCATACAATCCTGGTCATGTATATCTTGGCCAATTTGGCACTGCTGTAGGTAGTCTTTACTGGAATGAAATGAGCTACCTTCGTCAAACGATCGACTATAACCCAAATCGAGTCATAGCCTGAACGAGTCCTGGGCAATCCCGTGATGAAATCCATACCTAGTTTATCCCACTTCCATTCGGGTATAGGCAATGGCTGTAGCAATCCTCAAGCTTCGATGTTACGCCTTCACCCTCGACATACATCACAAACTGCTACATACTCTGCAATATCCTTCTTCATTCCGGTCCACCAGAAAGTATTTTTCAAATCCAAATACATCTTGGTATTTCCTGGGTGAATCGAATATGGTGAATCATGTGCCTCTTGTAGAATCAACTTCCCGATCTCCGGGTCATTGGGCACATAAACACGGTCCTCGAACCATAGGGTATCGTGCTCATCCTCACGAAATCCCTTTGCTTTTACTTCGCTCATTCTCTCCTTTATAGAGGCAATCTCTTTGTCAGTCTTCTGAGCTTCCCTGATCTTATCCATCAAAGTTGACTGAATCTCCGGTCTTTGCTACATAGCCTCTCGGAACTATTTCCAAACATAGCTCTCGAAGATCCTTGGCTAACTCTTTTGGTATTTCTCCCGTCATTAGTGTGTTGACGTGACTCTTACGGCTCAACGCGTCTGCTACAACGTTAGCCTTTCCGGGGTGATAATGCAATCTCATATCATAGTCTTTGATGAGTTCCAACCATCTCCTTTTCCTGAGATTTAGCTCCTTCTGCGTGAAGATGTATTTCAAACTCTTGTGATCCGTATACACCTCACAACGATTTCCAATGAGGAAATGTCTCCATGTCTTCAATGCATGCACTACGACTGCTAACTCCAAATCATGCGTAGCATAATTTAACTCATGAGGCTTAAGCTGTCGTGAAGCATAGGAAACAACTCTCCCCTCCTGCATAAGCACTGCTCCAAGTCCTCTACGTGAAGCGTCGCAATACACCTCATAATCCTTGGTCCGATCCGCAGAATTAACACTGGTGAGGTAACCAATCGTTTCTTCAACTCTTGGAAACTAGCTTCACAGTCCTCGGTCCAAATGAACTTGGTATCCTTCTTTAACAATTCTGTCATAGGCTTCGCAATCCTTGAGAAATTCTCAATGAATCTCTGGTAGTATCCTGCGAGTCCAAGGAAACTCCGGATCTCTCCAACGGTTGTTGGTGCTTCCCAGTTGGTTACGGTGACAACTTTAGTGGGGTCTACTGCTATACCTTCTCCGGATATAACATGTCCAAGAAATCCAACTTCCTTCAACCAAAACTCACACTTGCTGAACTTGGCATACAACTGATGTTCTCTGAGCTTCTCGAGTACCAAACGCAAATGCTCCTTATGTTCCTCTTCATTCTTCGAGTAAACCAGAATATCATCAATGAACACCACGACGAACTTATCCAAAAACTCCATAAACACTTTGTTCATCATGTTCATAAAATAGGCAGGTGCGTTAGTCAGACCAAATGATATAACAGTGTACTCATACAGCCCGTACCTGGTGGTAAAAGCCGTCTTAGGTATACCCTGCTCTCGAATCTTCAACTGATGGTACCCTAATCGCAAATCGATCTTTGAAAACACCTTAGCTCCTTGCAACTGGTCAAACAAGTCATTGATCATCGGCAATGGGTATTTGTTCTTAATGGTCACTTCATTCAATCCTCGATAATCAACAACCATTCTTAAGGATCCATCCTTCTTCTCCACTAGAAGTACTGGTGATCCCCAAGGCGAAGAACTTGGGCGAATAAAACCTTTATCCAGTAACTCCTTAATCTGCTTCTTAATTTCCTCCAAATCTTGGGCTGGCATCCTATACGGTCTCTTAGATATCGGCACAGTGCCTGGCAATAGTTCAATCAGAAACTCAATGTCTCTATCCGGTGGCATGCACGGCAAATCTTCCGAAACACGTCCGGTAATCCCTTACCACCGGTACTTCTTCTGCACAACTCCCGATAAGGAATTTACATGTGCTCTCCTCGGCTCATGCCGTGATACATACTTGATTCTCCTCCCTTCGGGTGGTAAGTAAAATTGACTTATCGGGCGCAATCTATGTTCCCTCCATACTTTGATAACCAATCCATGCCTAATATCACATCCAATCCTTGGGATTCCGTAACTATTAGGTCCGAGGGAAAACATAGTGTCCAATCCTTAATGGCGGTCGATCACACCATATACTAGCCATGTATTCTGCTCCCGTGAGGTTACTAGCATGGGTGACCTAAGGGCTTGGGTTGGTAATTTGTACTTATCCACAAATCCCCTTGATATGTATGAATGCGATGCACCAAGATTATCAAAAGAACAACTGCGATAAATGACTTAACCAAAACTTACCTATTATCGCATCCGGCCGAAGCTTCAACCTCCTCCACGGTAACGTGGTTCACTTGTCCTTTGTTGAAAGGGTTCGGCTTCTTTCCTGAGCTTCCATTGCCATTTCCATTCTGGCCTTCTGGACACTCGTTTGCATAATGCCCAGTCTTGCGGCACTTAAAGCAAGTAACGTGGCTCAGGTCTACCTTGGATGGTGTTGACGGGTTGGTGCGGTTCTGTCCATTGCTTCCTCCATTCCCGTTCCCATTCTTGGTGCCATTATGGTTGTGCGAGCTACCTCCTCCATGGGTGTGCTGAAACTGTCCTCCTGGCTTCAGGGTAAAATGAAGTTTCTGCTGAGCTCCAGAGTTATTCTTCCCCTGTCCATACTTCCTCTTGCGATTTTCAATCTGCTGCTGCTCCCCTTCAATCATAAGCGCATGATCTACCAACTCCTGGTAATTATTAAAGGTGGCTACCATCAACTGCATGCTCAGCTCATCATTCAGTCCTTCTAGAAACTTCTCCTGCTTAGCTGCGTCCGTAGCAACGTCATCTGGGGCATAACGTGCTAACTTACTGAAATCATCTACATACTGGCCAACTGTCCATCCTCCTTGGGCAAGTTGCGAAACTCACGCTTCTTCATGGCCATAGCTCCTGCTGAAACATGGGCAGTACGGAAAGCTTGCTGAAACTGATCCCATGTGACAGTGTCTACTGGGTAAGTGGCTGTAAAATTCTCCACCATGCTGCTGTGGGTCCTTCAAGCTGGTGTGCGGCAAACTTCACCCTTTCTCCATCTGTACATCCTGTAGTGGTTAACTCCCTCCCTATCTTACGGAGCCAATCATCTGCAACAATCGGCTCGGTGCTATTGGAAAACACCGGCGGATTCAGCCTTAAGAAACGGGTCAAATGGTCAACAGGTGGTGGTGGCGGTGGGTTGTTGTTGTTGTTGCCTTGGTTCTGTACCAATGTTTGAATCAAGGCATTCTGCTGTTGAATTAACTGAGTGATCTCTGGCGGGAAAACAAATTCAGGGCCGCGTCTCGGAGGCATCTGAGGGTTTTAAGAAAATAAGAGAATTTAGAATAGAATGAGGTCTAGAGAGAAACACTATCCATATGCACATGAGACAAATCACACAATATCACTCCAATCAATTCAAACAAGGGCATACAACGGTCTATCTATCATTACAAAGTGCTGAACTAAAACTAATATAACATGGGGGGTAATCAAAAACTGTTATGGTGGTCAACTAGACAACTGCTCCGATGAAGACTCCATGATATCTTCTCAAGCATCATCTTCATAATCATCATAACAAGGATCGTAAACGGTGTAAATCGATGATGATGTAGTTCTCTGGGCAGGTGCTATCTTCATCTTCTCCTCCGGGTGCTGAATTTCCCATGAGTTCTTCAATCTTCTCCTTAAGATCGCCATTTTGTCCCACTAGAGCTACGATCTCCTCCATGTAGTCCTTGCGAGTGGCCTTCAGTTCTCCTTCTAGTTCGATAATCTTGGCTTTTGCTGTCTTCAACTCCATCATGTCTGCTTTGTCATCCGGTTTTCTGGCGTCGAATGTGCTGGTTTAACTCTGGATGAATGCCTGCAATGGATCGATCCTTCTTAGTGCCAACTATCTCCCATTGTTCATCTCGGCGTCCGCAAATCTGGTAGATAGTATCCTTGAGGTCTTCTTTGTAAACTTCTCCAATGCGCCCCATGGTTATGTGAGCTGCCATACTCTTTCCCAAACTCCAGGTTGGTGCATTGAAAGCACACACTATGGGCTCCGTGATTGGCGCAAATGTCCTTCCGGGAACTAGAGCTTGAATCTTCCAGCGCTCTTCTTCAGGTAAAGTGAAATTGTAGGTCTCGGTGAAGCTTGGCAATCCTATGTTAAGGTACTTAGTGACTTCCTTCAGGTGTCGTCCAAAGGGTGTATCTTCATCCGGCTGGGTGAACTTGATCCTCGCTTCCGTCATCCTAAAAGAGTAGAAAAGGTGAGGAGTCAGAAATGAGAAGAGAGAGTAGTGATCTAGGGCTTTAGCTTAATGGTCGTGTCCTACAGTCAACGTGTGCTCTGATACCATCTCTGTGGCGACCCGACCTCAAACGGTCAAGTCTACGTGCTCGGTGTCATCCACTGGATCGATAATGCCGACACCACACAAGATTTTGAAGGATTTATAACAGAGTAGCAATCACACACTTATTACAATCGAATGTCTCAAGAGAGAACTTAATAAAATAAATATGACTTAAGGCCATCTAATACGATAACAATGGAAGGCTTGGAAGAATAAGCGAGTCCATCAACTCCAACGGCATCATCGAGTATAGAACCAATGCACCTAATCACCTTACTGTCAATGCAGAAAAGTCTGCAACATGAAACGTTGCAGCCCGAAAACGGGTCAGCACATGGAATATGCCGCAATGTAACACATAGAGAATAATGGAATGATAAGCCTATTCTACATGCATTTATGGCTGGTGGAAAGCTCTATGGTTACAGTTTTGCATAAAGCCAATTTTTCCCTACTGCAAAGGAATAAATTTATTTAACTGTCATGGTGGTTGTGAAACATTGAGAATGGTTGACAAACATTCTCAATCCCAATTAAAAGTACTCATTAACAAACCCAACAATATTAATTAGAAGTAACATGATGAAATTCACATGATATCCAGGTACTAGATACTCAAGATGTCCATAACCGGGACACGGCTAACCATGATTAGTTTATACACTCTGCAGAGGTTTGCGCACTTTTCCCCACAAGACTCGATCACCTCCGTTTGGTTTCTCGCACTACATGGTGTTTGAGAAATGGATGACCGAGACATAGTCTTTCAGAAGCACTAGCACCTTACTTGTGGGTAGACCGGTACACCTACTTTCCCTACATCCGCTAGTCTACCCGTAAGAGTTCGCACAACTTAGTCAACTATGCCAGAGCCCATAATGGCTTGTGGCTGCACACGGAAGTTTCTAGTTTGAATAATCTCATGATCCCTTTGAGCACAGGTGGCGGTCCAAGAAATACAGCAAGTCCTGATAGAAACCAGGTGCCTCAATCCACCCGGATGTGTGTTTAAGTTGCCACCTTAAATAAACCATTAAATAACAATCTCACATCTGTCATGGAATACACTCACCCAATCCACGTCTACTAGCATAGCATAGCATAATAAGCAAACGTAGAAGTAACTCCCAAAGGTTTGATAATAAAACATGTAATAGGTACTACCTCATCTACTTCCCATCCCACAATTTAATTAGATCCTAATCATGCAAGCGTTTGAGAAATAGATCTAATGCGTAAAAACTGGGTATGAGAAAAGTATGATCAAAGTGTTACTTGCCTTGCTGATGATCCGCGAAACCTAGAGATTCGAAGTAACAAGCGGCGCACTCCGGGTATCTATCGCAGACAAACAAACAAGCATACAATAAGTACTCATCTTAATGCACAGGTAAAACTCAAATAGATCTAACCAGATTGTTCACCTTAAGAACTCTGGTTTGCAAAAGGAATCAAATCAAACGAAGCAACGAAAGTCAAACGGCGGAAGAAAACAGCTTCGTTTTACTAATCTGGATCTAGGTCAAATTTTACAGATGCAAAAACTTGTTTAAGTAGATTATTCGGAAAGAGCGTTTCGAGACGAAACTCCAGGCGCTTGAATCGCCTGATTCCGATAAACGAGCGAAAAGTTATACTAAAACGAAAATCGGATCTGGAATCGCGATCAGAAAAATCGCAGATTAAATCCAAGAAAAAGAAAAATACGACGAACAGATTCGAACGGAAAATAAAATAAAATAAAATAAAATAAAAACACCGAAGAAAACCGATCGGTTTTTTAAAAAAAATCGGCACGGAAATCGAGGCACGGCGAACCTCGTAAAGCGTATGCTCCGTGGTCGGCGTGGCGGCGAACTCCGGCGGGCTCGGGTGGGTACAGGGTGCGGCTCGGGTGGGCTGGGGCTCCAGGCGGCCGCTATTTAAAAGCGCCCCGGCGGAGTCCACTTCGAGTCACGACCCTTAAAGGCGGTTCGTTTTTTTTAATAAAACATTACACGTAGAAAAAAAATCAAAAGAAGTACCAAACGGACTCCAAAAATCCCAAAATAAATTTCCCACGGTTTCTAAAATCAAGCCGGATTTAATGAACATTTATTTGGGGCCTAGATGCAATTTTGAAAAACGCGCATTTTCTTAAATTCAAATAAAAAGGCGAAAAACTCCAAAATAAAATCTTATTTGATTTTATTATTAAATCTTCATTATTTCTTTATTTTGGGAAAGTCATTTTATTCCCTCTCGCATATTTTTGTAATAGAAATAATTGAAGATAAAATAATTAAAAACAACGATCCTATTTTCAAAATTTGAGAAAACTCAAATATGAAAATAACGAAAATCCCTAACTCTCTCGAGGGTCCTTGAGTTGTGTAGAATTTCTAGGATCGAGCAAAATGCAAAGAAAATGCAATGAAAAATATGATATGCAATGATGCTCTATGTATAACATTCCAAATTGAAAATTTGGGATGTTACAACAGCTTTCGAGGGTATAGTATTCAACCCAAATTTATTGATTCGACATAAGGGGAGCCAAAGAATATTCATGAGTATTAGCAGTTGAGTTGTCAATTCAACCACACCTGGATAACTTAGTATCTGTAGCAAAGTATTTAGTAGCAAAAGTGGTATGATAATAATGGTAACAGTAGCAAAAGTAAAGATAAATGTTTTTGGGTTTTTGTAGTAGTTATAAGAGCAACGGAAAAAGTAAATAAGCGAAGAACAATATGTGAAAAGCTCGGAGGCAATGGATCAGTGATGGATAATTATGCCGGATGTGTGTCGGTGTACTAGAGTAGGGGTACCCTAGTATCCCGAACTTGTGCACTGGGCGATTCTGACACCATGACAAGGCTTGCCACTGGTCTCCGCCAAGATCCTCCGTGGTTCCTTTGGAGCCATTCAAGAACAAAGTATTTAACCAAGAAGACAAGGCCCCGGCAAGAGGAGCTTGCCGGGAAGGCCACTCAAGGCACGCAGAAGACAAGACCCCGGCAAGAGGAGCTTGTTGGGAAGGCTCGGAGTGCGCCAAGCCTCCGGACGCGACAAGGATTCAGCCGCGGCAAGGAACTTGCCGCGGCATGCAACCTCTGCCTCTCCGCTCCAGCTCATCCACCAACGTGTCGCCATGGGACCATTCCATGCGCGCGTGTCAAGAGGCTATGCAGCCAGGGGGGAGCAGCGATAAGCGGCGCTGACAAGCTCGCCATCGTGGCGAACGGTGGCGCTCCTGACAGTCCACGTTGCCTTTGTTTAGGCGGCGAGGGACGGGCATTTAATGCTTTTGTCCCTTGCCGTCGAGGTTAGGTAGATTACCTTGCAGTACTTTGTACAAGTAGGTGTACCAACTTGTGTTTTTCCATTTGTACCCTCATCTACGTTGCCACCTGTCGGAGCCCCTTTGTGCATATAAAAGGAGGCCCATGCGCAACGTAGAAAGGGTTGGTCATTCGATCAGTTCCCTCCAGGTTAGAACACTCACGCTAGGTCTTGTAGCTCTCATCGCTCCCTAGCAAGAATACAATCAGACAAGCAGCAGTAGGAGTATTATCTCTCCGGAGAGCTCCGAAGCTGGGTAAAACTGCTCGTGTGCTTCGCCTCGATCCGCTCTTCGTGCGATCTCCACCCCCCTCCGAACCAAAAGGGACTCGGTCCGCCGGTCCCATAGGTGTCCGTGGGTCACGATCAGCCTCCCCGACATCTTTGGCACGCCAGGTAGGGGGCGTCGAGGTTGTGTGAACCCGATCCGGCGTTCGCACGAGCAACATCTTCATCAACATGCCACCGAAGAAGAAGGCTTCGGCGGAAGTGGAGCCGTCCGCGTCGAACCCACCATCACCGCAGCAAACGGGTGGTGGAGCAGACGCTGGCGGAAGAACGGGCGCCGGCGAAGGAGTTCGTGACGCTGCCAAGTCCAAGGACAGGGCCGCGCAAACCTCGGCGTCCGTACATGTCCCGCGCCCATCTCAGGAGACGCGGGACCAACAGCGTCGTGGTATTCACAATACCATACGCTCGTTGGATCGAGACCCTCAAGACCAGCATGCGCGCCAACATGCTGGCACGAGCGAGATACGGTCGCCTGGACGGGAGGCTGCTCCTTCTAACATAGTTATAAGTCCGAGCATATCCCGCTCCTCGCACCGTTCACCATTGCCGCCCACTACTCCAGCGAAGGCCTTGGCGAGAGCTCAACTGCTCCTCGACTACCCTCCAACGGCCGACAAGGTCGACAAGTGGAGGGCAACCATACAGAGTCTCATCGGCCGCTTAACGGCGACGCTCCATGACAACCGAAAAGCGCCATCGCTTCAAAGAAGAACGCCAAGCGCGAGCCGGTGGCGACGAGACCGGTGGGGGTGCAACCACCATGCACTCTCCGCCCCGAAGGCCAAGATCGCCGACTCGCTGGATCCACCTCGACAGCGACTCCATTGCGTCGTCGGATCCACGAGCTCACCGCGATCAGCGCCAAGTGCTACGCGATCGACAGCAAGAGGATGCTCGAACTCGCATCGAGCACCGGCGAGAAGCGCGACGTCAATCCGACAAGCGTGCTGGGCCCTCTGTTGACATGCACGCGCCCGAGGAACCAGGCGACTTTCCGTACGCGGTAGGTTGCCTTGCGTTCACTCGTGAGCTGCGGCAAGTCCAGTGGCCCAGCAAGAAGAATTTCAAACCAGACGTACCGGAGAAGAACGACGGCAAGACGCATCCGTCGGAGTTCCTCAGCATCTACACCATCGCGGTGCAGGCTGCCGGGGGGCGAGACGACAAGATCCTTGCCAACTACTTCCCGCTCGTGCTCAAGCCCAACGTCAGGTCCTGGCTCATGCACTTGCCGGACAACTCTATATCTTCTTGGGCAGATCTGTGCCATCAGTTTGTCGGCGCCTTTACAGGCGGCGACAAACCCCATGGCCAAGAAATCGACCTTCATCTTCTCGCCCAGAAGGAAGGAGAGCCCCTGCGCAAGTACATCCAGAGATTCAGCCGTGTGCAGCACAACATCCCAGATGTCCACCCTGCAGCGGTGATCAGCGCGTTCCATCAGAACGTGCGGAACCGCATGATGCGGGAGGAGATGGCGATGTGCAAGATTAGAGATGTCAGTGAGCTATACGCCCTGGCCGACAAGTGCGCCGCGTCTTTGAGGAGGAGGAGACTCCGGAGAGAATGCGTAGCAGGATCTCGACAAGGAGGAGACCGCCCGGCAAAGAAGAGCCAAGCGGGGCAACATGAAGAAGAAAGGCAGAGATGTGCTAGTCGTCGAGCAGTCCAAAGAACGGAGGTGGCGACAAGAATGCCAAGGCTGGTGGCTCCGGCAAGGAGGTTGCGGCTGGCACCAACCACCGACTGTGGCGGCCGCCGACAAGCAGGCGGCTCCGCAAGCGATCTTGCAAGATCCACCGCACCAAGGGCCATGACCTCCAGAGCTGCAAGAAGGTCGAGCAGCTTGTTGAACAGCAGAAGGCTGAGTACGAGCGGCGCGACAAGGAGAAGGCCTAGGAGGGTGCTGGAGGAGGAAGCAAGAAACGTCCCGGCCGGGGAGGACGCCGCGGCAAGGCCAAGCAGCGGCAAGGAGACAGACCTCCCCGCGGCCGCGACAAGGATGAAGACTTAGACGACGATGCAGATATGGAAGATGACGACACCGACGAGCAGGAGTTTCAGAAAGCTACAGAGGTCCTCTGCGTTGACGGAGGTGCTTCCCTGCATACTTCCCACCGCCAACTCAAACAGTGGATGCGGGAAGTTAATGCAGCGGAACCGTCCATAGAGTCACGCAAGCCTCTGAAGTGGTCCAGCACGCCTATCATCTTCGATATTGAGGACCACCCTGATCGCATAACCACGGTCGGGTGCTTGCCGATGTTGGTTTCACCAACTATCCGCAACCTCAAGGTCACCAAGATGCTAGTTGACGGCGGGGCCGGCTTGAAACCTGATCTCCTCCGTGGTACTCCAGAAGCTTCAGATCCACGGCAATGAGCTCGAAGAGACCGGCACATTCAAGGAATCAATCCGGGAAGGAGCAAGCGAAAGGGAAGATCACGTTGCCGGTAACATTTGGCAGCAAGCTGAACTTTAGGACTGAGAGGGTCACATTCGACGTTGCTGATTTCCCATTGCCTTACAATGGGATACTCGGCCGTCCAGCACTCGCCAAGTTCATGGCGGCCTCTCACTATGCCTATAACTTACTCAAGATGCCGGGCCCGATAAGTGTCATCTCTGTCCATGGCGACAAGAAGGATGCTCTTATCTGTATCGACAAGATCTACTGGGATGCAGCAGCTGCAACAGAAAGCAAAACACTCACCGCTGAAGCTCCCGGGGGGGAGAAGACCAAGTCCAAGTCCGGCAAGAGCTCTGATGCCCACTCCGGCAAGCGCACCTCTTCGGAGTGCTGCGCTACCGTCGAGGACGCACCATCGAGCTCCACCGGCAAGTGCAAGAAGACGATGGCAGCTCCGCCCAAGACCAAGAAGGTGTCCGCCAAGAAGGACGGCACTGGTGGTACCTTCACCATCAGTGCCTCTCTCGACCCTAAATAGGAAGGCGCGCTCATTGCTTTCCTGCGGGCGAACGTCGACGTGTTTGCATGGCAACCGTCTGACATCCCCGGTGTTCCCAGGAAGGTAATTGAGCACCGTCTTGCCGTTTGCCCTCATGCGCGGCCCGTCAAGCAGAAGGTCAGGAAACAAGCAGTGGAGCGTCAAGAGTTCATCGCAGAGGAGATCAAGAAACTGGAAGCAGCAGGCCTTGTCAGAGGAGTGCTCCATCCTACGTGGTTGGCCAATCCTGTAGTGGTGCGCAAGGCAAATGGGAAATGGAGACTTTGTATTGACTTCACGGATGTTAATAAAGCTTGACCCAAAGACCCGTTTCCCTTGCCGCATCGACTCAGATTGTTGACTCCACGGCGGATGTGATTTGCTTTCATTTCTTGATGCATACTCGAGATATCATCGGATCTTCATGGCGAAGAGGATGAAGAGAAACCGCATTCATTACTCCATGTGGCACATACTGTTTCATACGGATGCCTTTCAGTTTGAAGAATGCTGGTTCAACGCGTTTGCAAGAGTAGTCCATGACGCTTTTGAGCCGCAAATGCACAGAAATGTAGAAGCCTACATGGATGACATAGTGGTCAAGAGCAAGGACAAAGCAATTCTGGTTCAAGATTTGGATGAGACCTTTGCAAATCTGCGCAAGATCAACCTCAAGCTCAACCCCTAGAAGTGCGTGTTTGGAGTCCCTTCCGGCAAGCTTCTCGGGTTCTTCGTGTCTCAGCGGGGAATTGAGGCCAATCCCGACAAGATCAAGGCCATTGAGCAGATTGAAGCACCAAAGCGCATCAAGGATGTACGAAGGCTTGCCGGTTGCGTGGCTGCTCTCAGCAGGTTTATCTCTAGATTCTGCGAACGCAGCCTCGCCATTTTTCAAGATTTTGAAAAAGGCAGGTCCAATGAAATGGACTCCCGAAGCGGAGGCAGCGCTGCAGGACTTGAAGAAGTACCTGTCCTCCACTCCAATACTTGTCGCACCTAAACCACAAGAGAAGTTGCTGCTATATATAGCGGCAACCAATCAAGTGGTTAGTGCTGCGTTAGTAGTAGAGAGGGAGGCGGATGATGAGCTAGCAACCACGGCAGACACATCCAGCGACAAGCAGGGGGCTTCGCCGTCAAGCTCTGGTCCCGACGAGGACATATCTGTGCAGACACATGAGCAGGTACAGAAAAGGATGGTGCAGCGCCCAGTTTACTTTGTCAGTTACCTAATACAGGGGGCTAGGTCAAGGTACTCTGGTGTGCAGAAATTGCTTTTCGGCCTCCTCATGGCCTCGAGAAAGTTGCGCCATTACTTCCAAGCACATGAGATAACAGTCGTCACTCGCTTTCATCAAGAGGATCTTGCCAAAATCCGAGCGACATGCAGGATTGTCGAGTGGGCACTGGAACTGTCAAGCTTTGGCCTCAAATTTGAGAGTACTTCAACTATCCAAAGCAGAGCATTGGCAGAGTTCATAGCGGAATGGACGCCAACGCCAGATGAAGAAATTCCAGAGACGAGCATTCCCGTCAAGGAAGCGAGCAAAGAGTGGCTGATGTACTTTGATGGTGCCTTCTCGCTGCAAGGCGCCGGCGCTGGCATGCTGCTTATAGCACCCACCGGAGAGCACCTCAAGTACATAGTCCAGATGCACTTTCCCAAGGAGCAAGCAACAAACAATACAGCAGAGTATGAAGCTTTGCTTGCCGGTCTCAGGATCGCAGTGGACCTTGGGATCAAGAAGCTTATTGTCGGGGGTGACTCGCAGCTTGTCGTCCGCCAAGTGAACAAAGATTATCAGAGTCCATTGATGGAAGCCTATGTTGATGAAGTGAGGAAGCTAGAAGAACACTTTGACGGCATACAAATGGAACATGTTCCAAGAGCTCAGAATGATATTGCCGATGGTTCGCCAAAGTGCGCTGCACTTAAGTTGCACTGTGGAACCAGGGATTTTGTGCTCAAGCTAACTCAACCAACCGTAACACCATCAAGCTGGACAGAACAAGAAGAGGAAGTTGATCTCTGGTGACTACTTTACGGCGTAGCTTCCCGAAGCCGCCGCCAAGAAGGTCCCCTGTGATCGACACCAACAAAGGCTGAGAGGCGATGCCCGCTTTCGACAAGCCCTGTGGTTTGTTTCGTTGAAGAAGACGCTCCCAACAAGTTTTGCTCCAGCAAGCTTGCCGGGGAACATCAAGCTCCGGCCGATCCGCAGGTTCTTGCCGTGGAAGCTGATGTTCCCGCAGCAGCAGGTGTGCCTTTAGTCCTTGTTGTCGAGCCGCAAGCTCCAGCATGGGCGCAACAGATTGTCCATTTCCTTCAGACAGGAGAACTTCCCGAAGAGCAAGAAGAAGCTGAAAGAGTAGCCCGGCAGTCAAGTATGTACCAGTTTGTCGACAGCACACTGTACAGAAGAAGACTCAACGGTGTGAAATTGAAGTGTATTTGCCGGGAAGATGGACAAAAGCTGTTGGCAGAGATACACGGAGGCATATGTGGTCATCACATTGGCGCAAGAGCACTTGCCGGGCAAAGCGTTCGGCAAGGTTTCTTCCGGCCGACAGCCCTCCGGGATGCAACTGCACAAGTAACCAAGTGTGAAGCGTGCGGTTCCATTCCAAACAGATACACCAGCCAGCTCAAGCTCTCCGACGATCCCTTTATCCACGGCCATTTTGGGTGCAGGGGCTCGACATCCTCGGCCCCTTCCCCCGAGCTGTCGGGGGCTTTGAGTACTTGTACGTTGCAATCGACAAGTTCACAAAGTGGCCGAAAGTGGAAGCAGTGAGGAAGGTGACAGCACAATCAGCAGTCAAGTTCTTCAAGTCGATTGTTTGTCGTTTCGGAATCCCTAACAGGATCATCACCGACAATGGCACACAGTTCACAAGCCGCACCTTCATGCAGTACGTCCAAGATCTTGGCGCCAAGGTCTGCTTTGCTTCTGTTGCTCATCCGAGAAGCAACGGTCAAGCAGAGAGGGCAAATGCTGAAGTGTTGCGCGGTCTCAAGACCAGAACTTTCGACAGGCTGCACAAGTGCGGAAGAAACTGGATTGAGGAGCTGACGGTGGTTCTTTGGTCGATCGTAAGCGACGCCAAATCGAGCCACCGCCGACACCTTCGCTCTAGTCTATGGAGCAGCGGCAGTTCTCCCCACGGAACTTCAGATACGGATCGCCTCGAGTGCTCGCTTATGATGAGCTTGAGCAAGAGCAGCTGCGACAAGATGGCCGCTGCTCCTTGAGGAGGATCGTCTTCAAAGTCATTGCACGAGCTGCTCGTTACAAAGAAGCTTTGCGTCGCTACCATAGCCGCAAAGTTAGTGCCGAAGCCTCGAGGAAGGCGACCTTGTTCTTGACATTCAGTCCGCCAAGAATTCAAACAAGTTGACGCCAAAGTGGGAAGGCCCTTATCGGGTGAAACGAGTCACTAGGCACAGCGCTGTCATGCCTTGAGACCGAAGATGGCATTCCGGTGAGCAACTCCTGGAACATTGAGCATCTTCGTAAGTTTTACCCGTAGGGCGCGATTGCCGGAACCTGTTCCGGCAACCACCTTTTGTACAAGTCTTGCCGCTGTTGCATGTAATCCTTTGTACAAAGCCGGGCACAGACCCCGTGCTTCAGTAAAGCTCACGTGTTGCGCACAACTTGTCAAGTCCATGCTTTCATCATTTTATTGCATGTTTTAGCTAACACTTTGTGCAGCACCCACACCCGGTAAGCAATATCGAGCCGCTGGGCTCCATAACTTTATTTTCTCTTCTTTCTCTTTTCTCAAGGAAAGGAAAGTTCCCTCGCGCACAAGTTAACCAGGGGGGAAGGAGAATACAATACTATGGACCAAGCGTTGCTCGGGGAAGTTTTGCCTTATCGGGAAGCAAACGACAGAAAAGCTAAGTTGCCAAAGTTTGAGCAATCAGTTTTAAAATTTTTAAGTTATCTTCCTCGAACGATAGTACTTTGTATGGAAAACCTGTGCGCAGAGGAACCAACTCGCGGCTAGTCGCGCCCTTACTTTGTTTCGAGTCCGCTCAACAACTTAAGTGAGCTGCGGCTAGTCGCGACAAGGTTGCTTGTCGGAGGCGACACCGCCAGCAGGCTGCTGACGTTCCGCATTCAGCGCTCGCGGCAATGGTACCCGCACCGACAAGTTCCCTAAAAGCATAGGGCAAAAACGTACAAAGGAAGGAATCAAGTAAAGGAAATAACATTGCAATCATCACCTAAGATAGAGTATATTACAAAATAGCTTGTTGCCGATCTAATAAGTTGTTCTAAACATGATCAGCAGCGACAAGGGAAAGATAAAGTTGGCGGCCTAGTCTACACGGTCGCCATCAACCCGCTTGATCTTGCCCACCTTGTCCACGAGGGGTGCGACAAGGGCTTTGAGCGCCTCCACATCAGCGTCTGGCGGCAAGGATCTGAGTACGCCGTTGAGGTTGAGGCCTGGGTTGCGGAAGGCCACCTTCATCAACACCTTCTGGAGGGCGTCTGCACAGATCTTGCGCGATTCCTCGGCCAGCTGCTTTGGGACCTCTTCCGAGTCATTTGGAGAGCCGTCCTGCGCCCTTGAAGAATAAGCTAAGTTTGGCGCTGGGTTGGAGGTGCTCGTCGGAGGAGTATCCGAGGTCCACCATCCCCAGCTCCATCAGCTCGTTGTGGATGTCGGCGGCAGTATCCACAATACCCTCAGTCCAATGTTCCACGCTCTCCCTCAAGGTGCTCTGGGTGGCAACAGCATTCGCCAGCACCTCCTCGTTGGCCTTGATCTGCCCCAACAGGCCCACTTCCCGCTCCTTGGCGCCGTCCAGCGTCTCCGTCAGAGTGGTCAGCTTCAGCTCAAGGTCTGCCTTGGAATCCTTGGCGGCGTCGAGCTCCTTGATCCTGTCGGTGAGGCAGCCCTGCAGCTTCGCCAAGAGTGTAGGCGTCCTTCGCGCCCAGCAGCAAGCGCCGTGAGCTCCTCGCCGCTCTTACAGATCGGCCTCCCGGCTCCATACGCCGTCTTCAACTCTTCCTTGGCGGCCTCGGCGGCTGCGGCAACATCGCCGCCTCCTTAAGAGCCCCGCCAAGTGACTCCTCGCGCGCGACAAGCTCTTCCTCGTGGCTGTCCAGGTTGACCTTCCGCTGCGCCATCTCGCTTTCTTGCGCAGAGAGCTTCTCGGCAACAAGCCGCTGCTCCTCCTCAGCTGCGGCCTTCTCTAGGATGAAGGCCGTGCGCTCTTCAGCAAGCCGCCCCCGCTCTTCTGCTATGTCCCGGAGGGCTTCTTGGTTGGCGCCCCGGAGCTCTTCTGCGCGCTTCTCCATGTCCGCTCCCGCCCTCGCGACAAGTGCTTCACGGGACTCCAACTTGGCTTTTCGGGCGCGGTTGAGCGATAGCAGCTTCTTCAGCAACCGCTCCTCCTTAGACTCGCCACTGCTGCTGCTTGGCGCGTCCACCAGCGTCAGCCCAGCGGAGGCGAGCAGCTCTCTGTCGAAGGTCTCTCCTTCAACCGGCGCCCTAGAGCTCGACTCCCATGGGAGCTTGATGAAGACGCCGTCGCTGGCCTTCAAGTAGGCGCCGGGCTGGGGCTCTTGAACTGATCTTTGCAACAGCGGCGGGGGAGTCGGTGGTCGGTGTAGCACCTGGCGCTCCTGCGGCCCCAGGGCCGTCAGTGCGATCGCCAGACCCCTCGCCCGACCTCTGCGGCGGCGTCTCGGTGGCCTCCTCGCCCGCAGGCTCGTCGGCGCCCGGCCTCTTCTTCCACAAGCCGGCGGCTTCGTCGGTGTTGCCGTCGCGTCCTCCTGCGGCGACCTCGGTCTCCATCGGTTACGTGGCGGACAAAGAAAGAAAACGATCAAACAAATATTCAAAGAAAAACAGAAGAACAAGCCCAAGGGAAATTTTAGCAAGAAGATTACCCAGAATGGGATTCTGCATCCATGGTCTCGACCACTGGAGGATCACTTGGTCTTTGTCCCTTACGGAGTATTCTCCCTTGCCGGAGGATGCTCCCTTGCGGAGGATCCTCCCTTGGCGGCGTAATCGGCGAGATAGAATTTGAGGCGGCCTCCAGGCCCTCCTGATGAGGCTGCTCTGCTCCTACACAAACCAACAGTCATATATCAATGAAGAAGGAGCACCCATGCACACCTAATAGTAAGGAGAAAACCGCATACTTACTCTGGGGGCTGTGCTGGGGGCTGCTCTAAGGAAGGGTTGCCGGACCCGGCAAGGGGGTCTCAGACGCGCCTCCTGTTGCCGCGGGTGGCTCGTCCTCAACGACGACCATCGGGGTCTTGGCCCTCTTCGACGCTCTCTGGGCCAGCATCCTGAAAAGGAAAAGAGTTCAGAACGAAGCAAATCAGATTCAAGATGAAGCAATAAAATTGAAGAAACACAAGCACAATATTGAAGCTTACTCTTCTACCTCCTCGGAGCTGAGAGCGGAGAGGTCGAGTCCAGCCCGCCTCCCGGCGACGGCAGCGGAGGAGTGGGCTCTCTTGGCCGCTTAGGCGGAGGCGTCAGCTTGGCACAGGAGGATCCCGCCCAGTTATCGCATGACGATGTGGGGTGCTCCAGCAGCAACATCGCTTGCATGCGCGGTAGAAAGCGCGTCATGGCGCTTCTTGGCTAATAGGGCCCGTCTGTCGCCCCGTCTCGTCTCCGGCCTTGCGGAGACGCTTCTTCTGTGGAGCCGGGGGCTCCATTTGCGGCAAGCTGCTGGATGGTGGGGAAGAAGCGCCCTCAGCTGGTCCGCTCGAATCGGCCTCGGGTTCGGCAAGCTCTTCCTCACCGGCGAACTCCCTTCGCTCGGCAAGGCTTGCCGCCTCGGCTCGTCCGCCTCCTCCACGGTGTACCCGAAGACGCCAAGCGCCAGACTGCTGCCGCCTCCTCCAACCTTAGGCGTCGCGCGCCATCTCCTCGTCGGTGGTGTCGGCGCGTGAGCTTCTTCACGCTTTCGTCGGGGCGGATCGGCCTTTCTTCCAAGCTGTCGAAGAACTGCCGCACGATGTCGTCGGAAGGCTCTTGCCAGGTTGGAACGATCCCGTGGGAATCACACAACGGCATCATGGCGCGGATGCGGTCGAGCACAGAGTTGTTGCACAATGGGACGACCCCCCTCGGCAACCTCGGTGTACTAGAGTAGGGGTACCCTAGTATCCCGAACTTGTGCACGGCGATTCTGGCAAGACCCAGGCGGGGCTTGCACAGTCTCCGCCAAGATCCTCCGTGGTTCCTTTGGAGCCATTCAAGAACAAAGTATTTAACCAAGAAGACAAGGCCCCGACAAGAGGAGCTTGCCGGGAAGGCCACTCAAGGCACGCAGAAGACAAGACCCGGCAAGAGGAGCTTGCGGGAAGGCCTCAGTGCGCCAAGCCTCCGGACGCGACAAGGATTCAGCCGCGGCAAGGAACTTGCCGCGGCATGCAACCTCTGCCTCTCCGCTCCAGCTCATCCACCAACGTGTCGCCATGGGACCATTCCATGCGCGCGTGTCAAGAAAGGTGCAGCCAGCGGGAGCAGCGATAAGCGGCGGCCCGACAAGCTTCTACCTCTTACAGTGCGGCGGAGGCGTGTGCGCATCCGCGCGAAGGTACTCCCCGCCATTGCTTCGGAGTTAGCCCCAACTGGGTACCCCTTCTTCGCCCTTTTCTTCTATTGCGGGCTCTGCCCGCACTTCTCTGAGTTTTTTTGCGACATTATGAACACCTACGGGTTCCGCCTCCTTGATTTCACCCCGAACGCCATTCTGACCATGGCAGTTTTTGCACACCTTTGCGAAAACTTTGTCGGGATCCACCCCAACGTAGCCCTCTTCCGCCACTTCTTCATGCCCTGCGTAGAGAGAGGGGAGCCGCTTGCCGGAGGGATAGCTTGGGTTTCCAGGGTCGGCAAGAAAGAAGCGTATCTGGAAGGAGAGTTCCGCAGCAAGTGGGAGGAGTGGAGAGCCAACTGGTGTTGGATCGTAGAGGAGAACCCGCAGCCCTTCACTGTCGTGCGCCAAACCCCAATAGTGTGCGGCAACGATTGGAGTAACTTAGCACCGGAGGATGCTAGGTTGAAGATAGCTGTGACCCGGATCTTGCGCCTCAGGCTTGCCGGACTAACCGTAGGCGCAGTTGGCGCAGATTTCCTTCGCCGCCGCATCGCTCCCTTGCAGGAGAGGAGGAGGCCTGCTTGGGAGTTCCAAAACGCAGCCGACATCATGAGGTTGCGCCCGGGCCTGAACTGGAATTTCACCGTCTTGGAGTTAGATGCGATGCTGCTAGAGCTGTTCAAGAGTGACCCCGATCACCCCGAGTGGTTTAGGTTGCCGAGGGGGGTCGTCCCATTGTGCAACAACTCTGCGCTCGACCGCATCCGCGCCATGATGCTGTTGTCACGATTCCCAGGATCGTTCAACTCGGCAAGAGCCTTCCGACGACATCGTCGCGGCAGTTCTTGACAGCTTGGAAGAAAGGCCGATCCGCCCGACGAAGCGTAAGAAGCTCACGCAGCGACACCACCGACGAGGAGATGGCGCGCGCCACAAGGTTGGAGGAGGCGGCAGCCGCCACCGGGCGTCTTCGGGTACACCGTGGAGTAGGCGGACGCAGCCGAGGCGGCAAGCCTTGCCGAGCGAAGGGAGTTCGCCGGTGAGGAAGAGCTTACCGAACCCGAGGCCGAGTCGAGCGGACCAGCTGAGGGCGCTTCTTCCCCACCATCCAGCAGCTTGCCGCAAACGGAGCCCCCGGCTCCGTAGAAGAAGCGTCTCCAGGCCGAGAGCAGACGGGCGACAGCTGGCCCAAGACCCCGCGGCGCTGCGTGGCGTGCTCTGCATGACAGCGATGTTGCTGCGGAGCACCCCACTGCTGCGACAAGCTGAGGCGGGATCCTCCCAGGCCACCGCCGACGCCTCCGCCAAGCGGCCAAGAGAGCCCACTCCTCCGCCTCGTCGCGCCGGAGGCGGGCCAGAATTCGACATCTCCGCGCTCAGCTCCGAGGAGGAAGTAGGGTAAGCTTCAATATTGTGCTTGTATTTCTTTAATTTTATTGCTTCATCTTGAATCTGATTTGCTTCGTTTTGAACTCTTTTCCTTTTCAGGACGCTGGCCCAGAGAGCGTCGAAGAGGGCCAAGACCCCGGTGGTCATCGTTGAGGACGAGCCACCCGCAGCAACAGGAGGCGCGTCTGAGACCCCCTTGCCGGATCCGGCAACCCTTCCTCAGAGCAGCCCCCAGCACAGCCCCCAGAGTA
Source organism: Aegilops bicornis (assembly GCA_021605145.1). NCBI lineage: Eukaryota > Viridiplantae > Streptophyta > Magnoliopsida > Poales > Poaceae > Aegilops > Aegilops bicornis. The sequence continues at coordinate 708,996,845 of CM038671.1, forward strand.
AGTATGCGGTTTTCTCCTTACTGTTAGGTGTGCATGGGTGCTCCTTCTTCATTGATATATGACTGTTGGTTTGTGTAGGAGCAGAGCAGCCTCATCAGGAGGGCAGGAGGCCGCCCCCGAAATTCTATCTGCTTCGACTACGCCGCCAAGGGAGGATCCTCCGGCAAGGGAGAATACTCCGGCAAGGGACAGCACCAGTGATCCTCCAGTGGTCGAGACCATGGATGCAGATCCCATTGCAGGTAATCTTCTTGCGTGAAAATTTCCCTTGGGCTTGTTTTCGAGTCCCTTTTGGTTCGGAGGGGGGCGGAGATCGCACGAAGAGCGGATCGAGGCGAAGCACACGAGCAGTTTTACCCAGCTTCGGAGCTCCGGAGAGATAATACTCCCGCTGCTTATGCGATTGTATTCTTGCTAGGGAAGCGATGAGAGCTACAAGACCTAAGCGTGAGTGTTCTAACACAGAGGAACTGATCGAATGACCAACCCTTTCTATGTTGCGCATGGGCCTCCTTTTATATGCACAAAGGGGCTCCGACAGGTGGCAACGTAGATGAGGGTACAAATGGAAAAACACAAGTTGGTACACCTACTTTATGCGATTAAGGATGCAATCTACCTAACCCTGACGGCAAGGGACAAAAGCATAAAATGCCCGTCCTGTCGCCTAAACAGTGCAACATGGACTGTCAGGAGCGCCACCGTTCGCCACGATGGCGAGCTTGTCAGTGCCGCTTATCGCTGCTCCCCGCTGGCTGCACAGCCTCTTGACACGCGCGCATGGAATGGTCCCATGGCGACACGTTGGTGGATGAGCTGGAGCGGAGAGGCAGAGGTTGCATGCCGCGGCAAGTGCCTTGCCGCGGCTGAATCCTTGTCGCGTCCGGAGGCTTGGCGCACTCCGAGCCTTCCCGGCAAGCTCCTCTTGCCGGGGTCTTGTCTTCTGCGTGCCTTGAGTGGCCTTCCCGGCAAGCTCCTCTTGCCGGGGCCTTGTCTTCTTGGTTAAATACTTTGTTCTTGAATGGCTCCAAAAGGAACCACGGAGGATCTTGGCGGAGACCGAGGCAAGCCCTACCGCTGGTGTCTTTGCAACTGCCCGTGCACAAGTTCGAGATACTAGGGTACCCTACTCTAGTACACCGACAGAGCCCCGGGCTGGGCACTGCACGGTGCCCGAGCAGCTGTCGGGCCAGGCCCAAAATAGTGCTGCAGCCACACGCGGCCTTGATCACGCCGTAACTCACCCCGGACCCACCACATCTCCCACTAACGGCCACGCCGGGACGTGGCGTCGTGTGAAGATCGTGGGGCGAGGTCGTGGGGGTTTCTTTATTAGGAAAAGCGGGCGTCCGCCTCCCCTCCTTATAAGCAGGGAAAGCAGGGCGGTCGCCCACCTCGCCATTGCTGTCTTGTCCCAAAAACCACCGCCGCTCCCCTTCTTCTCCGGTCTTGAAGAGAGCAGCGCCCGCCTTTTGCAACAAGCGCCATCAACGCCGTCGGTCTCCTCCACCGCCTCCGCCATGGCTCCGAAGGCCGACAAGGGAAGAGGCGTAAAATCGGCAGTGCAGCGGCTGCCCGGCGCTGCGAAAAGGTGGGCCATCTTCTCCCCCAGCTCGGCCGCAAAGGAGGCTGAGGAAAGCTTCTACCTCTTACGGTCGGCGGAGACACGTGCGCATCCAGCGCCGCGAAGGTACTCCGCCATTGCTTGGAGTTAGCCCCAACTGGGTACCCCTACTTAGCCCTTTTCTTCTATTGCGGGCTCTTGCCGCCTTCTCTGAAGTTCTTTTGCGACATTATGAACACCCTCACGGGTTGCGCCTCCTTGATTTCACCCCCAACGCCATTACGACCATGGCGGTTTTCGCACACCTTTGCGAAAACTTTGTCGAGATCCACCCCAACGTAGCCCTCTTCCGCCACTTCTTCATGCCCAGCGTAGAGAGGGGATCCGCTTGCCGGAGGGATAGCTTGGGTTTCCAGGGTCGGCAAGAAAGAAGCGTATCTGGAAGGAGAGTTCCGCAGCAAGTGGGAGGAGTGGAGAGCCAACTGGTGTTGGATCGTAGAGGAGAACCCGCATCCCTTCACCGCTGTCGCCAAACCCCCAATAGTCTTTGGCAGCGATTGGAGGATGCTAGGTTGAAGATAGTCGTGACCGGATCTTGCGCCTCGGGCTTCTTTGGACTAACCATAGGCGCGATCGGCAGATTTCCGTCGCCGCCGCATCGCTCCCTTGCGGGAGAGGAGGAGGCCTGCTTGGGAGTTCCAAAACGCAGCGGACATCATGAGGTTGCGCCCGGGCCTGAACTGGAATTTCACCGTCTTGGAGTTGGATGTGATGCTGCTAGAGCTGTTCAAGAGTGACCCCGATCACCCCGAGTGGTTTAGGTTGCCGAGGGGGGTCGTCCCATTGTGCAACAACTCTGCGCTCGACCGCATCCGCGCCATGATGCCGTTGTGCGATTCCCGCAGGATCGTTCCAACCTGGCAAGAGCCTTCCGGCGACATCGTCGCGGCAGTTCTTGACGGCTTGGAAGAAAGGCCGATCCGCCCGGCAAGCGAGAAGAAGCTCACGCGCGACACCACCGGCGAGGAGATGGCGCGCGCTCGCCACAAGGTTGGAGGAGGCGGCAGCAGCTGCGCCGCTGGCGTCTTCGAGGTACCGTGGAGTAAGCGGACGCAGCCGGCGGCAAGCCTTGCGAGCATAGGGAGTTCGCCCGGTGAGGAAGAGCTTATCAACCCGAGGCGAGTCGAAAGCGGACCAGTTGAGGGCGCTTCTTCCCCACCATCCAAAGAAGCTTGCCTACAAACGGAGCTCCCCGGCTCCATGAAGCGTCTCCCTAAGGCCGGAGCGAGGCAGGCGACAGAGCGGGCCTGATCGCGGCCGCCCGCCAGCGCTCTACGCGGCAAGCGATGTTGCAGCAGGGAGCACCCCACTAACTGCGACAAGCTGGGCGGGATCCTCCCAGGCCACCGCCGACGCCTCCGCCAAGCGGCCAAGAGAGCCCACTCCTCCGCCTCGTCGCGCCGGAGGCGGGCCAGAATTCGACCTCTCCGCGCTCAGCTCCGAGGAGGAAGAAGAGTAAGCTTCAATGTTGTGCTTGTGTTTCTTCAATTTTATTGCTTCATCTTGAATCTGATTTGCTTCGTTCTGAACTCTTTTCCTTTTCAGGATGCTGGCCCAGAGAGCGTTGAAGAGGGCCAAGACCCCGGTGGTCGTCGTTGAGGACGAGCCACCCGCGGCAACAGGAGGTGCGTCTGAGACCCCCTTGCCGGATCCGGCAACCCTTCCTCAGAGCAGCCCCCAGCACAACCCCCAGAGTAAGTATGCGGTTTTCTCCTTACTGCTAGGTGTGCATGGGTGCTCCTTCTTCATTGATATATGACTGTTGGTTTGTGTAGGAGCAGAGCATCCTCATCAGGAGGGCCCGGAGGCCGCCCCCGAAATTCTATACTGCCGACTCGCCGCCAAGGGAGGATCCTCCGGCAAGGGAGCATCCTCCGGCAAGGGAGAATACTCCGGCAAGGGACAACACCAGTGATCCTCCAGTGGTCGAGACCATGGATGCAGATCCCATTGCAGGTAATCTTCTTGCGCGAAAATTTCCCTTGGGCTTGTTTTCTTCTGTTTTTCTTTGAATATTTGCTTGACTGTTCTTTCTTTGTCCGCCATAGAACCGATGGAGACTGAGGTCGCCGGCGAGGAGGTTTCTGTGGCAACACCGACGGCTTGTCGTGGAAGAAGAGGCGTGGCGAGCCTGCGGCGAGGAGGCCACCGAGGCTGCCGCCGCCTGGTGGCGAGGGGTCTGCGATCGCACTAACGGCCTGGGCCGCAGGCGCCAGCGCTACACCGACCGCCGACTTCCCCATTGCAGCGTCCAGGCTCGAAGAGCCCCAGCCCAGCCGCCTACTTGAAGGCGGCGTGGCGTCTTCATCAAGCTCCATGGGAGTCGAGCTCAGGCGCCGTTGAAGGAGAGACCTTGACGGAGAGCTGCTCGCCTCACAGGCCTGACAAGCTGATGGGCCATGGCAAGCGCAGCGGCTGGCGAAATCTGAGGAGGAAGGCGGTTCTTTGAAGAAAACTCTTTGTGGCTCTACCGCGCCCGACAAGCCAAGTTGGAGTCCCATGAAGCACTTTTAGCGAGGCGGGAGGCGGACATGGAGAAGCGCAAGAGCTCCGGGCGCCAACCAAGAAGCCCTCAGGACATAGCAGAAGAAGCGAGGCGGCTTCTTTGAAGAGCGCCGACCTTCATCCTCGAGAAGGCCGCAGCCGAGGAGGAGCAGCGGCTTGTCGCCGAGAAGCTCTCCAGCAAGAAAGCGAGCCGGGCGAGCCGGGAAGGTCAACCTGGACAGCCACGAGGAAGAGCTTGTCGCGCGCGAGGAGTCACTTGGCGGGGCTCTTAAGGAGGAGAAGGATGCTGCCGTATCCGCCGACGCCGCCAAGGAAGAGTTGAAGACGAAGGTGGCGGAGCTGGAGGCCAGTCTTACACAGTGCCTGCCACATCATGGCCCGTGAGGCCCAACTTTCGCATAGGCCCCGCCGGTCCACTACTCAACTTGGAACGGGCGGGCCAGCAGTAGCACACTCCAGCCAGGCCCACAGAGCCACAACAGCGTTCACACCACCTCAAAGCCCCCGCTCGGGTGACAAGCTCTCACTGCAAAGGTGTTCTCCAGCATCTACACCATCGCGGTGCAGGCTGCCGGGGGGCGAGACGACAAGATCCTTGCCAACTACTTCCCGCTGGTGCTCAAGCCCAACGTCAGGTCCTGGCTCATGCACTTGCCGGACAACTCTATATCTTCTTGGGCAGATCATGCCCATCGGTTTGTCGGCGCCTTCTGGTGACCACAAACCCCATGGCCAAGAAAGTTCATCATCCGCCGCCTTAAGGAAGGAGAGCCCTGCGCGAAGTATATTGAGAGATTCAGCCGTGTGCGGCACAACATCCCAGATGTCCACCTATCGCGATGATCGGTAGCGTTCCATCGAAACGTCGCGGAACCGCGAGATGCGGGAGGAGATGGCGATGTGCAAGATTAGCTATACGCCTGGCCGGCAAATGCAAGACGTACGTCTTTGAGGGAGGAGGAGACTCCCGGAGAATGCGTAAGCAGGATCGTGATTGAGGGAGACCGCCCGGCAAAGAAGAGCCCGTGGCGGGGCAACAGAAAGAAGAAAGGCGAAGATGTGCTAGTCGTCGAGCAGTCCGGCAACGGAGGTGGCGACAAGAACGCTAAGGCTGGTGGCTCCGGCAAGGAGGTTGCTTCTTGGCACCAACCACCGGCTTTATGGCGGCGTGTCACGACAAGCAGGGCGGCTCCGGCAAGCGATCTTGCAAGATTCACCGCACCAAAGCCATGACTTCGAGCTGCAAGAAGGTCGAGCAGCTTGTTGAACATGAAGGCTGAGTCTGAGCGGCGACAAGGAGAAGGCCCGGAGGGTCACGGAGGAGGAAGCAAGAAAGCGTCCGGCCGGGAGGACGCCTTGGCAAGGCCAAGCAGCGTGACAAGAGACAGACCTCCCAGCGGCCGCGACAAGGATGAAAAGCGAAGACGGCGATGAAGATATGGAAGATGACGACGCCGACGAAGCGGGAGTTTGAAAGCTACAGAGGTCCTCTGCGTTGACGGAGGTGCTTCCACCGCATACTTCCCACCGCCAACTCAAGCGGTGGATGCGGAAGTTAATGCAGCGGAACCATCCGTGAAGTCCGCATAAAGCCTTGAAGTGGTCCAGACGCCTATCATCTTCGATATTGAGGACCACCGATCGCATAATCGTGGTCGGGTGCTTGCCGATGTTGGTTTCACCAACTATCCGCAACCTCAAGGTCACCAAGATGCTAGTTGACGGCGGGCCGGGTTTGAACCTGATCTCCTCCGCGGTACTCCGTAAGCTTCAGATCCTGACAACAGCTTTCAAGAGACCGGCACATTCCAAGGAATCAATCCGGGAAGGAGCAAGCCGAAAGGGAAGATCACGTTGCCTGTAACATTTGGCAGCAAGCTGAACTTTAGGACTGAGAGGGTCACATTCGACGTTGCTGATTTCCCATTGCCTTACAATGGGATACTCGGCCGTCCAGCGCTCACCAAGTTCATGGCGGCCTCTCACTATGCCTACAACTTACTCAAGATGCCGGGCCCGATAAGTGTCATATCTGTCCATGGCGACAAGAAGGATGCTCTATCTGTACCGACAAGATCTACCGAGATGCAGCAGCTGCAACAGAAAGCAAAACACTCGCCGCTGAAGCTCCCGGGGGGAAGAAGACCAAGTCCAAGTCCGGCAAGAGCTCTGATGCCCACTCCGCAAGCGCACCTCTTCGGAGTGCTCGCTACTGCTTGAGGACGCACCATCGAGCTCCACCGGCAAGTGCAAGAAGACGATGGCAGCTCCGCCAAAGACCAAGAAGGTGTCCACCAAGTAGGACGACACTGGTGGTACCTTCACCATCAGTGCCTCTCTCGACCCTAAATAGGAAGGCGCGCTCGTTGCTTTCCTGCGGGCGACAGTCGACGTGTTTGCATGGCAACCGTCTGACATCCCCGGTGTTCCTAGGAAGGTAATTGAGCACCGTCTTGCCGCATGCGCGGCCCGTCAAGCAGAAGGTCAGGAAACAAGCAGTGGAGCGTCAAGAGTTCATCGCAGAGGAGATCAAGAAACTGGAAGCAGCAGGCCTTGTCAGAGGAGTGCTCCATCCTACGTGGTTGGCCAATCACAGCAGTAGTGCGCCAAGGCAAATGGGAAATGGAGACTTTGTATTGACTTCACGGATGTTAATAAAGCTTGTCCCAAAGACCCGTTTCCCTTGCCGCGCATCGACCAGATTGTTGACTCCACGGCGGATGTGATTTGCTTTCATTTCTTGATGCATACTCGAGATATCATCGAGATCTTCATGGCGAGAAGAGGATGAAGAGAAACCGCATTCATTACTCCATGTGGCACATCTTGTTTCATCACGGATGCCTTCGGTTTGAAGAATGCTGGTTCAACGTTTGCAAGAGTAGTCCATGGCGCTTTTTGAGCCGCAAATGCATAGAAATGTAGAAGCCTACATGGATGACATAGTGGTCAAGAGCAAGGACAAAGCAACTACAGTTCAAGATTTGGATGAGACCTCTGCAAATCTGGCGCAAGATCAACCTCAAGCTCAACCCCGAGAAGTGCGTGTTGAGTCCCTTCCAGCAAGCTTCTCGGGTTCTTCGTGTCTCAGCCGGGAATTGAGGCCAATCCCGACAAGATCAAGGCCATTGAGCAGATTGAAGCACCAAAAGCGAGTCAAGGATGTCACGAAGGCTTGCGGTTGCGTGGCTGCTCTCGGCAGGTTTATCTCTAGATTCTGCATGAAAGCAGCATGCCATTTTCAAGATTTTGAAAAAGGCAGGTCCAATGAAATGGACTCCGAAGCGGAGGCAGCGTGCAGGACTTGAAGAAGTACCATCCTCCACTCCAATACTTGTCGCACCTAAACCACAAGAGAAGTTCTTTGCTATATATAAAGGCAACCAATCAAGTGGTTAGTGCTTTGCGTTAATAGCGGAGAGGGAGGCGGATGATGAGCTAGCAACCACTGGCAGACACATCGGCGACAAGCGAGGGGGCTTCGTAGTCAAGCTCTGGTCCCGACAGAGACAGATCTGCTTGGCAGAACACATGAGCAGGTGCGAGAAAAGGATGGTGCGGCGCCCATTTACTTTGTCGATTCCCTTCTACAGGGGCTAGGTCAAGGTACTACGGTGTGCGAGAAATTGCTTCGGCCTCCTCATGGCCTCGAGAAAGCTAGCCATTACTTCCAAGCACATGAGATAACGGATCGTCACTCGCTTTCGGCTGAAGAGGATCTTGCAAAATCCAGAAGCGATAGGCGAGATTGTCGAGTGGGCACTTTGGAACTGTCAAGCTTTGGCCTCAAGTTTGAAAGCACATCAACTATCCAAAGCAGAGCATTGGCGGAGTTCATAGCGGAATGGACCCCAACTCAAGATGAAGAAATTCGAGACGAGCATCCACACTGTCAAGGAAGCGAGCAAAGAGTGGCTGATGTGTACTTTGATGGTGCCTTCTCGCTGCAAAGGCGCTGGCATTTGGCGTCTTCTTATGGCACCCACCGGAGAGCACCTCAAGTACATAGTCCGGATGCACTTTCCCAAGGAGCAAGCAACAAACAATACTGAGAAGAGTGTGAAGGTTTGCTTGCGGTCTCGAGATCATCGCGATGGACCTTGGGATCAAGAAGCTTATTATCGGGGTGACTCGCAGCTTGTCGTCCGCCAAGTGAACAAAAGATTATCGAGTCCATTCATGGAAGCCTATGTTGATGAAGTGAGGAAGCTAGAAGAACACTTTGGCCCGGCCTACAAATGGAACATGTTCCAAGAGCTCGAGAATGATATTCTTGATGGCACATCAAAGTCTCGCTGCACTTAAGTTGCACAATGGAACCAAGGATTTTTGTGCTCAAGCTAACTCAACCAACCGTAACACCATCAACTGGACAGAACAAGAAGAGGAAGTTGATCTCTGGTGACTACTTTCCGGCGAAACTTCGAAGCCGCCGCCAAGAAGGTCCCAGGATCGACACCAACTTGATCTTGAGAGGCGATGCTGCTCAAAACCAAGCCCCGGGGTTTGTTTTCGTTGAAGCAGACCCTCCGAGCAAGTTTTGCTCCGGCAAGCTTGCCGGGAACATCAAGCTCCGGCGAACCGCGGGTTCTTGCCGTGGAAGCTGATGTTCCGCAGCAGCAGTGTGCCTTTAGTCCTCGTTGTCGAGCCGCAAGCTCCAAAGATGGGCGCACAGATTGTCCATTTCCTTCAGACAGGAGAACTTCCCAAGAGCAAGAAGAAGCTGAAAGAGTAGCCCGGCGGTCAAGTATGTACCGGTTTGTCGACGCTGCTTTATGCGAGAAGAAGAATCAACGGTGTGAAATTTAAGTGGATTTGCCGGGAAGAAGGACAGAAGCTGTAGGCAGAGATACCTGGAGGCATATGTGGTCACCACATTGGCGCGAGCACTTCTTAAGCAAAGCGTTCGGCAAGGTTTCTTTTTGGCCGACAGCCCTCCGAGGATGCAAAGCACAAGTAACCAAGTGTGAAGCGTGCGATTACATTCCAAACAGATACACCAGCCAGCTCAAGCTCTCCAGACGATCCCTTTATCCTGGCCATTTTCGATTGCGGGGCTCGACATCCTCGGCCCCTTCCCCGAAGCTGTCGGGGCTTTGAAATACTTATGCGTTGCAATCGACAAGTTCACAAAGTGGCCGGAAGTGGAAGAAGTGAGGAAGGTGACAGCACAGTCAGCAGTCAAGTTCTTCAAGTCGATTGTTTGTCGTTTCGGAATCCCTAACAGGATCATCACCGACAATGGCACACAGTTCTGGCCGCACCTTCATGCGGTATGTCCAAGATCTTGGCGCCAGGTCTGCTTTTGCTTCTGTTGCTCATCCGAGAAGCTACGGTCAAGCGAGAGAGGGCAAATGCTGAAGTGCTTTGCGCGGATCTCAAAGACCGATGCGCAGATTTTTTGAGCTGCACAAGTGCGGAAGAAACTGGATTGAGGAGCTGCGGTGGTTCTTTGGTCGATCGTAGCGACGCCAAATCGAGCCAGCGGCGCACACCTTTCGCTCTAGTCTATGGAGGCGAGGCGGTTCTCCCCACGGAACTTCGTATACGGATGCGCCTCGAGTGCTCGCTTATGATGAGCTTGAGCAAGAGCAGCTGCGACAAGATGACGCCTGCTCCTTGAGGAGGATCGTCTTCAGGCGGTATACGAGCTGCTCGTTACCGGCAAGCTTTGCGTCGCTACCATAACCGCAAATTTAGTGCCGAAGCCTCGAGGAAGGCGACCTTGTTCTTCGGCGGCGTTCAGTCCGCCAAGAATTCAAACAAGTTGGCGCCAAAGTGGGAAGGCCCTTATCGGGTGAAAGCGAGTCACTAGGCACAGCGCTGTCCGCCTTGAGACCGAAGATGGCATTCGGTGAGCAACTCACGGAACATTGAGCATCTTCGTAAGTTTACCCCATAGGAAGCGCGGTTGCGAACACATTCGGCAACCACCTTTTGTACAAGTCTTGCCGCTGTTGCATGTAATCCTTTGTACAAAGCCGGGCGCAGACCCCGTGCATCGGTAAAGCTCACGTGTTGCGCACAACTTATCAAGTCCATGCTTTCATCATTTTATTGCATGTTTTGGCTAACACTTTGTGCAGCACCCACACCCGGTAAGCAATATCGAGCCGCTGGGCTCCATAACTTTATTTTCTCTTCTTTCTCTTTTCTCAAAGAAAGGAAAGTTCCCTCGCGCACAAGTTAACCAGGGGGGAAGGAGAAGACAATACCATGGACCAAGCGTTGCTCGGGGAAGTTTTTCCTTATCGGGAAGCAAACGACAGAAAAGCTAAGTTGCCAAAGTTTGAGCAATCAGTTTTTAAAATTTTTAAGTTATCTTCCTCGAACGATTGTACTTTGTATGGAAAACCTGTCTTGAGAGGAACCAACTTACATGACTAGTCGGCATACTTACTTTGTTTGAGTCCGCTCAACAACTTAAGTGAGCTGCGGCTAGTCGCGACAAGGTTGCTTGTCGGAGGCGACACCGCCGGCAATTCTTGACGTTCCGCACTCGGCGCTTCATGACAATGGTACCCGCAAACAAGTTCCCTAAGCGTGGGGCAAAAAGCATTACAAAGGAAGAAATCAAGTAAAGGAAATAACATTGCAATCATCACCTAAGATAGAGTATATTACAAAATAGCTTGTCGCCGATCTAATAAGTTGTTCTAAAAATGATCAGCAGCGACAAGGGAAAGATAAAGTTGGCGGCCTAGTCTACACGGTCGCCATCAACCCGCTTGATCTTGCCCACCTTGTCCACGATGGGTGCGACAAGGGCTTTGAGCGCCTCCACATCAGCGTCTGGCGGCAAGGATCACGAGGGGCGCCGTTGAGGTTGAGGCACTGGGTTGCGGAAGGCCACCTTCATCAACACCTTCTGAGGGCTTACACAGATCTTGCGCGATTCCTCGGCCAGCTGCTTTGGGACCTCTTCCCGGAGTCGCTGGAGAGCCGTCACCACGCCCTTGAAGAATAAGCTAAGTTTGGCGCTGGGTTGGAGGTGCTCGTCGGAGGAGTATCCGAGGTCCACCATCCCCAGCTCCATCAGCTCGTTGTGGATGTCGGCGGCAGTATCCACAAGACCCTCAGTCCAATGTTCCACGCTCTCCCTCAAGGTGCCCTGGGTGGCAACAGCATTCGCCAGCAGCTCCTCGTTGGCCTTGATCTGCCCCAACAGGCCCACTTCCCGCTCCTTGGCGCCATCCAGCGTCTCCGTCCGAGTGGTCAGCTTCAGCTCAAGGTCATCCTTGGAATCCTTGGCGGCGTCGAGCTCCTTGATGCTGTCGGCGAGACGGCCCTGCAGCTCGCCAAGAGTGTAGGCGTCCTTCTCGCGCTCGCTTGGCGCTGGCGAGCTCCTCGCCGCTCTTAGAGGCGGCCTCCAGCTCCGCCACCTTGTCTTCAACTCTTCCTTGGCGGCCTCGGCGGCTGCGGCGACATCCTTCGCCTCCCTTAAGAGCCCCGCCAAGTGACTCCTCGTCTTGTGACAAGCTCTTCCTCGTAGCTGTCCGAGTTGACCTTCATTGCGCCCGGCTTCGCTTTCTTCTTGCACGGAGAGCTTCTCGGCGACAAGCCGCTGCTCCTCCTCAGCTGCGGCCTTCTCGAGGATGAAGGCCGTGCGCTCTTCGGCAAGCCGCCCTCGCTCTTCTGCTATGTCCCGGAGGGCTTCTTGGTTGGCGCCCCGGAGCTCTTCTGCGCGCTTCTCCATTTCCGCTCCCGCCCTCGCGACAAGTGCTTCACGGGACTCCAACTTGGCTTGTCGGCGGTGAAAGCGGCAATGACTTCTTGACAACCGCTCCTCCTCGGACTACTTGCTGTTGCTGCTTGGCGCGTCCACCAGCGTCGGCCAGTGAGAATGAAGCGACTCTCCGTCGAAGGTCTCTCCTTCAACCGGGCGCCTGAGCTCGACTCCCATGGGAGCTTGATGAAAACGCCGTCGCCGACCTTCAAGTAAGCGGCCGTGCTGGGGCTCTTGAACTGTGCTAGCAATGATTGGGGAGTCGGCGGTCGATGTATGGCGCTGGCGCTCCTGCGGCCCAGGGCCCGTCGGTCGATCGTCAAACCCCTCGCCAGCCTCTGCGGCGGCATCTCGATGGCCTCCTACGCGGCAGCTCGTCGTATGGCCTCTTCTTCCTGACGGCAGTAACCCGTCAGGTACTTGCGTAGCGTCCTCTCGCCCGGCGACCTCAGTCCCCATCAGTTCTGTGGCGGACAAAGAAAGAACAATCAAGAAAATATTCAAAGAAAAACAGAAGAAAACAAGCCCAAGGGAAATTTTCGCGCAAGAAGATTACCTGCAATGGGATCTGCATCCATGGTCTCGACCACTGGAGGATCACTGGTGCTGTCCCTTGCCGGAGTATTCTCCCTTGCCGGAGGATGCTCCCTTGCCGGAGGATCCTCCCTTGGCGGCGTAGTCGAAGCAGATAGAATTTCGGGGGCGGCCTCCGGGCCCTCCTGATGAGGATGCTCTGCTCCTACACAAACCAACAGTCATATATCAATGAAGAAGGAGCACCCATGCACACCTAACAGTAAGGAGAAAACCGCATACTTACTGCACGGGGGCTGTCTTTGGGGCTGCTCTGAGGAAGGGTTGCCGGATCCGGCAAGGGGTCTCGACAGCGCCTCCTGTTGCCGCGGGTGGCTCGTCCTCAACGACGACCACCGGGGTCTTGGCCCTCTTCGACGCTCTCTAGGCCAGCATCCTGAAAAGGAAAAGAGTTCAGAACGAAGCAAATCAGATTCAAGATGAAGCAATAAAATTGAAGAAACACAAGCACAATATTGAAGCTTACTCTTCTTCCTCCTCGAAGGCGCGGAGAGGTGGTCTGCCCGCCTCCCGTGTGACGAGGCGGAGGAGTGGGCTCTCTTGGCCGCTTGGCGGAGGTGTCGGCGGTGGCACAGGAGGATCCCGCCCAGATTGTCGCAGCAGTGTGGGGTGCTCCGGCAACATCGCTTGCCGCTTGCGTGATGGCGCGTCACGCAGCGCTGCGGCTGTGGGCCCGTCTGTCGCCCCGTCTCGTCTCCGGCCTTGCGGAGACGCTTCTTCTGCGGAGCCGGGGGCTCCGTTTGCGGCAAGCTGCTGGATGGTGGGGAAGAAGCGCCCTCAGCTGGTCCGCTCGACTCGGCCTCGGGTTTGGCAAGCTCTTCCTCACCGGCGAACTCCCTTCGCTCGGCAAGGCTTGCCGCCTCGGCTCGTCCGCCTCCTCCACGGTGTACCGAAGACGCCCGGCAGAGCATTGCCGCCTCCTCAACCTTAATGGCGATCGCGCCATCTCCTCGTCGGTGGTGTCGCGCGTGAGCTTCTTACGCTTTCGTCGGGGTGGATCGGCCTTTCTTCCAAGCTGTCGAAGAACTGCCGCCGCGATGTCGTCGGAAGGCTCTTGCCGAGTTGGAGCGATCCCGTGGGAATCGCACAACGGCATCATGGCGCGGATGCGGTCGGCCTTGAAGTTGTTGCACAATGGGACGACCCCCCCTCGGCAACCTAAACCACTCGGGGTGATCGGGGTCACTCTTGAACAGCTCTAGCAGCATCGCATCCAACTCCAAGACGGTGAAATTCCAGTTCAGGCCCGGGCGCAACCTCATGATGTCCGCTGCGTTTTGGAACTCCCAAGCAGGCCTCCTCCTCTCCTGCAAGGGAGCGATCTGGCCGAAGGAAATCTGCGCCCGGCTAACGCCCTACGGTTAGTCCGGCAAGCCTGAGGCGCAAGATCCGGGTCACAGCTATCTTCAACCTAGCATCTTCCGGCGCCAAGTTGCTCCAATCGTTGCAGCGCACTATTGGGGTTTGGCGCACGGCAGTGAAGGGCTGCGGGTTCTCCTCTACGATCCAACACCAGTTGGCTCTCCACTCCTCCCACTTGCTGCGGAATTCTCCTTCCAGATACGCTTCTTTCTTGCCGACCCTGGAAACCCAAGCTATCCCTCCGGCAAGCGGCTCCCCTCTCTCTACGCGGGGCATGAAGAAGTGGCGGAATAGGGCTACGTTGGGGTGGATCCCGACAAAGTTTTCGCAAAGGTGTGCGAAAACTGCCATGGTCAGAATGGCGTTGGGGGTGAAATCAAGGAGGCGGAACCCGTAGGTGTTCATAATGTCGCAAAAGAACTCAGAGAAGGGCGGGCAGAGCCCGCAATAGAAGAAAAGGGCGAAGAAGGGGTACCAAGTTGGGGCTAACTCCAAAGCAATGGCGGGGAGTACCTTCGTGTAGCGGATGCGCCGCTGCGTCTCCGTCGACCAGAAGAGGTAGAAGCTTTCCCTCAGCTCCTTTGCGTCGAGCTGGGGTAGAAGATGGCCCGCTCCTTTCGCAGCGCGGCGAGCCGCTGCGCCTCGGCCGATTTCACGCCCTTCCGCTTGTCGTCCTTCGGTGCCATGGCGGAGGCGGTGGAGGAGACCGACGGCGTTGATGGCGCTGTTGCGAAAGGGGGCGGGGCGCTGCTCTCTTCGCACTTGAGAAGAAGGGGGGAGCGGCGGTGGTTTTTGGGACAAGACAGCAATGGCGAGGTGGGCGACCGGCCCCTGTTTCCCCTGTTTATAAGGAGGGTGAGGGGGCGGACGTTCCGCTTTTCCTTATAAAGAAACCCCCACGACCTCGCCCACGATCTCTCACACGACGCCACGTTCGGTGCGTGCCGTTAGTGGGAGACGTCGTGGGTCCGTGGTGAGTTACGGCGTGATCAAGGCCGCGTGTGACCGTGCACTGTTTTGGGGTTGGCCGGACAGCGCTCGGCATCGTGTGCGGCCCAGGCCCGGGGGCTCCTGTCGGTGTACTAGAGTAGGGGTACCCTAGTATCCCGAACTTGTGCCGCGGGCAGTTACGACACCAGCGGCGAGGCTTACTGGTCTCCGCCAAGATCCTCCGTGGTTCCTTTGGAGCCATTCAAGAACAAAGTATTTAACCAAGAAGACAAGGCCCCGGCAAGAGGAGCTTGCCGGGAAGGCCACTCAAGGCACGCAGAAGACAAGACCCCGGGAAGAGGAGCTTGCCGGGAAGGCTCGGAGTGCGCCAAGCCTCCGGACGCGACAAGGATTCAGCCGCGGCAAGGAACTTGCCGCGGCATGCAACCTCTGCCTCTCCGCTCCAGCTCATCCACCAACGTGTCGCCATGGGACCATTCCATGCGCGCATGTCAAGAGGCTGTGCAGCCAGCGGGGAGCCGCGATAAGCGGCGCTGACAAGCTCGCCATCGTGGCGAGCAGTGGGCGCTCTGATGGTCCATGTTACCTTTATTTAGGCGAGGATGGGCATTTAATGCTTTTGTCCCTTGCCGTCGAGGTTAGGTAGATTGCAGACTGTACCTTTGTGCAAGTAGGTGTACCAACTTGTGTTTTTCCATTTGTACCCTCATCTACGTTGCCACACCGCCGAAGCCTTTGTGCATATAAAAGGAGGCCCATGCGCAACGTAGAAAGGGTTGGTCATTCGATCAGTTCCCTCTGTGTTAGAACACTCACGCTTAGGTCTTGTAGCTCTCATCGCTCCCTAGCAAGAATACAATCGGACAAGCAGCTGTAGGAGTATTATCTCTCCGGAGAGCTCTGAAGCTGGGTAAAACTGCTCGTGTGCTTCGCCTCGATCCGCTCTTCGTGCGATCTCCGCCCCCCTCCGAACCAAAAGGGACTCGGTCCGCCGGTCCCATAGGTGTCCGTGGGTCACGATCAGCCTCCCCGACAATGTGATTCCTCATGTAATAGCTATAACATAGGGTGACACAGAACTAGCTCCAATTCATCGATGTAATGTAGGCATGTATTCCGTAAATAGTCATACGTGCTTATGGAAAAGAACTTGCATGACATCTTTTGTCCTACCCTCCCGTGGCAGCGGGGTCCTAGTGGAAACTAAGGGATATTAAGGCCTCCTTTTAATAGAGAACTAGAACAAAGCATTAGCACATAGTGAATACATGAACTCCTCAAACTATGGTCATCACCGAGAAGTATCCCGATTATTGTTACTTCGGGGTTGTCGGATCATAACACATAATAGGTGACTATAGACTTGCAAGATAGGATCAAGAACACACATATATTCATGAAAAATAATAGGTTCAGATCTGAAATCATGGCACTCGGGCCCTAGTGACAAGCATTAAGCATAGCAAAGTCATAGCAACATCAATCTCAGAACATAGTGGATACTAGGGATCAAACCCTATCAAAACTAACTTGATTCCATGGTAAATCTCATCCAACCCATCAACATCCAGCAAGCCTCACGATGGAATTACTCACGCATCGGCGGTGAGCATCATGAAATTGGTGATGGAGGATGGTTGATGATGACGACGGCGACAAACCCCCTCTCCGAGCCCCGAGCGGACTCCAGATCAGCCCTCCCGAGAGAAATTAGGGCTTGGCGGGCGCTCCGTGTCGTAATACGCTGTGATGAAACTTTCTCTCTGATTTTTTCTCCCGAGCGTGAATATATGGAGTTGGAGTTGAGGTCGGTGGAGGTCCAGGGGGGCCCACGAGATAGGGGTGCGCCCGGGGGAGGCGCCCCTTGTCTCGTGATGTGGTGTGGGCCCCATGGTGTATTTCTTTCGCCCAATAATTCTTATAAATTTCAAAAAGTGTCTCCGTGGATTTTCAGGACATTCCGAGAACTTTTCTTTTATACACATAAAACAACATCATGGCAGTTCTGCTGAAAACAGCGTCAGTCCAGGTTAGTTTCATTCAAATCATGCAAGTTAGAGTCCAAAACAAGGGCAAAAGTGTTTGGAAAAGTAGATACGTTGGAGAGGTATCAGTCCGCACGCTTAAAGTTTCGATGACAGTTATATTATGAGTTTATGAGTTTTGATGTACCGAAGGTTGTTTGGAGTCCCGGATGTGATCACGGACATGACGAGGAGTCTCAAAATGGTCGATACATGAAGATTGATATATTGGATGACTATATTCGAACACCGGAATGGTTCCAGAGGTTATCGGATATATACCGGAGTACCGGGGGGTTACCGGAAGCCCCCGAAGGCTATTGGGCCTCATGCGCCCAATTGGTGGAAGAGGAGAGGCGGCCAAGGGGCAGACACGCGCCCCTCCCCCAAGTCCGAATTGGACAAGGAGGGGGGCGCCCCCCTTTCCTTTCCCCCCCTCTCCTTCCCTCTCTTCTCCTAGTCCAACAAGGAAAAGGGAGGGAGTCCTACTCCCGGTGGGAGTAGGACTCCTCCTGGCGTGCCTCCTCCTTGCCGGCCGCACCTCCCCCCTTTGTTCCTTTATATACGGGGGCAGGGGGGCACCCTAGAGACACAACAATTGATATGTTGATCTTTTAGCCGTGTGCGGTGCCCCCCTCCACCATAGTCCACCTCGATAATACTGTAGCAGTGCTTAGGCGAAGCCCTGCGTCGGTAGAACATCATCATCGTCACCACGCCGTCGTGCTGACAGAACTCTCCCTCAACACTCGGCTAGATCGGAGTTCGAGGGAAGTCATCGAGGTGAAGTGTGCTGAACTCGGAGTTCCCGTACGTTCGGTACTTGATCGGTCGGATCATGAAGACGTACGACTACATCAACCGCGTTGTGCTAACGCCTTCGCTTTCGGTCTCACAGTACGTGGACAACACTCTCCCCTCTCGTTTCTATGCATCACCATGATCTTGCGTGTGCGTAGTAATTTTTTTT